>CM056832.1:19151565-19751565 GCA_029853015.1 Chelidonichthys spinosus | reverse complement strand
GGTTATTTGTTTTCAATTTAAATTCTCTTTTATGTCATCTTTCTTCTCAACCTAATGGTTTGTGAAATTATTATGAAATCTTGTTGTTTATTTTGTCTTCCAGCCACCCAGAAGGCAATATGTAAAAATAAAAACCACACTAGTTCTGCAATAACAGCAAAAATAGTAATATAATCACACTAACTCACTGCTAACAAAGCATCCACGGCTCTTTTGAGGAATATTTATATTCCTACATTCCTAATCTATCTGCTGCATTTTGTGTCCAAACATGACCTAAAGACAACATCCCTCATCGAGTATTCAACACTCAGCGGCACCATGTGGTTCCAAGATCATTTTGATTAGGCGACGTTTGCTGCTGTTGCGAGCATCTGTTGCAGTCAGAAGACAAATGTCCTTGTTTTTGAGACATGCTGTATTTTGTTTCCCGCAGGACTACAATGACGAGATTAGACAGGAGCAACTGAGAGAGCTCTCGCTGCTGAACGGCTCTGACGAGTCGAGCCGAGGGAGGAGCGCGCCAGGGAGGAGCGTACGCCCAGCGACTGCCACACCGTCTGGGTAAAGCACTAAATACACAGTCGTGGGCCAGAAAAGGTCTCCGAAGGAGGTTTTTACGTGAATAATGAATGCTTCTTCTGAAGGTTACTATACTTATGAAAGATTTGGCAGTTTTAATCCAGGACACTTCTGCTGTAAAAGTGGAAATTCACACTCAATACCTTTTTTTTGTTATAGGCTAAGACTTTTTTCCTACAATTGCAAAATGTAGGAAATAATGGTGAACATTCAAAAGAGCTATTTCCAATCATAAGGGCAATTTTTTGCCAATCCTTTTCTTTGGAAGTACAAGAAGGTCAACTTCTAAATATCGTTCTTCTTATAAACAGACGCTGTTATGTTGAAAAACATAAGTAACAAGAAATGTAATTAATTGATTGACTCATAATATTGGCGAATACTATATTCAAACGTCCAAATATGCAAAATCAAACATCAAATGATGTCTTTTTTTAAACATTTTCATGTAGAGATTTCCCACTGGTTACTGCTAATGGCTTGTTCCTCTAAATAAAGTTGAGATGAGTCACAGAATATATAATAAGACCGTTGTATTCCATTAAATCAGTTTGTAATCACCCTTCAACATGACACGTTTGTTATTCACTGCAACATGCTTTCTAAAACTACATTTTGGTGCACAGTGTTGCGAATGACAAATACACGGTTTAATAATAAAGGAGGAAGTAGCCACCTTCATGGTGAATTTTCAGATTAATTGGTTCACTGCAAACATCTCAATATATCATAGCTTGTTTTTAGTTCTCTTCCTCCTCGGGTTGTAGTTAATCGTTTTAAACAGCACTTCCTTTTCATTTTTTTCCCAGTTATACCTTCTTAATAACTCAAACATAGGTCGATTTTTTCCTGTGCTGTAGCTCGAAGGGATTTTAGGGATGCATGCAGGATTGGCTAGAGAACAACTTAATGTGAGCGAGTATCTGATTGGCTGAGTGCGTGAGTGCAGCTGCTCGGGTGAAACGCCTGCCTCATCCAGTCTCCTTTTAACTTCCTTTCTAGAGCAAATTGTCCATAATCTACCTGAGCCGTGGCGGTCCCTCGGGAGTAACCATGCAGGTACCATTTGCCATGACAGCCTGGCCTAATTCAGGCTGCACATATAGATGAGCAAAATCCTGCAGTAACACGGGGATGCTCCCAGTTTAAAGTCACCACCGCCACCGATACCCTGATTTTCTCCTTATGGTGCAACAATAAGCTGTCATTGTTAAACTCCATGAAAAATATGCACCAGTAATTCCCCTTTGAGTGTCTGTATTTTTGTATCACAATAGGCTGCTACCTAGTGAAGGATGTGCCAGATGAAGAAAGAGTATCCCGGCCCACCTACATCACGCTGCTGTTAAAATGCTAAGTTAGCAGACAATGGACGGCTTTGAGATGCTAAATCCACCCTTCAATCCCTGCCATAATTATGTGGTTCTGCCACTGGACAGTCACACCTTCATAAAAGAAAACAATCCAACGCCTCAAGCCTTCCAATGTTCTTTGGCCTTTAATGTCTCTATACTGGACAGTGCTGAATAAGTCTCTGTGTGTCTACAACCTGAGTGTATTCTGCAGCTTCAGGCAGACGGAGGTGTGATTTTTGTAGAAACACATGCTAGGCAACGCTCCATGCTGTTGTTGAAAGAGCCACGCTGCATCCCACAGGCGTGACTGCAGAGCTGACAAAGACACAAACTGACACTCCTGAGCCGTCTGATCATTACAAGATCTACCTCAGTGCCAGCAGAGCTTATGCTTATCTGGCGTTTCACCCGATTTCCTAATGTCTTATTAACTCCACTTTTTCACTGAAATCACCGACGCTTATTTATACATGTTGTGTGGTAGGATTCTCAAAGCAAATCAATGCCGTGTTTGTCTGCTTGTTTGCATTACCAGGGGCCTCAGAGGCAAAGGAAGGAGTGCAGCAGCACCTCGGGGGGCAGCGGCAGCGGCGCACGGCAAACTTCCCACGACTGTTTTAACGAGGGAGGCACAAGCTCCAAGAGCCAGGGGGGCGGCAGGGAGTGCAGGATACAGGCCCCCGCTGTTAGCAGTCACACACGAATCATACGACGACTATGTAAGTCCAATCCTCTTTGCACACACTGGAGAGTATTGCTGATAATAATTTCACTTCAACTGTGTGGAAATCAGACTTGCTTTAATCCCCTTTCATTTGATCTGGATGAGTCTTGCTTTACAAGGAGAGGTAGGGCATTCAGGGACATGTGTTTTAACAATTAGTCCAAAAATATTTTATTTAATTAACTCCAATTTTAAAAGCATACCGTACTTTATTTAATGATCTTCCAGGCTGCCCCTGGTTACAGTTGCAATAGGAATTATTCATCCCCCCACAGATTGTACAGATTCACCAGTGAGCAAGATTTGGCTTTGGATGACTTCTTTATCAGTGATACCTAGAATCAAGGCAGAATATTTTGTCACAAGTATTCAACCCCTATATGATATTGCTGTTTTTAGAACCTTCTGGCCTAAAGTGGAGTAAAAACATAACTAAGCCTTTGGGAACTCAATCATGATTTAATTTGCTTCTGCTGTGATGCCTAAACCCCACCCATGAAGGTGATTCAATCAAGATTTCCCAAAAAGTTAAGATACACCGTTGGGTGCATTATATTGAAGTTTAAAACTTAAGGTACTGCTGCAAACCTGGACAAGTGAGTCAGGGGCAACTAGCATTGAATAAACAAGGACTTCATGGCCGGACTCCAGTGTGGACCACAAGGAACATCAAAGGTCAACTAGAATATGCCAGGAGCAATTTGGATAGGAGCGTTTAGGGTGACACTCTCTGGACTGATGAATGTGAGAAAGGCCGGGCTTATGACTAGAAGAATACAATCCCCACAGTAAAGCATGGAGGTGGGTCATTGATGATGATGTGGGTTTTTCTGCTGCAGAAACTGGTAATCTTGACTGTGTACCTGTCATCATGGATTCCCAGAAATACCAGGTCATTTTAAAGAGGAATGTGATGCCCTCTGTTGAAAAGACAATGGTCCCAATCACACCTCCAAGTCAGCTTGATTAAGAAACAGATCCTGGAATGTCCTGGAGCGGCCTTCTCAGTCACCGGATTTGAATCCTCTTGAAAATCTTTGGTGGGATTTAAAGAAGGCAGTTGCTGCAGGGACACCATCATACAACAATGAATGAAGTAAGAATGAGCGTGAATAATGGGCAAAGATTCCAATAGAGAGGTGTAAGAAGCTTGTCAGCACAAAACGCATATTGGAAGTTAGAAAGGCTAAAGGATGCTCCACTATGTAGCGAAGCTGGGGGTTGAATAATAATGCACATTTGTGAAGAAGCGTTACAATGCTCAAGGCATTTAATGATCTCAAAATAGCTTAAATATGTAAGAAATATTTTGTTCAATTTGTTTTTTGGGTCATATATTATCATTAACCTTGAGTCACATCAATATAATGTCTAATAATAACGTTAGCTTTTCCTGTCCACAAAAACCTGTGGGCCATGTGTCTTTCACCGATTGAAGTTCATCCTGGACTATTGAGGGTGAGATCATATTTAATTTGACATATCTGTCCACCACTTGCTCTGACAGCTGCTCTCCCTAATTGTTGTGCATCTGGAATTTCGCACCCTGCAAACTAATTGCATATGTCATAGCATTGGGTGATTTTGATGTGTATTTCCTATTTCTTCAATTAAAATGTTTAAGAATATGCAGTTAGTGTAAATGCTACTTCACTAAAATGTAAAAATGTACAGAAAAAAAGGTCTGAAATCCAAAGGGTTAATACCAGGAATATTTGAGATTTGAATGTCAGAAAGTCAACTCCATCGGACAAGTGACGAGCAAACAGACGTAGTGTGATGTGAACTTGGTCACACATTAAATATGGAACCACACCAGATGTCAGCGCCTGGAGAGAGAGCTTTTAAACGAGTGCATGCTTGCAGCGAGTCGCTTTCCATTTTGTGGTATAATAAATGGATAAAAATGACTGCCAGAAAAGTGCTATAGGTAACATCGCTACAAGTAATCTGGCAAACGTGAAGCTCTGCATTGTGAATAGCTAGACCATTCCTCCTCGTGGAGGTGCTATGACTTGACCAGTAGTCAATCTTTGTTCAACATCACAGGAAATAGTGATGGGATCCATATAGGAAAAAAAATACTCAAAGCCTTAGATAAAAGCATGCTTGTCCTCAGATCTTGGAAATTTCTCAAGGTCATTTTTGAAAAGAATAAGTTTCATCCAAATGAGAAAAGGCAACGCTTTTACCAGTCTATTTCCTCAGAGCCTTCCTACTAAGCAAAGCCCCCATGTGTGCTGGCAATTGAAGATTGGGCTGTCTGCATGGGGAAATGCACAAGCGCAGTCTCATTACCAAACCAAATTGAGTTCTGATGTAGAGCCTGTGTATTTCTGAGGAGTAAAAAGCGAGGCATTTCTTCTCTTTGTAATTGGAGGTTGGAAAGAAGGGTGGGAGCGCAGAGACTAGGGGATTATGGAAAGATGAGTTTGTCCTGAACATTTTCTTCCCTCATATCTCACTTTGCAATTTTTTTTCTACTACATTACACAATTTTCTTCAAGCGTGTTTCCAGAAACGTGTCGCAACCTCTTTATACGAAAAGGTCCAGGTTTGTTTTTGCGTTTTTTCTGAGTATACAAGATGCCGTAGAATGGCTTGAAACACAATAATAAATCAACAGCAAGAGATGTGTCTTTGTTGCTACTTCCTCTATTCGTCTTTGGGAAGGGAAAAAAAAGAAAGTAGTGTAGTGTGTATGGGTATGGGTATCGTGTAGATTTCTCCAGGGAGCGTTGATTGATAGACTCTGTCAAACTGTCAGTCTGTCTCATAAAAGTGATACTGTGAGATTGTCCATAATTGTATCTAATCGAGGGTGGTATTGATTTAAAACTTCAATGGAAAGTGTGAGGAAGCTGGAAGTAGTCATGTATCATTTTTTATGCCTGCACGCCGATGACAGCCGTAGCCGGAGGCATGATGTTTTCCGTCTGTCCGTCTGTCCGTCCGGTCCATTCTCATGAACAAGATATCTCAGGAACGGCTGGAGTACAGCTGGAGGATATGGCAACAAATACATGGGATAACCACATGGTGCAGCCTATATTTCTTTACTGCTGTGTGAATGAAATACTTGACAATGTACTGAGCATCTTCTGATTTAACTTTTAGTGCAAAATGAACAAGTTTCAAGGGAAATTAAAGAGAGAGAAAAAGAAAAAAGAATTAATATTTCCAGCTAAATACTCTGTTTTTACATTCATGCACATAAACAGAGTAATCAGATTAAGACAATAGTCTCATTTAACAACAGTGTTCCCAAAAGAAGAATTCTTATCAATTCAGATTATCACCATCAATTGACATAATTGCATGTCATGATATCTGACCACCTGGACTCAAGGATTAATTGGATTTGATTTTGGAGATCAAAAGTCAAGGTCACTGTGACCTCACAAAACATGTTTTGGCCATAACTTGAGAATAATTATGATGATTATCCACACAAATGTCTAATAGGATAAAATGATGATGTTATGACATTTTTGACTGATATTGGATGTAACCCGCAACATGACTGGTTGGCGGAGGCAAATTCTAGCTGCTTTATAATTTATGAACTTAACGTTTCTCACACGGATCTCACCTCGCTATATTCAATACATCAGCTCTCTTCTTTCTTAGTTTTTTATGTTCCTCCCAGAGTTGGGTTGTTTTTGCAATGACTCAAGTTTGAACCTGCCATTCAGGCGTACAGAATGCTGCAATATTTTCCTTGTGGAACAGTCGCTGAAACCACATAAAGCAGCCGAACCGAAAGCAAAAACACATTTGCACTCCTCAATGTTAGACACAACATTTTTTATTAAGGTTGTTATAGGATAAGGCTGTTGCTACTATTCCCATACATTTTTTTTTTTACTCTGTGTAAATTAATTGTTAAATTAACGAGGAATTAGAAAACATATTTCTCTCTCCTTTTACGCTCAACACAACTTAACAAAGTAACATCACTGCATAATCTTCCACCAGACGGTGATTTGCATAAGATCGCTCATCTATAACGAGCACTTACGCATGTATTTATGCATGCATCATGTAGCTTGCAGTCATTGTGTTGAGTGAATGAATGACAGACTGTTTGTACAATTGGGGCGAGGTGCCCATAAACAGTTCCTGTGTTTCTGCTGTGGAGCAGGTCATCATTGTAACAGAGATTCCTCCGGAGACACTCCTGATTAATGCACTCTGTCGCGCTGTCACTGTTCTAAAACTAATACAGTGACAGTGACCATTATTGTAGCAACCGAAGGTATCTCTTCCACGAAATGATTTACAAACATTTTCAGAGGTTGAGGTCGTTATTGTGTTAGTTTCCTCCTTTGGGGCTGATGCACTTTCGTAACAGATTCTTTACATGTCAGGATATGAAATCCTCCCAATCCAGAGACTGATCTTTGTCAGGCTTTTTCAAATTTTGGGAAAAGATGTTAACGGCAAACGTGGCGGTACTACCAAATCACCTGCTGTGTCGATATCTCCGTCTCATGCTGTGAAGCACCAGTGGGCTACAGCACCATGCTAGATAAATTGCCCTATAAGCCTTATAGTAATTCGGCATTAACATCCATAATGGATCAATTGATTATAGGCCAATTTAAAAACTCATAGTGTGTTCCAGTGTTCCTGACTTATATGATAATTAAAAAACAATTCAAAGCTCATCACGTATTCACAAATACATGGTGGTCCACCTGCTTTCTGACAGTGAAAAATGGAGATCTGTCATCCAGTGAATAATGGTCTCTTCTAAGAAAATGGCTTATAGTATAGTTTTAAGTAATTTAACACTTTTCGGAATATGTATTTTTTGGTTTCCACATAAAGAACAGTTTAGGTATAGTATTTAAATCTGTTGCAGCCTGTAAACAGATTAGGTTTGCATCTGTGGTTTTAAAATTACCGCTAATAATCAGGAGTTTTGGACTTTTAAACAAGCGTTAATGAAGGAATGCTACTAATCCCCTAGCAAGAGCAGCTGTGCAAAGGCAGAGCAGGGGGAGATTTAAAGATGTGATTGATGGCATTTTGCATAGACTGGGACCATGGCCTCAGTTTAATGCTAAAGATCAAATACCATCTGGATCAAATCTTATCTTTTAATGTCAGGGCCGATGATACAAGAGAGGGATCTGGAGAGTGATGCAGAATTCGGTCCCTGACAGCGGACCATGAATTGTACAAATAGCTGGTAAAAATCGAAACGCATAGCTCGGTTTTTAAAACTGAGCCCTGCAACCATACCGAGGCTGTGCGGGAAATGCCATAATGTGATTAAACACAGAGCTTTGGGAGGCTTTGAAGAAGAAAAAAAAATCTAATCTATCTACTGTGGAAAAGGCAAAAAGACACCCTTTGGAAATGGGGGGGAAATTCTCCCCATATCATCTATTTCATGAACATAAAAGATGCGTGAGATTCTGTATATTTCTTGAAGGAGAGCGGGTTTCTCAGGCCACCTTTATGCACATCTGCTGTAATTGCTTCATAACAATGGGTTCACATACACTGCTGAGTTCACGTTTGTTACATTAATTATGGAATTTCCCCATGCAGAACTATCCTGTTCATTAAAACAGATGTACGACACGCACTTCCACTTGATTATTTAATAGAAAAGAAATACTAATAATCATTTCCCGGTGTGAGGGAAGCAGCATAGATGCTGATGATACAGATGATTTAATGCTTAACTCTTCAAGTACACTCCAATATTATCAAAAGACTGAGAAATACTTGTCTCTTTGTTTTCGAGAGCCTCCGTCTAGCCAATATGACACATAATGTATTGTTTAATGTGACTGCACATGAAAAACAATCAACCAAAAACTTCGCCCCTTTTCTCAAATTAACCGCGACACAACAGAAGTGAACTTGTGGGCGTGTGACAGACGACAAAGGCGCGTGCTGATTGAATTTGCACAGGTAAGCAGGGAAGAGCAGCATCTATTCACTGAGACAAAAGGCTGCAAATCTAATTTTCCTCCCCATTCTGCCGTGTGGAGGGCCATTCACGGGAAGCTCTCTATGAAGATCAGTCACTGTCAGGGGACGTACAGGTTGTCAATTGATAATGAAGCACAGTGCTAAGGGCCTTTAGGTTCTCTCTGTCCTAATTACACTGAGCGAGGACTCTCCACCCTTGTGTTAACATTTGATTTATTTCCTCTGCCATGTTAAAAAAGGACTGGTGTTAATTGTTTTTACAGATTAGAGTCAAACTCGAGGAACAAAGCCTCATTAATTAGAGGCCGGGCTATTTACACATAGCACATCGTCGAAGCCGATGCTGCTGCGGGTCAAACTTTGACTGAGGTCAGCCAAGAGATAAATCAAGGTGCCATGAACTTGTGGTACCTTTTCTCTCAGCTGACGCTGAATCGAAGTCTTCATTACGCATTACAGCTGTCGTGTTGCTTTGCTTTTGCCTAACAAAGCTCATCTGTATCGTCACGGTTACACAATTTAACCAATAAATAAATTATCATAGCTAGTATTAATCTTTTTTTGACAAATCCCTCATCAAGAACCAATCACGTATAGTTTGACGTGACTCAAGGCTTACCTACTAGTTTTCCGAAGCTTTGGAAAGCATTGTCTTCCTCAGGATATAGAAGATTGGTTGTCATGGAGATCGCTCCATTGTCATCACTCTAATTTGTCACACTTTAACACATAACATTTATTGTTAATCTGAACTATAATTTCAAAATTTGTTAAAAAACAGATGCAAAACTACTGCTTCAGAAGTCATGTGCCCGATCATTCACCATTATAAGCACGATGCTCAAAACAATATGGCGCTGCAGATTAAAAAAAAAAAAAGAAGCAAGCTGACAATTTGCCACTTAATCACTTCAAATTCATACCAGTTTTTTAATCAATGAGTCAATTATTTAACACAGAACTAATCAAAAACAGGCTGCCGCTAGCACACTTCATCAGCTCCGGCTAGTTAGCTAATTAACAAACTCTGTTTGACTTGGTGCAAAGCGTTGCTCTTTCTAAAGCTCCATGTAGGTCAACAGTCAATTAACCTTCAATTACATCACAATTATTTATATTACCAAAAAAGGTAGTCTCACTCAGGCAGCCAACACTTGAATCTAACAGCTTAAAGGCTTTAAAGTATAAATAAAACCAAAAAGTACAACAAAAAACTTCTCCAGGGGAAACTAAACTAAAAATGCAGCATTTCTACCATTTATAATATTATTTATTTACATATATAAAGCACTAAGAACACTGACATTTCTTACATCTAAAGTAAGGACAAAATGTTGAAAAATATAATATAAAGAAGAAGTTTTACATGACTTCTCATTCCTGTAATCCTTTACCCAGACTGAAGGTTTATTTTAAAAATACATTTAAATGAAATTAATCCACCGATCGCTTTACATTCCAGCGTGGAGCGATGTGTCATATGGGATCGCTAACAAAATAGTCAATTACCGAGATACACAGGTCTCTTACTCGGCCTTTGTGGGGAAAGACTCATGCAAGTGAAGGAGAAGTATTGGATCCCCTGAACAACTTAATCCCTGACATAATCCCTAACTTTAATTTAGTCGAATTCGTGTTCACACAAATAAAGCCACACAGAAACCAGAGCTGTCTGAATCAGCCTCGCCCAGCAGGAAACGGAGAGTGTGTACAAGTGCCTTGAATGTGATTCCTTTTGTGCTGCTGTACTTGATGTCCTTCACACTGATGTGTCTGCTTCGATGTCACAAAGCATTAGCAAGAGCAGCCACACCTAAAGCAAGATGATATTACTCCATTGTTACAGGCAGACGGGAATAACACGCCGCCGAGACGGCGTCTGGAATGAACCAGCCGCCGCAATGAAGCCTCCGACACGTTTCACTCAGCTGATGTAAAATGAAATTTGATCTCCAAAAAAGGAATCAAGACACTCGAACGCATCAGATGGATTTGACATATCAAGCTCGGGGAGGATTAGAGGAGATTAGATCAGGATGGAAAGGAAACATTAGCACTTTAAACGTCGCTAAATATCTTTCAATGAGCGAGGGGCAACAATTACACGAGCAGACAAAAGCTAAGTTTACTGTTCTGCACACACTTTTGGCTTTACTCCAGTTAAGGTGTTATTCGGGTTAAGCTGCTTATGTGCACCTATGGTCTGCTGAGATTGATTATCCCCGCCGTCATGAATAAACCATTTAACGGAATATTATGTGGAGTAATTTCTTCAGGCAGATCAGTCCACACAACGGCGTATGGTTTGATTTCAGAAGTGGGGCGAGCTGCAGGAACTCAGGTGTTTGCCATTTCCTGTGTTTGTAGCACTCCAGCAAATAACAAATTACGATGAAATTGGTTATTGTGCTTTGCATAATAACGAGAGCAGTATGAAAAGACACAAATTAGAAATGTTATGTGAATTGCTACTTTATTATTGAACTAATCAATAACAATTTCTAGTTTCCAAGAGAGACCTGATGATGAGTTGTTTGTGATGAATAATGTTCAACAATGGGCATGTGTCCTTTAGTGTCTTATCTTTGATTTAGGTTTTTTGGAAAGTAATCACTATAAATAAAAAAAAATATATAGATAAAAAACATAGAATAAATGACTTTTTTTGTTCCAAAAAACTCCAGCCAAGGCATCAAATGCCCAAAAAGCACTAATTTCTGCTCATTAAACTTAATTGCTGTGAGTGCACAGTCATAATTGAAAGCAACTCTGAAGAGGATATCAAGTCCTCGCCTGATCGGGGATTTGGCAGCTGGACAGTCAAAGGATAAGGGTCTGTTTAGAGCAATTTCAAGAGTAAATCAACTGAAACTGTAAAAGTGACATAGACCAAAATGGGATTTTGAGAAGTAAGGGGAACGTGTCCACCCTTTCCCCAGTTGAAATGACACCATTAAGTCTGCTAGTGATAAAAAAAAATAAAAAAAGATGAAAAGGAGCAGCAATTTTAGTGTCTGGTACACGGGAAGGAGCAGATGATGGAGGGAGGGAGATGTTTACTTGAACTGTTCCCAAACCAGGACACTATCACTACTATATTTACAATAGGATTTAAACTAGGCAAGTAAAATAAATGTAATGGCTTATTGCCATTACAGAATTGCATTACACTGATACTAATGCTGTCAGTTCCTTCATTAAAGAACGTGCTATGTGTTTCTAAGGGATATGCAATCAGCTGTAGCACATTGCAGTAGGTGTTTACAGTTGCACAGAATGGAGGCTTTTATTTATTTTAAAGTGGTTACAAATACAGACAGGAGGCATCGTTGGAGGAGAGACATTCTACTTTTATGCAACTGTAAACTACTGTAACTATAAATTAAGAAAGTCTTTGCTGGGTTGCATGCCTTAGCGACAATTGTTATTGAACATGACTGTACGTTGGCTGGCTTTTTTGTGCTCGTCTCTAGAAGCTACTTATCAATAGCCGAGATCCATATTCGAGTTTGAGACTCAGAGTGTGTCTATTAGGCTCCGCCAGTCAGACATGCACCCTGCAAGCCTTAATCAATAATCTCGGTTGGACATGATTTTCCCCCCTGTTTTCTCTCTTATTATGGACACAAAGTAATGGACTTTGCCTGCAGTGCTGCGTATTGATTGTTTTTATATTCACCTCTAACCAGTTGGACTGGATCGAGATGAGTGGACTCATGAGCTAACTGCGTGTTTCCTCGCAGGGCTACGATGATGGGTATGGTGGGGAATATGATGACGAGAGTTATGAAGCCTACGAGGATAACTACAGCAATCAGTCAAAGAGGTGATCTTTACACACTTAACAACACACACACACACACACACACAGAAATGCTTGATAAACAACAATCACCACCTGTCTACTTCCAATGCAGCATGTGAAAGGTCCACCAGCTGTCTCCTGGGACATCACTGCTGTACATATGTTCATTAATAAGACGTTAAGACCCCCACTTAACTTGCTCTGTTTACTCTGAACATTTAGCCTGAAGCATGAATTAGCACCTTGCATCTTTAATTTGATAAAAGGATCACATGGTGATATTCATTTTTTTCCTTACTGTCAACAACTAACACGGAATGACCAAAAATCATGACCATAAAGCTTCACTGTCGTCCAAAACCTATTAAAAGTAACGTTAGTGAGCAACATGGGCATTGTATATAGTTAATCCCTCTTCCACTGTCTTGCTGCAGTAAATACTCTCTGGAGCACCAGTGTGTATTTATCCACAGCTGAAAATAGTCCCCGATAAGTGAGTAACATTTACTCCCCCCCCCCCCCCCCGTTTCAGCATTTCAGATTATTATGAATATGGACAAGGAACCAGTGATGAATCCTATAACAACTATGGTAAGTTCAGCTTATTTTCTATTTAGCAGAACTTTGTTTTTGTGAACACTGACCCAAATATAAGTCACACTCTTTCTTTTTGAGTCGTCAAAATGGCACCTGTCATAATCACACTATCGGGGCAAAAGATTTAGTAAAATAAAGTCAATCCACAGAAAATTATTTGGCAACCTGATGAATAATTTAAGAAAAAAAAAAAACAATGTTCTCTGTTTCATATCAGTGTTAATTGAACATCTTTGGGTCTTGGACTGCTGGTCAGATAAACAAGCAAGTTAAAGATGTGAGCATGTGCATTTTTCATAATTTTCTAACAATGAGTCAGATATTAAAAATTACTGTTGCTTGCAGACTATTCACGGGAGTCCAGCATTAGAATAGTTACTATAGCAATATCTGCAACCCACTGAGTGTGCAGCAACTCTCCTTGAATGTTTTCCAGTTCCGTCTTGACAAAAAAGTATAATAACCATAATTTTCCTCTTTTGTGAAAAGCCAGATTTGAAGACAAAGTATGATTTTAAAAAACAAACTTTTTCAGAAAACATTGTCAGGCCTTAATTCAAATTAATTGCTGACAAGAGGGGAAAATAACTCTTGGGCACACAACCCTGGCTGCTGCTGCTGCAACATTAAAAGATGTTGTGAGGCACAGAAACAAAGGAAAAGGTCTCGTGGTTACAGCCCACTTCAAAAATCCTCATCACCCAGGGGTCCTCTTCTGCATGCACCACCCCTCCTACCTGCCTGGCTACAACAGTGAACGTGCCAGTCGAGGCTCAGGGGGCTAACAGATGCCCGTTGTAAAGGTGGAAAGTTTTGCCTATTGGATATGTGCCCTCAAGGGCTTATTCCAGAAAAGCTGTTGGTAATGGCTTAGTAACCTCTGCTGTGCACACAACACTGCTGTCAGATAAGCAAAAGAATATTTACATTTCTGAACAACCATTAATGAAAACACGTAAAGCTCCTATTTAAGCAAAAAAAAAAAAGAGGAAAAAAAGTGGAGTTAAAAGGTTGTCACATGACAGTGGCGATAAACTGGTTGCCACGGCGGGTTTGCAGGCTCATTCATTTTCAGCACAATGAATTGTGCACTAGGGTGTTGCAGGCGGACCAAACCCAAAACCAAGGGGGCAATGATTTGATTTTCTGCTCCATAAACACTTTCTTATTTGGACGCAGTGCAATGTGCCATGCAGCAGAGGTGGCCGTCTTTATGTAATTTGGCTCAAAAGGAAAGAGCTGCTGACAGTCAGACCTCAGTATTGGCCCAACAGAGGGCAAAGTGCTTATGAAATTAATTTTCTGTGGCGAGAAGCCTCCATAGTACCTGGGATAGAATTTGCTCGCTTGAATTTTCTTGTCTTTGGTTAAATGGGTCGTGGAGAGGAGAAAGTATTTGATGCCGCAGCTCACACTTTGACTTTGTGGCAGTGCAGCGACTGCTTTCTACAATGTGTGTTTCACTGTTTTTGCAGAGGAGGAGTGGGCAACTACCCGTCCCAGTCTCAAAGCCCCAGTTTTACGGCTGACAAGAGGGGGCTACAGAAAACATCCCTATGGTAGATACTGAAGGTGCTCCAGATATGTGACCTCCAATCTCAAACTTTTGATAGATTTTTTTTTCCAAAAATTCTTCATAAAATTGTTGTAACATTTGCTTTTTTGTTTGACTCCTTCAGAATTGAAAAAAAAAAAAAATAACTCAATAAAGCCCAAGATCCACAAACGTAGCCTAACTAAATATGTATTCATTCAGGAAAGTCTTTTTTATTTATTTATTTTAAATGCAACAAAGAAATGAAAAGAGACATTCGTGAATATCCCTCCATACACAGGAAGTTTCTTAGAATTGGCTTTTGAAATGTCCTTCAATCCACATCTGTACCACCCCTCCCCCCAAAGAAAACGGTAGTTATTTCGGATATTTGATATTTAATTTGACAAATGTTTCCATTCATCACCTTAACTGCAGTGATCATCAAGGTTAACTTGCCAACACCTGTACAAATATGTTTCCCTTTCGAGGTGCTCAGATTAGGAAGAATGAGAATCATAACATCTTTGTTCCCACGACTCTTTCTTCACACAGAGTCGACAGATAGGATTCTGAAATATCGAGACTGGGAAATATTTTTGTTTTTGACAAAAAAACACAACAAGGCTCGAATTCATTACATTTTGTTGCCCCTGCAGTTCAACAAAACACCGTAGGGTGAAAAGTAGGGAGAAACTACTTTTATGAATTTAAGCTTTTCTATATATAGTTATTCAAAACATCTTGACAGTTTTCCCCCAATTTTTCATGGTAGCCATAAGGAAACGGCGGACAAGCTCCGGCTTAGCTCGTGAGTCACCCAAAATGACTTAACAGGCAGGATGAGTCTTTAACCAGCCAGAGCTGCAGAGCAAATGCAACTTCAAATTTAAAATGAGCTTTTCTCAACCGCCACCACCTTCCTCCTCAGTTCACTCATTGGCCTGGCTGTCGGCTCAGGCTGGTTTAAGTGGATCTTTTCCAAAGTAATACCTTACAGTCAAAAACTTAACCTTGTGAGATTCAGAGCGGCTTTTTCCCCAAATACAAATGTGTTTTCCTCAAATGTATTCATTGTTTGGCTTCGTAAAAATAAAATCCAGAGCGGTTTTGTGGTTTATCTGTTGAAGCGTCTGCAGGTCGGTGTCGGTCTGCAGAACACTTCCTGTTTGATTTCAACGGTGACTTTAACTTGTTGCATCATTTTCAAAAAAATCATTTCGTCGGTAACAACCAGAGAACCACACGCTGCTCTGAACGCCACAGATGGAAACCTTGACTGCAGAGCGACTTAATGAACTGGACATTACTTAAAAAACTGTTTAATGTGCACAAATCAAAATCAAACTTCAAGATTCCCCATAACGGATTGCTATATGAACCTCTGACGACTTCCTGGTAAAACTAAAAAAATACTGTGACTTTAAATGATATGAGATGTGAGATCGTAATAGTGAAAACATTTTTTTTTGGTTTCTTCAGCAATGTACAGTGTGTCATTTATAATGCGTGCTTTGTCCTGTGTGTAATCTGTATTTGTACATAAAGCATTTAATAAAAACAACATAAACCTCAAGACAGTGTGTAAGACTCTCAATAGGAGGCTATTGAGTCACAAATTGCTATTTTTTTCTCTGCAGTTTAACATTAACATCTGCTTTCAGGTGACAGCTAACTCGTTTCGTAAAGAAAGCCCACCAACTTGTCCCAAATGACTCACTTGTTAAATAATTTATATTCCTGCTCGATCGTCCTTGAATCTTTTGATCACTTCTCTTATTTGGAAACTAATAAATTTCTTCTCCTTAATCCATTCTGTGAAGTTTCACATCACTAAACAGACACTGATTGACTGTGAGAATGATACGGAGTTAAAAGAGGTAAGAAGTCCTCCTATATTATCAGAATGCGCTCGGCGTTTGAAGCTGCTTCGTGACGAGCATATCAGGCCTTGCAGGATGTAGATCTTGGCATTCACCCTCTGATCGTATGCACTCGGCGCGCTGTGTCTTTTATCTGCGACTCACACCCATGTCTCTGCTAACCTCTTTTTTTTTTTTTTGCATTTCTGTCATTTAACCTGAGAAAGTTGTACATGCACTGTAATTTTCCCGTGCTCTAAACATCTCAGCTGAAGTCCACTTTAGCGATTCTAATTCTCTTTTGTGATTAGTACACCTGAAGCCTGGCTCTCATTAAGAGTGTAGATCACGGGACTGAAAGGAAGACTAAACACTAAGCAGGTAACCCTAATAATAAGAATACTAATTTAATGCTAACTTCCACTTTAAAAAAAAGTAAACCTGCCCCTTATTAACCCCAAATAAAAATCCTCATATCGCTAACTAAATAGTGATAAACTTTGATAAAAGAAAGAATAATAAAAGACACTAAAATAATGTCCGGCAAACTAAACATCACATCAGTGATATAAATAAATTCCCCCAAAATTTGCTCAAAACTCCAAATAAAACTATTTTAACACCTTAAATTGGTTTACTTTTTTCACAGTGATGGAATGTAATGACTTGTGTGTGCTGTGTATTGCATATATTGTATACACATTACATTGCATGCAGTCTGTCAGTCTATATTTGCTTATAATTGATGATACATAGAAGTGACGTGTTGCTCATCACATTGTTTTGTTTTTCTCTGTAGTTAAAGAAACACATTATTGTGTGATTTGGTCAAAGCGGAGCCGAAAGTAACAGGTGAGTGGAAACATTGCATACAGATTTCTGTACTTGTACAAACCATTTATTTCTAGCATTTACATTAAGAGTAATATCTCCTTGTGTCTCGCTGTGTCAAACGATTGAAACCTAGTGCACGTAGCAGCATATCCTCGTGAATCCACCATTAAAGCTAATTTACATCAAGTACAAATACAAGCTTTACAGCACGCAGTTTTTATAACTCTGACTTCTCATTAAAAACAGAATCAAATACAGACATGCGATTAAAATAATGGAAACAAAAAGGGATAAAGCAAAGAACATCTTTGAAAACTGCAGTGTGATTAGAAGTAATTTATCATGTGATTCAGCAGAACAGCAGAGTGGTGACTTTAGTCCGGCTGGAGGAGAAGTTTGTGTTTGGGTATATGTATTATACATAGAGAATGTAGAAACTGTAGCTCATTTATTAAATAGAAATAATATTTGTTGTACCTACAGTACCAATTATTACATGCCTTCTTTTCTGTCAAACAAGTGTTTATTATTTTTTTGCTTCTTCTGCACCACTTATTTTTCCTGCTGCCATTTCTGCATAAATCCTATTTGTGTGTATTTTGTTCACAACATGTGTTTTATAGCAGTGCAAACACAGCTCCATTTAATCCCCATGGACAGATACCTGCTGGCCAATTCATAATTCATGCTCTTCTTCTGACATTTTTCCAAAGGTGCAATTCTTTTTGAAAATATATTCACCGGCATAACCCCTTAATTGCACACTAGCGCTGTTAATGCATAACAAGATTTATGAACAAAGCCGACCCAGAAGAGCAAGATGCAGCACCAGCAGTTGTTTATTTGGTGCTTAGCTGCTAAAAGATATATTTCTCCCACGAGGATGCAATAAGTCATGGTTTTCCTTGTACAAATATTGGTCCCCCCCCCCAAAAAAAATATATATTTTAACAGCAAATGTGTTGATTTAAAAAAAACACCAAATTGTCATCACAACTAATAGGCTGAAGTTGTGAGTGCAACACAGGTTAATAGGATTCAGGCAACTTTCAGAGCTAAATTAATATCCTTTCAAACAAATTCAACTCAAATAGTTTTCATCTTAATAGCATCATAACAGCATGACTGGATACATGAATGTAAAGCTAAGGACTTTTGTTTTCTTGCTTCAGGCTTTACTGTATTTAATACTTAATCAGGAACAAAGAGTCAGCAAACATGAACATTTTACAGTCTGAAGTGTTTGTGCTTTGTAGTCTTTCTAAGCATGGATAACAAGAGATTACTTTGTGCAAACTCATTTTAATCACTGAACATCTGCTTTTTGTCTGGATCAACAAAACTGTAGATTTCATGGAAGAACTTTCATCAAAACTTTGTATCCATCCCTCTTGTTCATGCCTTATCATATAACGATGGGCTGATACGTCGTAGCGGGTCGAGTTTTTCCCAGACTGATGCTGAAATCCCACTGTACTACTAGCTGCGGTCTAACTCTGCAGTTCTGACACATGACGCGCATCACGCTCCCTTCCGCCATTCCTGATTGTACTTGTGCTTCCTTCCAGAGCAGAAGGCCCGGGACTCAGCTCCCAGAGGACTGAAGATTGTACTCAGCCATCAGAGGTGTTCGAGCCCTTCATCAGTCAGCAGAGGAGCTCGGTGCGTATTTCAAATTGTTCTCCATAAAGCTGCCTGCATTTGCTCCTCGGTGCCGAGTTTGGAATTATTGGTTGTTGAGGTTACGTGTCAAAATGAATGCAAAAGGATGCATAAAAAAAAGTTTGCGGGTTCATAAAAATATCACATTGTTATGCAGTATATTTTTCAAGGCGGCTCTCTCGGGATACATTATTGTAAATCAGCAATGTGCTATTTATCAGATGAATATGAAGAAAACAACATTTCAGGGAACAGGGCAGTAAAGCAGCTCAGATGATGAGACGGGTTTGTGTCATTCAAGGAGGATTGTTGATTACGCTCCTTAATGGTGCATACTTGTATTTCAGGTTGCTATGGTTACATGTTTATATGCGTTTTTATTTTTCCCATTGTGGCTGTGCCGCAGCAGTTTTTCTCAACCCCTCTCTCTGACACGATCTGTTTGACCTCCTGCCCCTCCCTCCCAAAAAGCCCAGTCTGCTCTGATTGGTCAGCTGGTCCACTCTTACTGTGTTTGTCAGAAATGTCCCGGTCCTTGCCATAACTGGACGGGAGTAGTTGTACTGCTGAGGAATAGCGATGAAAGATTGCACAGTAGAAACCTGTGTCTCGTCAACATGGCGACTCCATGCTCAGCTCCGCTCTTACCAGCTTTGTTTGAGGGCACGCCAAACTGCAGCTGGGCAGATATGCAAATGTTCTACTTGATAACGTCCCTTCTTTACGAAAGAAAAAAAGCAAGCTTTCAATTGAAGATTTTCGAGCAGTTCGGTCAGCGTTTCAGAGGGAGTTCTGGAGACCTTCAAACAACTGACACACTGAAGGAAGGGAGATTTTATGAAACTGCCAATAATAATAATGAATATCTGTAAATAGTATTCCCTATTTTCAAACTTTCCCCCCAACCTTTCTTAAAACAAACTCTCTCCTATTTGCACCTTTGAGATGGAAGTGATCAGTACTGCTGGAAACTCCGTATGCCAGAGATGTCCATGCAGCCTTTGCCAAAACCGCGCTCAGATCCATTTTCATAAAAAGACCAGCGCCAGCTTGAAACCAGCCAAGAACCGAAATCCCAAAGCCTGTCTACGGATTCTGATGCATTACTTAAAGTGAATGCCACTGATGAAACTCTTACATTCAGATTACAAAAAGGATTTTCTTTAAAAAATAAGAATGATGTCTAAGGTGCTTAAAGACCTTGCAGCTGTCCTCACATCTCTTTGGCATTCGTCCACACATGCATCCGTGGTGATTCTTGTCCATTAGGCTGTCCTCAGGTGCAGCCTCAGGGCAATAAAAAAAAAAACAGGCAGCTGTTTGGTTTTCTTGGTTTGCCAAGTTGATCACCTTTGGCAAAATTGTTTATGCACCCACACCGCTCATAATATAATGCACATTAGTGTATTCAGTGAACACGCTCTGCTTATATATCTGTTCCTGAGAAAAATAAAATAAAGATAAATTCTGTTTTTTAATCAACAGTTATGTGTTGCACAGACGAGAGGTGATGGGACATGACGCCAAAGACAAATGACTCACATGTAAGGAGGTGGTTGTGCGCATCAGCTGTTACCATCCACTATTACAATACCATGCATGCAATCCATCTTTGTCTATGTATTTGAATATGATTTGCTCTGTATGTGAAATTTGAGATCCCTGCTGAAAACACTTTAAATATCCTGTCGAGTGGGACAAAAGAATTAGAAGACTTTAAAGATGCATCATACAGCACTGGGAGCATTTCTATTGCCTCTCAACGGCTCTCAACATAGCGGCTGCTGAGCTGAGAAATACTGTTTTTTTTTTCTTTTTTGTTTCCAAAAAGTCAGATGAAAGATGAATAATGCTCTCGTGTCTTAAATCTACAGCCAGCTGCCAGTTTGGCTGAGCTTAACTTTGCTGAGCCTAACATTCCATACAGAGTTGCTTCTCATCCTTTTGATGTGAGGCGCCTTGCATTCAACTGAGCAGAGCCTAATTTTTGAAAGCTAAACCATCACTGACTGCTTGTTTGTGAGTAGACGCATGTCAGTCACTCGTAGGATCAGACGATATAGGATTTATCGTAGATCGGAATAAAAAGCACTCGTTCATCGTGGTGAATATCGTGAATATCGTCATAATATATTAATTGTGACTCAAAAAAATTTGTCGATCACTATCAGGGTTACAGCCTGATTTAAAAAGAAGTTATTTTTTTGAAGAAGTTTGTTTATGCTGGGAGACCTTATGATTTATGATGACCTCATTTAAAATGATTTGATTATTTCTTTTTCACTAAAATGGATGTTCACAAACATTTTTTCTCTGTGATGCAATAATTCAAGATAATAGGGATAATTTTGTGAATCGCAATTATTTTCACCAGGATAATTGTGACATTAAATGTACATATTGTCCTGCACCTAATCAGTCCTTAAAGTCCAGAGGTTTATAAGATGAATAGAACAAATGAGCTTGACATTGAGGAAAATAAGTGCCACATTCAAAACACAACAGGCAGACACAAAAGCGGAAGGGAGGGTAAATCGTGTCTATTGTACTTACATGATTATTGCTGTTCTGTGTTTGCACCCCCACGCTTGAATGCACTTATTGGAAGTCGCTTTGGATAAAAGCCTCAGCTAAATTAAATGTAATGTAATGTAATAATGTAATGTAAATGTGAAAAGTTGACATACAGGAGATATCCTAAAGTAATAGAGAATGCCTGAGAGCCTTACGGCATTATATTTAATTATATTTCGAACTGTCACCTCATGCTAGAGTTCACTGTTTTCCCTCTACATAAATAAGGACATTTACATCATACATTGGTGCATAAAAATTCCCCTGAAGGCAGGAAATAAAGTGTTTGCAGCTCAAAATGTCCTTGGGGGAAGACCCTTCAGACCCCCCTCCTCATATGTGCCCCAATTTACCATACAGACAGAATGGGATCAATTTTCTCCTCCAGAGATGAACAAGAAAAGTCTATATTTATCGGAAAATAAAGAATTATTCTTTCATTTTTTTTAAATTGTAGCCTCCTGGTGTTGTCAGTGATGGGACGAGAAAAGTTGAAAATATGTATGATTGAAAAATGGAGGCTGTGCAACTTGAGTTGATACAACAATATGCTTGTGGGTTCAGATTGGCTGAGAGAGGCAGGGAGAGAGAGGGAGGGAGAGACAGAGTGCCACACACTGTGCTGGCTAATTCACTTAATGGCTGTGTGAACAAATAAATGACGGCTGCTTAGTGCCTTATTTTCTTCAATAATTGCATCTATTTGTTCCTAACAAGACAATAAAAGCTCATTTGCAAAGGTTGAGGTGAGAGCGAGGAGGTCCATCTCCTCCCAGCTCCGTCTCAAGGACACGCTGATTGTCTCTGGGTGAAAGCTGCATCTCCGTACCCAACGTCACCCTGGATGTCAGACACGTGTTGACAGATTATAACTGGGGGATTCATAAAGACGCAGCTGATGGGTCGAGGGGAATTACTGCACTGCATTTGATGCACATACAGCCAGAATGTCAGGGCTCAAAGGCTCACTGCATATACAAACTACTGCACACCAAGGACACACCGTCATTTGTCATACATCCTCAGATGAAATTCATACGGATGAATAGCTGTACAGATTATTGTGTAGACTGAAAAGAATAGTTCGACATTTTGGACTCATTGGTTTTCATGCTATCAGAGTTAGAGGAGAAGATTGATATCACTCTCTTTTCTGACCTTAAAATATGGAGATTCTGCCATGCCAGTATTATTATCTGAAGAAAAAATGAAAATAAAACTAAAATAAGCAGTATCAAATATTGTCATAAAGTGAAACCTACTAAACAAATGAAATCCTTTAAGAAAGACCTGGTAAACAAACGATTGAAAGTCATTAACGTAAATTCATTTTTAGATTGTTTTCATCTGTAACACATAAGTACCGAAAATAAGGACCGCATGAATTTCCATCAAATTCTCATGACATCGAACCACAGAAATTGAATGGACTTGACATTCCAGAAGATGAATGAGAAAATGAATAAAAACTGCAGAGGATCAAATGCCATTTAATCAAGGTATTCAGCTCACATCAAATGTAAATTAACCAGGGTCGGGGTGAAACTAGGTTACAAGCGTGACAGTGAAACGAAAATAAAAGATTTAAACATTAAAGCTATTTCTACACAAAACAATTAAATACACAAAAACTAAAACATTAGTTTTAAATTAAAAATTAAAAATAATTGAAAATGATAAACCAGGATTTTTTTCTACTATTTTTGTTTTCTTTAATAAAGCAAGTTATAGAGGTGCTATTAGGCGGATTTTTATTTGTATTTGAGCTAAGCCCTCTTTCCAGGCTTAATGCTAAACTGAATCTAGATCCATATTTAGCATATATCAATCTTCTCATCTAATCCTGGACAAAAAAGCAAATAAGCGGATTTCCTCTAAAAGTATTCTTGAAATATTTGGACTTATTTTGCTTTGCTTTGCCTTTTAGTTTGTGTGTTTCTCATTCCCATGTGTGTGTTGCAGGTTGTTGGGTGCTATGAGGACAACAACAAGTCACATTCCTGGTGGGCAATAAACTGTTTTAACTTGGGCCAAAAAATCGAAGTGTTTAGAGTTTTTTGACATGTAAAAATGCAAATCTGTATTTCAAGCCACATTAGGTGACATCCCATGTTGCCCTTGAAGAGACGTTAGAAATGTCTTTATAGCTTAATGTCACTTCTCTTCAGTTTTTTGAACACCAATATTTTTGTAAAAGCACTTAAGATTGGAAATACACTCTCCAAGCAAATCTCAACATGACGGCACCTTTTCTTTTTTTCAATCATGTTGTCATCTGGCGGCTGCTGTCATTACCAACCCAAGTGTGCCCTCGTGTCTGTTCCCAGCTCACTAATAAATGGTTCACTTAGTGCTGCCAACATGAACATGTTAGTTCATTAAGCAAGTCGAGCCCACTGGTGGCGTTCTGGCCAACTGTCACAGCTACTTTACGAGCCCAACCCGTCAGCGCCGGCGGAATATACACTTCAGCGGCCAGACACGGCTCACACCTCGTGGCGTTTCCTGAGTGGTAGTCATAATGAATAGTGCCGACTGCAGCCCTACATATGGTGCGCCGTGATTAAGGCTCTAGATTGATAGGGGGCGACGCCAGGATCCCACTGTTCAAACAAATGTTCATGAACATTGTCTTCCTGAACATCTTTGCTCTGATTTGACTTCCTGAACAATAAATCTATCGCCTCGTGAACCCGGGCAACATCTCATGTTCAACGTCAACAACTTGCTAACGAGCCAGATTTGATGCACAAATAAAATGCAAATAAAATGCACAAATCATGACCTGCTTGTATAGCAGACTCATTTCAATCAAAAACTCCACTCCTGATTCTGGCATTTTGTTTAATTCATCTGCTCCGTGACACAAACGCCATTATCATCCTCACTATCACTTCATCTAAATATTTGAAACACAAAGACACCAAAGTGGGTCAGGATCTAGGCGAGCACCCAAAAATGTTCAGTGATGCAAAACAGTGCATGGTTATAACAACCCCCCCCCCTCCCCCAGCCACGGACGGGTACCTGAGCAAACTCAGCTCTGTTTAGACAGCTGCCTGATGAGCCAGAATAGAAAATGAGGGCTTATAATCATCCCAGGCTAAGAGGGCCTCTGCACCAGTGGTGCACTACTGGAGCGCAGAGTCAGAGTCCTTGGCGTGTTTTTGGTGATTTTCATGTTGTTCCCCCTTGTGGCAGCAGTCTGGGATCTAAGCCAGGTGACAGGAGGTGAGAGATATAGCTTGTGCAGCAGTTTTCAAGAAGTTGCGCGCTACTGTAGACAGGCTACTCTACTGCATCTGATGTTTTGCACGAAAACCCCCCGCCCTCCAGCTCATTAGAGCTATTTTGGGAGAGGTGATGAGTTTTGACATGTTTTGTTGCCTCGTGCGTCTGGATAAACTAAGCAGGGAGAGAACTGGGCTAACTGATGAAGTCTAGGACACACAAAAAAAAACCATCCACACAAATATAGAGCTGGTTTGACGCACAGGATTTGTTTTGGTTCGTGAAATTGTGGGAAATGTTTTTGCAGGATGCAGCTTGCCTTTGGAACATGTGTAACAAGATGACAAAGCCTATTTAAAAATATAAAAAAAAACTCCAGTACCCAAGAATTACAATACCTGAAATTGACATCCATTATCATAACCCTTGGGACTCAAGGTGTGGGTTTGCAGGAGTCTCTCGTGGAAAAGTAAACCAATTCTGTCTGAATAATTCCTTCAAACAAACAGCAGAGTCTGAGTCTCTTCCCATTGAGAGTGTGTTCATGCATAATGCAGATACAAGCTGCTAAAGACATCTCCATATTCAGATTACAAATAGCTATTTATGAATAAACATAATATTTCCTTGTCAACAGAGCTTCTGTAGACCACAAAAGACAGAAGTAAACAGGATGAGGTGTTTATGTGCCTCAGTATCCTCGCTAATGATGGCACACAACCCATAGCTTATGCATATTTCCCACTTAATCTAAACAGGATCAGACATATGTAATACCATATCTGAACAGGAGTTAGTGTGATACATATAGTCTGCTTATTCATCCAAATCCCACGCTTATTAATGTGGTGTTGCCCATAGTGTACAAAATGTAATTAAAAAATGCAATACTATTTGAAGTAGTATATTTTGGAGCAACATAAAACAGAACTTATGCTGTAGGAGTTGTTTTGAGCACATCTGGTGATAGAAGGAAGTTTCGTTACTCGACAGAACACAGAAGCTCTGGTTTAAAATCCCCAAAACCATGAACTTAAAAATATGACATCTGCTTTTATTTCATTTTATCTGCATGTTTTTAAATTTGTCAGTGTCTCTATTAACACCAACAGCAAGAATTGGCTCTGGTTTGACACCCAGCAGTTGTTTAGTGTTAACGTGAACACTGTATGTTCTCCCGTCCCGTTCCCTACTGCGTGTTAAAGCCTCAGCATACGACCAACCGATCCTTCCTTCATACCATTTCACAATGCAACCAAATCTGTGTTATTTCAGGTGAGCTGAATCCAATCAGCTTACAAACTACATGAGAGACTGTCGACGCCGCAGGTACCTCTCGTCTATTTCAGCTCTTTCCTGCTGTACATAAGCCCGTGAGTTACAGTGCGAGATGCTCTTGTCGGATAAATGCCTGGCGAGACTGTGATGTATCTGTCAAGATGCAGAGTCACGGACGTTCACATTGAAGTCTTTTGTTTTTCTTTTGCATTTCTTTTCACAGCGGATAAAATGATACACAGTTGTTGAATTTGATCTGGATGACAGAAAGACCTACAGCAACTATTGCTCAGAGGGCAACGTGATCCATCCAGCCCACTTGGCTATTGATTCAGCCGTTGATTGTCAGTCAAGGTCATGTTTGAGACTTTTTTTGTCCCTGGGTAGGTACTTTAATGAAGAACATATGACAAGAGTTGGCACTTTCTATAGGGACGAAGTGAAACTACTTAGACCTGTCACAGCTCAGCGAAAGGACATCCGGTGGTTTTCACAATGACTGACAGTCAACGGCTAATGGGCACTCTGCGCTAACATACCATAGGCCAGGGCCATTCAGAAAGCTAAGGGCCCCAGGGCCAGACATTTTCCCCTGACCCACCTGACCCCTTTCTGGCCTCATTAACACCTTTCTGTCTTTTTGCTAATTTTTCTTTATTGGGTACCATTTCTGACCTAAACTCCAGATATTACACGTATTTTTCTTCAAAACATAATAAAGACCTCCTTACCCTGGGCGTCTGGTTAGGTTTTTGATGGGGGACCAACTATGTCCTGCAACTTTTCAGCACCTTAACTTTTGGTCTTAGTCAAGAAACAGCCACCTGCACTGTTGATGAGTTAGACCGACACTGCTATGAAAGCCAACTATGCATCGAGAAGGGTTTATTGACAGAACGTTTCTGTGCGACGGTGACACGGAGCGTGCATGTAACCATAGGAACTAGCTCTCACTCCTGCATGCACGGCGTAAGACGAGAGGTAGAGATGCTGACTGAGATGACTGATCAGCATGCATGGAAATAAATTACAAAATAACCTACGTTATCACCAATGAAGCCAATATAAAATAAGTTTAGTTAAATAATTAAAGTAATAGTTTATAGTCTAAAAGAACAAAGCTTTATAGTTTTTTTCTGTAACCTCCAATCAATTGATTAACAAAAATTTAAAAGCTTTTTTTTCTTTAACACAAATCGGTTGATAAAAAAATTTGTGATGCATTTTCTAATTCTACTATCTATCTTTCATTAGGCTCATGTTATTTGAATTACGAACACACATACAGACACACACACACACACACAGACACACACACTATTCCCTTTACCTCACCACATTTCCAATTTTCCTAATGCATATAAGCTAATAGGAGTCATGTGGATGCATGCCCAGAGCAGTAATTGCGTATGTGTAACAGCAGTGGAGCAATGGACAGGACTGTGTGGCTGCTGACTGAGCTTAACTCAAAATACCGGCAGCTAAACAAACCAGCATCCTTTTCAGCTGGATACCTGACATTAGATCAGATACCGTCTTAGATTTTGGATAGGCCTAATGTAATATCATAATACGGCATTAGTGTCGACTGGTTTTAAAGGCAGCATTACAGTAAAGTGATGTTGGTTTCTGAACTGACTGTGTTGGTTATTATATCCACATTGCGGATGATTATTTATCAAAAATGTTTAAATATTCTTTAATATATTTAAATATAGTCAACCACACAATATCATTGTAATATTGATAACAGTAAATGTTTCAATGGAAATTAAATTACTTGATAGATTATTATAAAACATCAACTTTTGCAGGTCTCCTGTTGCCTGATTTTATTGTCTTGTAAAAATGTTCATCTTCTGTATAAGGGCTAAAATAGATTCTGTTGCTTGAGGGCAATCCTATATGAAACACTATTACCAAAAGCAATGAGTCATCAGTCAGCGTGTATCCCGTCTAAGCCCCGTGAGGTGTTGACATTATGCCGCGGGGTCACACTGATGTAAATCTGGGGGGGGAAAGTCTCTTTGCAGCTCACTCTGAGTTTCCTAGCTGGAATGTGCGCGGCCTACCACAGCTAAGACACCTAGTTGCACACCAAGTGCAGTTCTCTATAGTTGGTGCTGCTGGAGACTCTGTAGAGATGAAAAATGCATGTGAGTAGTGAAAAAGCCTGGCCCGCCGCGGGGTGCTGAAGCTAAGAACCACAAGAAAGAGATTAACCAATGCAACTGTGTGAGAGAGGTGAGCTCCCTGCCCCCCACCCTCACAAACAGATCATTTCTAAAACGATTTATATTTTAATAAATGTTCCATGACAGGTGTGATTTAATGGAGCGAATAATTTGTGTCAACTTGAAGGGCCTAAAGAAAGGTTTGTTCCCACAGTGATAAATCCACTGCTTTTGAAAGGACAAAGGCAAAGCATTTAATCAAAACATAGACATTTAATTTTATGCTACTCTCTCGTGCTCTTGCAAGACGGGACATTACATTCCTTTGTTATTTACCTCAAATTTCGCGTCGTGTTTATAGAGACAATGTGAAATTGAACCGGCAACACACTCTGGCTCTAGTAAGAGCAACTTATGAGCTCTGACCAAAAGAAGATATCGGGTGCGTCATTCATCATGTTGGCCTCAGATTGGAGTGGATGTGTGACAAAATGTGCTTTCATAGCCTTTTATCTAGAACTTACAGAGATGTCCCTCTTTAGGCAGGGTGTCAACATTGAAAATACGAAGGGGGGGAAAAAACGTATTTTCTATCCATCAATCTCAAGGGGGCAATCTGGCGGACTGCTGCGAGCTCCGGATCATCAATCTATCAATGTCAACGAGGAAATCCAGGGGATTGCTCTTAACTTTTGAATTCTTATCTCCCCGTCTGTTTGGAACTGACACCGACCTAACTCTGTGTCAACTCAGGAAGCGTCAACAAGCTCCGGCACTCTGTCTCCAGCAACACTCCCTGCAGGGGAAAAGGACAGGCACTCAGCTGGTTGATTGTCAGGACCATTATGTGCCCAACATCCCACAGTCCCCGCTTCCACAATTCCCTGCATTAACAAGGGGGTTCACATTTCCACTTCCCCTTCGATGTGTCACACTCTGCTGCGCATTTGATTTTAATATGTGTGACTGAATCCACTTAACTGGTTGTGAGAGTGAGGGAGAAGGATTTTTTTTTTTTTTGCTGTAGAGCGGCCGTTCAATGCCAACGCTGCATCCACATTCTAGTATGTTTGCCCGGACCACGCCCGTCTTCCAACTCTGCCCTCCAACACCTGGTGCATGGTTGGACGCTGTTGTAGTGACAAAATCTGTCCACACAGACGTATAAATACCTGGCAAAGTTTTCAAAACAGGCTCTGTGGTAGCGTTGCTGTTGCAGCTTGTAAAAAAGTAAGAGTCACGTAAACAT
Organism: Chelidonichthys spinosus; assembly: GCA_029853015.1. Lineage (NCBI taxonomy): Eukaryota > Metazoa > Chordata > Actinopteri > Perciformes > Triglidae > Chelidonichthys > Chelidonichthys spinosus. Next base: position 19,722,152 of record CM056832.1, on the reverse strand, counting down.
GCATCGCAAGATACAACCAGATGAGTTTTTCAAGCCAAATGTAAATATACAATGGAGTGATTGGGGATGGAACAATATACAAATTTAAAAAATAAAAAAAATACAGGATACAACGATACATATGTCCTTTAAATATGCAGGGATATGACTTATCATCATCTTATTTAAGATTATTTGATTGATTTTCACACAAAAAAGATCATATGCATTTCTTTTCCTTTGTAAGTGTTGAAAGCATAATTCGATGATTATCCGGATAATACTGTGATACGCAATTATTTTGGGCAAATAATTGTGACATGAAATTGTCCTGCCATGCTTAAGTGTGATCAGATTGAATTCTGTCATCAAAGCACAAATAAGTCAGCCTTCTCAGCCTGGCCACCTTTATATGGGGATCTAATCAGTGTTTACTAGGCAGATTGAACTACAACAACAACACGAAGAAGAGTCAAAAAAACAACATGTGAGCAGCGCATTGATGAAGAGGAGAGACGTTGGATGAAACGGTGTGCCGTTCATTACACTAAAACACAGAGACTCTCGACAACATGTTTTTTTTCTATTCTTTTGGCTTAGGTGCGGTAACAAACGCTTATAATGTTAGAGAAAACATCAATTTATATACATTTTATCCTGACAAATTCAACGCAATGAGCTGTCAAGTACCGAAAATTGGCACCGAATGCTTGGTCAGTTTTTGATACTCGGTGCTATGGCCGTGATTCGATCCGTGCTCAAAAAGTACCGGGGGCCGATACTAACCCCTAGTTGTCACATCCCCTGGCTAATTTTGTGTTTGGCGAGAGAGGACTTGTTGATAAATGTTTGACAACATGGACAGTTTTTAATTTTTATCATGAAGAGTCCACAGACAGACTCATGACAACCCGCCAGGTTTCACATGAATTGGACAAAATGCTGATGGGAGTGTAACTGATGCCTCCATCTGCTGTTGCAATCAATACCAAAATGCCATCAGGAGACAGTAATGGACACTCGTGAATCTCCGGATTTAGACTGATGGAATGATGCCAACAGGTGCATCCTCGTTGTACTGTGTAAACCCTTGTAGGAAGGACACAGACAGTTTCTCTGAAAAACACAATTTTTTTTTAAAGACTGACTTGCCTGCTAAATTCCCTCTTATATTTCAAACTAAAGACACCATCAATGAGGCCTTCCAGCAACAAAAACAACAACAAAAATCGATTCCCAGCCACATGTAAAGTTTGCGTGTCTTCTGTGTATTGGTTTTCTTCCACATCCCGACAGAATGTAAGTCTAAAAGGAGGAGATTCTTCAGTTAAAATACCAAGGAAGAAGCAGGTAAAGTGAAGGTTCAGCATTCATTTTCATTCAGGTCACACAAGCCATGCATTTATAAAACAATTCTAGGGTATTAGTAGGATAATTAATGAAAGAAAGTAAGTGTTCAGCAGAAAATTGAGTACCGTGAATACCTGCGTTCGCTTTCTTAATGCACCTACAAGCTTTTCAGTAATGGATTTCCGCTGTTTGTGACACAATAAAATGCCATCATGTTGCTTTATTTAAATGCTATTATGAGGAGGAAATTAAATCAAAGCTCTTTATCGTGGGAATAAAGTGCGTGGAAACAGAAAATATACTGTAATACAATTCCCATTATCAGCAACTTGCTACAAAATAGTCATGCCACTCTCATCTTTGCCTTTGCAAAAATAATTTGCCCGGACAAATTCTTTAACAAATGCTTCAATATCCTTTGAGTCAGACAAGTGCTCAGGGGAAACTGCAATATTTAACAGTGAAAAATACTTATCTGAATGGAATGCATCAGACGGAGCCAATTTTTAATTTTACAAATACAATCCCCAGGCTGTTGTTAGCAGATAAGAGAAATGTTTCGCATGGTAAATAGTTTTTGTCCTGCTTTTTCTGCAAAGTAAACATCCAAGCACGGTGCATTTAATACATCCAAACCGCACTCATGGGTGACATTTGGGTGAATCTGGAGAATACAGGAATGAAATGTCATTCACATGCTTTTGACAGTGGAGCACTTAGCCTTAATAAAACTAAATAACTAAAACCTTAGAGCTGTAGCATTATTCATTCTGGAAAAGGATGCTGTTTGCACATTTGCTCTTATTCCTCGAAATGCAAGGAAGAAACGTTTTAAATATTGAATGATAATCAGCATTCTAAATACCAAATGCCTGCTGCCTATTCAATCCTTAACTTTGAACACTTCAAAATGAACACTTAAAATTAGCTGTTGTTTAAAGAGATGAGATTTTCGCAAAGTCCCATTTTTATTTCATTTCATCCCCCCAAAATACGAAGCATCTACAAGTTGTAACTAATTTAATCTCCATAAGGCTTTAGCTTCAGATCTCCTCCAACCTTGTATTATGTTGGAAAAATAACATTGTGAAAGTTTGGTAGTGACTCCTGCCGGTGAGGGATAAAGTTTGACTGCAGTGCAGCTAATTTGACAAGAATACACTAAAGACGCTAAATAATCTGCTCTTCCTCCATTGAAAAGCTAATATTCTCCATCATGACTGCTGAACCTTTTATGAGATCTGAAATGAGGAATGAGTCATTTATCAAAAATTGTGCTCGTTTGTATAAAGCTCCAGGGTGCAATGTACAAGTCTGCGTTATGGAATTTTATCTAATCCCTAAATATGAGCAGAAATAAAAAATACCCACAAATAGCCAAATTAACAAGAGCTGCATCTAGTGAAGCAAACTAAATAAAAAATCAAACTGTGGTCCCCTGGGTGAAATTATGGAGGTAGAGGACATAGAGAATCATCATGCTGTGAATGGGAATGTACAACGGAGTCGATGTTGAGTATTCAATAGCGCTGACGAATAACCTTTTGATTTGTCTTGGTGCATTTTCACATCACACAGCAGGTGATAGATTTGAGCTGCAGCCAGGAGCTCTACAGCTCTCGTTGTCTTTAACAACAACAACAAAAAATAGAACCGTTTTCGCCCTGTGAGGCTGGTATTTGGCATGGAGGTCAACTGTTGGTTGTGAAAATGTGTGTGGGGTGATGTGCCTTGCAGCCAATGTTACGACCGTGTCAAATGCACACAAAAAGAGCTTTCTGGCAGAAAGCCCTGAAGGCAAACTACTCCTGTGTGCACGCCAAACGCTCATTTACTGTTGGCAGCCGCCATATTGGGTCCCAGGATCAAGCCCTTAGCCCATGTCAAAGGTCAACATGCTGCCAACATGCCTGATATGACAGCTAAAAAAGGGACCCAAGTATTTCATTTTGTAGACTACCTGAGGAGGGGAACAAATATCTGAAATGATTTGCAGCCATTTAAAAGGGCACTTGCACATTTTGTCTTCCAGCAAGCTAGTTAGCTAAGCTGACGTTAGCTAAGCTGACATTAGCTAAACTGACGTTAGCTAAGCTGATGTTAGCTAAACTGACATTAGCTAAGCTAAGTGTTAGCATGCTAAATCAGTACTGGGAGCTTCTTCTTTTTTTTTTTTTTAATGAATGACATGAATGCGACATTCCAAACCATAAACCTATCCCCATTCATCCTTCATACCCACATAACAGAAAGAAGCTCGGCTAAACGGTCATGATGATATATTTTTACCTAAACAAGCAAGAAACAGAGAAACTCACTGAACCAGCAGCACTTTATACACCCATAACCATAAATTACGTCTTACCTTTGCTGTGTTGTTGGAGTTGCAGTCAGCCTTCTTCTTCCTCCAGCATCGAACCGGCTATCTTCCAGTCTGCCACGCGACAACACGGTTTGTCTCCATCTGTTGGTTGAATTGTATTTCAACATCTCGCTTACTTCTTCAGGAGCCGCCATTGTTGTTTCAAAGGAACGGAGCCGCTTCCCTCGCGCTCACCTGGGCCACACGTGACGCTGCCAGTAGCTCGTTGATTGTTCCGTGCCCTATAACGTGATTAACATACCGGTACTTACAGTGTACATACATACAATGTTGTGAGCATGTTATTTAAGATATCGATATGTAAAAAAAAAAAATCATAAATAAATAAACACTTGGAGCCTGCCTGACGAGATGGATTTTCGTTTTTTGCTTGATCTCATGACATACATCAGATAACAATTGACCAGTGCCATAACATATGAATAAAGCTCATCTTGGCTTGTACTCAGATTTTGTTTTTGCAATGAACTACTGTATATGGATAATGTGTAAACTGTGCTTTCTTTGCTTTATATTTGATTTGAACCGATGTTACCAGTCTATGGATGCAATGCAAATGAACGGATGCTGTGTTTGCTGCATTAACCAGCTCCAGATTGCACAAAGCTTCACTCCAGCTACTCGGCACATCTCTGCATACAGATCCTCCGTGTATGTCAGCTTCCATACGGGGCTTGTGGAACAAATGTTGTGGTTAGGTCTTGGATGAAATTTCTTGCCCTTTCAGCTAATGCACCATCGAGGCAACACCTCTCGTCCTTGTAATGAGCACTGGAAGAGAACAAATCGCTGGACGAATGCAGGCAAGTTGATGACTAATGATTGTAAATCCATTCAGAGGAGATAAACACTGTCCTAGTCAACTGCCTGCCCACAGTCTATGAAAGTGCCAGCTTTGTCAAACGTAGTCATGCACAACCAAATATTAAACATCAAGGGTGTCTTGCTGACAGCAGCCTGGCTGCACACTGTTATCCGGTTTCCTTATTATGCTGGATAAATCCTCTCTGTGTCAAACACCATGCCTGGATTTTAAGACCTAATTTAATTCCAGCTATGTGCAGCTCTGGTGCAGGCCGTGTTTGTGCTCTGAAGTTACAAGCATGAGACAGTGATGAGCCATGGTGTGAGAATTGAAAAGTCTTCAAACAGAAAAGCCTGCAGAATAAATGTGCATAAGTAATGAGATTTTTTTTTTTTTTTTTTTAAACATTCGACACCTGCTTGGAGATCAAATTTGATGTAAAATTCACAATCATTAAATTACAGTAAGAGGTTTTCTTACATTCAATATTTCCCCTGCCCTCTTGGAAAACACATTTGTATTCATGCAATTCAGGGCTCACTGTTCAGCGCCTCTAATTGGATCTAAAGTTAAACATGCATATAGCAAGAGTGCAGGTGAGAGTGCACAAATATACCTTTGAAAGAACAAAAGATGAGAGGAGCAGCCTGTGTTCCCCCATTAGTGCAGAAAGTTTCCAGACTTTCAGACTACCACTACCATTTTCACAAATTACTGCAGACAGAAGTTTGAGAGAAAGGAAATATCTGACCATGTACGCTTCGAATAAATTGCATTGTGCACTATGAGGCAATATTCCAAGGCAGCATAATACAACTGGGGAAATGGTTTATTTTCATCCATCCTCCTGCCACCATTCATCCATACTCCTGCCAGCAAATACAATGACATTGTTTCTGAGACAGCTGGGTAATGTTCTAGTCATCACCCCCCAACAACCACATCCCTGCCAAAACACTGAGACTGGATGTGAGCCATCTGAGTTTAGACCAGAGTGAAAAGAAAGACGGAGAAACTACTTTTAACACTCTGCTTAAAGAACAAAATGAACGATGCTGTGGAACTGGCATACAAGGAATGTTAAGGTATTTCAGGTACTTGCTTCGGTCTGATGTTGAAGTTTGAATAATGTCTAGATGATGTTAAATCAAAGTCCACTATGTTGAGGTATGACTGATATTAAACTTTAATTCTTAACATGTACAAGAAAACAGTGACTGAAGTTACAATATGGATCAACCCCCAGTCTGATTTAAAAAAAAAAGACAATCAGGCATCTTGAAAAAAGGAGTCCAGTTCTTCGGTCATCTCGGCCAAACCCTGCGTGGTGTTTGCCGCTGCCTCTTTAGCTGCACTGGATCCTTTGGTGGCCGAGTTTTCCTGCGACCTCTGCTGAGTGTCCATCTCTCGCTTTACGTCCTTGCCTCCTCCCAAAACTTTCTGACTCTCGATAAAGTACTGGTTGGGGTGATTGAGCGAGAAAGTGGCCTCCTCAATCTGCTCAGTAAGATAAAGGAAAGACAGAAGGACAAGAGAAGATAAGAATAGCAGCTGTCTTAGTGGTGGAAGGTTTGTAGCATAATGTATACAATGTCTTTTATGAGATGGCCACGTAACATCTGCTTCATCCGGGATGTTGTGGAATGTTTTGTTAATTTATTAACAGTGATTTATTAACAATGATGAGGACCGCATGTGTTCATGGCCAAATTAGCGAGCAAATTCAGTGAAAAGACAACAAGTCCTTTCAGGAAATAAAATGTCAGAATCATTCACAAGGAGTCAAAACCTATGAATCAATCAACAGATAAAGTTTGAGCTCTTTCAAATTATCTCCCTGTGACCTTTTCCATAATTTTTAAACAGTTGCGTCATTATGATTGATGCTTTCCAAAACCATAAAATGTGACTAAATGTTTTAAATTACTAGCATAGATTTGTTTAAATCTACATCAGTGTCTTCGTGGTGCTAAATTAAGGTCAGTAAGGAGACATTTTCCCTTTCTTTTGAACCACCACAGTGAGGTCATGTTTTAATGCACTTTAAGGGAAATTAGGTAGCGATTTTGATACTTCCTAGGGAAATATTATAATGGGGCTGAAAGAGTTGTTGTTGATCAATCCACAACATACTTCTGATTTAATCATTCTTATGAAGTGTATCGTCATAAGAATGTGAATTAAATGTGCTAAATTGCCCTGTGAAGCAAATTAATTCATTTAATATGACTGCAGAACACAAATTTTCATCAATTGTTTGCAAGAACTAAGTGAATCATGTAATGACCCCAGCATTTTCAGCAAGGAATTTAGGTTTTAAAAAACTGTTTAACGTCCAAATAAGGGTTAAAGTAATAGTTGGACATTTTTTGGTGGGGAAAAAAGCTTATTTTTGTAAGTTAAGATGGATCCAGGAGTGTTTTAATTTTGTTTTCACGAAACTCTAAAGGAATGAGAAAATAGTGTTTTAATTAGTGACCTTTAGAAGTGTTAGCATTCTAGGGGGATTTTTGGAAAGCGCCAAACCACTACCAGGCTTTCCAGACCATTTGTCATCTTGGACAATGTCTCCCACCCACTCCATGACATGCTGGTCAAACACAGGAGCAAATTCAGTGCTACACTCACTCCATCAAGATGCACCACAGAGCGCCACAGGAAGTCACTCCATCACATTGTTCAACTCCCTCAGAGAGTCGACACTGAATCAATTGGACTCATTTCACCCGATCATTTCTGACCACTCTTTCTGCAATAATGATATTTCCATGTGTTCTCTGCATATATTGTGTTATAAACTGTAGCGTGTATATCATTTACATTTTATTCTACATAGTCCTTTAGATTTTACACAATCCTTCATTTCTATGTTTCCTTTATTTCTTTATGTATGCATGTATGTAGGTATCCATCTATCTATCTATCTATCTATCTATCTATCTATCTATCTACATATAGCACTGTAACGTACCTGATCAATAAAGTATTTCTGTTATGCTACATTATGTGACATCTGGCTTCATACTTACAGGTTGAATCGCTTCTCATCAAACTCAACAAGAAAGCAAATAAGTGCATCTCAGTGCACTCATTACATTAAACACCTATTCATTTGTTTACCAATTATTAATTCACCGTCCCCCAAGAAGAAACGTGTTTAATGCTGTGCTATAAAATGCTGTATTGTTTGGGGATCAGTGGGTGTCACTGAGCATGAGGCTATGTTCCAAAAAGTGATTTAGTGAATTTGCAGTAGATCTCTCTGAAACTGCAATTGCAGTAGTTTACACAATGGTGTACCAAAAGTGAATTGGTATGTTATATTGCTTTAATATTGTGGAGGTTATAAACCAATAAAAAAGAAATTCCGACCTTGAATTTGTACAAACCCATCTGACATCTAAAAACTGTGCCAAACTCGGGCTGAATGTCATGCATTTAAAATCACAAGCAAATATGTTTTCAGTTTTAGACCTTGCTCCTTTTTCAATCCCTGCATTTCCCCAAAACGAGGACCTTGAGTGTGACTGAAAGGGATGATGACTCAAGCATCCAAACTAAAACAGATTAAATTAAATAAGTGTCCACAGGGGACTAAATACATCTAACTGCTATAATAAACCTATAAAAATTAAGTGGCTATGACAGCCAGCTAATGATGGAGGTGATGACAGTTCTGGGTCCCTCCTGAGCATTCATGCATGAGATGTAAGGACCAAGCCCCTGCCTCTGACACAGGTTGCCCCAGCAACACTGCCTCACATTAAAGCCGCACTTACATTGTGTGTCAGCTCGAAGTACTTCTGGCACGCCAGCTGATAGTGCATTCCTTTAACCAGCTCCAGAATCTGCAACGGAAAGGGTAGATGGCGGATAAAATGAAGAAACCGGGTTTGAATGGGATTCTTTTCTTCCACTGTTAAAACTGTTAAACCTTAAAAAAGTTTTAATTGGCTTTCAGTCAACTACCTACACAAACATTCCTTGTGAATCCCAATAATCCTTTAAGAGATCTTTACAAAATGAAAAGAAAAGAAAAATAAATCACAAGCTTATTTGGGCTACTTCAGATATTCATTCCCCAGCTCTTTGTAGAAATAAAAAAACATTGTACTGGAATGATTACACCTTTCGCTACGTCTCAATTAGAGGATTCCCCATTTTTGTTTGGTTTTCTGAAGCTCTGCAAAGTTGAAAAGAGAGGATTGTGAGCAGAGTTTGAAGCCCAGCTGGTTCACATAAATGCTTTCACATTCTTGTACGGTAGTGAAAGCGCTGCAATGTTAGCGTGACTGCATACTTAGGGTGACTGACCTGCTAAAAAAGAAATCCAAAAAGGTCTTCAGCACTCACTAAGAGAGAGACTCGTCTGCAGAATCTGCCTATATTTGGGTCCTTCATTATTCGCTATATTCCTGAAGACTGCCTGCAGCGTGATACTGCTAAGAGCATGCTCAACACTGGAGCTGGTTTTAGATCAGTGATAAGTTGTTCTTAGTTTCTGCCAGATAGTACGGTATTATTTTGTTTAATGCTATATCAGGAACATTTGCAAAAATGTCCACAGAACACTGATAATACAGAGGGCAAGCTGCATTGTGACTTATTTTTTCCTCTCATGCAAAAGGAGAAAAATATCCCGCTGGTGTGATATTAGTGGTTCACTTCAAATTAGTGAGCTATACTCTGGACTTGAAGGTTCTTAGGGGATTAGAGGAACAGCAAGCCGAACATCCACCAGATACTTGAACGTACTTACAGCCTATACTATCTCTATGTTTCACGTCTTACTGAAATAAACCACGACTGTGGGAAGCGTTTGTAGGTCATCCTGTGAAAACGGCACCACCACATTTTTTTCCTCTGTGGATTGCCAAGACATGTTGTATTCACGGACGAATCCTTTACATTTAGTCATCTTGACTTTCCATCTAGCGCCACCAGCAGGTCAAAGTTTTACTTACACTGTAAAATTGAACTTCTCTATACCCTAAACATTGGAAATGATGTGTCACTATGTGTCGACATTGGCCCATTTTTTAACGTTTTGTTCAACACATTTTATAAACCATGAGATCAGGGGAGAAACGTCCCCACTAAAAAGCAGATAATGGTGGCTGGCTAGAGGGCTATCCAACCATTTGAGAGCCCTACAGTAGACAGGATGGCACCCACCTGACTGATCCCACTGGGAGACACTTTGTAGAACTGAAGCTTCTGTTTCAGCAGTTCTGGGTCACTGTGACGGAAAGGACATCCTACAAACATAAAACGAACATTCACTAAAATAAATGGATACATCAATAAACAACTAACATCACATTGTTGGAGGGGGAAACGGAAATACTCCACATGGGAAAACTAAATATTCAGAGATTTTCGTAATCACATGGCTTATCACATAGGTAACGGCATCTCCCAACAGCAATAAACTCACCATGATGGTCGCCTTGGCTGGGTGCGTTTGATAAAATCACCTTCATGCAACTGTAGGGGGTGTAGTCTGTTCGCTTGCCTTCTTTGCCAAACATGTGGCGGATGCTGTAGGCATATGCTTTGTCAAACTACAGAGAGAAAGGAGGAGAAAGGGGAGAGGAAGTGAAGGCATTAGTGAGGATGAGAGTATAAGAGGGGCAAGGTTGGGGTGAAAAGAGACATTGTCATACTTCATGTCAGATCTGACAGGGTGTTTTCCTCAATGAAATATAGAGCTATTAGGGAGAACCTGGTGCAGAGGTGTCGTCACACTCGAGATAGCTGAATTATGGATATCAGTGAATGGCTCTATAATTGCCTCTGCCCCTTGTAGAAATTGCGTACTTTCATACAATATGGTCAACTACATTTAAGAAGTCCCGATACTATGTACCAGTATTTGTGATTTCATTTAATTAGCTGTCCAAAGAGGTAAAATGATCAAAATATTAAAATACGAGAGAAAAAACGAAGCAAAAAGACGGGTCCAAGAAATGGAAACAGAATTTAGTTTTTTTTTCTTTCATATTTCCTTGACCATCTCATTATTTTGTGACTTATTGGACCTTTTAATTGTAAAACATTATACTTTAACTCATTCAAACTATGTGAGTCCCTCATTTAATAGCTGTGAAAAAATGTTTTATGGCCTAAAAATAAAAAAATCCCAAGGACACAAGTGAACCGGTTTAATTTAAAAATGTAAAGTGTGACATGTCCAGTTCGTTCCAAACCACAAAAACCCAACTTTAATACTTTTTGATGGGGGTCATTCAACACAACATTCACAGTGAACTCATTTTATATGTACAGAGCTTGTGTGCAACCATTAAAACTGATTTACAGGAACCCTGCCTCTAAAATTCAAACAGTAAAATACACACAGTGAGCTTCGACAGTAGCAGAACACAATCACCATGACTGTTCCCATCATAACACATAAATGTTGCAATAAAACCCTTGAACTTGCTAATGTGACAAGCTGCAGCAGCAATTCACAGATCCATAAAGTCTTCTTGAAGTACAATAAATCAAATATTAATTATGTAGAGCTTCGAAGAATTCAAGAGGCTGTTTCCTGATTTAAGACCCCCCTCTCCTCTATTAAAACTGATCTTGGAACTCCACTGGCACTAAAGTGTGTTTAATATGTATTATGTGAAATAATTAGGACATAAAAAGATCCTATGTGGTCTAAAAAATGATATCAAGAAATGATATGATATTAAACTTTCACGTCCTCCAGGTAAGAATGAGGTAGTCCAACTTTTTTGCTAAAAAATGGTGATTAAAAGATGAAACTTCACAAGAGCAGTCAGATTATGAACAAACTGCTCATTACATTGAGCAGGTTTTGACATGACATTTTCTGAACACATTCAATTTGTCCTCAAAAACACCATTCCGATTCCCCCGCGGCATCAGACGTTGCACTATGCAGCCTGCAGTTTGTTCACAGCCTATTTTTGCTCACACTGAATGCAACTCCTCTAAATATAATATATTTTCAGTGTTCCTTTTAATCACCACGTGTGATCCTACACTTCAGCCCACACTTCAGATAATCCTGGATCTACTCTTAACACAGCTGACCTCCAAACTGAGGGAATTCAGAGAATCAGAGGAGAGAGTCTGAACACAAGGACAAAAGCTGCATTAAAAAAGGAGCAGAGCCACAGCTCTTCTAGTGCGCATCTTGGCTCATGGGGCTATATCACTGTAACATCCCCCCACACTCGAGGACACATTCACAAAAACCTGCGGCGATAGAGACAGAGAAATAGGACACAATCAAAGGGATTACGTACGTGTGTGTGTGTGTGTGTGTGTGTGTGTGTGTGTGTGTGTGTGTGTGTTGTGTGTGTGTGTGTGTAAACTTGGCAGAGCTTCTTAGGCTTGGTCCATAGTGACTGATGCGCCTGCAGCTCCATTTCCTCTTATATGTAATACCATTAAAATACGTCCCATTTTAATCTGCACTACAGGCTTTTTCAGATATAGCAGCAAACGACTATTTGCTGTGTAAAGATATAGTGGAGTAATGTCTACCTGAGGAGAAAATGTAGTCGCTCTGCCTCCGTGTGCGTTGTAATCTCAGCTTCTTCTTCATTTGTTGACATAGTCAAGCTGGCCACGTGTGCTTTTAGTGCTGTTGGTGCATGTGAGCGTGCATCACTAGCTAGCTCAACAGTCACCACTTGCCCTATATCGCGGTTACAGCTGATAACGCCGACCTGCCCAACACTGCCGTCGCAGATGCATAGCACGCACCCTCCAGTCCTCCCTCAGGTAAACACTGTTAGCTCTCTCAGCACATTTGTCATTGTTTGTACTGTTACCCTAGCACCATTAGCTTCTCGTTAGCTACACCATTAGCACCATTGGCTGAGCTACCGGCTCAGTGATCGCCATGTTGAGAGCCATTGAGAGGAAATCAGAATGCTCCCAATCTCATATTAAGCGCCTTTAAAAAGTTTGATGTTGCAGAAAGAAGAAAAGGACAGTTTTTAATAAAAGGTAATTCACCCACAATGCACAGGTATTATATTAATCCAAATGGCAATGGAGAAACATTTTAACTGCATAGTCCCTAAAACAGTACATTACCCCTGCTGCATAAAAAACTAAAAACCCTAAACTGTGCAACACACCCAGTAATCAAGTTCAATGGCACTGGGGGGGAATATTTAACATTCTGATAACTAAATGTTTTGGTTTTATAAGTTGTACCTGTATTGTAATTACCAAAAAAAAAAAAAAAAAGCAGTTGTAAATACTCAAAACTTAATGACGGCTGAATTTAATTTAGCTGCTATAGTTTCAGGGCTCTGATATTTTGCATGCTGACTTACTGGAAGGCTGTCATGACTTACTGGGACATTCTAATGAAACAGAGCCATTGTTAATGTTAATTTGAATTGTTAACGTAACACTTGTTATCATTCAGCCAACATATGCAGTAATACAGATGTATCAGTGATAAGCTCATTTCAGCTACTTATCTGCCTGGTCGTAATGTGCATTTCTCAGTGAAAGCAGATGCCACTTAAAAAATGTGCAAATTCAGCAAGAGCAGTAAAACTAAATGCGATTCTCCACACGTTTTTATTTCCAATTGTTTATATCAGATAAGGTAATGTAATGGCCGATATATACTATTTACATAAGGACTGTCATCACGAATGTCAAGCTGCTGAAATAGTAGCACTATTCTGCAAGCAACTCGCCATTGATGAGATAAACGTAGGAGTCCTAATTCATTCCTAGACCCTAATGGAAGAATTACCCTAATATCTAGTCAATATTCTTATCTTGTTCTTTATGGACTTTCTCAAAAGAAAAACAAAACAAATAACTCATTAGCACAAAAAGCCTCTCACATCTCAGTGAAGAATTGGGACATTTTCACACAGGGGTCAGAGGGGAGTTGGAGGCTACTTTGAAATATACAGAAAATATCAGTGATAAAAAAAATAACATGGTGTCACTTGCAACCAAACTCTAAGAGTAGTTAATATTAAGTATCACCTAATAAAAATCTGCCATTGTTGGATAGGACCCCAGAGCAAATCAAAACTATAATGTAAAAAATGGTGTCAGTTAGTGGAAATGAATTAACCTGAAGTTAACGTATGTAAAACCAAACCAAAGGCAATACAGCATACTGAAACATGGTTCAACTAGACACAACTCCAAATGAATAGGCTTACTTCTGTGGCAAGAAAAATGGATAGATCAAGTTGATTTCATCAATTTTCTCTCCCTCTAGTCTAATATTACATCGCCTCTTCCTCCAGGCCTCCCTCTCGGCATCGCTGCCTCCCATCTTTTTCCTCTGTGCCCGTCGCATACTAATGAGCAGGCTTTGTGCAGCATGCCACAAGTGCAGTCCCCGGCTTAACACATACATCATCGTGAGAGCTGTGATCTGTCAGCACCATTCTGCTGCGTCTGCTGAGGAACAAGAGCTGGGCTTTGTGCACAGCCCGTCACACTTTCTCTGGGACCGTGTACACGGAAAACCACCTCAGAAACAGGGCATCAAAGAGGGCCGTGTGACATGAATCCAGTGCACTGAAGTTGCCATGAGGTTCTTAGTGAGGGCCAACAGCAGATACTAGAACAGGAGAGACTGAATGCAGGCTAAATGGACACTGCTTTACTAGTCTATAAACATGCTTTTACAGGTGTCAGTGACAAAGCTGCACAAAGGACAATGGGTTTAGATGGCTTAACTAAATGTCAGCACACAAAAACCCTCTTACAGTATTAAAATTTTAGCGGGTAAACAACTAAAAAATAACTGCCGTGGTTGCTGCTGTGCAAAACCATTTCAAATGGTTTCATAATGATTGCAGATTTGTATAGCAGATTTGTGCCAGTTCAATTATGTGAGACATTAGGCTTTGCTTGTGTCAAATGCATATTAGTCTATATGTGTGTGTGTGTGTCTCTCTCTCTCAATGTGTTCTTTTGCACTGGCAAAGAGATGTGAAAAAAACAGATTTTTTTAAAGCTGAAAACATGAAGGACTATCTGTGTGTCTTTGATGTGTCTTCTCATTACAACTGAAACTGTGGCACCAGCAGGAAACAGAGGCTCAAGATCTCCCACCAATATGCCAGGACACTGTCTGGCTGATGCAACACATGTCCCCGGACAAGAAAGAGTGCAGACCGCCTGGAGTGACATGGCAGCCACGTAATCCACTACAAATCATTATCTAAAAGACAACACGGCGCAGGGATCAAGGCCCACCACAAACACTACTGTGCCAGATTGCTGCACTGGGTGTCTAGTTAACTCACGATTAAATGATTTCTTGGCGCCTACATTGCACCCTGTTGATATTGCATCGTTTGATGAGCACCCAAAACTGCAACAGTACTCACACATGTGAGATTGAGCCGTGTTTATCATTGCAGGTCAGACAGATAGTCAGATACATACATATTATAAAAACAGCTCATGTAAGTCTCACTGCGTCACAATCAGATCATGCTGGTTTGATATCGACCGGTCAGCTCCTCCTAGCTGGGACTGAGTTAGACATGTAGTATTTGTATACATGTGTATTTAGTATCCAGTAATATATACAGACCATTTCACAGTTGTAAATGTAAACATTCCAAATGTGTCCCAGTTTATTTCCTGTTCCAGTGTGTAAGTGAATAACACCAGCTAACAGGAGGTAAACATGGACCCAAGCTGTTGCCTCGCAATGCAATTCCATTGAAACCAGATAAGAGCCGACTAAAGTGCCAACAATTTCACTATAAAGAGCTTAGTGATGCGTCACATAAGATGTTTTAGAATTAATTAGATGAAATGTATTAGATTAGATGATACACAGAACACTAAAACAACTGGAAATCAGATGGTTTTATGTAAAATTAGGGGAAATTATGTAATTCCTGTATATAGTGTACAGCTCTATTAGTCATGTCAAGCAAGTGATGCTGCTGCTAAAAGAAAGAGAATATATCAGAATGTTTTTATCATTATGAACCTGAAGATGATTTAAATATAGTGGGATTTGAACATACATTTAGTTCATATTCAGAGAACCTTTCAGACATCCTGAATGCTTTTGACTGTTTATGGCTGAAACCAATAATTATTTCCACTGTCAATTTACATTCCAATGAATACATTTGGTCTAATAATAACAAAAAAAGGTTGCAAAATAGTGAAAAATGATTCAGCTCTAGTAAAAATCCATAAATTAATTTTCATGTCTCTGAGTGCATCTCATAAGAGACATGATGGATCTATAAGGAATTCCTAAATGGCTGCACTGAAGACAGAGCATAAAAAAAACAGCCAAGGCATGCAGGGATGTTCTAACAGTCATATCTGTGGAAGCCAATTGATACAACCCGAGGAACTATCTATTAAACAGATTATCTTGACAGCTTTGCTTGAGTACATGGCTGAGAACCGTTAAATAAATGCTAGTATAGTCCAGGCTCATTTAAAGTACATTAATATTTAACGCATTACAACAATAATACACCGCATGAAATTCTGTCTGGTCTATCTGAAATGTTTCATCATGTGGAGCCTCATGTCACTAATGCCTCTTATTCACATAAAGAGAAGAGATTCCTTTCATGCAGAACAATGGCTTAATGTCTCTCTCTGTTATTGAGGGACACCATAACTGAAACCACAACCATTCAAGTGTTGATAAGCCTAAACGCAGTACTGAGTGCATGCAAATAATGATACCAGGGAAGTGTTGTCCTATAGTCATTAATCTCCCATTAAAAAAAACGTGCTAGATATTTTATCAGGTTGTTGTAAAACTTTTGAAATGCCACTGAAAAATAAATGGCCTTAAAATTAAAAGTCAGCAAACAAAAAGGATATTTCATCTTGTAAAGAATGTTGGATAAATAAAAGTGAATACCAAGCAAAGTTGCAGTGGTATTTGGGTAAGCAGGGCAGCCCACATCACCATTAACAGGAAGTCAAGCAGTTATATGTAATCGCAGCTGCTCATTTATTTCTTTTAAAAATCCAGGATGGGTTTATAATAAATGTAATGTTAAAACACATTATAGCATCCATCTTGTCAGCATTACCTTGTCTGCATCCACTTTGCCTCTTATGAACTCTGACCTCCAGAATTGCAGCGCTTGCTCCAGCGAGAGGCCGATACCTTTGAGGAAGAGGCCGTACTGCATGCGACCACCGTGGCGGAGATGGTGGTCCTCTCTGAGGGTCTGGTGAAGCTGCCTCATACAGAGTGGGAAGGACTTTCCTGAAAGCTGGAAACGGACAACAACTCAACTTATGGGCTGAAGCGTAAGTGGAAGTGAATACACTTTCTGGTCATTCACAGCTCTGGGCCAGCAAAATTACTATACAAGCCTCATTGCTGCCCTTTTCCACCAGCCATCCCTGGGTAAAATGACACCTTGAACTTGACATTTCAAGAATAGATGGTCAATTCAACTTACTGAATCAATTTGTTCCAAGGAGATTTTCCCAACATTCTTCTGGATGCTGTAATCCTGTCCCACATAGGCATGACTAAAATGACAAAACATATTTTAAAATTAAAAGAATGTCAGGACTGTGACAAATAAGCAATGTCAATATAATTCTAGAAGCAATCATGCTATGAAATCTGATTTCCTGATCCACAGTGATATATAAGACCTGAGATGAAAGACAGGGTATTAAAAGCTCACAATCATTCAAAAAGTAAATATAAAACATCGCCTGTACCTGTTAAAGCACTTTGAACAGCTTTGCCTTAACCTCCTGTCAAATTAATGTAAAGCAGCTAAGCTGCCATCGGTAGATTCATGACTTTGGCAACCTATTGAGTTCCTTATGGCGCTACTTTACATCACATTGTGTTACCCCTACCGTAGAGATTAGTGTCCTGCCCACTAATCTCAACAACCTGCCCACTAAGCCCCATCAACAATCAGGCAACATGACTTCTTCTGCTCTGATATTCATATTATTGCTTTTATCTAAGGTAAGATAAACACCGTCACTATCTTCTGAGCGGCTCTACTTTGAGTCTGAAATGAAGACTGTTGCTATTAAGTCACTTTTTCATGCAAACTGTGCTTTTCCTGAATGATAACTTCTGTATTTTTCAAACTGGACCCTTTCCCATGTGGGTTAAAAAGTGAAATCAGTCCAGTATTGAGCGAGAATGCTGCAGACAGCAGCTGTCAAAAAGGCTGCAAAGTAATCCTTCAGTGCAATAATGCACGGTCAACATACAGCTACTAAAAGTGGCTGTTTTTGCCACTGACAGGCTCAGATTGTTCTGACAACATTATGTTAAGGACCCTGCAGAGAAATAAAATGTTAGTCTTTCCATTCCCTTGATGTGGTCTTTTTAATATTTTGTCTCACTAAATCTGAAATCTTTTGAGAGATGCTTTGTTGCCAGGAGACAACGGTGGAGGACAAGTGGGTGAGCTTTGGAGGGGTGTCTGGAAGAGATTGTTGCATTGAGAGTACAGAAAGCATAGCTTATTGTTATCGAAAAGATTTTCAATGTCACGGCTGAATATTAAGTCCAATTTTGACAATGTTGATCACATACGAGATTTCTCTCAGTCAGACTTGTTTGGACACAATAACAAACAGACCGGGTCAAGTGAAAGGTAAAGAAATATGTTTTGTTTTTCTGTAGGCTCCTTTCAATAATGTCGTCAGACACTTAAAATAACATTTACTTTTAGTGGACATAAACTCACAGTGAGGAGTTGCCCTGAGAGATACCATTGCAGCTGCAGCGTTCTCCCTCAATAACGGACCAATTTAAAAATATGTTGTCCCCATTAGACACAAAACATGTCAAAATAGTGTCCAGGTTTTTAAACCCAAGGCATCTCCAGTAGGTTTGTTGTGGTTCTATTGTATCGTTTTACTGAAAACATTGCAATTGCAGACTGACAAAAGAAAATTCCATTTCAGTTAAGGACTTAAATGAACAGTTCTGAGGTTTGTACTGCATTTTTGGTGAAACTTAACCCTCCAACACATGGAGATAAGCAACAGCTACTTCCACATCACAGCGGCCGACAGTCCATGAGGTAGGTAACCAATAAACACTGAATCTGGCTTATGCAGGGTGCATAATGACCTCCGTTTTATTTACTCAGATCACCATGAAATGCACCTTTGTATAAAACTTAGCTTAGTATCAAATCAAGTAAGTAATCTATCCTACTGCTACTCAACAATACTTATACATACAGTGCATGAGAAGTTGTAGGAAGAACATTACACATATTGTATAGTTACTTCGAGACATTTACTTTCAGAAAGGAATAGATAGGACAGGGACAGATGGGTTTACTCAGGTCAGCCAAAAGCAGACAGCGTTCTTTGGCACCAAAGCTCAATCCTGCTAAATCTCTGTTTCCCCCAAAAGAGTCCTTCCAAAGTGGCAGCAAAGTTATTAATCCTGCTACTGCTTACCTGAGGTGGTTAAGGAGGGGTTGAAGCCGTTCATCAGAATGCACTGCTGGTAGCGAGCGTGCTGTCAACTGCGGATGAGATGGGCATCACATGAATAATGGTAAACAGTGTAGGCCAAAAGCCTAGCATCGCAGGTGAATTGCAAAGATTAAGTACAACGCATGACAAACGGTAATTAAAATACAAGGCTACAGCTTAGTCACTGAAGCAAATTGAATAAAACGACATCAAAGTTAAAGATTTGGGGCCTAAACTCTGTAACTGAATGGTTGACGGTGGTACCAGCTTGGTGTGTGAGGGTAGATGTGGATAAAATTCCCTTAGCTGTAAAACAGGCCACGATTTTCTGATGTTGAGCAAATTATCATACATCACACATTATGACACCATCTGCAGCATGTGCCCCCCCCTACTCCTGGCGTTTGCTTTTCACACCATGTCTCAGTCTGCACACAGTTCAGCCAGATGTGAACGTTTTCAGTTGTGAGTCTGACTCGATGCCCTTCTCTCCCAAACAAACATAGTCTTGATTGATTTATAAACACAACTCGTTCAGCAAATAAGAATGAGTCCACAGTCCAAACCATTTCACGGACTTCCTTGCACACCCACAAAAAAAATGGCTCAATATACTACATTTCTGTTATTTTTCTGAATATGAACAGCCAAGCAATAACTGGAGTGATATGGAGAAGCAGCTTTCAATTTCATGCCTTTTTAATTATACATTTTCTGCAATGTCCCCCTATTGTCCCTGGTGGAGGTAAATAACCATTATAGTAACAACAGTAAGTCACAATGGCACAGTTACAAGAAAAATTGTTTGGGAGCATTATTCCATTCCAACAGTTAGTGGTCCGGATAATTAGCAGGAAACGAGAAAATGGCGGAACTGGACCAGGTTGCTCTCTATTTGTTTTTCCTTTTGTAATTTGGAAACGATGGTCCTGCCAGTCCCATGAAGGGGGACATGTGTTACAAATCAAGTACATGTCGCCCACTATGCAATCATTAGTACAGAGAGAATGTTTTTCTATGCTACACCAAGGACACGGTACACAATCTAGCATCCAATCATGATTTGAATGCTAGAATGCATTCTATATCCAGTGTACCTTTCAAAACAGAACGTTTACCGTCGCTTAGAAATCAAAAACAAATGATCGGAGCAGCAGGTCAAGGTACACAAGTTAATATGCATGCATTCAGAGATTAGTAAACTGCATGAAATATTACTCTCAGGAATCACTATTGTAAAATGCTGCTACAATTCTGTTCCAGTTTGCCAGTAGTGAGTTTTAGAGGTGTGCTCCAATTTGCCAGCAACAGGTTATTTAAGATCACTGGCATAACAGAGCCCACTCACCATGAACATAGGAATCACCTGGAATTCACACTCCAAGTGAAAATGATAAATACAAGTCGCAACGCGACACAACCACCGAACAATAACTGACCTTTTTCAAACTGCCAAATCATTTTCTGTGAACAAAGCAATGAACTGCCAGTTCTAAGGTCAAGCCAAACTGCTGCTTTGTCTAAAGAGACAGCCGTTGCAGTGCCTTTCCATACTCCTTAGTTGGTTAGTTAGACATGTTAACTATTCTGTCACAGAAATCTGTGCAGAAGTTAAAGCATCGGATTAACATTATTTATAGCAAACCGGTCCACTTTAGTCAGACTGCAATGAAATGCAATGGCAGCCTTCTTGTTAGAATGATCAGAATAAAAATTCAATCCAAATTAAATTAATACGGATCACCTTCATCATTTCCAAGGTGGATACAATTATGCAAAGCCTGATGACTTATTTTCTCCACTACTTTTTTTTTCTGCTCCTACGGTTGTGGAGCATGCTTGTGCCATATTCTCTAATCAGGACGCCTCACCATGACATAACTGAACCTTGGTTGCCTCCTCACATGTATTATAAAGACATCTCTGGACCAAAACACCATGTTTCCCTGCCCCGCAGGGCATTCAATGCAGTGCAAAAACATGTCGATATAGCGCCTCCACAGACCCCCCTCCACAGCCTTTAAAAAAACCATCATGCCCGTAAGGATAACGAGCACTTTCATACTAGCTGTCCCCAGTCTTCCCTCCAGACATTTTATGTCATATGTGTGCAAACTTATTCCCCTCATTTGAACCCTGCATTTATCCAGTCTCCCCTCAGGGCACTGAAGGCAACAGCCACAGCTGCAACTTGTTCAGTTTTATATTATATCACACTACATTATTAGGTAGACCAGTTCAGCTACTCATTAACGCACGTATCTAATCAGCCAATCACATGGCAGCAACTCAATGCATTGGCATGTAAATGTGGTCAAGAAGAAGATGAGGTTCAAACCGAGCAACTGAATGGGAGATGGGTGATATAAGTGACTGAACGTGGTTGTTTGTGCCAGATGGGCTTGCTTGAGTGTTTCAGAAACTGCTGGTCTACTGGGATTTTAGAGCACAACCATCTCCAGGGTTTACAGAGTAGTCAGAAAAAAAAAACGATCTAATATTAAGCTCTCTGGGCAAAAACTCCTTGTTGATGGCAGAGAAGCATGAAGACAAGAAGGCAACAGTAACTCAAATCATTTTCTTGAGCATTATTTAAAAACACCACAGCCTACCGGAGTATTACTGCTGTTCATGTACATCTTTATGACCAGTGTACCCATCGAGTTTCTAATAAAGTGGTCCGCTGTGTACACACGTACACTAATTCCACTTTGATCTTTCTGTAATAATATTATTCATTCTTTCTAAACACTTACTGCGAGGGCTTTAGACAGCTTGGTGCGGAAATCGTTGAGAACAATGGTGACAATGTCCTGGTGAGGGATGTACACGTAGCCTGCTTTGAGGTACACTTTTCTTGTTCGCACTAGATCCAGGGCATCTTGAAATGGAACCTTTGAAATGAAACAAAAATATATATATAAATTAGTTCATGCAGCAAAAGATATAGACGTTAATATTCTGTTTGCATGCATGGTGAGTGTCAGGAGGCTACCCTTTGTAATTTGGGCTCTGATACGAGGATTTACACTTATTCTAGTGATGTTCAAAGGGAGTGGGATGATAGCCTTACATCGGCACGCAGCAGAACAGACAGTAATGTCACAACCACACAAGTGACGTCAGTGAATGAAGAAGCCATAAAGCTCACAGTTTGTAATACGTGAAAGTCTCAAATAAACCATGGTTGAACAGCCTTTAAAACGTTTGGAACAACTAACTTAATCAGACCCTTGTTATATTGTAATTAATTCCCATGCATGTTGCTCAGAGTAATCATCGCAGAGATCAGCTCTTCTACTGACAGTGCGGTATCTCTCCCTAGCACAGCCCTGCTTAGAATGGAGCTAACGTTAATGTAACGTTCAAGCTTGAAGGTAAATTATAATGCTGTTATATTGATTACATTTTCAAATGTAATCCAGTAAAATGAAGTAAAATGAAGAATAAATATAGTTGTTTGAAGGGGATGTTTTCACAGCAATATAAAACAGATATTAGAGAGGGAACTATCAACCTATTACTTAAACTTACTAACTTGCTCTAAGCAGCTTTTAATATATAATAATAATAAATAATAATAAATGACTAATGTCATTGTTTAAGTTAATCAAAGCAAGTATTTTAATACAAATATAATCATTTATTTCTTTATGATTGGAATTGTGTGATTTATGCAAATAATCACTGTTAATGCCAATGACTAAGCAAAATATATATGTATATTGAGATGGTTTATAGTGATTTTTGGATGGTTGAAATGATTTTTCGGGCGAATCAGTGGGTGGGTGGGCTGGGGGGTAGTCTGGAGCCTTGCCGTCAATTATAGTACTTGGAAAGAAAACCTAAAAGGTAAATGTAAAGTCAAGTAGCCGTGGAATGTTCCTCTTTCCTTTTCAATTTGTAGCCAGACAACTGTGGACTTAAATCCATCCGACTGTGAAATGATATGACAGTAATCTGTCAATCAGCCAATTATTTTTCAGGCTGTCCATTCATACGGATTCCTTCACTGTGTGAAATTTAGCAGTTAAACAAAATAATGTACAAATATTTCTTTAGAGGTAAGGCAATATACTCTAACAGTGGAAATTCTACATTTGGCAGAACATGTATTCTTCCATCAATTGATTTAAACTGCCCCAAAGACCAATATTTACTCATTTATTTCGTATCATAGGTTG
This sequence comes from Chelidonichthys spinosus, assembly GCA_029853015.1. NCBI lineage: Eukaryota > Metazoa > Chordata > Actinopteri > Perciformes > Triglidae > Chelidonichthys > Chelidonichthys spinosus. The sequence continues at coordinate 19,699,000 of CM056832.1, read as the reverse complement.
GCCTGTGTCCATCTGGCAAAATAGGGCACCCAAGGTACAAATCTGAAGAAAGAAAATAGAACTGAGAAGATAAATCGGTGTTTTGCTTCAATGTAATCGATGTTTAATTCTTAAAAACACACTAGGCAGTGGACTGAAACTCTTGGCAGGTTAGGGTTACACAGCATGGGTGACAGTAATGAGCATTAAGCAATACCTTGTGTGGTGATTTGTCCAAGTATGACGATATAAAAAAAAAAAAAAAAGGCAGGAGTGACTACAATCAAAATCAGTGGATTTACAACACTCCATTTCTGTGTGTTATCCCAGTTGTTACATGTCGGGCTGGAGCCAATCTGCCAATGGGTGAACACAGGGTTTACCCTGGACTGTTTGTCACCAGTCTCATCTCAGGACTGATTGATAGAGACAGACAACCGTTCACACTCACATTCACACTTACAGGCAATTTAGAGTCAACCATTAACCTGACCTGCATGTCTTTGGACTGTAAGAAGGAGAACCCAGAGAAAACCCACACCGACACCAGGAGAACATGAAAAACTAAACGAAGGCCGGCTCGAATATATAATATATATTATAAGCTATGAAAGGCAGTGTTAGGAAATAAAAAGGGTCCCAATTTCCTCTCTAATAGGACTGGGCTAGGGAGAGACACCGTGCTGTCGGCAGACGGTCGGTCTCCATGATTACTCTGAGCAGCATGGAAGGGAAGGAATTACTATATAATAGGTGTCCGATTATGGTGTTCCAAATGGTTTAATGTTGTTCCTCCGTGGCCTCTTTTTGACTTGCGGTTGTAGCTACGGCCTTGGCTTAGGTGTGTGCAAGACGGCAGGGAGCGGTGACTCGAGGTGACTCAAAGAGGTTAGCATAGATGCTGCAATAATTTATATCAAAACTGGAGAATATGTCTTCATTGAAAGAAAGGTGACATAAAATGTTTTTATTGAATAACCTGTACTATTTCAATCAGTTTCCAATTACTTCTCACAGGGTTATATGGAATAAACCATCTGGTGGGTCAGGTTCCTGACACTTCTTTGTCAAACTAAGCAACTCACATACCATTACATTAAAATTAGCCTACGATGATCATGGGGGAAAGGACTGAGCTTCTGATAGTAAATGGAAGAATCACTTTAAATATAATTACAGTGGGGAGGATGATTTCATGGGAAAAAATGTCTGGCTGTCAGTTAAGATATTAATTAAAATATTAAAACAGAAATGTATTTATTAAAATGTTCTGGCATTTAATACAAAAAACTGAGGTAACTACTATTTCTATGCAGCTTTCTTCTTAATTCCCTATGTGACAGCTAAAATAATGCAGATTGTAGAATAATGAAGTAACTCACTTTGTAGAAGTCTTGACTCTCCACAGTGATTCCACTGACGGCGTAGCTGGAGTTGAGGAGTTTATCCTTCAGAACCTTCTTCTCCTCAGAATTAATCTGAAATGTTAGTGATGACAATGAAGACGTTCAGTGAAAAGCTGGACAGGCAGAACTGAGTCGGTGTTGTAAATAACAATAATAAATTGACGGCTGAGGCTCATGGAAACCAAACATTTGTCAGATGAATGCATTATTTCTCTCCTTCCTTGGACACATTATATCTTCATGGATTGTTACTTTTCCTTTATGAATTCACCCATATTTTATGAAAACCTGCTGCAGTGCTTTTCTTAAGTGGGTCTAAATGTGCACTAAAGTGTAAAAAATAAACTAAACACAAAAAACTCTTTCAACTTTTTTAAATCAAGGACACAAGGATAATATTTATGGCTCCTGTTACAGTGATCAAACAGCTCCATCTAGTGAAAATACAACTGAGCACTAATGGTACTTTCCTGGCCTTTTTTGTCTGTCCAGTCATAATGGGTTTCTGTGTCGGCTTTTGTGTCAGATATAATCGTGAATTATTCCACAATAACTACAGGTTTGTATAGAAATAGATATTCTCAAGATCAGTCCCAAGGTCTTTACAGTCACACATGTTGACAGATGTGAACTCATAAGAGAACCAAAGGTGTAAGAAACCTCAGGCAATGTTTTTGTTGATTGAATTAACCTTTTGGGTTACAGTACTTATATTATATAATAATATTTAAATAAAGACAAACTTACCGTGTAATATTGCAGATTATTCGTGTGAAGAAATTCAAGCTTTTGTGTTGGATGCAATTCATTGAAGCGGTAGCGGAAAAGATCAACTTCCTGTTGTATGAACCACCGTCTCAGATCCTCCCTTTACGATAACATTGGGAATAAACACTTATTAAGTTGTATGCCTATGCATATTATATAATAATAATATTAATTTGACAACTAACAGAATGTTGTACAGAAACTTACGTTTGGCAGTAGGCAAGCCTGAGAATGAAGTGGGAGATATGGTCCTTTTTTCGTCTCTCGTATTCACTTGGTCCAGGCTGAGATTTCCTGTCATCCTTCATGGGTTAAAGCAGAGTATTTTTAAAGATATTATTGTTCTTAATAACGTGTCTTGTCCATACCTGTATGCCACCCTCCATTAATTTAGGCTAAAGTAATTCAGCTCTATTTTGCAAAGTAAGCAGCCATCTTCATGCCCACCTCATCTGTCTCTGTGATTCATTATATTGTGCTTTGATACTGCCTTTCACAGCCTACACAAAATATTTCCATGTGTTTTTTTCTTGGCTGTCAGTCAACGGCACGACTATGAAATAATTTGGTAGTCTCAAAATGCAAACACGTCTAGTTGACCTTGTTTGTACCTCAACCTTATCAGGCAAGTACAGGCCGATCCATACCGTATACACTCAGTTGCCAGTTTATCAGGTGCACCTAGTTAATCAAATGCTGGTCATATTGGAGGTCGCAGTTTGTGGTGCTGTTGAACGGAATTGCATTACACTGACAGGTATTTCCATTATATTGTGCAGCCTGTTCATATCGAGAGTAGGCTTAATAACAGGAACGTCGGTCGGTAAATCACAACACAGTTTAACGGCACAGTTGTATTAGAATGCATTTGTTTTAACAAGGTGTAGCCAATAAACTGGTAATTGTACTCTATTGTGCTCTCAATTTCACTAGTTACAGCGTGTGTATAAAAATATAATTGACTTGAAAAGGGCTGTCTAGCTTAGTATCATGATAGAGAAGTGAAAAATAGCACCCAATTTAAAAAAAATACGGGGAAAAATATGTTGTTTTTATGCACTTTTCTTTTATATATTTTTTTTGTCTTTTTGTTTCTTAATGCAAAGGGATACCAGTAGGTTTCAGTGGCATTTTGAGAGTTTTAAGCACATGTTGATCATCATTATCAGGATAATATCATGAATCACAATTATTTCCACCAGGATAATTGTGACATGACATTTTCATATCGTCCCATGCCTAAAATGAACCACTACTAAGTTTCAGAACTCTGATGTGTGTCATGCTAAACATACTCACAGCATCTGATCTGTAGACAAAGTTCAGGGCTTTGGACTCAGACTCCAGTTTCCTAACGTACTGCTCTGACAGCTTCACATAGCTCACTCCGCAGTTCTCAACGGTCTTCAGCACTGCAGTGGATTTAAAAGACGAAATTGTAAATATGAGGCCCTTTTTAAAACACGCTGAAAAACACTGCTGACAGAAAAAGGCATTACTCAAGTGCATGAGACCCAGGTCTTACATTTCAGTCGGTCCACGGCAAACGCCTCAAACTCGGTGAGAGAGATGTTTTCAAGAGGAGGCTGCCCATAGAACTGCAGAGGATGTCCGTAGAGATCCGCCTGCGAGCTGGAGATGAACTTCTTCTTTCTGCTTGAAAACTGCATCGTTCCTGACAGTCACAAAAAAAACAAGAATGTTCTGTATCACCAGACAATTGCAAGTTTTTTTAAGGCACACACACACAGTACAGACCAGTGTGAGTTTCAATGCAAGTTAATGAAAATGAAATAACTTGCAAGACTTATGCTTTATTTCTGGATAAAACCGTTTCATCTACTGCCATTTGGTGACTTAAGCAATTAGCAATTCAATTGAAAATATTACACTCATCATGCCATTCAATCTATACAGAAAAGAGACCCTATATTACTGAACTTGTGCCCCCTACTATATTGGAAGCAGATTACAACGGTGTTCACACACCACCAAATCATAGGGTGAAGACAGAACATATGAATGCAATAAAAAACGTTTGCTCCCTGTCAAAACATGTCTGCAAAGCTGCTTTCAGCAGTGAGCCCACTAAAAAAAAAAAAACTGAACTGACCTGGTGAAACTAGAAAGCGATGTATTATATTGCAATGGATCAAACATCCCTGAAAAATAAGTGTTATTGCGTTTTTCCCTTAAAACCAGCCAGCTGTACGAAATCTAGCCTGTAATCTAGCTACCAAACTCTATACGTCACAGGCGGTCGACAACACATAACTCAAACACAGAATAGCAACGTCTTCGTGGAGGAAAATGCTAGCTAACTTACAGTAAACTACCTACGAAGACGACCGACTTATAAAACAATATCGGCAGCTTATCACAGCACATCCAACACAGTACTGGAACAACTTTTATGTCGTTTTGTTGTCGTTTCATTTACCAAAAACACGTCGGAGCTGCGTATCCTCTGTCCAGTCCCGCCAAACAAAGTGGGTTGTTCAACGAACGCGGGTAAAATGATGACGATTTTTAGCCAAACCAGGAAGAGATGCCTTGACGTGAAATGTGTGCGCTCGTTTAGATGTCCCGCGCGGACCGCCAGCATCTCTCCCGTTAACGATGACTTCATTCAATTTTAGTTATGTGTGACACGTATCGACCAGGCGTGTAACAGAGTGCTTAAAATAAAACATGGTCTCTACAGTGTGCTTTTTATTACTCTTTTTTTCGCTGTAGACCTGGAGACAGGTTTCGGGGCAGTTGTACTACATAACAAACGCACCCACAACAAGGGGTTGGTTCAGCCATAGATTGAAAGTTTTCTAGAACTATTATTCTGTCAATTACAAGTTTAGGTACGGTCTTTATTTATCGAGACCCTCTCTAGAATAAATGTTAATGAAACTATTATCGTAGTAACTACGAACTTTGTACTCTAGTACTGTTCTAAAGTGCAACTTTGCATTTTATACTTCATAATATAATATGTAACCGCTATACTACTTTACTAAATTATACTACATATCAATCAAACAGTATAACAGTATAATTTATTGAAAAAGACGCTTTGATGCATCAGTTAGCGATCCACACTTCATACCAGTTGGTGGCGGTAACGCGATATTATGTTTATTGCCAGAAACATTAAAAAGTAGTAGAAGAAGACACTCTTGACTCTGCTGCTTAGCAACAAACATTAGCGAGTTAGCCAGTTGGCTGGCTGGTAACTCTCATGCGCAACGTAGTTAACTGGAACGAAAGCTTGCGGGGAGGTAGCGGTACATTTCCTCCCGTTAAATGTCACGGATTTCACTCAGTTGTCGACGTCGATGAAACTTTACCTGCCGTTTTGAAGCGGAGAGCATTCAGTCTGCGCGGTCACGAGCTAGATATCATTATCGGGTGGAGCAGAAGGTTGTTTTCTCTGGGAAAAGTGGCTAACCTTAGCTAGGTAACCTTAGCACCGGAGTCACTAGCGTCTCCACCACAGAGACGAGCAGAGGGGGGCTGTAGATATGTGATTGTGGGTTAGCTCGCCGGTTAGCTCGTCTGATGTTGGCGGATATTGGATGAGTTGAAACGTGATTTTACAGGTAAGAAATTGCTATGCTAACCACATCCTTCCTCACCAGCACACTAAATCATTCCTTTGGTCAGGTATAATACCGTAACCGGCAGCTGCTTGGTACCTAAAGACCCTCCTGTCAGCTATTCAACAGGTCGTAACTTGACCAAGGCAATGGGAATAAAGCAGAATTAAAAGTTGACTAAATACTTAATTCCCTTCACAGACGTTTGGAAATATCACCCGAAATATAAACCTCGGCAGAAAGCAGGAACGTTAGTTGAATGTTATGGCATTATAATATTTTAATTAATTATCTCTGTGCTCTAAAATATTGGCATTAACGGTGCCCCGCCTTGAGGCCTGGATAAAAAAACGGTGAGTCTGAGAAGATGTTTATTTATTCAGTTAATTTATATGTGCATTGTAATGCATATGATGCCCTTCTACCATATGTATAATCTAGATGCATATTTCAGATTCTCTGTAGTGTCTTTAAAATACGTATAATATTAATGTAGGTAGAATATGATAACCAGAAGACACAAAATAGGTAGGATAGCTGTTCGTGCAGGTACAGAAAATTACTTGTTTAAATGTAAGGTAATTGTGTAGATTGGTGTTGATGGTAATGGGAAGTGAAACTGGAACTTTATCATTTTTAAGTTATTTTTGAAATTATTATTAGAGTTGTCAGATGGTTTTTGACCTTGTATTTCCAGTTTGAACCAGACCTTGTGTAGAAAATTGAATACCCAAAACAAGGTTACATTCATGGACAATAAAGGCTCATTTATTGATGTTAACAGCATGACACTTTAAATTGAATTGTCAGTCGTCATGTTTTAGTCGACTTTCTTAGTGGTCAACTCTCCAGATTATGTTGTCATGTGCAGAGTGCATAGGCAGTTACATAACCTCCAACTGTGACTCAGTTTCTGCGCCCGGAAAATGAATCCAAGCGGCGCATGCAGAAATGATTACATTGAAAGATGACAGAACTGCAGACGTGTAACTTGGCTTGTGAATCCAACTTAAAAACAAAGAAGGGGTATTTGAGTCTTCACTTCACATGAGTTAGCCAAGATCAATTTAAGATATTGCTGAAGTCTAATCAAAAGTGTGCTTTTTGCTGTGAACTCGTTTAAAAATTCAAAACATTTTCCCACTAAAGAGCATGCTGTTTGTGCCTGCATGCAATAACGATTGCTGCATCATACAGTTCAATTATAGATGATGAAAATTTTGTTGACTGGAATACATATTGTGACTCAAATCCAGACAGGCTGTTGGACACCACAGTCACACAGCTTTCCTACAATATTGTTTAGCATTGCACTCAGCCGCCCGCTAAGAACTGTGGATTGGAAGACACAGTTGCTATGTGGAGTCTGCTGCCCCTAAGTGCTAATGGAAGAATGAACTGTCCCTGCAAACACATTCATTGTAAAATTTACAACAGTTAGTTCAACACAAGCATGTTTGCTTAAAGGACATTTCCAGTCATTGCATATTTAAAACTCTTCACTAGAATGCACAAATTAAATCCATGTGGTAAACTGTACTGCTGATACTAATTAAATTACAAATTTGACTATAAAAATGTAAATTGGATAAATATTTTGTTTTGACTGTTGGCCAGCCATAAGAAGCAATTGCTAAATCCTGGTAATTTGATATTTTTTCAACATGTATACAAACGTAGTATTGAAAAATATATCAATGGAAATGAAAAATAAACACTTGTTGCAGCCCTAGTAACATACTTACCTGTAAAATAATGGCACCAGTATCTTCTAAATGTTTGGATGCACTGGACAAGGAGTGGCTTTTTTCTACTTATATGTCATCTTATGAAAGTTGATTACTTACCACCTCTATCCAACCTATTTATTCAGTGCCAATTTCAAGTGAAACAACACTATGCTAGATTCATGGATTAATCAGTTTGCTGCCCTTTAATTTGGTGTCTTATAAAAGTTAGGGTATCTAGATCCAAGGAAATAATTTGATTGGAACTGTTTGTCTGATAATGGCCAGTAGAAGTTCATGTTAGTGTATTGAGAGCTCACACAGAATTTGTTCTGTGTTTTTTAAAGGATAGAATTGGTGATGATGTGGTTAAAGTGGAGCACATTTGCTCACTCGCACATAAAGCTTCAAATATAAACCAGATCAGGATGCATTAAACGTCAAGAGACTATTTCTGTTGCTTTTTCTGCTGGATATGTTTTACCTATAGTATCTAAACATGTGTCATATTTTGATGTTTTGTTTATTTGACACTTTTCGGTTGGTATATGTGTGTGCGTCACATGACTCTACCCAGGCAGAGTGGAACTGAGTCAGTCAGCCAGAGGTCGCCACCATGTTGGAGGAGGACATGGAAGTGGCCATCAAGGTGGTTGTGGTTGGCAATGGGGCTGTTGGCAAGTCCAGTATGATCCAACGGTATTGCAAGGGTGTCTTCACTAAGGACTACAAAAAGACCATTGGAGTGGACTTCCTGGAAAGGCAGATAATGTAAGCAACTTACATAACTTTACATTCCTCTATCACTTAGTGGCTATATTTCATATTGTCCTCATTACCTGCTCATTGTTTTAGTGTAAATGACGAAGAGGTCCGACTAATGCTGTGGGACACTGCCGGGCAGGAGGAGTTCGATGCCATTACTAAGGCCTACTACCGTGGTAAGCCCCCCCACCACCGTAACAAATAGAACACTGCTGTTTTGGGTCACTGATCTCCCTGATCACCGAGGTTAAGTGTAGATTTCTAACAGATGCTATGGTTTACTGGCAGCGTGGTACATGTAGCACTGGAAACAGCATGTCTCTGAGCGAAAAGTGAATCACCATTGGGGCTGTTCTGTCATTAAAAAAAAAAAAAAGGATGAACAGCTTGAGCTGTTGGTGTGTTGTCTTGCATTCCAGGCGCCCAAGCGTGTGTGCTAGTCTTCTCCACCACAGACAGGGAGTCGTATCAGGCTATTGACAGCTGGAGGGAGAAGGTGGAGGCAGAGGTCGGAGATATTCCCACAGTTCTAGTGCAGAACAAAATTGACCTCCTGGAAGAGACCGTTGTAAAAAAGTAAGTAATAGTTGCTCACACTGGAGCAGTGAATGTATTGAATGGCAATGACTGAATTGTGTTTTTCTTTCATTGCAGCGAGGAGGCAGAAGGTTTGGCTAAAAGGCTCAAGCTGAGATTTTATCGTGCCTCAGTAAAAGAGGACCTTAATGTCACTGAGGGTGGGTTTCTGCAAATGTGGTCTAATCAAATTGAAACAGTCTCATTCTAATGTTGCTATCGTAACACTTCTGCTCTCCTTTTAGTTTTTAAGTACTTAGCTGAGAAGTATCTTCAGCGACTCAAACGGCAAACGGCAGAGGAGACTGAGGTGCTCCACACAACAAGCAATAAAATAGGTGAGGAGTGTTTCTCTGCATCGTTACTATGTTTTATGACTTGGGTGGGTGACATAACTAATAAATTGTGTTTTCTCCAAAGGTGTTTTTAATACCACGAGTAGTAATGTCTGCAACCAGAGCTCCAGCAACGGCAGAGAAGTCATCACCTTGCGACCCAACAAACAAAGAACCAAGAAGAGTAAAAATCCTTTCGGGAGCTGTAGCCTACTGTAGATAAAAATCCTTTAGTTTCATTGACTGACTATTGTTTCTAAGAGTAAATTGGTCATTGTTGTATTTTGTGGAGGTAGCCACATTTAGAGACCAAAGCCCAAACTGGGAAATACTACTCTCTACTACTTTTAATAACCTGATGATTAATCCGTGCCCTAAATTGTTTCACCACATCGATGGTTAAATTTCCGCCGATTCAGCTGTGGATCTCCCATCAATGATCTTGGCACAAAACTTAACAGCAACAGCTGCAGCTACAGTACATGTATGTTGTTTAAATATGACTTGACATATAATCCTCTCATCGAGATATGTTACGGCGAAGGTTGCACTTTTGCTCCGTGGAAACTCCTGGATTACATTTTGACATTCGGCCATTCCTGTGTTTGACATTTGAACTGTGCAATATGTTTGCATGTATTGTAGAAGATACACAGATAATTTTGTACCATATTTGTCCGTCAGCATAACTTGGTTCAAACCAACCACTGTATTGTGGACAAAACACTATTGGATCCAGAGTGAATTCTCTGCGCAGAAGTATTTTTGTACGAGTCACGACAGTGTCGAGTGATATTTTCACTGACGTGTTGACATAGTGCCAAATTTCCTCTTTCTGAACTGTAGTTAAATGTTATTACTGCAGTGATATGGATGTAACATGGAATTAGTAGAATGTGCTTTTCTCTTTAACCAAATATCAATAACTATATTGACACAAAATAGCCCTCTATATGTCTGCTTACACCGTTTATTTGCAAGTCACAGTTTGTTACAGCACTACGTTTTTGATTGCAGTCTTCACACTTTTCACTGTACTTTTCTTTAAGTTGGTACAGCTTTGAGTAACTCGTCGGTAAGGTTCGGTACCTCTGTATTCAGATCAAGATTTTCACTATGTTTCTAACATTTCAAACACTAGACATGGTACAAGATTAAGTTTTTTTTATTTCTTTGTTTGGCTTCTGTCGTATCTAATCAGTTTCTTTTTTGTAAATAGCATTCATATCACTAGTTTCTGTCCTTGGGTTCGGAGCCTTGAGCAGAGTTTAATCCCCTGCTTGTGTGTGCCTGAATATGCAAGAAAATACAGCTTCTTCTCAGTACATGAGACATCTCCCAATCTAATGTCCTCAGTACAGCTGGACGTGACCTATATGCTACTGCCTTGTGTGCATCAAGCCTTTTCCCACCTAAAACTCATTGTTTGAGTGACACCTGTTTACTAAGCACAAAGAAAGATGTGGTGATGTGAAAAAGTCTCACATCTGATCTGATTTAACATGCAATTAGAATACATAGGACATCTGGGAATACCTGTGCATGCACATCTTCGTAACTTATCTCATACTCAAGCTTTCTCATTTGGTTGTAAGCAGTTGCCGTTTTGGAAAAAAATGAAAATAAGTGGGGCATAACTGTAATGCATGCAAGCGTTTTTTCCACATCAGTGAATGTTAAACGATGGTTGAAATGCCACAATGCCTTGTCCCTGTTTGCAGTCTCCCCCAAGCATTATAGTAAGCATTTTAATCCCTACTCTTGCTGTTTGTTTCACATTGCCTGCATGGTGAATCTGTAAATAATCATTTCCCAAGAATTCTCTTATTTGTAACATTATGTTTACTTTTTACTTTTTTTGCCTGAATGGATTTAGTGCACTTTATCATTAAGATGGCATATAATCTTAAAGAACCAGAAGGTAAGACTAACCATACTTATGTGCTGTCACTCAGGTGTTGTAATGAGCTTTGTGTCTTACTGTTACACTACCTTTTCACTTCATGAATCAGTTTCACACATTTAGATGGACAAACTGACATATGGATCCTTTCAGACTGACAAAAGCAACTCATTATTGGATGAACATTTTTAACAGGTATCAAATTTGTCACTATTCATCTGATTTGTTTCTTTTTTTTGGGGGGGGGGGGTTGTTGATGGTAATCTGACGTAAATGAAACATTAATTTTTTCTTGATCATCCAGTGTGTAATTCCAAATGATGATATTCCTCTGCCAATAAAATCTTTTAACCAAAACACATTGTTTAGCTGTATTTGTTTATAGTTGACTAGGGCTAGCACTAAATTACTATTGTACAGTAATTCATTATTATGGCTGGCTCTGTTTAAACATACTATATATGATGCCAACAGGCCTCCACCACCAGCAGTATTTCTGTACTATAATGCCACACTTGATCCTGATCTGCCTCATCCATGTGAAGCAGCTTCTGTTCAGGTATCAGGAGGACTTAAGACAATCGAGACAACACTACGAGCTGCCCATTAATCATAAAGGAGATTGTTGGTAAACAACACTAATGCAATACATGCAACATCAACAATTAAACCGCACAAAAAGACACCAAAATGTCTTTTTATATGAAGTATTTCTGTTTAAAATGTTATCACACAACACATTGTGTTTTCCATCTCTGGACAACTTTCTAATTTGATTTTGTGTATCGCGTTGTGAGAAATGAGTGTCTACGAACAGCAACTCAAAATTTGGATATTTAATATATATGCTGTGTGCAAACTTCTCCGGTGTGAACACACTTCATACTCAGAATAGCACCTTTGTATGGATTATTTATTATATTATATTATTATATGGAGGTAAAAAAAAAAAAAGAGGTAAAATGATATAATAATTCACAAGACTTTTATTCTAGTTCCTGTCCTGCTAACCCTAACCCCAACCCTAACCCTAACCATAATGGACGTTATTATAAAGGATGTTATGGGATGAAAATAAACACTTTGCCTTCTTGTTCCTCACAGGAGGGATGAAGCTGTTTTAAGCAATGTCAGCTTTTTACCATCAGGATATAATGGCCTCATTTTTTAGGCTGTTGTTTGTACCTTACACCAATCTCTCTCATAGGACCTGAACATCAGTCTCATTGTAGGCAAAGCCCATCAGAGACTCCACTTCCACGTCAGCTGAGGAAATTTGGGGATAGCCAGAAAAGCATGACTCATTTCTACCGTGTAGAACGCGTGCTGACCTTCTATCCTGTACTGGATAGAGCCAGGATAAACAACAGTGAGAGAAAGTAGTGCGCAGAGCCTTCAAGATCATTGGCTGCAGTTTGCCTACCATAGCCTCACACTTTGACACCAGAATCATCAGGAAGACTAGAAACATCAGCATTGACCCCTCCCACCCAACACATCACCTGCTCACTCTATTGGCATCAGGGAAGAGGTACAAGCATCACCAGCAGGACAACACGCTTCAGAGATAGTACCTACCTCCAAGCCATATGACACTTAAATATGTCCGAGACAAATTCAATCAACTGTAATGTTGAAATGGCTCTAATAAACTTCATACTAAGTCAGTCTATCTAATAAATATACTGTGTTAACATCTTCCAGCAATAGTTCAGAAGAAGAACTCTCCACACTTATTAAGGCAATTTGTTTTTTATTAACATCTGAGAAGAAATAAAAAACAAATATGAACTAAAATCCACAGCTTGATAAGATCGGTGTTGCCTTCACACAAAGAGGTAGCGTGTGCAGTGCACATCCAAAAACATGAACAAGTGTCTGATTTAAAAAGGTGAAAGGAACAGAAGAAAAAAGATACTTCAACATTAGATGTGTTGTTTGTCAAGCATCGGATTTTACAGTAAACTGTGACCAAGCCTCCTATCTTTTTCTGTCTTACTTTGGTGCATATGTGAACACACAGTATGTACTAGGTATACACATTAAACAATCCATACCTCTGTTATATTATTTCAGGGAGAATATGGTGGCTGTTGTGCTTTAATGTGTTTTTGGCCCGAAGGTTCAGGATCAATGTCATATTCCCTATAAAAAGTTAGTACGTGATTATGACGGTTCATGGTGAGGTTAGTGGCATTAAAAGATATGTTTCATGTGACAAGTCTTATTGGCAGCCATTGGCTTTTGGGTTGTCCAGTTTTTGGTGATCCATAATCTTGATGTTCTTTTCAGCGTTCTCAACGTTCCTCATCAGAGTCTCCAGCCTCCGCTTGATCTTCTTCTGGTCCTCCAGAGCACAGCTGATCACCATAGCCTGAAACTTCTGGTCGATGGGGACGGGTGGGGCCTCGCTCACGCAGGCCGAGTGCAGGGCCAGCAGCTTTTGCCGCCCGCCAGTCCATGTCGTCCAGTAACTTCTTCACTAGTTCATCGATGACAGATGTGACCTTCTGGAGCGCCTCCTCCTGCTGGGCGTTTCGGATCGTGCCGACGGAGATCTCCACAGTAAGCGTCCGCCCCATTAGACGGTTTGCAGTTAAATTGAACTCCTCTCTTTCCCCTGGAAAATGAGAAACAAGCAAGAAATCAACGCTGTACCTTCGAAGAGCAACATGTAGTGGCTATAGAGTGGTGGAAACAGTAAGAAGAACTGCTTTGAGATCCTTGCCCTTGTCTCTACGTTGTGGAGTTCCAAACTTGGGCAAATGTATCACACTAAATTCGATACAATGTTATCCATCAGGATGGGCCTGTTTAGAAGTTTATTATCTAAAAACTGTGTCAGAAAGGTATCAACACTGGGTTTGTGGTGTTCAGGAATTTACATTTACATTTAGGGCGTTTAGCAGACGCTCTTATCCAAAGCGACTTACAATAAGTCAGTTACATCACATTGTAGTTATTTTCACACAGTTGACAAAACAAGACTTTTAAGCAGTTTGTGTGGGGAAGGAAGACATATTGCATGATCATTTGGATGTAATTACTCTGTGTGTGTGTGTGTGTGTGTGTGTGTGTGTGTGTGTGTGTGTTATCCTGTAATATTAAGAATGGGAGAAAAACAAACTTTGGGTGGGGAGCAAAAAAAAAAAAAAAACGATCATATTGCCATGTTCTTCAATCCCCTGAGGTTCTTGAACGCCCCCACCCAGCTACAATGGAGCGTTCAAGGCATAACCTCATTGGATCACAATGTCACAAATTAGAGCAGCTGTAAAGAATAAAAATAAAAGCAAAGTTTGTTTTAAAAAAAAATAAAAAACCTAAGACAAAGTTCAGTTGCGTCTCACCGGTACTGATGTTCCGCAGTTCCTGTCCGTTCTGGACGGACTGGATCATTTCCAGGATGCACTCCCTCTCCTGCTCCATGGCCGAAGCCGCTTCCCGTAGAGCCTCCACCCTGACGGAGACACGGGGTGTTAACAACAACCACACCTTTTCTCTGGGAAATAACGGGCCGTTGTAGAGAGATAGGGACGATAACTCCCATCCGAGTTTCATGTAACCCTCAGAATAAATTAACAACATTGTATTTCACAATCCATTTTAATTGGACGCGATCTGCTGCATCCGATTTCTCAGTTAGGATCGCGTTTCAATATAACATTATTCTATAATGAATATGTGAGCAGACAAATAATATATATTCTATATTATTATTATAATGGCTCTGACGTGCACCGCGTTTGAAGGCACATGGTTGTTCGGCCTGTTACCTCATTTCCAGCTGATCCAAACTTTCCAGGAGTTGTCCGGAGCGATCCGCCATCGACAGCGTCCGGCTGAACTTGCTGCACATCGCGTCGCTCATTTTCGCCTGTATCTTCGCTTGTGCCATGCTGGTGAGTCGTTATGGTTAATACTATGGTTATGATCCGTCCCCTTGGAGGAGAAGTCCTGTGTGCGACCGACGCTCCGAGCTGTCCAGCTGACTGCTGCTGAGCCCCAGAGACAACATTTCCTAACATGGGCTGCACCTTCCTCCACCCGGTCCTCACGAGCTTCCCGAAGAGCGCAGACCGGTGGTTCCCAACGTCAGGTCCGAGGACCCCTACGGGGCCCCATTAGGACTCGTCTTCCATTTAGATAATTTCAGTTCCTCCACATTTTCAGCTGTGTAAGAAGAATTGTTTAACTGTTTCTGTGTTTAATACAAATGTGTAGTTGAGGATTTCTTATATTAATTTAAGAAAAAAAGGTCCTATCATTTGGTTTTGGTTTAAACTGGTGATTTTTTTGCACAGCTGGCGAATAAAAGAAGAAAAACAATGATATAAAAACTTCATGCGAGCATAAAATAACTGCAATCCTGTGGGCCTCCACAAGAGCTACATTGTGTTGATTTTATTACTTTAATCTACTCTTAAAACATTTTTGCAATGACATTGAGTTCCGTCCATGACTAGAATAAAACAAAATGTTAATTGTTTTATGTAAAGTTTCAATAAATGACCCAGATTGGACTTTCTTGTTACAACCGAAGGCTCTGTAGATGAAGGTCTTTACATCTAAATGAGAATTAGAGGAGTTTTCTCACCACTTAGAGGAAACTTCACACCCAAAACTGCATTTCAATGGTAACTGCCACATTCTACAACCAGGATTCCCAACTAACTGTTTACCACCTGGGCCACTATCTCAAATTGTATAAGTGTATTAGAGTTTCCTCAATTTTCTTAATGGCCAATACTCAAACTAGCATGAATAATAAATTATGCAACATTGGGACTGGGAGGATATAAAGGCAGCATCTGAATGCTAATTTGTATTGCTAATCCTCTTCTAATGATTTTGAAGACACGAGCAAACCAACGGAGCTGAAATTTAAACAGGACTCCCACTGTTTCCATGTCTAGTGGAATGGTCTGATACCCCATCACAAAAACACTAGGATTTGCATGGCTGCACTTGAGGAAAAACAAAACATTTCTTGGCCCTGCTGCATATGGTGAACACAATACACTAGATTTCAAGTCTGCAATGAAAAAGGAGACTGCAACTGGAGACGCACCGTGGTCACAAGTTCAGCCTCGGAATTTGCATCGTCATCGCTGCCATCTATAGCACAGAGTGTGAAGTGTGGAGTCGTCACAACGGAGGACATAAATCCACAACCTTCTAGCAACTACAGCATGCACTGGGTGGCTCCCTTTATTTATTATGTCATCATGTATTAACACATTTACAACACAATTAAAGACACAGAAAAAGTAACTAATATTTATTTAATATATTCTGAACACAAATACCTGGTACAAAACATCTCAATATTATGTCAGATGAAGATTGTGTCACGAAAAAATGTCCTCAAAACTCCAGAAGACTTCTTTTAAGTGCTTCCTCCAACTCTGTTACAAATAAGCAGAATATAAGGATCCAATTACTGTATATCCAAATAAAACACCATCATTACTAAGCTGTTAAAAACAATACATTAACCTAATAAGAGTGTGATTCTCTTTTTCTCCACATGTTCACATTTCATGGTATGGTGAGTTGAGATATCCTCATACAGCTTCCACATTTATGTATATGTCGTCACTACCAAGACTAAACATATTGTAGAGAAAAATCACATTGACCTCGACAGATAATCAATACATACTGGATCTTTGAATTTAAATGTCTCGTCTCTGTGATTTTATGGATCTCAACTGTTATGAGAAAGGCCCAGCACTATGTTTATCAATATCTCTACATAATATTTACAGTAATAGTTTTACAAAGGGGCATATAAACTTATTGGTAACCTACGGCTGCAGCGAGTCATGGCTTTTCTCAGGGGAAACGAGGATTACATGCTCAGCCACATACAGTCAACACGTACCTTCTGACTCTCTTGCTTCTTCTGCACTCACAGACGGTTCGTGGTTCATCTCGTCATCCGATTCATCTGCAACAGATCCCAATAAATGAGCGGCTCATATATTGTTAATTGATCAGACAACAAGCACAAAAGTGATGCATTAGAGCTCTTGTACATCTACCAAAGGAAGCAACGCTGCATTTGCTCGCTCATCTATTTGCTCTATGTGGCGTGAGTGGTCGTGTATTGATTGACTGCCTACTTTCACATGCTTCACTGTCTTTGTTGGTCTGATCCATGCTCGTTTCATCTTCAACCTCTGAAATGACAACATGGAATCGGGGGTTAAATGCTGCATGCCAACATTGCCAACATAGTTATGAATGTTAAAAATAATGAACCGATTTACCATTGGTGTCTGGTGTGACCTCCATAGCATTGTGGACTTTGAAACTGGCGGGTTCTGCTTTCATACCGCAGGTCCTGGAGCTCATGCAAGGTTCCAGTGTACAGTGTTGGGAGTGATAGTGCGTATGGAAGCTTGGTACACCCATGAAACTCTCCTGGCAAGCTTTGCATTCTACTTCAAAGGTCTTGTCCAGGTTCAAGGCCGCGTGCTTCGTGTGGACGTGAGTCTTCATCTGCGCAAAGGAAGCCACAGACACGCCGCAGGGAGCGCACACATACTGACATTTGCCTTCAGAGGACAGATTCCTCATGCATTGCGTATACGTGGCCTTCGCTTCCCCTTTCACCTTTTCTAGTCCCATGCACGGACATGTAGGCTGACTGGTGCTTTCAGCAACAGCAGGCTGAACGACGTCGGCGTCATCCATGCGGTAGTAGTCTTTACTGTGAAGACTCTTGTAGTGCGCCAAGAACTCGCCCTCGGACTCAAACAGCATGCTGTCGCAGAGGCCGCAGAAGTGGTTGCTCTTGATCTGCCCGTCGTGCTCATTCGTACAGTGTCTACGTACAGTGGACTCTTTGAAGAACTTCTGGGGACAGTGTCCACAGATGAATCTCTGAAAGCTGTGAGTGCTCGCGTCACTGCAGTGTTGGCGGACGGCCCCTTCCGAGTCGAAGATGTCCTCGCACATCCTGCACATCCAGGTCTGCTCTGCTGGTGAAGACGTCCGTTCTGCGTTCCGCTGGACTGTGGACTTGGTCCATGAATGTACGGCGACTTCGCTGCTGGTGGACGGCTTGGCATCCACGACTATGACGAGCTCCTCCGGCACTTCCTTTTCAGTGATGTAGGCGTGTCCGCTGTGAGCTTCTGTCACGTGCGACAGGATGTCTTCATACCGAGGCATTTCCACTCTGCACTTTCGGCAGTAGAAAAGAAAGTTGGAGAGATGAGCTCCCCCGTGGAATCGACTCATGTGCAGACGGGTGATTGAGGACTCTCCCATGTGTTTGCCACAGACGCCACACTGATGGAAAATTTGGTTCACCGCCAAGAGATGCTTTGTGGCTGTAGCCTCCTCAGAGAACTGTATGCCACACTCGCAGAACCACGCCGCTACGGACTTGCCGCTAGCGCTGCCGTTCACGCTCAGTCTCTTCAGTTTGTCACGATCATTCTCCTCCTTGTTCCTTTTCCTAACAGGTGTTTCAAGGCAAGCGGACTGTCTTTTCCTCGTTGTCCCTCTAGTCCTCTGGGTGTGTTGAATTTCCCTAAACCTGCAGTACTGAAGGAGGGCTTTCTCCATCGTTTGGTTGACCTCCACGTCATGCTGGGTCGATTCTTTGTGGCTCTCAATTTCAGCTCGGTTATAAAACATTTGACAGCAGAGGGAGCACTGCCCTCGCACTTGCAGCTGTTTCATTACCTGCACTACGGTTTTATCAGCCTTTGCCACCGCGCAACCCTGTCTGCACTGCACACTATAAAAAAGGAAAGGTAATATTAGTTACACAAAACATCTGAACTAAATCTAAGTCTGATATACTACAAGTAATGTCAAAGATATAAATACATAATGAATTCACAATTAAACTTACTTAAAGTGAGCTTGAGCTGCTTGATGGGAGATCAGTACTTTGTGACATAAAGAGCACCGGACATTGAATGTCACATCCTTACACAAAGTGATGAGACGATTCTTCACGTATTGTGAGATGGGAACAGGCAGCGGGCGTCCTCTGGTTTCTTTAAGAGGAGAAAAGTAAAAGGTACGCATACTCTTGCTAATATGATATAAAGAGATTTGGATATGTGAGGTAGTTATGAAGATGTCTAGAAAATAAAAACATTCAATAAACCTTACCATTCATGGCGAGTGACTCTGTGAAGTGGTTTTTGTTTGACATGTGCTGAAGACATTCATCTCGGAGGTTGAAGAGACTGTAGCAGGCAGGACAGGCGAAACACACAATCCGCTGATAGGTCTCAGTGATGCTGTGACCATCAGCAGTAGATGAGTTCACCTAGTGATCAAAATAATGATTATACTACTGTCAATCAATAGTTATTCAATACTGATTTTAAACACAAATCAATTAATCATTCAGAAGAGCAGAAGTTTTTCAAGCACAGTCAGAAAAGTGCAGGAACCTTAGACTCGAGATGTTTCTTCCACGCTTCTTCAGTATGAAAATGTTGCCCACAGGTAACACAGGCAAGGAGCTCAGTTGGACATCCTTTAAGTTTGATGGTTGGGTCACAAGGGGAGTGGTCAAACCTACACACAAAATAATTTATTGTAAAATATCGAGTGTATGGCACTTCTGACAAGCTACTGGTGCTCTTTTCTGCCCTCTCCATAACATTCCCAGAAGATTCAAATGTTCAGACGAAGGCAGTGATATGTGTTAAAATGATTTTTCTTCACTGAAGAAAGTCAAAATGTAATATTCAATAATATTCAATAAAAACTGGCCGATATATGTGACAACATGAATGGATAGGGGGAGTACTGGCACTTCTTTTCCTCCCCTCCACATCAAGCACTGTTCAAAACTACACTGAAATGAGGAGAAAATGATTACCTTTTTAGGTGGCCATCAAGGAGGGATGCATTATCATAAAGTCGCCCACAGTTGATCACTGGACAAGTGTGTGTAGTTGAACTTGTTGGGGGTAAAGCAACAGGTCTGCGTCTTCTTCCAAGGCCAGCACTGATCGTTCCAGGTTTAATACCTACATAAACACAAAGGCACAGTATGAAACGTTGACACAACTTTTTCCAACATAAGTACCACTGTAAAAGGGTGCTCTGTGATGGCATGCCTACATCTCTGAAGACAAAATGATGCTGTAATAATCCCTGGGAAGAAAGTGGATCATTGCAGCAGCACAGAATAGTATACTATATAAATATCCAACAGTGTGTAACAGAAACATGCTTTCAAAGTTCCAACAATGAGAGATTTACAAGAGACAATGATCCAGATTAAAAATGTACCTGGCATCTTTAACCACATGTCTACACAGTTCTTTGCTTCTTGATTCATTCCATTGGTAGAAGTAAAAGCCAGCCCGCGCTGGCCATGAGCTCTTTGTAAGATTTGCTTTTCCTGAAAAAGAGACACAAGAGAGATGAAAGATAATGCAACATATTCTGCATCTTGTTTTTATATCACAGGTATACAGATTTCAGTAGAAACAGAGTCACAAACAGTAAGATTTTGTGCTTCTGCCCACAAGGTGGCACTGTTGTTGCTACTAGTTACCTTAATTGACCCCATAATACAAAATAAAAAAGAAATGTCTGAGCCTTTTAAGCACTTTTCTTTCCTCTAAAGAGTATACTTGCTGAGTAGTTTATAAATAAAATATTAAGTATTGACAATACCGCACCACTCTTTATCTGTTCTAGCAGTTGTAATGTGATCATGTCATTGATTTATTGATATAGAGAATGCATTACAACGTTAGAACATTACAACAAGTCATTTTGCTTTAAAAATGCAAGATGAAGAAACCGACTGAAGGCAAAGATGCTTCCAAAAAAAACCCTCAACAGCTAAATTACAGTTTATCAAGCAAGAAATGATAGCGTCTCACTTAATGTTAAAGCCAGTTTACCTTGAACTGTCTGCATTTCTCTGATCTTGCCTTTTTCTCCAGGGCCACCTGGTGTGCTAGTCTGTCCAGCGTAGATGTAACACGTGCTTTATGGCGGCTGATTTGATCTTCAATCTAGAGGAGAATAAGAGGCACAACAATTTCAGAGAAGTCTAGACAGACACCATCTAATAAAAAAAAAAAGTGTTCTTCTATTCAGCCTCTCACCGTGCCTGCCGACGATGAACATCCCTCATCCTCATTATCACTCGACAGATCAATGCATTCTAACACTGGTCTGATGGGGCCCTCCTGAAGCAAGTACAAGACACAGCGTCATTTAGTATTAGGACTTGTCTGTACAATGTAAAATGTGAGTTTATTAATTTTAACATGCCCATAAAAACAGGGGTGATCCATGTATGAATCAGGGCTAACTCATATCATATGATACATTTATGAATTACGTGAGTATATCAATGTGAAGAGACAGAAAGTAAGCAAATGCAACTTTTATTTTCACCCCTTGAACCTATTGATTTGTAAATAGATACCGTGGTCACGTGACTTACTGACACAAACTCCACTTCTTCCACGTCATCGTCGTCCGCTTGTATTGGAGAAGACATTTATCTGAGGGAAAGAAAACAAATAACTAATGTAATTTTAACGTTGAACATGGGGAGGTGCTGCGTGCTAGCTAGTGTCAGTAACAGCCATGCAAACCTCCAACTGTAGCTTCAGGCCGGAGGCTGAAATCAACTCAAATTTAGAATATAAATCCGTACCTGTCTTGCCTATCACCTGTATGAGAAAGCTAACTGTGAACATCAAAACAAAAAACACGCGTTTAGTAACCCGAGTGCAGTTCTCATAACAGACAGGCGTTGCTAGTTTTGGTTGCTCGGGAGCGAATATTAAAACGTTGTAAACTACGTCGGAGGGCAGTTATTACACTCAACCGTTCGGGACACTTGCGTTAAGTGACACAAATACGACTTACTGTGGTGTAATGCGAGGAATTTTTTGCCTTAACTTCATACAACCTAATCCAACATGGAGCATAATTTCTTCCTCGCTTACCCACCAGAGTGCTGCTTTTCTTTCATGCTGCCACTGATGGGTGGAAGCTAAATTTCAACGGTCCGTGCACTTAAATCACAGTGTTGTTGCACTACAGCTTACGACCACCAGTGGCAGCACTGAGCTGCCAGCGAACAGCAACTGCAGAGGAAGTGGAGTTTTCAGTGAACTCTGTCGATTTAGGTCGTATCTGAACTATCCTAGCCTGTCGCTGAGAAGAACAAGAGCCTTCTGATAACTTTGTTTTAACCATCTTCTGTTCAGTAACTTATTTTTTAGCAGCGACACCTTGAAATGGGTGTTTCACTCTGACGCCAATCCAGCACGCAGCTAAACGGGCAGGCTCTGGGTAAGCTAACGTTTGCTCTTCCGACGTTTGTGGTTGCAGCGTCTTAACCCGACGTAACGAATGCCAGGTAACGTTAAATAAGGTAAAGTTTGACATGGGTTGGCGTTAAGCAAACTGTTGAAATCAAGGGTGTTACCTATGCTTATGTTGTCGGCTCCTCAGTTGACGAGGCGGGAGCTAGCTTCAACATCCCAAATCTGTAAACGCAGCTAGCTAGTTTGGGCTGCAACGTCACGTGTAAATGAAGCGCTCCCTTTTCAACGCGGGATGTGCCGCACGGACGGGGTTACTGGTGGTTGAGAGAAAACAGGCGATAGAATAAACTCCGCTCGCCTGTTCTTACCTGGTCCGGTCCGTGGTGTATCGCTGACCAGTTGACCTCCAACTGTCACTCCATTAATGTGCTAATTCAGAATAACGTCTTTTTGTAGTTTGTATCTGACTGTGATTTATATGCTGGAGTAATAATATTTTTCACAATGTTTATACAAAAATGCATTGTGATTATATAGTTTATACGTTTTATAGTATTAGAATTTGTAATGATTAAACACAACATTCATGTATGAGTCTAGGGTAGTTATCATTATTCTAGTTAGCCTCTTTCTTTAGGTTTCTTGGTCTATGGGCTGAAACCCATAGGAACGTGGGAAGAACTCAGAAATGACAAGGAAAAATGTGAGTATACAAATGATAATAGAATTTATGGAAGCTCATATATTGTGTATAAATGTGAACATTTGTTTCAAAGAACAATATGTATAGTTAATGTATGAATGTTAACTATATATATATATATATATTAACATACAAAAACTGAATACTGTCAGAGATAGAATATTTATCACATAAGCAGAAATCCAGAATATTGCTTACTGCATATGTAACTTAAGCACATATTCATTCTTTATACTAAATATTGTAATGTTACATAATTCGACATTGGATAATCAAGCATTCCAATCATTTATATGTGCTAACATGCTTATAACAATATTTTCATCATGTGAAATATGTATTGACATGCAGCATATGGTAAATTGGTTCATAGCATATATTCACAAACAACAACATTCACAAATAAATGTGTCGCATACAGGGATGGGGCAATATTGTTTCACACATCGGGATAAAAAACACAAAATAATTGATCATCGTCAATTTCCATAATCCAAAATATTGTCATGAGTGATTTGAAAAAGATGTCTAGCTCACTATCATGTTAGAAAAGTGAAAAAAGAGCCTGATTTTACAAATTCGGGATGCAAAAATACATTTGTAAAATTAATTTATCCTTTTTTTATGCAACCATATGATACGAGACCATATGATTCATGATCGTCTTATTTAAGATTATTTGATTGTTTTTCACTAATGATGATGTTTACTAAGAAATGCTGTGTATCTCATCTGTGATGCAATAAAATATTTGTTTCATAACTTAATGAAAAGTGATGCCAGTATTTTTTATTGCCATTTTAAGCACATTTGATGATTATTGGGACAACACTGTGAATCGCAATTTTTTTGCAGAGTAATCGTGATGTGAAATGTTCATATCATCCCATTGATGCATATTATGTGAACACATGTTGACATACCATCATGTCATTGTCTGGATTTGGCTCTAATAAAACTGCTTTTCCCTCCCATCACACTTTGTTGAGTTTTTCATCTGTTGAAGAAAAGAAGAGGGGGAAAAAAAACAGAAGCTCTGAATGATATCAGTTCATCCAAAAATTACATAACCCATGTTGGATTATGATTAGAGAGGGTTTCTATTTTACCCCCTAATCCTGAACGGGTCTGTTCAAAAAGCACCAGCCTCATTCCAGGACCTGTTAGTGCGGTACATTTCACTAAGCCTTTATGGCAGAATATAGGTCTGCTTAAAATAAACGATATCAGACAGACACGTTGTAACATCAATAATTAAGTAGGATGGATCAAACACAGAGATGTGCCCTGTTAACCCTATTGAGCTTTTCAGACACATATGTGTGAATTAGTTATACTATTGTCATTAATATGACAGCTTTATCCTTTCGGGGCGGCCGACTCTGCAGCAGATTACTGCGATGCTCAGCTGAATCTGCTGACTATCCCTGCCCCCCTGGTTGAAATAAATAAATAAGACTCGCGTCTCTGCTGAGTCATGCATTGTACCTCACAATAATGCTATCAATAGTCTGGGCTGTCCACTTTGAACCTGTGCGCTTCACGCGGTTTCCTCTGCGATGCTTCACGCGTGTCCGTCGGTGTCTTTATTCTCATCTTGAGCTCCCAGCGGCAGGAGAGGAGCCTGCTGTCTGAGCCCGGAGCCGGATCCGGTCCCGCATCTCGCCTTTACGATGATCGCTGCGGCGTTTTTGGTGCTGTTGCGGCCGTACAGTATTCAATGTGTGCTGCTGCTGCTGTTGCTTTTGCTCGGGACCATAGCGACAATCTTGTTTTTCTGCTGCTGGCATCGCAGGCTCCGTAATGGGAAACATCCAATAAAATCAGTGCTCTCCGGACGCACCAAGAGCCGCGGTGAGTAGCGCAGGCCGGCCGGCCGGCCGCATCTCCTCATCCTGACAGCTCATGTCTGTTAACGCCGCATGTTCTGGATGTGTTCATATGGTCTGTTCTAGCAAGTCTATCATCTCCTGTGCGGTGTGAGATTAAGGGAACACGCATTCTCATAGGCGTCAATAAGTGAGGACGCGGTGTTTGTAGCCTAGCCTCAATATCTTGAATTGTTAGTGTGTAGTTGAGATTTGACAGAAGGGCTACTTCATGATAAATGTTCTATGATAATATATATATATTCTAACATCTGTTATCTGTCTTGTAGTGGGCCTCCGAACGCACCATTTCCGATCAGAGGTAGGATGAACTTTTTTAATTATGGTCCTCTCATCTCTAACAGCTGTAGGAGACATCAGCCGTTTAAATGCGTGGAAGCCTCGTGTATCCCAGCTGTGCTTTATTATCGACAATAACACGTATGCTTGCTTCAATCCCAAAAGCCTGGTTCTTTGGACTTTTACACAACTGCGTGACTATTTTAAGGACCGTGATGTGCGCAATGCGCATGTGTTATCAATAAATAATGTGGGTGATGTTGCAGTTTCGCTCTTACAGCAGGGTTGAGACTGTACAGTGTATTCTCGGAAACGCTCAGATTAAAACTAATGTTTAAGTGAGCCGGGAGAAAGCCACTCTTAATGATGCGTATTTAATCTGTTTTGATGCCTAAATGCGTCAACGGAGCTTCAGTCGCCCTGTTTCCGTTTTCACGCGTCTTAATTTCAAAATAAAACTACAAAAATGTAACTGTGAAAACCACTTAAAATGACCACCCTAGAAGTAAATGTTATATTTGAATGCAAAAGCTGCCTTAGTAGACACAATTCCTGTGTTTCAGTATTTGATCTTCATGCTGAAAGGATATCTTTGTAATTTAATTCAAACTAAAACTAAAAAGTTCTGTCACATCTCTCTGTTACTAAAACATTATTAATAAAGTGCTATATAGACATTTATACATTTATATGTAGGCCTAATACTATAAAAAAAACATTTTAGCATGTGAGTCACTCTGGTTTTGAAGTTTCCAAAGCAAAAGCTTCAAAAGCTTGCTTCCTTTGCAGGTTGTGTTATTGAACCACGGGACACTGAAACCCTACTGGCTCAGGACTGTAGCTGGTAGGGATCCAGTATCGTGTTCAAGGGCATAACAGCAGGACAGTTGCTGAGCCTTAACATTGAACAGTCTCCCTGATCATCCTTCAAACATATTTGGTCAAACAATAAACAGCAAAACTGAGGGTCCACTGAAGAAAACAAAAGATAGAAACTGTAAAGATTGATCCGTTTCCCTTTCATTCTCTCTCTGTGGTGAAAGTTGCTGAATCATCTTTCTCTTTCACATCTAACCCTGAAATCTAGGTCATATACCACAACGGTGCCTCGCTAGCTTAAAAAACCTGAAAATAATCACACTTTATGATGAGAGCCTTTAATTTGTCTTGCTACCTCTTGATGGAAGTATAGCCTGTTGCCAGCTTGACATCTGCTCATGTTTGCCAGGGTTTCAGGCACAGTCCACGGCACGCAAGAAGGAGCATACATGCTCGAGTGACGGAGGAAAAGCCCAATCTGGTGGAGATTCCAGAGAGCGAACCCGATTCCTCGTCGACTCTAAGGAAACGCAAAGTGAAGAAGAGGGTCCTGCCGGAGTTTTACCAGTCTGTACAAGTCACCCCCACACGCAGGCCTGTAGGTACCCCTCTGGACTGTCCCCATGATTCATACTGATGCTGTGTTGTGCTTGCTCCCCTCCACAGGGACATCCGTGTGCCTTTGAACCTGATTGTGCAGCTTGCTCGAGGACACAGGGCAAGTGTTTGTCTACAGGGTGTAAACAAGAGATGTACATATAGGACCTATGAAATATTTATTTTTTGTGTTGTTTCCATGTGTGCATTGATGTAGTTATGGGTCAGAAGATGACAAATATGGCTTTAAAAAAAAGCATTTTTAGTCCTTCCAATAGCTGAAAATGTGGATCTCAAAGAAATTAGAAGGCAGATTCTTTATACCCTTATGTTCAATTTAATATTTATTTGATAGGTCATCTTTTTGGTGCTAGTTTTAGTAATTTAAATGTGTTGCAGCCTTAGATGTGATAATTATCTTATATGAGCGGCACATTAAATGTTTACATGTTTTAATGCTAAAACAAACCCCTACATTTTCCCCATCTGGCTGCTGCAGCAGCTCATCCTCTCTATGAAACACTGTGTTTGAGCCCCTCCCTCCCAAAAAGCCCCATCTGCTCTGATTGGTCAGCTGGCCCATTCTGTTGTGATTGGACAAATATTTGTCAGAAATTGCATGGCCTTTATAACCAGATAATAGGAGTTGTTATTTATTTTGTCCTTCAAGTGCTCTTCCTTTGGAAGTCCATACAAAGGACATTTCCGTTTGCATCGCAGATAAAGCATAATTGGTCCTCTTTAACTCGTTCAAAACCCATGAATCATCAGGGAGTACACAAAAATATCTGATAGCTTTCTACCTAACCCGTTCTAAGTCTGTTAACAATTCACTGTGTTGGCATGGAAACATAATATGTATCCTCCTCTGGATATTTATGTTACCCTGTGAATGTCTGTTTCCAAACAAGGCTGTGCTCACCATCCATCAATACTGTTCCCAGTTCCAGATAGTGCGGTTCAAAAGTAAGGCGAGGAAAGGGTCGGTCTCACATCTGACCCACATATTGATCCACTTCTTCCTGGAAGGCAACATGTGACTACAGGAACATAGAGCTGAAGAAACACAAAGCCTCTGAGAGTACTTATTGGAACATAAGGCATGTGGTTATGCTTTATGTTCCCATAAGAACACATTTTATTTGGTTTGTTGGGCTTCCTTTATGTACTGCTGCTCTAATCTGAGAATATCTTTGTCTTGTTCCAGAGGAGACAACAACATCACCAAGCCTGTCGCGGCTTTTAAACGTCACTTATCTGGAATATTTCATATCTGACACAAATTTAATCCCTAATGCAAAGGGCTGTCGTGGTTCCTGCTGTATGAAATTCTAATTTAGTGCAACTTCAATGATGTTTGAACTGGCTGTGTTCAGAGGAGCTTATTGATCTGTGTGACGATGTTGCAACACTCCGCTTCCATTATTGTGTTGCAATTCTGTAGATAACAGGCTCAAAATCACACATATCAAGGTATATGAGTTATGCTTCTGATGCCTCGAAATCAAATATTTTGTTGTCTTAGATAAAACAAAATCCACCTCATGTTTAAAAATTTTTTTTGTTCAGGTAAAATACTTCAACTGGCAATGTTACCAATCCTTTGTTTGGCAAATATTAATAATACTAATAATACAAAAGGTAGATGGGTTTCATACTTGGATCCCCACAATAATAGCAATTTGAAGATTTATGGAATCGGAGCAGCTCAAAGATGTGCTGCAAGTTTAATATTTAACAGTCCTTCATAAACTAGTGCATCATTGCATCATTCATGATATATTAGCATTTGCCTACACTAAGCTGTGCAACATGAATAATCCAGAATGGATCCCTTATCTTGGTGAAACCATCGTTTGTGCGTTTAACCACAACGATTCCTCACAGCCGGTCAAACAGTCCTGTTTTTATATCGATTGTGACTTTTAGAACTGCACATTTAGCAAAGAGTCATTTTGAAATATCCTGTCTGGGCTTGATCAATACATTCCTTTCACTGATGTAAGCATTATATTTTCAGAGGTTTCTGACAAAGACAGTCTTAAAGGTGGTAGTTACATCCTTGTGTCCATGTTTTATTAATGACAGCCCAGAACAAAGAATATCGGAGAAGTCTTGTGTGAAGTGATGGGAGCTATTCTTATCCCTGTTCAGTTTGCTCCAGCTAGTGGAAAAACTGATTTGGGAGGACATATAACCTATACTTCCTATATTTATTCCCACAACAGCCCAGCTAATCATTATTTATAATAGCCAGCTTCCTCAAATCATGTAGTATTTTTCCTTTTAGTGGGAGGAATTATGAATAAGCACAGAGCTGATAAAGATTGCAACACTAAGCTGCCTTTTCTGCATTGACTCTTCTCCTAGTGAAAAGCGAGGCAACGATGAAAAGGCTGCTAATATTAACAGCGTGTTGCTTTTATCAGCTCACCGCCAACAGATTCTCACTATACCGCTGCTGCTTAAAATAGAGATGCTTTTCTTTTCCCCCTGCTTGAAATCCTGTCAGATGCTTTCAAGTTCGTTCTCCATATTGGTGCTACAGCTCCAAGTTTACCTTTTTAACAACATCAAGAACACAATCCTCGCTGCGGATTCCTTTCTTGATGTTCAGAAATGAATCGTGAACTCCTGAACTGACAGCAGTCTGTGTTATGTTGCGGTTCCCCCTTAAATGCTGCTTCATCATTAAGCAAATGACGTGTAATTATACAGGTATTTTGTGCCCCACCCTTCTTCTCCACCTTTAGGTGTTCACCTGCGTCTGCTCTGTTACTCAATCTCAGGCGTGTCAGGGTGCAGCAGGACGTTGCAACAGAAAGTCATTTATACGTTTCTAAAGAAACGTGCTGCAACTCAACAGTCAGAATTAAAAGTGCAAAGATTCAAGGAAGAATAACACATTCGAGAAAATCTCCACACTAATGCATTTAATGGTGCGAGATTTATTTTTAATTCGATTTTGGTTAAATTGGTTTAGATGTAAACCCAGTTAAACCTACTTAAACCAAGTGCAATCCTTTTCTGTGTGCTCCCACGGTCCTCTCCGTCCTCTCAGGTAATTATAACATGTGAGCTAATTACCACAAGGCTGCATCCTCCTAGTCTACAGTGTAGATAGTGATGCATCCTCTAATGTGCATCTGTTGTGCGACCCTTGCATGACAAACCGAGGTGTCCCCCTTGTCCTCTCCTTACCCCCGTGTTTGACGTCTGCGTAGCCAGCCAGCACCTTTTGTGCGGGGATGGCGCTCTAACCCCGCCGTCGCTGTCGTTGTCGGCTATGACGCGGAGACGCATGCAGTCTGCTCTCTCTCTCTCCCATCGCGGTCCAGCTCTGCCTCGACAGCACACAGCTCACCGTCCGCTCAGCCCTCCGGAGATCTGACATCACCTCGCATCCTTAATGCGTAGATAGGGGACCAGCTCGTGGGCCGGAGCGTCTCTCAAAGGGCGTGGCGCACCCCGTTGGAATATCGACGCACAAAAAAATGTGCGGCTGAAGGGTTGGAAGCTAATAACGCGCAAATAGGATTGCTATTTTTTCCCCCCTTCTTCCTTCCAGCTGAGCGCTCGCCATGTATACAGTGGTAAGTCTTATTGGTGGCCTGGCGGGGGAGCCAGATACTATTGATATCACATTGCCTTTATTTGGCTCAATCGTTTTATTGTTATGGGTCATTGCGAGCTGGTGTCGTCCTCACACCCACGCTCGCGTTACGCACTTTGACCCGCGATGGTGAGAAGTGAATGTTCTTGTTGATGTTGGCGTGTCTGTGTGTAAGAATTTAAGAAAAGCATTGTTCTTTTTTTTTTTTTCTTCACCCCCCTCCTCCGTCTTCTTTTGTCTCGCAGAGCTCCAGTTCGGGGAACCCATCCCTGCACTGCTCCATGTCTTCCTCGGCGGATATCTCGGACGAGGATGATTACAGTGTTAAATCTGGGTCGGCATCACCTGCACCGGGGGACACGTTGCCCTGGAACCTGCCCCGGCACGAGCGCTCCAAGAGGAAAATCCAGGGAGGGTCGGTGCTGGATCCGGCGGAGAGAGCCGTGCTCAGGATCGCAGGTGAGTGGACACATTATCGGATGCTAATGTGATGTCACGGGGAGAGCAATGACAACATATATAAGGTCTAGGCGAGAGAATAGTGTGGTGGTCTATCCACCGTTTTATTTGGGGACGTGGTCTGGATATGGGAAAGCTACATGTGACGGTATTTTGGTCTGCTCCTATTCAGGATATGATGCTATATATATATATATATATATATATATATATACACGGTGCTTTAAAAAAACAACTGATTCATATATTATTTCCATTAAAACAGACCAATTTTGTGTCACTTTGTATAGTTTTAAATCTGAATTATTTCAACAGAAAGAAGTCAGATTGGTAAACAATAATAATTGAAATCCTTCTGACACGGACTCCTGTTTGTTTCTCATTTGATGATGCAAGGAGGACGTTTTAAGCACGTAATCGTTTTATAATGATACTGATAAAAAAATCCCCGTCAAACAGCTGATCACGTGTCAGATACAGACACCACACTTGCTGGCTCCTGACAGCAAACACACTGAGCGGCATCATTCTAAACAGCAGCAAAGTTTCCCAGTGTGAAGTCTTTGGCAGGTGGACAGCAAAGGGAAAGGATCGCTGTCCGAGTCACGAGCCTGACGAGGAAAAGCGTCTACACTGTAAAAAATGAACAACTCATTCACTCTGGTTTCGACATCTTATTTTACCTACTGATCCAAAATCCTGCACATTTGGGACACACTGAGGGAGATCAAGTCTCTCGTGTTGAGAAACTAGATTCCTTTTTTAAAACATTGAAATTACATTTAAAACTCAGTATTGGCTGCGTGGACTCTTTGATCCCGACATTTTTTTGCAGCGCAGCAGGTCCGGCAGTCCTCCCTATCAGTCTGTGGAGTCCGGAGAGGAAGTGTCGCCTATTGGACAGAGCGCAGACAAGGGAGGGATGTAGGGCGTTTCCTTCAGTGCAACAACAGCGCCGATCACTCTTGAGTCCTCTGCACATACACATGCACACACACACACACATGCACACACACATCCACACACACACACACACACACACACACACACACACACACGCCGTCCCCCCTGTCCGCCACCGGTGAATGTCCAGTTTGTGGAGCCCGGGTTATGGCTCAGTACGCGCCGCAGGCTGGTGGTTTCTCGGGCGAACAGGATTACCTCCAAGCGTATGAGGATGTTTTGGAAAAATACAAAGGTAGGATCAATGCTGATTGGATCTTTGTTTCGGCTTCGGGACGCTGGAAATTGCCTGATTGCTGCCTGACAGTTCAATAAATGTCAGCCTGCCCCCTCGCTCTCTGGTGACTGGCTGGTCTTGGTGTCTTTATCCCCGCGGTGGAAAAAGTGGGAATATTTCCTGCATGACATCACAATTAGGCTGCATTTTAATAAGACCGAGGCTTTATTATGAGTTATGATCTCAGTTCATTCTTTCCAGGATTATTTCTCTTGTTAAGTTGTATGGAAATATTGAACTGAAAATCTTGAGGTTCAGTGAGATGACTAGTGTTTGCAGGTTGAAACAGACAAATAATGAAAGATCTTTGTATGTTAAAGGGGGATATTGTTGACTGAGTATTGCTCAGCTGGTGTCTCAAGCAGACAGGACAATGACATAGCAGGGTGAGGCGTTAGCTCGTGTCAGTAGCTTGTGTCAGTAGCCCATGTCACTTCATGTAGTCCATGTATCTCATTAATTAGAGCAATCCCATCACATATAAGGGGTCCGTGCTGTCTCTTTGACAGCCATAGAGCTCGCTGACAAACCCTACACATGCACTCTCGAGGCCCGGCCCGTGGAGGTCTGCTGGAGCTGAATTCAAACTGACAGCAGCGCTTTTTAACCCCTGTGTGTCCTCGCCACAAAGGAAAAGCAAAAATTACAACAACAAATTGCATACACTGGTTGCACTATTGTGCTGAATGCTGGTGTGTTCTCAGTGTCAGCTGTTGAGCATTGTAGCCAGCAGGGCCAGTCAGCTGTGGCATAAGGCTTAACCGCCCCGAATGGACCCTGATGGGATCATATGATGGAGCATCATTAGGAATCTGTAGCTGCCGTCTTCAGGCAGAGGAGCGGTGACTCACGATGAGCTTCTATCCAAGACGACTATTCTGAGATCAGTTTTTATGTTCTATGCTGATTTGGGGGAATATTACAATCCCTGCAAGTTGTTGCATGAACAATGAATTTTTCAAAGAATGGTAAGGCTTTTTATTCATTTTTTTTCTTGATAATTTTACCAACAAATTTCAGTTATTATTATGGAGGCTTACAAAAATGATACTGATAATTTAATCTTGTTGTCACGTGTCATTTTCTTTGGCTTCTCATATTATTCCTCACATCAATCTATGACTGTTGAGTGATCTTGGTAGAAACTTGAGATCAGTTGGTGGGCTAATCATTACTTTGAGCAAACTCCCCTGCCACCTTGTTTCCAGCAGCTTTGTTTCCATCCGTCTTTTCATGGTGGAAAAAAACCTCCACATTCCAGCTTTGACTGTTGAAGCAGAACAAAGTTATCAACGCTTATTTACTAGAGGTCCGTCGAGGACAGAGGAACACTAATGCATAATGTATTTGCTAGTTGTGGG
Source organism: Chelidonichthys spinosus (assembly GCA_029853015.1). Classification (NCBI taxonomy): domain Eukaryota; kingdom Metazoa; phylum Chordata; class Actinopteri; order Perciformes; family Triglidae; genus Chelidonichthys; species Chelidonichthys spinosus. The sequence continues at coordinate 19,665,706 of CM056832.1, read as the reverse complement.
CTGCTTGTAAGAATGCTGGCGAGGGATGAGTGACATCATCATAAACACTAATATTTGTAAAACTTAGACTACATTTATACAAGATGAAAGCTTTAAAAAGTTAGATCTAAGTTTATTGCATATACACCACTGTAAGAAGTGAGTTTATAACTAAGATATTTCTTTCCATGAAAAAAACCTTCTAAAAACAATTTACTTCTCAATGTAAATGTGTCTTCATCGTCATGGAAATGGCTTCGTGTTTCCATAAACACATTTGTTTGTTTGCTTCTCCACCACTGAGATATATTTTATAGGGTGCTGACTAAGTCCAAGGAAAAATCACTGTTTTTATGGTTACTTCAGTTTTGTTTTCATCACCCAGAGCCCCAAGCATCCGTCCATGTGACGCCGGGAGACATTTTCATAACAGATTCATACACAGTCACCAAAACAAACACGACCAAACAAACCTGCAGACAGCAAGGGGGACAACAGAATGGTCTTATCAAATCTAAAATGCGGAAAGTTAGATTTGAACTTATTGTTATTATCCGTGCTTTATGTGGGAGCTTGTCTGGTTTAATTCCAGAGTCATCCTGAGAACAGGGCGTCAGCTCTCAGTTTCAGGGAAAAGATAACAACCGCAGGAAAACGATGTTCAGGCCAGTTACACCGTGCACTGCTTCACCACCGGTGTGACCTTTGGTGAACTTTGGTGAAATGAATGGAAGCATGTTTTATTGTATTTTGCACTGCTTGTTATTTGCACTATCCTCTCTGCTGCTGTAACCCTGCGAGACTAATAAAGGATTATCTTATCTTATCTTATCAGAGAAATGCTCTTTGGCGTTCCCGTTCTGGTTTTGGTGACTAAGCACAACAATCCCCACCGACCACGAGCGTGCACGTCGTTCTCACTGCTCTGGCCGTGAGAAAGAATGCCACGCTAATTAGGCATTAGTTAATAGTACACATAACAGAGGATTTACGGTGGGTCGGGCTGAAATTCAATGCAGGCTTTACAAAAGGCTGTAAACGCGAGGAGTGAGTTAAATGCACGGTTTTCTTCGACACGTACGTACAATAGTTGGTGGCAGTGGGCAGCGACTGTGTGGGATCACACTGTTCCTGCTGAGCCGGCTCGGCAGGCCGTCGGCGTGAAGGGGCCGCACACACTTTCCCAGCACTTGATCATCCTCTGACATCAGGACAGATTTAATGGATTAGACATTTGGTGGTTCAGTCGGCTCTTCTTGCAGTTCATTTCGTTTTTTTTAAGATAGTTTCGTCAGACTGAAAGTACAGTATAACTGAACCCTTATGGAGAGCCATGCAAATGATAACCAGATTCAAACGTTTTGTTTTCAGCGTTTTTGACTTTGCTTTTGTGTGCTCATGCACAGATGTTTTGAATAGAAAATGATGGTGGAATACATATTTCTCTTCTGGTCTTCAAAAAAGACAATGTGGAAATACACTGTAGACCATGTGATCACTAGCCCGCCTTAAAATCTGTTTCATAAAATATTCATAAAGCATGTTTTTTTTGTAATATGATAGAAGTTGAGTCTTTCTCTGTATTTGAATTGACCCATAGACATAAAGAACCTATTAACTGATTTTCATATCTGAGAATCACATGTTTGATGACAGGCAGTCACATCCAGAGCCAGTCTTTAGGATGCTGGCTCTAGAAACTGTGTGTTGTGTAGGAGGGTGTGGTCCGTCGGTGAATCATCGTGCTCTGCATTACGCTTTACTCCCACATCACCAGAAGGATTTCTGTCGATACATTAAGGAATCATTTGATTATTAAAATCAATTTACACTCGTATTATCTTGCAAACCCAGCGACGAGTGAGAGAGCGTTGTGTTTTTTTTTTTTTTTTTTTTTTTGCACAGTCACTGCCTTTGTCCATCCTCCTGGGCCGAGCCCAGCCCAGCCCCTCTGCTCTATGTCGACAGCCCACTCATCACATTCAAATGGCCCAGTGGCCCACACACACACAGCACGCTGCCTCTATGGAGACTGTCTGCTACCATACAAAAGACACTTTGTTTGAAGGGGAGCAGCGTCCAAGTTCCACAGACGTGTTCATGTGTCAGGTTGACGGTTGGCTTTTCATTCAAACGTCAAGGAGCGCCACTTTGAAAAGTGGACTCTACCCGCCTCACTAGGCCCACAGATTAGCATTCTGACCCACATTAAGAAACAACAGGAACATGCTTCCTAGGTTGAAACGTTAGATCAGTTCAGATCAGATCAATTCTTATTTATAGTAAGTGGGATTTCTATTTTTTTATTTTCATACCAGGATATGATTTGAAAACAAATGGCTTGGCATATAATGTGTTTGATAGTTGGAAAATTGGACCTAACCTATGAAAACTAACATTAGATCAGGTTCAGGAAACATGATTTAGATAGTAGTCACCAGGCTATCAGGTTATCAGGGGTTGATTCGCAGCTACAGCAGCCAGAATCCTGAGTGCTAAGTGCTAATAGCTAATTAAGTGCATTACATTTTCCGGATCAGTGTCCAACGCCAGCCCAAACCGGTGCGCCGTGATTTCACAATCACATCTAGCAGCTGCTTGCGGTTTCATTTTACAGGTTTCACCCACAGTAGAGGTTTTTATCTCAGTTTCTATCGGAAATGTAGAATCTGGTTGTTTTGCTGGTTGTTGTCCATCAGCCTGACAAGGTGGGAAATAAGATGTTAAAAATGAAAAATTTCCACAGTAAATACACAGTACAGTATATACTGTATGTACTTTAGCTAAAAACATAATATTGATCTTGTGACCGAGCTCTTCGTTTATCAAATCAATAGGCTTCATTTAAAATGGGCAGCGTAATCCAAACCAGCAGACCTCTCAGATTTTCTTTTCCTGCTCCATTAGTCTTTATCTGCAGAAATATGTCTGTTTTAAGTCTTTAATCATATGTTAGTCTTATATTTATCATTTAAAAATGTACAAGCATAGTGTGGAATACATTTGACTAGTCTTCATATGAACTATAACTTGAATCCTTGTCCCATGCAGTTGCGTTATATCTGTCTGAGCTTGACGCCTGCCCACTGTTGTATTTCTAAATGTTGCTGTCATGGCGATGGGAAACCAGCATGAGCTGAACCTCATTCCACAGCTTAGCTCAGCTCCTCTTGCATGAGATCATCGCGTGTCTCTGTCCCAGCCCTGACTCACTCCGTAGCCTCTCCTCTCTCGCCCCGGCAGCACAAGCCGTCTCCAGAATGCAGCAGATGCTGGGAAACGGTCCCACCCTGGCAGTCGGAAGTGGATTTATCCACCGTTTCATAGTCGGCCAGGGAGTGATTCGTTCTGAATGTTTTTATGTCGATTAGAAAGGCCTACCATTTTAAAACCGTTGCTACGCCTCTGTGAATTGTCTGATATCAAGCGTGAACCGGAAAAAGAGAGTGTGGCGTTACAGGCGGGTGACCAAAATCAAAAAAGAGAAACAATATGATTGCAAATGCTTTCATACAGGACAAGAGGAGTCACTGAATGGTTTGATGAGTAGGGAAATGGTGTCAAATATATGTTTATGGCCTTCACCATCACTCAATCTAAATCCACCAGCAGTTCATCATTACTTTTTTTTTTTTTCCCCAAACAGAAATCCGTTGATGTTGAATCATGTTTTATCATTTAAACGTAGCATTTTACACGGTTTCACCTTTAAGTCTCACAGTCTCCATCAGGGAGAGTCTGGGGAGGAAAACCAGATTGCCTCATGCACAAATACTCGTATGTTGCACTCTTGTCTGTTGCACATATGCATGATTTGGAGTGTGTGTGTGTGTGTGTGTGTGTGTGTGTGTGTGTCCCATTAGCTGTCATTATTGCTTCCTCCTTTCCTCTCCTTGACTTTCCTAAGTGCCTTTGGGGTGATAGCTCGTATCTAAGGGCACTTTGCCAGCTTCACCTTCATCCTCCATTTGCCTTTCATCAAGGGCGATACAATATTTCTTTACAAATGTATTCATATAAAACATGGAACTTAATGTTGCATATACCTGTGTATTATTGGTAAAGAAGAAACCTTGATTGATACCGTCGCTCTTCAATGTAGATAATAATCATCCCTGCACAGATGATCAGACACTGTTTCTTCTTTGTCTGAGGTCTGTAGACTGAAAGACTGACTGGAAGTGGAAGGGCTGCTTTCACGGCAGTTTACTGAACTGTTCCAGTCACATATTTCAGATGCTGCCCTGCCCTTCTGAGAAGACTGACTCTAGTATTCTCGCCTACCAAGAATGACAAAAATGCACCTGCGAGTACCTCCCCGTATCGTTGCGCTTGCATTGTTGTTTACCCGCCGGAAAAGCACCTTCACAACATGCCTGTTAAAAGGAAAACGGAGAAAAAAGGTAGCCGTGTTGTTGCTGAGTCATCATTCCGGTGGGCCTCTGTGCATTACAAATGAGGATGAAGGGTTTGAGATGATAACATCTCAGGTTGCTGGAAGTTGCAACCATCGTTTTCACACGTTAGCGGTATTTTTACACCTGCTGAACTTTCTTAGCATTGTCACTTTGAGCAGGTTAGCATGCTGGTGTTAGCATTTAGCTTCACTGAGATGCTGTCTTTTTCTTTTTTCTTTCTTTTCTTTTTTTACAATTGTGTTCTAAATGAAACGGGCATGTGACACAGCAGAACTTGAATCAAATCCCACCCTAGTAAATCGATTTCTTTGAGACATTTTACAGTACGGGTGGGTGGAGTGAACAATGTGTTCAATGGCTATTTCCTGTTCCGAGCAGGATCAGACACTACACTACTGTGTTGCAGTGATTCATGCCCTGTCATTCTGTGCAATTTCCATCAAGGTGTTAACGTGTTGACTTAGATCAAGTACGCAGTGATGTACTTGTATTTCACTGCTATGCAACGGGCGGCCTTGTGCTCAAAACAAAGCTCAGGTACACATGCTAGTTGTGACACAAGACATGTGAAAGCCGTTGTGCAAGAGTGATTGGCGAGTCCTTGTCGTGGACGGGAAGGTCGATCGCCTTTTCTGTTTAGCCTTTATGTCTGTTTTGATTCCAGGGGGTCAAGAGGATTACACCGGCTGGATTCTGATTGCTAGGACTTTTTGACTCAGCTCTGCTCAGAATGTGTGGATATTTTAGGCAGCCTGACGTAACAAGATGCCAAAGGTTTTACCGTCCGACCCCCTGTGCCAGGCTTTCTCAGGAAAAACAATCATTTTATCCCTGCCCTGTTCAACAATTCTTCAGAAAAGTAGCCATGATGGTGTTGATTGCTGTTCTAGAAATCGCTGTTCTAGAAATCTGGTTGTGTGTTATTGGAAGCAGTTTGGCAGCTAAACACACATCCAGTTTCATCCTAAATCTTGATTTTTTGGAGTATTGTAAAATCAATGTTGGCCAAACATATTTCTCACTTATAAACATTCCCTTTGGGGTGTATAAATCACATTCACAAACCCAAAAATAACAGACTTTAACTTATCCACAAATAGGTAAAAACGGTTCTAATACAAATCCAAATCCACAAGCACTGATTTCATCAGTCTTATAGTTGTTGTTTGTAAGTATGGTGGAAGTCGAGGTGGCAGCGAACACGTGGGCTGCAGTTGCAGGGCAGCATGGTTTAGGGTTGGAGCTATTTATAGCCACGCACATGTGCTTTGCTGAGGTCTACAAATAAGTGTCTCTGAATGCTGTGGTGGACTGTCGGCTAGCTCCGGCCTCGGACTGTCGAGTGCACAAGGGCCACAAAACCTTTGCTTTGATACCAAACTGCCGTGTCATCATTTTTTGTGTTGATTGCTGTCATTATTAACAGAAGCAATGCCTTTAAGTGCCAATAATTAAGCTGCAAATAATGACCGGAGACTGATTAGTGACACTACTTAATTACAACCAGTTTATCTTGCTATGGTGTGAGACTTCACTTCTGCAGGAGGCTTCACCGACTGTTTTCTTCTCCACAGCCCGAGTTTTAAAATGTCAAGGCGTTCAGATGTAATATGAGAGAGAAGTGGTTAGTCAGGCTCTCATGATCCTTCAAACATCAACCCATTAAAGTCAGAGGGCACACGCTGTTGGTTAACACATTTTCTAAACCAAAAGTCTGTTGGACAATGTGAAAAGTGAGAACACCACGAGAGAGCGTGATTCCTAAATACTTAAAGCAATATTGTGAAGTATTCTCAGTAAAACGTGGCTTTAGTTGTCTTCAATTGTCTGAAAAAATCTTCTCCAGACTTCTTGCTTTAATTAAAACTAGACCTCAAATTCCACACTTGCTTATTAAGTTATAATAAAGGCAGTTTTTTTTATTTATTTATTCCTTCTCTGTTATGTGTTAGCAGTCATGTGTTTTGTGTTAAACCTGCAGTTAACTGAAAGAATTTGCTTCACAGCGATGTGTTTTGGCTCGCCGGTGAAACCGAATGAGTCAGTTGGTGTGGCTGTGTGAGACGTGCCTTCTGTGAGGCATATGCAACAAACAAAACAAACAAATAATGACATAGGATGCAGCTGCAGCTCTTCTGTAATAAATAACATGTTTGTGTGACTTACCTTAGTAATAAACTGCATTTTATATTGCCAAGAAAACGTTTGTATATTAAGTGAATAGTACAGAAATCCAAGTATCATCACATCATTTATTATGTCATAAGGAAAAGAAACTGATTTAACTTAGAAAATTGTGCAAGATTAGGAGAATGAGATGATATTTGACCTGACGTCATTCTATTATCCATCCATCCATTGTCTACCGCTTATCCTGTATTCAGGGTCGCGGGTATTCTATTATTATACTGTTATTATATATAGTTAAAGAGCTGATTTGTTTAATCAGATATCTGATCTTTATTCATCTTTGCTACTGTTTTAATGTTATGCCCAAACAATATACGACTGTTTTTAAGTCCAATGAGTTTTGGGCTCATTCTCACTTTTTTTATTCTGATAACATCCTCAAGAGGGCACCATACTGTTAAACACACCCTCTTTTTCTTGGAAGCAAAGGTACAGAAATAACTTGTCTCTCATCATATCCTCCTCCCTACTTGCTGACCACGTCTGATAGCTGGTTGATGACGCCCTCTTTCAGCTCCCGCCCGATCCTTTGAGCTGGAACGTTTCCTGGAACCCTCCACTAATGTATATTAATTATGCAGTTGTAAGCTTAGATATGGGCATCACGGACCAAATGAATGTCTGACTGCAGGCAGCATTACTCTAGTCCGCTGTGGAGGGGCAGATGCATCATGACACAAAAGCACTGTCATCCTACTTTCTTTCCTTCTTTTTATTATAATTTTTTTGATAAATGTCTCATGTCAAACTCAGACGTGACAGGCTGATGCTGGCTTCTTTTGATCTGATGTTTGGCTTCAAGCCAGGCCTTAATCTAGGTGTGTAGACCTTCATACATAATCATCATCAGACCAAACCCACTTTCTAATTCTCAGCAGCTTTTACACACAACTATTTTTAGATGAACTCAATGTAAGAATCTGCAGATAGAACTGTCACAGGGCGCTTCAGTTAGCCTTTATCCTGGATTTCAGGCTTTATTACAACAGTATGTGCATATCTTTATTATGACATGTTGCCTGTGACCTTCATTCTTTTTTTGCTTCACTGAAGTCCCACATGTTAGGACAGGAGCACTTTGATTTCCTGTACGCTCAGTATAATAAGAAAGCGGACTGCTTGTCCCTTTCTTAGCTGTTTTTCGTGCCGTATGAAGGGCGATGATCGTCTTCCTGGATGTTCTCTCAGTTGCTTCTGCTGAAGAAAACATTGTGGTGAGTCTTGGCAGCTGCACAATAGAGAGATGATTATTAGGAAACTTTAGCACCCTTGATGATTAAAGTCTGTAGTTGCACACATTGCTCAAGGCATTTGATGCACGCTGTCATCACAAATGGCGGTATATTGCTTTTGAATGGCAGCTTTAATAAACTGGCTGTATCCTCCCTTCGTAAGTTGGAACCATCCGAAAACACAACACTTTCCTTCTTTTTTTTCCTCTTTTTTTTTATAAGAGGCGCCGATTTCTTTCTGTGGTTTTGGAGCGCTGCTGCTAGATAAACACCAAGCTGCATAGAAACTGAAAATAGCGAGCAGCCATGGAAAACCTGACAGGACTCGTTCTGGATGCTTGATGGGAAAGGGAGTCGCGGCTGCCCTAGAGGCTGGTAGGCAGGAGACTGTTGCTGCTTCCTCACTCGCTTATCCACATGGCATCCGTCTACGCGAACCACGGTCCTCTGGACGGCCCTCAGGAGCCACCGCAGAGGATGAAGTACCTGCTTCAGGCCGAGAGGGAGCACAGAGCTCACCTGGTTACTCTAATGTGCTGCATGGGTCAGTATTTATCTCACTGCTGTTTCGTGTCGTTTCCTTGAAATGGCAGTCATGTCTAAGCTTGCTCATTACTACATGTAGGTAAGATATCATTGAGAAAACACCTTTTGTGACTGAGGCATATCAAAGGGAGGATTATCTGTGTTGTTCATGCTGTGGTCAGTGTTTGGGGAGATGCTGATCTTCCAGTGTTAGTAGGAGGAAATGTGACCTATAGCCAGCAGTTCCTTGTGATCGTGTCATTGATTGTACATGTGCGTTTTTGTGAGTTCACTGAGGACGATTCAGAGTTGTGTAAAGCAGACTGAGACGTGGAAGCAGTGGAATGACTCATGACTGTGGCGACTGGCCTGAGTCCTGCTCTGCTCTCACACCGGACAGAGGCCGGCCTTAAGGAGGAATACAGCAAGGACGAATACAAGCTGTTACGCAATACCACAAGTGTAGCATTACTTTTTCATAATTATACTACTGCCACTAGAAAGGTACTGATTTTATTCCCTTTATTTTTTTAATTGTCTCCATTTGCGTCCTGGTTTCCCATATGTCTGAAGCTGCAGGAAGCCTGGTTGCTATGGTAATGGGAAACATCAAAACAGAATGCGGTCAAGAGCGTGCAGGAGAGAGTGATGTCATTTAAAGGAAATGACATACTTCCTTTAAGCCACTGAGACTTGTGGTCCGTTTTCTTTCTACATCACTTTCACTGAAGCTATGAATCCAAAAATAGCTTTGCATTGAATCCGTGCAGCAGGAAGCAAAACATGAAGCTGCCAAACTGAACCACTGTATGCGAGGAAAGTTTCCTCATTTTTCTCAATTACCACCACAAAACAAAGCAGGCAACATAGGCGGTGTATACAAAGCAGAATTAAGGCTAATCTTCTTAGATTTGGATTGTTGACTAAACATTAATATGGTCGTTGCTTTGCAATGTAGGGGAAATAATCATTTGATGCATTTTCCTTTTTTCTCTCTTGTTCAGATGAAAGAGACAGAGTGCAGAAGAAGACATTTACAAAATGGATAAACCAGCATCTGCTGAAGGTAAGAACAGTTTCCCGTTTTCTGTCAAACATCCAATATCTGTTTGTGAAAACTGTATCTCATTCATCTGGTTCCTATGGAAACTATATTCTCTGATACAGAGGTGACCCCTAAATAGTTAAAATTCCAACAATCAGCAAACCATTTCCCCTCAAACGTAAAGAATCCATTAGAGAAGTGTCGGCAGTAAAAACAATTACACTCTCCGTGTTCGTCCCAACACGCCGACATTCCTCCCCAGATGTTGTCAAAGCTGGCTGGAAGTCATTTCGCCTGACATGTGCTGTTGCCCTGCTGCAGCAACAGGTTGTCTGTTGCTGGCAGGAATCTGATTGGCCTGCGCGTGTGTGTGTGTGTGTGTGTGTGTGTGTGTGTGTGTGTGTGTGCGCGTGTGTGCGCGTGTGTGCGTGTGTGTGTGTGTGTGTGTGTGTGTGTGTGTGTGTGTAATTGAATAAAACACTTTAGCAGACAGACAAGTACAGGCAAGTGTCATCTAATGTGCCTTTGTAAAAATGAATCACTACCTGGAAGTATGCAAGATGTCAAACTTTATAGACTACTTTAAACACTGTTATCACTAAAACACGCCTGCATTTCTGTTATTGTTTATGTTAATATCTAGTTATGGGTTATATAAATGAAGGGACATTCATTCATTCATTTATTCCACTATTATTGAGATGCCTAAAAAGTCAATAAATAGTGTAAGCTGCTCAATGATACTGATATAGATGCATTATTTGATGCCAAAGGTCCTGTTAATATGGATGTCTGTCAGGAAGCCGGTGACTTGCTATATAAATATCAACAGAAAACAATAACTGGAATAGATAGGAAGTATAAATAGAAGTCATTGCCAAAAATCAGTGACCAAATGAGCGACAAATGCAAGTTCAGTTGTTTTTAAGCTGACTCAGCAAGGAGAGTTTTTCAGCAAGTCCATTCTTGCAAATGCAACACAGCAATAAAACATGACACATGCCGTGACGGTGCAGAGAGAAACAGAAACATGTATAATAAGCACATGCTGTGCACCAAACATTTATGGTTTAATGTGAATATTTGCATTTTATATCATGTTTTACAGCCAGATTTCAGACCTCTTTAGCTTAACTGTAAAATCCGTTTCCATCCATGAGAAATCAGAGGTGCTGAGTAATAGCAGGGGGGGGATCTGCTCTGTTGACCCAATAACATAAGGGTGCAAGTCTATTTTGGCTCCACAGCTGTGGCTGCTATCTGGGATTACAGTGCTGAAAGCCCTGTGTGAAAGCAGGTCAGCGGGCAGCGGGGTGATTTCAGAGGCGCGGTATTTAGGACAGGAAGGAGAGACGGGCCTGCTGGAAGGCCTCGGACCCGAGTTGTTAAGCACCTCGCTCCAGTGCTTAGATAAGGTGTCACAATGATGTCCTGTGTGCTTTAGGATAGGTTCATTTCAGTTTCAAGGGGACTGTGGGGAAAAAAATACACCCACGTGTTGTCAAATGTGTTAAACAGGTTTAAACTGAACACACGGTTGATTTAGTGACATAATAAAGCAACATCAGAGAGAGAGCACTAAGAGTTATAGTTACACCAGGTGAATTAAGATATTCCTGGTTTAATCCTCAAAGATTTCTTCTTTAGAAATTGAGATTAATATCGTTCAATAACAGCAAACTGCTTAGAGATGTGAAACAACACCAATTTTGATTACAAATATAGCTATATTCATTATAATGAACAGTTGTGTGAATTATATGCTCACATTTTGCATGTCTGTAGGTACGAAAGCATATAAATGACCTGTATGAAGACTTACGAGATGGACATAACCTGATCTCACTGCTGGAGGTTTTGTCTGGAGACACATTGGTGAGTGGACATTTTTCTGTCGTCTTCATTTTCATGCTCAGTGTTGTCGGGTTTTGGTTTATGTGGACATGTTTCGTGATAATATTGTCTTTCAGATCATTCTCATGAAATCACAAAACATTCAGATTGACCATTTTCTTACTGGTCAGACACTATTAAAACGTATTCCTCTTCCCTGCTTTCCCCTCCTGACCTTGTTTCCCCCAAAACCATGATATCATGAAACTGACTGATCTGTTCATCATTGGGATTAGTTGTGTTGTGCTGCTAGATGTAAAATGAATTAGCGTGGTACAGTAGGCCAATATTTCTTCAGATGGATGGGGCGCTGTGTGCCTTAGTGGTAGTGCTCAAATATCACCATGCTTGTGTGGGATATTAAGTCGGGTGATTACCCACGAAAGGTTGTCGTCTTTCAGTCAAACAAATGTAAGCAAGGAAAAGAGATTAATAGGGAAAACTAGCTCTCTTGTTGCCCTCTGGATTTCCTGGCGAGTTACTTGAGCTGATAATCGGTCATTAACAAAGTTTAACTTGCTAACTGGCCTTTTTAACGCACTAACTGCCAAAGGCTACATTCATCCTTTGTTTGGACCCCCAAGCAAGTGCTAACCATAACATTATAGCTTGGTAATATATGGTTAATGACATCAAAAGCTGCGGTAACAGACCTTCCTATGCTTTTTTTTTTTTTTTTAACCACAGTTACCTGCGCAGTTATTCAAACTGCTGTATGCAAAATTCCTGTAGGTTCTCTGCTGGTTATGAGCTGTTTGAACTCTTGACCCTCAGGAGACAAACATTGCTGCACATCTGGGCATAAAATTGAGGTCACGTCTTATTGAAACTGTTGTAAATGAATATTGTAAATAGCAAAAGGCTAGAATATAAGCTATATTTCCTCTATATCTCTGAAACGCTTCACTTATATTGTCAGACTCTCTTCTTAATAAGTCTGTCTTCTTATTTTGAGTTAATTCTGGATTTGAAAAGCCGATTTTTCTGCTGGATTGTCTCCCATTAAATCAGGCTTTTCACCATCTGAAGGCACGTGAACGCATATCTGAATAGTTTGCTGTCACGGGCTACTTACGCCTGCAAACAGAGCCAAGACGAGATAGTCTAGTAGAAGTCTAGTTTTCTCTCAGAACACTTCAATTACAATATGCTGGAAGGTTATTATTCATGCCCAATGATGCCAAAAATTAACTGCTTCCATGAAATTGAATCCAGGTGCCAAATAAATTACTTTGCAGCAGTTATTCAATGAAAGAGGTTAAAATAAGCATTGTGAAAATGGTACTACTTATACAATATTCTAATTGTATTTTAACATGGAAAGTCAATATTTATGTGATAATAAAATACAGGAATAATAGTTCTTTGATGGTCTATTTCTTGCAAAATGTAATGCAAAACTATCAGAGTTAAATTGAGTTACTTAATTTGGGGAAAGTTAATATTGTTATTAAACGTCCAAAGCACATTATTCTTTATTGTTTGGCCTTGTTATAGCAGAATGAGACCTGTTTCAGCTTTGTTCATGAGAAATCATAAGGTCTTAAATTCTATATAATTCAGTGCATATATGTGTCTAATCCATCACATAGAGCACATAGAGCTGCACAGTGTGTGGACTGAGACCGTGGCTACTTAGGTGCTGCATGTTATCCAGCAGGCTATTTGCAGTATTATTTCAGTTCTCTCTTAACATGTCTTTATTTCATCCTATATTATAATAAGTGTGTTTATCCAGTCTGGGCTCCATACTGTTATCATGCTATGGTGTCCTTTACTGTATTCAAACTGCATGTATTCCTGTGCAAGGAGCCCCAGCAGTTCCTCCCTCTCCACTGTGACTAACTTTCATCCTCTATGAGCTATCTTATTTTCTGTTTACATCCTGTTTCCCCCTTCGACTTTCCCTCCTCTTCTGTTTCTCCACTCTTTGATTGGTTTCTGTCCATTGTCTTAACTTCCTTTTGGCCGCCATGTGTGTCCATGTCTTCCTTTTTCTTCCCCCATGTGTTGCCTTTTCGGTGATAAGCCAAGGGAGCGTGATTTTCTGAAGACATTGCGGTTGGTGAGTGGGACAGAAGCATGTGCAGTTGAGCAGCATGGAGACACGGTGGATGATGATGATGATAAGGGGGTACGTGTGGCTTGCCCCCTCCACCCCCCCTTTTTAACCAACTAAATCAAGAGTTGTGCTGTGGCCCGTTAACAGGAGTGTAGAAAAAAAAATCCTACTGTATGATTTTGTCTTACATGATTGCTTTAGCAGATATTGTAGTTCTTGTTTCCCCTTTCCCACTTTAGCTAAATCTGTGATTTCTATGCCACATTGTTTCATAATGTCACATATTTTGATCAGGAAATAATGTTAAGATTCCTACATGACCAGGTGATACCGATGATGCAGAGAAATGTGATCTAAAGACCCAGGCGTCTGCATGCCAAAATGGTCTTTTTGAACATGCATCAACCATTAATTTGGCACGCTGACCTTGCAAAAGCCGTACGCTGGTGCAGTGAATTGTAAAGGCAATTGCTCATGAAGCTTGGGTCTTTACATCCGTCTCACTAGCTTTGCCCATCATTGAGACATGCAATCAAAGCACCACAAACTTTTGCGAGCATCAGGACATTTTTCATCTGCAGCTTTCGAGTATTTAGAAGCCCCGTGGGCTCTTTGTATGAGATCCACTGAATGAAAGCTCTGGGCGACGGGTTTATTATTGCTTTGATATTGACATGAGCCGGATTCTTTGTCTCAGCTTTTATCAACTTAGAAATACAGCTGAATGCAGCACACGTCGTCTTCTGTTGCTGCTGCTGCTGCTGCTGCTGCTGCATCCTGGCATCAACGCATTTTCCATCTCATTACCTCATGGCTCGGCCCCTGACTGTCCACGTGCATTTGACACATACCATTGGATACTCGCTCGAACAATTCTGCGTTTATTTTTAAAATTTAGTATTTGGTGTCCACAGCACAGAGAACCAAATGTGTTACTGTGTTTTATGGGTGTCGACTAGCAGGGTTACGTGGTTTGTCTTTACATGTTAGGAGCAAATATAGATGCAAATGCTGGAAAATGTTCTGTACATGCACAGATTTTGGAGTGGGTCTGCAGAAATGGCTACTCTTGTTGTGGGTAGAGTTTTTATTTATTTTGTGTGTGTGTGTATGTTTTTGATCTTTACCTCACCAGATCAGTGGTAAGAACCTGGAAGCATGTCCTGTGTCCACCATGTCACTAATATTTTATTTTTTTAAATGTGTGTTTTGATATTGAGATGAACCTGATTACCATATAAGGCCCCTCTTCCCTCTTTATGCCCACAGCCTCGGGAGAGAGGGAGGATGCGCTTCCACAGACTCCAGAATGTACAAATAGCACTGGATTATTTAAAGAGGCGGCAGGTGGGTATCAATCCAGGAACGTTCTCTCACACTTTGGATCTGAATAAATTTGAGACAAAAATACACCTAAGAGACTGGAAATCAGTCTGCAGTATGAATCCCATCCATCAGACACGAGCATGCATTATGCCTTTACGGCTCCCTTATGGATTCAGGACAGTCTCTAACTGAAATCCACATAATAGATTAGGAATTTTCACACTTTGATCCAGGAAGCAAATGCTATAAAAGGTTAGCACGCATAAATGCATCAGTTCGTGCGTGCCTCTGATACAAGCGTGTCCAGGGAGTTGCATCATATTGTGAGAGATGTGTTGCCTCCTAACCACCAAGGCAGATACATGCAAGTGAAGGCACCACGTTTAACTGATCTGTGATTGCGAGTGGCTCACTGTGTCTGAATATGTGGGCTCAGACCGACGGAGACACACAGTGCCACATTGTGTGGCAGCGCTCCATTCAGCGGTGATTATTCCTGACATGACACGCCGTTGGACTCCTGGCATTTTCCTTTCCTTCCCTAATGAAAATTACCATTCAGCTCCCACAAACAGTAATGGCAAGCGTTTAAGGAGCGCTGACTCCAAATCCCATCGCTGGGGTTTTTTCAGAGTGCTTTTGATTGCCCTCCCCTCCCCCACCGCTCAGGATGTGATGAAGAACACAGCCTGGCTGAGCTGTAGCCAGATGTGACGTAAGGATCGAGACAAAGGCATCATAGATGGACACAAATGAGTTGTTCTATTGTTTTAGTTGCAGCACATGCTAGACACATCCATGCATCATCTGTTGTCATAAATGTCAAAGCGGTCTAACAGTTTAAACATCCTTAAATCTGTCCCTGCTGCTTATTGATTCAGTTATTACAGATGAGGAGGAATAAATAACCTGCTCCACTGACACAAGAATGAATTTAGATGCATTAGACTAGCATCAGATCAAGGTTTTTTTTCATCAATAAATCAAAAATATACATATTTTTTCCTCTGATATGTGGAAATAAAAACAATCGTTATACAGGTTTATAGCATTTTATTAGAAGCAGCATTCAGACCCACATGATTACGTGGTAACTTCCCTATCATGATATCATGACTGTTGTGCCACCTTGTGGTGCTTGGTAAATGACAGGTAGAAAAGCAAAATGGAAATGTAATGGTGAATGCCATGATTTAGAAACTCAAGAGCAGGGCTTGAACATGTGGATGTATTGTGAATGTGCATTAAGCTAATCAGGTGTTTCCTGTCATCAGGTCAAACTTGTAAATATCAGGAATGACGACATCACAGACGGCAACCCAAAACTCACCCTGGGATTGATCTGGACCATAATCCTACACTTTCAGGTCAGCGTTGTTGTTTTTATTAATTTAATCTCATTGTATTATATGTAAGTGATGAGTCGACACTGATAAGGCTCATTTCTTTACATGTTAATCGATCTTATAGATATTTGAATACAAACTATTTTCAACAGAGTTGCCTTTTGTCTTTGTAGAGTTTTAAATATATTTCAGTGCGACAGACATCCTGAAATGTTTTAGGATTGAGTTATATTAATATGCATGTCAAATGTCTGCCGGATTAAGTCACAGCCATAAAATGGATGTTTCTACTTTTGACCACAAGGTGTCAAAGCTGTGCAGCGTACAGCATGCTGAATGTGGTGATTGCTGTTTTACTCATTGGAGATTATAGTGTAATATATGATGTTAGTGGTTTCCAGGCTTACTTTAATTCATGTTTGACTTATAACTCCGAGCTTTGCTGTTTGGAGAGTTGTGATGGTTGTCAGTATTTTCTGTGTACGAGGGAGAGGAAATACTTTTCATTTTATTACTGGAGTGTGACACAAATCATGCCAAGTGGGTTCGTCTGTGTGTGAATACCAGGAGTAGCCAGGTGTCCATCAAAGGCTCTTCTCCAAAACTTCATACTTTAACTCCTCTTCACTGTCTCCTCCCTTCTCTCCCCCCTCCCGACTGTCTGACATTGGATTATTAATATCTTTGCCACACGCCACATGCCTCGCTGGTTGGTACTGAGTTAGCATATTACATTACAACAAGATTGAATCTGTCTGACTAACGCCCTCAGTGGAATAATGGTAGTTAATAATATAATTTAGTTGGGACTCGCTGTCAGGTAGCGTCGGGGATGATGCCAGCAGCTGCTGCTGTCTGTGTCACGCAAGCCCAGCAGCGACGGGCCTGTATGTTCTTGATTTTGAATCGATAGCAGGGGAAGGAGAAAATGTCAAGCTTCAGTCACAGTAAACACCTTTAGGATTTATTTAATGACGGCAGATTGGCATGAATGAACACTTTTTTTATATGAGTATCCAGGATCCGTTCCTGTGTTTTGGGTTCATATACTTTATGGGCTGCAGGCTGTTATTTTATAGTAACTTCCATACAAGTGTGTGTGTGTGATGTTTGCCCTCAGTCCTCCAGCTCACAGCTGGTTCACTATTTCACTGTTAAGGTGGCTCCATCCATTGACTGATCATGTCTGCACAGATAAGAAGTTGATTCTATTCTATTCTTCACAATGGTGGCCACGTAACATGGAGCCGAGCATACTGTTTATTTTGGTATGAAGTCGGTGCCGGGTGATAACGCTCCACTGTGGCAATCCACCGTTGTCTGTGCTTGTTTGTCTGGTTTGTTTTACCCTGACTGACTGCCACTGACTCTGTGATGTCACTGTGTTGTGTGATGATATTGTGTGCTGTGAATTTTTAGTATGTTGGTATATGATCATTTTAAAAGTGCTCAAAAAATGAAATGTACTATTATTGTTATTATCATCATCATGCATTGTTCTCTATAAAATTGCATAGTCATGATCCATTTGTTTAACTCATTCACATATCCAATTATATAAACTATATATTTAACACAAATATGAATGTACAGACATAATCTAATACTGCAGTAATACCAGTATTTAACAGTTTGACCATAAGCCGGCCATAAGTAGCAGTGTGAGTAATCGGTACACTGTAGTTTGAACTGTGTGGGCCGTCAGGTGACTTTGACCTTCGGGGGAAACTTCGTTGACGTTTAAATATTGTAGAGCTGTCGGCGGCACGCTGTTATTTTTAGTTGAGCTGTGTGGCGGCGGTACACGTACGCTCACTCATTCCTCTTTTTGACAAGTATTCCACGTATTGATGGATTCCACTGCGGTGGACGTGTGCACATTGCGCTGTCATGCTGTTGCTGTAATGGTTTAATGTGGTGAATCACTTCCTGGTCAGAGCGTTTTGCCCCTTTGTGAACTGCAGCGGTGGTGATTTGTTCAGATAATGGTGTTTGTTTAAACCATCGGACTTAAGCCCCACCTCTGGCTCCGGCATTGTACGCGGCTTGATTAATAGACAAAGTAAAACGCGCGTTGTTGTCCAGCTCGGATTTGCCTCCTGCTCCTGCTGCTCCCGTTGACCTGCGCCGTTCTGTTTTTTCAAAGCCCTTTTTCTGAAACCGGCCGGGACTCTGTCTGGTTCACGCGGCCAAACTTGCTGAGCCAAAAATTTCTCACAGCATAATAGGTGGCCATCAGCTGGCATCCACTTGCAGTTTAAACCCTGTGTCCTCCCTCCACCCCTCATTACAGACACAGATCATGGGAAATCGGCTGTGACGTGCACGTGTTTACTGTGTAGACGAAGCAGACTAGCCGGCATAAAAAACAGGTCTATCCACAAGTATTTTCTCTTCCGGCTGGGAAACGTAAGCACGAGGGCCATGTCTGCGTGTGCATTTATGGTGTTTGTGCTGGATTAGCGAAGCCAGAGAAATGTTTCAAAGGTCAAAAAGGATTCCAGTGTCAGAGGAGAGACTCCAGAGAGAGTGAGCAGGCGAGAGAGAAATGCAGTGAGAGAGGGAGGGAGGGAAGGAGGGAAGGAGGCTGACCACTTCTCAGCTGGGAGTCAACGAAAAAAGGGAAAAGTCAACTCTGCTCTGAGTGGAACTGGCTGCCGGCTTCTCTGTCACCGTTTATTGTGTGCTCGTCACACAGCGTGAACACTGGCTTTCTGGCAGTGGGATCGTGGTTCTCCTGGATCTGGATCTGGATTCTTTCCCTGTTTGGAGTCCAGCCCTGTCAATGGGTGAGGAACTGCATGACTGTCAGCCATGGGAAACATCTGTGGCTGTGTCCGAGGCCCTAAAGAGGAATGCTATGTTGACCCCAAGAAAGCTCCACTGAGCCTTGAATCTAAAGAGCTCAAAGGCCGCCGCTATTTTCAGAGGAAGAAGAGGAAGTCACAGGACTCTCAGCCCGCCGGATCCCTCAGGAGTCGCGGAGGCGAGGCTGTTGCGACCGAGGCCATCTGCAGCAGTGCGGAGCCTCGGGATGGCCCCGATGGGAACGCGGAGGAGACCCAAGCGGAGCCGGATAAACCATCAGAGGTGAGGGAACGTTTATCCAGGCAGGACAGCATCAGCACAGGCGTCTACGTGGGAGAAGTACCAGTTTTAATCCTCAGACATCCCTGTGATCCATCAAGCAAAGGGATAGCTTACGGGCCGGGAAGGTTTTCCACAGAGTGGACAGACGAGGACAGAGGCAGGTCCACTTCAGAAGGAAAGCTTCGCTGTGTGAACACGACCTCCAGAGGTAAAGACGGTCTGCTCGTGAAGAAGCTGCTGCAGCGTCAGTTGAGGAGGGCTGTGAGCTTTGGGGCAGTGGAGCACATGCTGCGGACTCTGAGGGGTAATGACAGACCTGGGAGCGAGGACGCGTTTGCCAAGATCATATGCGACTCTCAAGCACACAGGAGGAGGAGACGACGGGCCTACACCTGCTCTGGTTACGTGGAACATCTTCCACCCCCTGCCAAGTGTATTTCCAGCCAGCGTGAGGTAAACTTTGAACGTGCTATTTATAGCGGTTATTGGTGAGATGGATGATAGATTAATAAGTGGTTTGATCGGGGTGGAATTTAACTTGTGTTGAAATCAAGGAAGTAGAGCACTTCTTCAGAGCAGCTTATACCCCTTCATTGTGGTTCTTTGTTTTTAGCATGTTTTCTGTGGTGTGTTCCTGTCTGTGTCACAAATCCTACGTTATAGAATGTATTCACACCATAGGTACTTTGGCTGCATAATTGTGCATTAATTTACCTGAAACCCTGTGTTCAAATGTTTATGCTGCTCATCTGTATGTATAGACAGGAGCAGTAGTCTGTGTTTTTAAGTTTGATTGATGGGGTTTTGTTAAGTACATTCAGACCACATTTTGTCTTATTGTTTTAATAATCAGTGGTTTCGTATGTTATTGGGATTCCTGTGCATCATTAGGAGACGTGTGTTACAGTATTTATTGTATCGGTTGCTGTTTGTCCCCCCTTCTTTATGTTTTGTGCACTTGCGGATGCCAGAGTTATAGAATCTGTGTTATTATGGTGTCATTACTTCATATTTATATTAACAAAACAAAGGACTTGTTGTTGATGTCAGGCAAACTCTGAAAATCACCCTGTTAGATAATTATGGAGTCTTTTTGAGGGCAAAATGGGTTCAGACTGGAACACGGCAGCGTCTGTATTTTCTTCAACAGTTTAATTATACGGATGCATGTGGATCTGGGATGCGTCTCGCAGTCTTGAATCTGTTGCATCCTTTTGCATCACGGTGTGGTCGTGAAACCTCAGCCTGTCCAGCAGAAAGAGACTCAACAGTCAGTAAGATTTGGCTCGTTTTATTGCATCTTGGGAAGTTTGAGTTACTGCCACACTCTGTTTTTGGGTTACAGTTATAGAGTCTAGATAGGCTGGTCTATGATCTGGTTTCTTCAGGATGGTGTTATGTTGTTGAGTGATTGATTGATCTGCTTCTTGTTTTTTGTTTTGTGTATGGAAAATAGAACCAGACCTTTCAAGATGTGTCCCATGTACCTTCCACGGAAAACTGAACAGTATTTTTCCTTGTGTTTCCACAGTTTCAGTTGTTGTGATACACAAAAACAAAAGGCATGAATCAACATTCCTGAATGTGGTTGGAAACTCCTGTTCAGATGTCGTGAATGTGCTTTAAAGCCACCGTGCCAATAACAGCGTAGAATTACTCCTGTGTGTGTGTTTGAGGTCATCTTAATCTTCAGTATAACACGTTATAAAACTATTCTGTCATTTATTACCCAGCTCTCTGAATGAAGCAGATAAGGAAATGATTACTCCGTTTACACTGAATTCACACTTCAGTCAAATGAAATACATTTGAATATTTAATTACTTTTTCTTCCTAAGTAAATAAATACTATCTATGAGAAACTAAAAATGTTCAGTCTTTGTTGTGACATGAGGGTGTTGTTTTAGGGCTGTGGCTTGTGATGTTGGATTTTTATGATATTTTTTTTGTTGCAAGTCGGTAAAGGTGACGTCTTAATCTCACAGATCTGTTATTAACAGGTTTGTTTTTCGTGTGTCTCTGCATCATTAAACGTCATCTTGATTCATCTGGACAGATCTCGGAGATCCATGTGACGGGGGAGTCCGAGGACATGACAGCCAAGGAGAGGCTGCTGTTCTGGTCCAGGCAGATAACCGAGGGCTACGTAGGCGTACGATGTGACAACTTCACAACCTCCTGGAGGGACGGGAGACTCTTCAACGCCATCATTCATAAATATAGGTACTTTCACATTGAAGGCACTGCAGAACACGACGACATAATGACGATAATGCATTCAGTGGGGTGTCTTCTGTTTAGTTTTTCTTGCCTTACTGGTCTGTCTTTTCCTCCATTGCAGGCCGGACCTGATTGACATGAGCCACGTGTCGACACAGGCCAACCGATCAAATTTAGAGAACGCGTTTTGTGTAGCTGAACAGCTGGGGGTTGCCAGACTGCTGGACCCCGAGGGTGAGATCCATACACACACTCATGTTTGGTTGCACTCAGAAAAACACTTCTTTCTGCTATAACTCATGTTGAGCGAAGTTTGGATTTTGATTTCTGTCATTTGTCACATTTTTTTTTCCTTTTGGTTTTTATCTCCCTCACCAGACGTCGACGTTCAGTCACCCGATGAAAAATCCGTCATCACATACGTGTCGACGCTGTACGACGCTTTCCCCAAAGTACCCGACGGCGTTGATGGAATCAATCCTAATGTGAGTGGATGGCCTCGGTCCACCAGGAACCCGATCCATGTGAAGGTGTTGAAAAGTGCTTCATTGCTGATGATCTTTTTGTCTCTGAACAGGATGTTGATATCAAATGGGTGGAGTACCAGAACATGATCAAATACCTCAGCCAGTGGATCAAACACAACGTGGCCGTAATGTCAGACAGATCATTCCCCAACAACCCTGTGGAACTCAAGGTACTGAAGATTCAAATTATAATCCGCTTCATTTTGACTGTCGGTGCTTAGAATCTGCATGTGCTGTCGGTCAGGTGAAGGGTATCTATCTGCATCTACGTGAGACTTGAACGTGATATTGGAGAGAGAATGGATGGATCTGTCTCCTTTAATATCTCTTCTGATGTTTTATGGTACAAACATTTTTTTATCATAATCTCTGCTTCCTTTCGCAGGCACTTTATACACAGTATCTGCAGTTTAAAGAACATGAAATCCCTCTGAAAGAGAACGAGAAGACAAAGATCAAGAATCTCTATAAAATGCTTGAGGTATAGGAATCCGCCATAGAAGAACAAGTTGCTTTGGATCACACATTGCAGTGCGTGCGGTTCTAACACGTCTGTGTCTTCTCTGACAGATGTGGATCGAGTTTGGACGTATTCTGTTACCCCAGGGTCATCACCCTAACGACGTGGAGAAGGAATGGGGCAAATTAATTGTCGCCATGTTGGAAAGGGAGAAGAGCCTGAGGCCTGAAGTGGAGAGGTATGTGGAGGCACTGAGCGTGTTAATACTTTGTGCTTTCTGGATGAACATAAAGGGATTTATAGGTCCAACCATTACCTAATATTACGGCTTACTTGTCAGCCAGAAATAATCATTCAACTGGTATTTGGATGTGATAAAATGTCTGAATGTTTAAGGCAACAAACTAGGATTTATGAGTTGTGTGCTGCTGTTTTTGGATAAAATAGAAAATATGCTCCGTGAGTCAGCATAACATTATCAGAGGTCGGTGCAGGCAGAGTGCTGCACTATCATATTTCAAGCCCACTAATGTCTCTGCTGCACTGGGCGTCTGTTTGTGTCAGAGATTGATTGTATTTATTAAAGTGAACATCTCCTAACTAAACCGTTGCACACACACACTATGATTTCTATCAAGATATTTATGAGCTGTTGTACCCAATATTTCTTGATTAGATCCACTGCAGCTTTGTTTTGGATAAAGGTGAGTTTTATTCCTACTCAGGTGATAAGCAGCTAGCAAATTCAGTTGTGTAAGAAAATAGTGGAAAAAATGAGGTGCTTTCAGTTCAGGAACCAAATCTGATCCAGTTACGTTAAATAAGCAGAAACCTGCAAATAGAAAGAACACAAAGAGTGGTTGCTTCCTTAATGCAAGCTCAGTCACGTATTTGACTCTTTCTGATGTCTGCAGAGTAAATCTTACTTCTATGGAAACTCCCAACGTCTTAGCGGTTCTCCGTTACAATAGTTTAGACAACCTTATGTCTCCGTTCCTGCCTTCACGGTCAACAAACACAACATATTTACAGTATTAATCTTGGGTGTGGTGAAAACTGGCAGCAGCCTCTGTTTGTATAAAGGCACACTGTCTCAACCTGCTGCTTCATTTTCTTCATACCCTAAGGGGCCGCACATAATTTCAGGGTGGGAGTCACTTTACACGCTCGGCACCTGGCCGGGGTGTTATAAATACGAGCGAGCTGAGAGCCGCTCCATCAGTCAGGTCTGCCGGTGCTCTCGGTCAAACTGCCGAGGCTAGGTGGAGGCTGGATCCGTACAGAGGGGTTTGTTTACCCTAATGTAAGATGGCCTATTTGAGTGGGAACTCGTCGGTTAGCAACAGCAGCTTCACCAGCTTCGGCTCCAGTGACACCGTGGCCACCGAGCCTTTACAAAGCTTAGTGTTTCTCAATAACAGCATTACCTATGGATCCAGGTGAGGTGACGGTGTGTACAGTGAAGCCTGTTTTGATTTAACTCTAAACCAACAATTGAATCTGATTGTTTTTGCAGGCTTGAGATGTTGCAGCAGATTGCCAACAGGGTGCAGCGGGACTGTGTCAACGGAGAGGACAAGCTGGCGTTGGCAACAACGGCCCTGCAGTCTGTGAGTTTTGTGCAATCTCTGTTCGACTCAATGTAGCGTGGGATAAATAGATACACAGTGTGTGCATTCTTTGTCTCGAGTTTTGAGCCTCTTCTTGTTCCTCCGCTAAGGATACCAAACGTCTTGAGTCCGGTGTTCAGTTCCAAAATGAAGCCGAGGTCGCCGGCTACCTCTTGGAGTGTGAGAATATCCTCAGACAACAAGTGGTGGACATCCAAATCCTCCTGGATGGGAAATTCCCCTTTGCAGATCACCTTGTCCAACGGTACGAAGTAATATCCTGTTGCAAGAATAATACACTGTTTTCTCATACATTAAGACATCTCATATAGCGGTTCCTTTCTGAATGCAGGGTGTCAAAACTGCGGGATGACCTCCTGACCCTGAGAGCGGAGTGTTCTTCTGTGTACAGCAAAGGTCGCACGCTGACGACGGAGCAAACCAAAATGATGATCTCAGGCATCACGCAAAGCCTGAACTCCGGCTTCTCTCAGAACATCAACACGCCAGCCCTCACTCCTGCACTCACCCCGGGGGGGTTAGGTACCCCCGGGTCCACGTTCACCTCTAGCCTTACACCGTGCCTGACCCCCGCCTTGACCCCCGGTCTGCAGCCTGCCTCGGTCCAGAGCTACATGGGGAGCAGTGGCGGCATGGACCCAGGCAGCCTCAGGCATTTAAAACACATGCAGATCCGCAAGCCCTTATCCAAATCCTCGCTGGCAGACCCCAACATGACGGAAGAGGAGGTCAACATGAAGTTTGTTCACGATCTCCTGAGCTGGGTGGAAGAGATGCAGGTGAGAAGTCACCATCAGTTTGTTTATGATGTACTGTAACTTAATTGTAGGCACTTAAAATGAGATACTGATTATTTTTCTTTTCTTTTTCTGAATTGAAGCTGCAGCTGGATCATTCAGAGTGGGGATCGGATATGCCAAGCGTGGAAATGCATTTAGAGAACCACAAAAGTGTACATAGAGCCATTGAAGAATTTCAAATGAGTCTTAAAGATGCCAAATTGAGTGAGGTGAGCATTTGTCTTTGTATTATTTATAATATTTATTTACAGTTTCATCCCCTAACTCTTAGTTACTAATAAATTAACTAAAACATGTTTTCTTTTCCCAGATTCAGATGACCATCCCCCTGAAACTGACTTACTCAGACAAACTGAACAAACTAGAAAAGCAGTATGAAAGCCTTTTGGTAAGTCAACAATCTCAAATGTGTGCTTCTATAAATTCTGCAACATTTTTTGATTATCCTTTTTGCATTCTGACTTTCTGAACGTCTGCTCCTTCCAGAGCTGTTCAAGAGAGCGACAAAGCTCCCTGGAAAGCCTGCATGACTTTGTGTCGCAGGCGACTCAGGAGCTCATCTGGCTGAATGAGAAGGAGGAGGAGGAAGTCGCCTTCGACTGGAGTGATCGCAACAGCAACATCTCCAAGAAGAGGGACTACCATGCTGTAAGTGTTTGTTTAAATAGCCTTTTTTAATGAACTGTAACACAATCTGTGAAATCTAGCGTGCAGATGGAATAATAAGGGGCTTGTTCAGGCAGTTCCTTTTAGGCGTTCAGGTTTGGCTGCGATACAGCTGCATTCATTTAATAAAACGATAATCTCAGTGAAGGGATTTGGTACATTGTGGCCTGAATGATCAACTTCATACTCTGTTAGACAGGATATGGGTTTTGTGTGAGAGGATGGAGTCACTGGGTCTTTACCGCAGCTGGATGCCAGAGATACTCAGCTTAATGTCTTTCTACAGGACCTGATGAGGGAGCTGGATGAAAAGGAGGAAGTGATCAAGTCGGTGCAGGACAAGGCAGAACGCCTAATGCTCAAGAACCACCCAGCCAGGCTCACTATTGAAGTAAGCCCCGTGGGTTTTCTATTTGTGCTGCGCTCTGCGGTCAGTGTGACGGCAGCATCTCCACCCTGAACACCGCTCCCACAGTGATTAAACTTGTAATTTTCAAGCAATTACACCTGGATATTGTGTGTTTCTCTTCCAGGCCTACAGGGCTGCCATGCAGACGCAGTGGAGCTGGATTTTACAGCTCTGCTCATGTGTAGAACAGCATCTCAAAGAAAATGCTGTTTATTTTGAGGTGAGGTGCCTGTTTTTCAGTCAGTACAGCAAAGTGCATTTGTCCGTCACATCTAATGTCTCACTCTTTTTCCCTGTGCAGTATTTCAGCGATGCCAAAGAGTCCATGGACTACCTTAAGAACCTGCAAGATTCCATTCAAAGAAAGTACAGCTGCGATCAAACGAGCAGCCTGCACAGACTGGAGGATCTCCTTCAGGAGTCCATGGTAACCTGCTGTGAAGTGTGTGTGTGTGTGTTTATGTTGAGATGTTTGCAGATACTAATAAAAGAAACAACCTTTGGTTTGGTATGCTGTGTCCCCAGGATGAGAAAGAGCAGCTCCTTCAGTACCGCAGCACCGTAGCCGGGTTAGTCGGCCGGGCCAAGAATATCGTGCAGCTCAAGCCCAGGAACCCTGAAAGCCCCGTGAGATCCTCCATCCCCGTCAAAGCCATCTGTGATTATCGGCAGATAGAGGTAAACAGGGTTTCTCTGCAACATATTACACCTCACAGTTCACAGTTAGAGTAAATCTAAGCTGTGTTTTTACCCCAACACCTTCAGATCACCATTTATAAAGAGGACGAGTGCATACTGGCCAGCAACTCTCACCGGGCCAAGTGGAAAGTCATCAACCCAGCAGGGAACGAGGCCATGGTGCCGTCTGTGTGTTTCACCGTGCCTCCACCCAACAGAGAGGCGGTTGACATGGCAACAAGGTGAGTCAGCAGGAATCATTCTGTGTCTTCTACTTCAAAATGAAGCTTATTTATCGAATTCCAATGACTTTTACTGAATGCATAAGCTCTGGTTTGGT
Organism: Chelidonichthys spinosus; assembly: GCA_029853015.1. Lineage (NCBI taxonomy): Eukaryota > Metazoa > Chordata > Actinopteri > Perciformes > Triglidae > Chelidonichthys > Chelidonichthys spinosus. Next base: position 19,638,869 of record CM056832.1, on the reverse strand, counting down.
CCTGACTTTGGTGGAATACATAACATTATTATGCTTTTCCCCCTTCAGAACTGAGCAGTTATACCAGAATGTCCTGGCTCTCTGGCACCACTCGCACATCAACATGAAGAGTGTGGTGTCTTGGCATTATCTAATGGCTGACGTGCGAGCCATCCGCAACTGGAATGTGGCCTCAGTACGTTTGAATTATTATGTTTTCCTTTTTACACTAGAAAATGCAAAGCCCACTCATCATTGTCTTTTATTCCTCCACAGATAAAGACCATGTTACCGGGTGAGCATCAGCAGGTCTTGAGCAACCTGCAGTCCCACTTTGACGAGTTCCTGGAAGACAGCGAAGAGTCTGAGGTTTTCACAGTGGCAGACTGCGCCCAGCTAGAGAGAGATGTTGCCACCTGCAAGGAATACTACCAAGAACTACTCAGATCTGCAGAGAGAGGCAAGGCCCAGATTCTCCCTTCTGTCCCTCCAAACAAGGAGCTGCTGGTGTACATTGTACACAACATGCAAGCAAACACATGGTTTACTGAATTAAGACAATTTTCTAAAGAGATGGTTGGCTTTGCTTTGAATGAAAATCAAACACTGAGATGTAGTCGAGCTGAAAAAAAAAAAAAAAAAGTCTGTTTTTTTAATCCCTTATAGCATCACATCCTCGGTCATATTGTGCACTTACTTAACAAAAAATGCAGAAAAATACACAAAACTCAATTGCTTCATATTTTTTATAATCCAAAATTCAATACTTTTTTCTCCTTGGAAAACAAAATTATGATGCATGCTTACATCAGTTTGTTCCAACCAATACATTCATCCATAAATCAGCAACTTGTCCATCCTGTATGCCCCCCCCCCCCCCACTTACTGTGACAATACTGCCACCTAGTGGTTCTTTTTGGTTCATGCCTGTGAATCTAACATTCCCTTTATTCTATGTAGTATTGTATTTAAAATAGTTGTGATTTTTTTTTGCCTGCCCTGTCACAGTTTGAAACTCAAACATGTTTTATGCTCTTATGTGATGATTTATACTTTATACTACTATTATATTTCTCGGTAAACAGAGGAACACGAGGAGTCGCTGTACAATCATTACATCTCCGAAATACGCAACTTCCGGATGCATCTGGAGGCCCACGAAGAACACCTGATCAGGCAACTCCGCACGCCGCTGGAGAGAGACGACCTGGAGCAGAGCCTGCAGCGCATCACAGAACACGAGGTACACATCTCCTTTTCAATGATCATAGAAACATATTCAAAAGTTGGTGTTGTTGTTTGAACCCTGCTTTTCTACATGCCGCTCTGCAGAAGAAGACGGCGGAGCTGAACAAACTGAAGGAGGACCTTGACGTCATGAAGGAGAAGTGCGAGCTGTTCCTCCGACAGGCTGCCGGTTCTCCGTCTGTGCCGAAGCTTTCCTCCGAACTCACCGTCCTGGTTCAGAGCATGAGCCAAGTGTACTCCATGTCTTCCATCTATATGGACAAGTAAGACACTCCCTTCATTGTAGAAGCAATCATAGGAGCATTCATATGTGTTTACTCCTCCGATAGTTGCATTCAAAGTCCCCGTGTTGAAGAGGTTTTCCCTGTGTGTTGCAGACTGAAAACAGTGAGCTTAGTGGTGAAGCACAGCCAGAGTGCAGAGGCGCTGGTTAAGGCCTACGAATCCAAACTCTACGAGGAAGACGCTATGAACTCTGACGTCAAGTCCATTGAGACAGTCATTTCAACACTCAAGGTGATACACGGTTGGATTCAACATCTCACCAGCTTTGGCAGTTTATTAAATCTATCATTGTGAGTAACCCTTCCTCCTGCTGGTCACAGCGATGGCGGACGGAGATCGACGAGAAGCAGGAGGTGTTCCATGACATGGAGGACGAGCTGCAGAAAGCGCGGCTCATCAGCGACCGCATGTTTAAGGCGCACAACGAGCGCGACTTTGACCTCGACTGGCACAAGGAGAAAGCCGATCAGCTGAGCGAGCGATGGCAGAACATTCACTCTCAGATTGACAGCAGGTTCGTCGGTCTCATAGGATGTTTTGCACTATAAGTAGTATTGATGACATTTCTAAGCAAGTATTATAAGTGTAAGGTTTGCATCATTGACGTTAACCTTTCAACTCCAGGCTTCGGGATCTGGATGGTATCGGTAAATCCCTGAAACACTACAGGGACTCCTACAGTAGTCTTGATGAATGGGTTAGAGAGATGGAAGCAGCACAGCTAAAGGCCCAAGAAAACAAACCTGAAGACAGCAAAGCTCTGGCTGAGCTGTTAAACAAACAGAAGGTAGGACAAGAACTCATTTACTATAACATAGAGACAGTTTGTATAAGCATATATTCAAAATGTCTTTGTTTTCAGGTCCTTGTTGCTGAAATTGAACAAAAGCAGAGCAGGATTGATGAGTGTCAGAAGTACTCAGAGCAGTATTCTTCAGCCATTAAGGTAAACTATTTTATCTTAAACCTATTAATCGACACAGATATAATCTACAATAAGAAGAAACTCACACAGAAATCTCTGTTTAGGATTATGAACTGCAGCTGATGACCTTCCGAGCGATGGTTGACTCCCAACACAAATCCCCTCTGAAGAAACGGAGGATGCAGAGCTCTTCTGATGCCATTCAGCAGGAGGTAAAACTGTGACTCACCTTAAGTACGACAGGAATCTATGTAGAGCACATCTGAATGACATGCTTGTTTTTCTTAATTTCACGCAGTTTATGGATCTCCGAACCCGCTACACTGCTCTGGTGACTCTCATGACGCAGTATGTGAAGTTTGCCAGTGAAACACTGAAGAGAACTGAAGACGAGGAGGTGAGAAATCCATATTTCCAATACTTTCTGGCTTTTCTACAGTTCCTGTATCTTATGCAACACTTTTTTCACTTTTGGGGCTATGTGGACGCTTTAACTCACGATGCTGGTTCAGCTTTGCCTTCTTTGCATGATTCCTCGGTCTTGCATCAACACGTTTCACGGCCTCACTAAGAAGTGAATTGTAAAATAATGTAGCAAACTGTGTATTCCCCCTTGGATTGTTTCTACGATCATGATTAGCTCATCATGATTGAAGACATATTGCACAGCAAAGGAAATGCGGTGCCATGTCTGCATGTCCAGCATCTCCTTACTGCTGGTGACGGTGACTTGCTGGGAGGAGAGAGCTTTTTTTTTGTCTTTCTCATACAGCCTTTTTGTTGGAAAACAACGCCCCTCCAGGAGTTTGTGTAGTATTTTGTAAGTACTGCAAAAATGATCAAATCTTCAAATTTTCAACCCTCGAAAATATTTCTGGCAAACTAAGAAGTCATGCCGTCTTGAAATAGCAAAATCCTGGAGAGCTTGTTTGTTATGGCTGCAGCACTCTGGTAAGAAGTAACATATTCATGCAATTTAGCAATTTCTAATTGAGTGTGAAACAGTGGATGACTTATTTCTTTTACATTGTAGAACAGAAAGGCTTTTGAGAGAACAGAGAATGCAAAAAGGAGAGAGAGCGTGGAGCTCCAGAAAGCTGCAGGGGAAGTAGAGATTAATCAACTTAAGCAGCTCGTCCAGCAGCAGGAGGCACTGCTGGACGAAAGACAAGCACTGCTGAGAGCTTTGGAAGGAGACGTAGAGACTAAACGGAAGACAATTGATGATCTAAGCTTTCACAAATCCCAGCTGGAGCATGACATTAATCAGTTCTGCACCAAGTTAGAAATAGCGGTGAAAGACAAAGCTGCCAGTGAGCAGGAACTAAGGCACACAAAACAGTTGATCGAGCAATCGGAAGCCAGGTCGTCTTTAGCTCAGATGAAACTAGAGGACCTCTTAAAGAAAACCAACGATGGCCCCAAACTGCAGAGGGAGATAGTTGTGGAGGAAGGTTCAGAGAAACAGGTGCAAAGTCAAGGCCAGGCTAAAGAAAAGGGTCAGCCTTTGTCTTCTGACAGTCAGTCGACAGTCCACAGTGAGTCATCTGCAGTCGGAGAAGATGACATCATGATGACGAACCTCCTGCAGCAGAAAGTAGAGGAACTAGTCCACACCCAGAAAAGAGCAGAGATGGCCGAGGAGAAAGCACAGAGTTACAGAAAGCTGTTGGCCGACAGCAATAACAGAATGAAGAGACTTCAGATGGATATGGAAACTGAAAGGATCAACACGAGGCAGAAATCAGAGGATCTCCAACAGAAAGCGGTGAACACGAAGAACTCCATCAATGAACTTAAGGAGGAAATCCGATCTCTCCAAAGAGCAAAGTCATCGTTGGAGCAAAACACCTTTTTCCAAAGCACCGAGGTCGAAGGCCTAAAAGAGCAGCTGAAGGTCACCCAAGGTGACCTGCATAAGAAAGGCTCCCTGGAGCAGGAACACATTCACAGGATTAGCAAATTAGAGGAAGAGCTAGCTTCCAAGCAGGCAGAAGTCGATCAGCTCCAGTTTAAATGCAGTGAGCTGGCGAGGATAAATATCTCATTTGACAGGGACATGCAGGCTCTTCAGCTGCACACAGAGTCACTGATAAAAGAACAATCTGTTTCTGAACAAAAGGTAAAGTCTCTAAAGAGCGAGATAGAGAGCTTCAAACAGCAGCTTCAAATAGCTAAAGAAGAAAACAGCTTAATGAAGAGATCTGAGCAGGCGTCGCAGCTCCAATGTAAAAACCTTGAAGCGGAAGTTCGAAAACGTGAATTAGCTGCTTCTCAGTTGCAGAACAGGGCAGATGAGTTAAAACGGATAAACATGGAGATGGAAAAGAATCTGAAGAACGTGAGAGCCAAACTCGATCAGGTGACGATGGAAATCGACAGCAAGGATCAGCAGGTTAAAATCTTTAAGTCTCAGGCAGAGAGCACTAAATCACAAGTTAGGATTATTGAGGAGGAACTAAATAAGAAATCTCAGAGCTCCCATGAGCTTCAGATGAAACTGCAGGATTACAGTGAGGAGGTAAGAAGAAAGGGTGAGCTGCAGCGGGAAATCAAAACACTAGATTCAAAATTGGCCAATTCTGAGAAAGAAATATTAACTCTGAAATCAGAGTTGAAGTCGGCGTTTGTGGAGAATAATTCAGCAAATGAGAAGATCCACGTGCAGAATGCTGAAATTAGTGATTTGAACATGTTGCTGAAGAAAAGAAATGCAGAGCTGCAAACAGAATCTGCTGAGAGCAAAAAACATCTCAGTAAAGTCAAGGAATTAGAAGAGGAACTTTTCAATCATAAGCACAGTATTAAAGGGTTAACCAGCAGCACGGAGAAAGTGACAGAAAGCCTAAAGCAGGAGATGTATGCTCTTCAGAACGACAGGAGGGCAGCAGACAGGAACGTAGACAACTTAAATGTTAAACTCTCCGAGCTCAGCTCTTCCCTGCAAAGAACTAAAGATGAGTTGTTGAAAGAGACCAGAGAAAGAAAATGCAAAGAATCCCAAATACTGCAGATGGAGACTGAGCTTCAGAAAAATAAAGCGGCGCTAAAAGAAGTGACGTCGAGTTCCAACAAATCCCGATCAAACCTGCAACGTGAGAATATGAGCGTTGAGAGGGAGAAAGCCGAGGCACTGGAGAAAAGCATCTCATTGGACTCTGAAGTGAGGATGCTGAAAGAAAACCTGCAGCTCGCCCAGAAAGACGCTGAACAAAAGCATCAAGAGAACGCCGGCCTTCAGCTCAGGTCCCGGCAGATGGAAGAACAACTTGAGAAGTGCAAGAACATGCTGGAGGAGTTGAAAAGCAAACTAGAACTTCAGAAGGAGGGCTATGAGAGGCAGCTGTTGCTAGTGCAGACTGAAATAGAGAAAAAGCTCATTTTGCTTCAATCCGAAATCTCAAGTGGAAATTCAAAGCAGCAGTCACATAGTGCAGAATTAGCAGAGATGCTAAACAGGTATTTCAAACAAGACGGCAACCAGATAATGACGCATCAACCCGCCGTGGAAACGAAGCAACAACCAGATCAGCAGCTGCAGATCAAACTGGACGAACTGCAGCAAGAAAAAACAGAGCTCAACCTCGACCTCTCAAAGGCCAAATCACAAATCGCCCAACTGGAGGATGACCGACTTAAACTCAACTCAAAAGTGAGCGCTTTGCAAATCCTCTGCGATGAACGGTCAAACGAGCCGGCCAAGTCGACGGATAGCGAGTGGAGACTGAAACTGAAGGAAAGTGAAGCGAGATCCCTTCGGGAACAAATAGAGTCGTATGTCAAAGAAGTCAAAAGTCTTCAGGAAAAACTTTGGACGCTCGACGTTGGGATGAAGAGTGAAAACCAGAGGATGAACAAACAGGAAGTCGTTGAAACCAGTCGTCACCACGTGAAAGAGAGCGAGGCTTCGTCGACGCCGGAGCATGCAGGGAGGCTGAAGATGGCGTCCAACGAAAGTGAGAAATCTGACCTCGGGGACGAGAGTCTCAAAAAGAACTCTTCAGAGGTATGGATAGCATTACTGCAGCACAATATTATATTTATATATTTAATAATATAGTCTATTGAAATGTAACACAGTTGTAGTAATTGTATTAAAAATATATTTATCACAATATTTATTTCGTAATTGTAGTTCTCTGTAACTTAAAGGTTCTTCCATATTGTCATACCTGCAGATGGCAACAGTGGAGAAGGAAAATATTCTTGAAGGACTGAAACAAGTCAAACCAGATCAAATGGAAGTCACTCGTGATTCACCAACAAAGAAACCCTCAAATAGCTCTACTTATCAAACTCTGACTCCTCTCCAAAAAGATGGCTCACATGTGTCCTGTAAGAGCCGTGAGCCCATGACGGTGACAACACAGGGATATATGGCTCTGTGTGGACTAACGGACCGACGACCTAAAGAAACACACAGCCTCACTAAGGCCAGAACCTATCACATCAAAGAATCATGTGTAAACCCATCAGACAGTGAGGGAAACCCAAGTGCGATTTATTCAACTTCCCAAAAGCCCCCTGAAACCACAGGCAGCAGAAGTATCAGGTTTAGGTTCTTGGACAAAGAGGCCGTGGGTAAGTTTGAGACGGGTCTCATCCAACCAGAAGCTCAGACCGCCCGAAAACCAACAGTCATCGCTGGAGTTTACGTGGAGTCGAGTAAGAAGAAGATCTCCTTCCTAGAAGCCGCTGAGAAGGGTTTCTTGGCAAAGACGTATGCTCTTGAGTTCCTGGAGGCGCAGGCTGCAACGGGAAGCCTCACAGATCTGAGCACAGGGAAAACCTACTCTGTGGATGAGGCTGTGGAGAGAGGGATCATAGAGACCGGCCTGAAGGACAAACTGATAGAGGCTCAGAAAGCTGTAAGCGGCTACATCCACAACGGCAAAACGCTGTCTGTGTTTCAAGCAATGGAGGAAAGGATCCTCGATAGATACAAAGGCAAGAGGATCCTCGAGGTCCAGGTAGCCACCGGTGGACTGATCCACCCAGAGACCAGTGTCAGGGTGCCGGCCAGCGCTGCCGTCGATCAGGACCTCTTGAACGAAGAGACTCTGCAGAGTCTGTATGATCCGGTCAGCAACCCCAAAGGTTTCCACAACCCGGACACCGGGCAGAAAGCGCACTACTCCGAAATACTGAAGACGTGCCTTTATGACGTCGACGGTGGCGTGTTTCTCTTCCCGTTTGGTGAGAAGCACCTGACCAACACCTCTCCCAACAACTCTCACAGAGTGTCTGTTGTCAGCAGCAGCCGAGGCGGCGAGATGTTGGCGTACGAAGCTTTCCGGGGGAAACACATCGACAAGAGCACTTATCTGTTTCTGTCACGGCAGGAGAGTGAATGGCAGGAATGTCCGTCGCCGACGCCAGCGGGAGTCAACGTAGCGTCATAACGGACGTCAGGAGTAACCGACGCCTTTGTCTGGAGTCGGCTCTGAGTCAGAGGAACCTAGAGGCGTCTGAGCTCCAAAGCTATCGCAATGGGCTTCTAAGCATCTACGAGGTCGCCGACATCATATTTTCAAGAATGGTGGTCGTGGACGATGTGACGAGCCCTATTTCTGGATTCTGGGACGTCGGTCGGAGGAAGAGGCTGTCAGTCTTCGAGGGTTTCCAACAGGGCTTTACTGACCGAGCCACCAGCTTTGAGGCTGTTGGAGGCCCAGGCCTGCACCGGGGGGATCTGTGACCCTTCCTCCGGGGAGAAAGTCACTCTCTCCGAGGGTGTAAAAAGAGCTCTTTTAGACGAGGCGTTGAATCAGCAGCTCCGACAGTTCGAGCAGGCATTTAACGGCATCGTGCACCCAAAGACTTCGAAGACGCTTGTCCGTCTCCCAGGCCGTGCAGGAAAACCTCCTCCCCAAGGATGTAGCTTTCCGCTGTTTCGAATTCCAGATCCTGACCGGAGGACTGATAAACCCCGACACCCGAGACAGAGTCTCGCTAGAGGAGGTCATTCAGAGTGGCCTCGTTGACAAAGTCACTGCCTCTGTGCTCAAAGATGAGAAGTTCCACACCAAAAGCCTCACGTGTCCAAAGACCAGGAGGAGAATCTCGTTCAGGGAGGCGCTTGAGAGAAGTGTGTACGACTGCCACACCGGGTTACGGTTACTGGAGGCCACGAAAAGCCACACTTTCGGGGCCAAATCTACGTTTCAGTATGTTTCGGCGTATAAGTAATTAAACATTTGTAAATATATGCTTATCTATAGTATAAAAGGGAAACCTGTAGATAGCATTTATTTTGGTTACTTTTTTTCTTTTGTTTGCACACATTTTGATGCAACTAACAATGGTGTTTTTAATCTGATTATAACTGTATTGTCATTCCCCCCATCCAGTGATTTTGTTGACCTTTTTATTAACCATCTTGTCAAAACCCCCATGTGTTTTAATCGTAGAGATCTGTTGATGAGGAGAAGAGAGAGCACGGTGATAAAGTTAGCAAACTATTGCACTGGATGTCCAATGTGAAACAGACCCCGAACAATGATGGGAATGCTCTGGCAGATAGCAATGCCAACACTGACACGTCTAATAAGCCCCAGGTAAATCATGTGTGTTCTTCTTGGTGTTTTCTGGTTGTTTTTCTAATCCAAATGATATCGCAGCCTTTTTTTTGCTGTCACAGTTTATGTTTTGCAATAAAAACACAATGTTTACTTTCAGATTCATGTAATCTATATATATTTAACTCTGTAGGGAGTGGGAATATTTACTTTATCATAGCCCCTTTACACCAAAGGATTGTTGATATTATGAATTGGATTTCATGATATGTTTGATTATATCAACCACCTCCAACTGATTCAATAAAACAAAAAGTTGCACAAGCACTCACATTTCAAACAATTCAGTCATTAATAAAATAAATTAGCAAGGAAACAAACCATAAACTCTAAAGTCCATTTAATCCAAAGCTGACGTTATTGAAGTGAACATTTCCATTATGTGGAGTGTATCAAAATATCATTGTCACTGTGATCCTGAATGGTTTCAACTATAATTACACATACAATATTATACTATTGCAACTTTCCAAAAACTTGAGAACTGACTTTTTTACACGTTGCAGAGGCTGTTTTGCGTCTCTGTTCACTTCCGAGTGATTAAAGCTGACCAGATTGTTCGTGCTTTCATCTGTATAATGAGCACTGGACACACACATTTATTTGTGTTTTTGTTTTAAAGATTAGGCTACTACAGTAAAATTAAAATGTAGTCACATGAATTAAATATTAATTTGTATTTTTTTATTTTATTACACATAAATATGTAAGTACGGTTAATTTAATAAAATAATCTGGTATTACATTTTCTTTTACGTTATGCATAAAAATGAAATCTAATTCCTACAATTGCTATGTAATAAAGACACCTTTAGACTTTTTATATTTAAATAATCAAATTATGAAACCATTCCTCTTAAAATGTTACTTATGTAAGGAAGTGAAAGAAATAATGCACAATGCAGTCAAATACAAGACTCCCACAAACCACAACCTCGAAAATGAATTAATTTAAAATAGTCATTGAAGTGTACAGTATGCCTTTATTAATTCATTGATATATTGTATAAAAATACGTTAATTGAAATATGTAAATGAGTTGTTTAACATACTGGTAGTGTGTAAGTCTGAGTTTCATCTCCCTGTTATCTATAATCCTATTGGGCTATACGTTATTGTATGTTGCTACTCAAAGTCGTCCTATAGACATAAAACTGTATTAACACGGCGCTGTCTGATGTTCTAGGTGTCCGTGGAAGAAATGGTCACTAAGAAGGAACAGATAGCAGAAGCACTGAGGGCCACGCAAATGATGCTGAACAAACACAGTGACAAGTGAGTGGAGCTTCTGTGACGGATGCACACACGGTACTTTGGTACTTTGTCTGCCGGTGACGGTCTCAGCCACATTCTTCGTGTTTTGTCTTGCAGAATGACGGAGGAGGAGAGAGAACAGACCCAGGAGCAGCTGAAGGAGCTCAATCAGGCCTACAGAGAACTCTCCCAGCATTGCTCGGATCAGACGACCTCTGCAGAAGAGGTTGGCCAGCAGGCTCTCTTCTTCTATTGAGTGGTTTGCATTTGTGTCTTATGATAGGTTATAAAACAGCGCCACCTGGTGTTCAGCTGCATGACTAACATTTTTCCTCTTTTCCCATAGTACAGCGTTGTCTTTTGCAGCTCTGTCATGCTGTGGGGAAAACGAGATTTAGACACTTGAAGCCCAGAAAATCTGAGTGTGCTGTAAACATGCTTAGTCGCGGCCGGCTCTGATCTGACACGTCGCCGTTATTAATGTGCTTGACTTCAACAGGATAACAGATATGACACATAACCCCTTTATCTCCAGTATGCGATGTGACTAACTACGCTCTTTCTGCAAGACGATAGGACACTGCATTCCCAGGTGCATGATCGCTTTAAATGTATTACCCGTCGCTCTCCTGTTGCAACCCTGATGCACTTGTGCACATGATGTTTTAACATACCCGTATTTGTCTGCTGGTGAGTACACATTTTTGTCTTGCTTTTGAATACTTTAACAGCAGATTTGACACAGATAATAATACAGATGTTGATGCTGAAATCAGTGGAGTGATTTGTCAAATTTTCATTCTCTTTAGGATTTAAAATCCAGCGATGCAGGGCATGGGACCGGAACCGGGATCGGTCAGATAAATGGGGTCGCTCTCCCTGATGCCCAACCCGCGACCTCCGACCTCTTACAGTCTGAGCCGCATACCTGTCCGGACCAGGAGGACGCTTTCAAACAAGAGCTCGTTTACGAATCAACACTAAACCACGTGCCAATGTTGATGGAAGCGAGCGAGTGCACACAGAGTTCACACATCTCTGCCGCGGCAGCAGGCGGGGAAGGGCCCGTGTGTGAAGAGCCCGTCATCAAGATGATAGCGGTCGAAGAAGTCAGTGATGGATTGAAGGTTTACTACACAGGGGACACGCTGACCGCGGAGAGGGCTTTTCAGTGTGGTTTAATATCGGCTTCTGTCCATGCGGAGATTCTTCAGAGGCAAAAGACCTGCCAGGATACGATTGATGAAGTGTCACTCCCAGAGCCGGTGCAGGAAGTTAAACCTTGGGAGGTCAATAGACTGATATTGGACTGCCTCAGCGGATATAAATCACTGACATCAGGGAGGGGTGTTAGCTCTTTGAGGTCTGTTTGTGATGGTTTGAGTGATCACGAGGCTACGTCAGAGGATGTGATGAGGAATGTCGATGGGCTGAAGGTGGATGCAGCTGTTCAGTGTGATTTAATGAGCTCTAGCAGCACACTCATTGTGCTTGAAAATCAGTTTATAGGACTTGTGTTGCCTCCCAGTGGGGGAATCCCGAGCCCAACCTCATTCCAGTACGACCAACAAATCACCACCGACGAGTCCACCAGCACGCTTTTTACTAATCGGGAAAAGATCGCAGCTTTTTACATTCCGGAGAACTCCGAGGTGGTAGACTTCACCTCGGCCGTTCAGAGCGGTTTGATCGACACTTACACAGCAGAGGTTTTAAAATCTGTAGACATCCCTGACGAGTTCCCTGACGTTGATCACCTCAACGACAAGTTTTCCTCGTGGCTTATGTACAGAAAACTCACACTTGACGGGTGCTTTCATGCTGCAGATTGCTTAAAAGTGGATCACATTCCTACTCACGCAGAGGCAGAGCAGTTATTCATCTCCTACCTGATGCTGAATAGTTACGTGGATCCCGAGTCAGAACAAAGGGTCCTGATCCTCGATAGACAGCTGAGTAAAATGGTTCACATTTTTCTTGGTGATTCAACTTTTTCTGAAAACACTGAGGAAAATGTAACGACACCGACTTTAAGTGTTGGCGATCTTTCAGAACAGGTAGATTTAGAGATGTCGCTGCACATAAATGAAGAACCGGAGGATTTGATGAAATACACACAACACACATGTGATCCTCATAATGTGGTTTCCTCTGTTAAAGGGAGACTTAGCTTTGATGAAAAGACACCCGATGAGGCTCTACAACCAGACTTGTTAGAGGATGGTGATCCTGATGTAGGGGAGGAAACCATGTGTCTGGACAACATAGAGTCCGATGAATTTGCAGAGAGAGTTTGTGGAAATAGTTTCCAAACTGACATCGAAGGTGTTGAAAGTGAAGGTTTAAGCCAAATGTTTAGTCAGACTTTCCACTCTGTGAGCAGAACAAATGTTGTCTCACCACCGTGGATGTTTGACTCTGAGTATTCAGTGCAATCCTGCCATCAAACACTCCAATACTACAATGCTGAGTCACTCTGTAGTGCTTCAGAGGGGACCGATATGACCCCAGATGAGTTTTTACCCTCTGAGGACGTGTTGGGGATTGAAAACGAGCAGGACTTTGTTATCCGTCTTCTGAAAGAGCAGATGGAGGAAGGGGACCTTTTAGATGTCACCTCTGCGAGGCGCTATGACCTGGAGGCAGCCATCAGTCGGGGCCTAGTTGACGAGGCGGCAGTGATTGAGCTGCTGGACCTACAGTCGGATGAAGGAGGTAGCGCTGTAGGGGATGAGGACGACGCAATGTCTATTTTCAAACGGCCAGCTTCAGACAGATCCATGTCCTCACATATTGCCTTTCATGTGATGGAACAGCAGAGCCTTTTGAGGTCTGGTTGCACCATCAGTGAGTCATTGCAATGTGGATTAGTTAAAGATGACTGTGATGACTCAGAAGCCAGCAGTTACCCAGAAGAGAACCGCGCTCACTCCATCTCTGATGATGATTATCTGCTTTTAATGAATAGTAATGAAGCTGAAAACATGCAGGCTGAGAGGAAGGCTGCTGTCATGGTGCTTGATGAGGTCGATGACGAGGAGATAGAGAATGGAGATGCAGAGGTAGATTGTGAGGGAAATGTTGGAAAAATGAGAAATGGCCCACGTCACCCCCCTCCCTCGGTTAGCGAGTCTCTGGTGACCTCATGGAGTCAGGTTACCTCAGAGTGTATTCATCATGTTGACACATCGCCTTTACCGGCTGAAGAAGGTGACTCACAGGTTGTGATCAGCCAGCTGACATATTCAGCTGTTGTGATCGAAAACTCAAGCATCAGCGCCGATCCAGGAAGACATACTGAGTATCCCACTTCTATTTATCGCTCGGAATCGGACATGTCACCCATTGATGATGTCTTTTTCATTGCACAAGTGGAAAGTCAGACAAGCGGTGAGAGTGAATCAGACGTGTCCTCATCCCACGGCGATGTGTCGTGTGAGGGAAGCAGGACTGAAACAGACACGAGTGCCGTTCATCCACCTTTGAACGGCGAGCCAAGTATAGATGACTCACTGCACGGAGATTTGGACGAAAGTGCGATCATCTCAGAGTCCAGGGTTAATGGTAACCATGACGACAACATCAGCAGCAACACAATCACATTACCTCAGCGAGCGGCGCTCCATTCAGAAAGTGAGTTTAGCGTTGGATCTGAGCCCGGCTGCTCTGAAAACAGCCAGAGAATGCTTGTCGGGGAGAGATCCCCAGAGTCGACCGTTGTTTCCGATGAACTCACCGCAACAAACGCCATTAATCTAAAATGTCTTGATGTTAACAATTCGCCGCGCTCTAACTACAAGCAGAGCTGCTGTTGAAACTTTTCTGGGTGGTGAGGATGTAGAGTTGAGCTCGGCTAGTTTTCCCCCAGAGAGGCAACATGAGGACATTATCACCAGTGATACAGAACAGATCTCTGCGTCAAGACATGAAAGTGATGAAGAGAATGTTGGTGTAAATATATCCGCGTTAGAAATGAACTCAGGGCAGTCTGAAGATGTAGTGGAAGTCGGGTTAGGATCTGATATTCTACCAGAGGATAGATTAGATGTGTGTGTTTCCGAGCATCCCCGGGTACATACTGATTTCCTGTCAGACCATTACCGTACATCTGATGCTTCGTCTTCAGCTCCATCAGGGTTTTCTAATGCTGTAAGTATACGTGTAGATGATGAGGGGGAAGTGATTACAAAGGGGTCTGATGTCAGTGATTTGCAAAAGGCACAACTGGGAGACATTGAAAGTGCTATCGGCGTATTTCCGAATACTCCGGAAGCTTTAGTTGAAGGTGGTTGTCACATGGAGAGCAGTCATCCAGACCTTCTCATGGATTTGCTGAAGAAAAAAGCCCTCAGTTTGAACAGCAAAGAAACGGGAAGCCCAGAACTGATAATGCAAGATGAGAAAGTCTGTGAAAAGGCCGGAGAGCAGGCCGATGCCCCGAACATCCAGCTGCAGCTGCTGCAGGTTCTCAAGTCCGTGTCGACAAGTCAAGACCTCTCAGTCCTCCAGGAGGTGATGGACACGCTAACCAGCGCTCTGGGAGGCGATCCTCTGGGGGGAGACTCTCAGGAGGAGCGTTGGGGCACACTGGAGAGCATCAAGGAGGAGAGCTCCGAGGGAGAAGACGAGGGGTCGGCGGACGACGACGACCCGGGTCTCTGTCACTCTGCTGCAGGCAGCCACCGGCCGTCTCCTCAGCCGTCTGGCAGCCCAGAGGCCTGCAAGGTTGAGGAGGTCAAAAATAAGGTACATTTAATAGTGTTTTTGTGTTAAGCTCCCTTAATTTGGACAAGAGTAACATCTGCTCCTCCCTTGTGTTTTCTTTCCCCTCAGCTGTTCTCCATCCAAGATTACTTGGAGTGTGTCGGGAGGCTGCAGGATCACGCCGATGTTTTAGAAGACATCCGAAAAGATCTTTTAATCCAGGAGCCCATGGGCAACAACATGGAGGAGCTGCAGGTTCAAACAGAGGATTTGCAGGTTAGAAATGAACAATATCAAACAATATGAGATGTTCTCATGATATACATATAAGTAGTTCCTTAGCACATGTGCTTTGTTTTTGGAAAAATCCAGTCTCTGCAGTCCCAACTTTCTCAACTGGCCGGTGTTATGACAGCCGATATG
Organism: Chelidonichthys spinosus; assembly: GCA_029853015.1. NCBI lineage: Eukaryota > Metazoa > Chordata > Actinopteri > Perciformes > Triglidae > Chelidonichthys > Chelidonichthys spinosus. The sequence goes on along the minus strand of CM056832.1, from coordinate 19,623,473 downwards.
GAGAAAGCCAAACAGCTCTTAAACTCTGCTGATGAGTACATTCCCGTACAAATCCACCAAGATTTGTCCTCAACATATCTGGATTTGGAGCCACATTTTACTGCTGTCTCCCAAATGTGTGCAGAAAGGAGTCACTCCCTTATTCAAGCAATGGAAACAGGAAAGGTCAGTGCGTTCTGCAAGTCATTTAAGTGATAACAGCTGCATCAGCTATTGACTACTTAAAATGTGATTTTAGGTACATTTGGAATCAACGTACCAGAAACATCTTGGTGATCTGGAGGAGCTAGTGGGCCAAATCCAGAACACCTCAGACGTGTGTGACGTGGATTTGAACCTGTGTGATGTGGATGCACTGGAACATTTAATGGAAGAGAACAAGGTATCTCCACATACATGTGATGTAATAATATTCAATATAACTACAGAAACTCACTCTATGTCTGTCTTTTCTTCAAGGACATGGAGAGCGGTCTGCTAAAAGAAGCCAGGCTCAAGTTAGAGGATGTCACGTTTGACATCCAGTGCTTTATTTCTGAGCATGCTCAGTTTCTGAGTCCGGCTCAGAGCAGCTACCTCCTCAAGTTCCTCAGCAGCACTCAACGGGCGTTCAGGGACCAGACGGAGAGAGTTGTTGCCCAGAGGAACGCCTTAGAGGTCCTACTGGAAACCAGGGAGAGGGAGAGCCAGGAGAAGGTCTGCATGCAGATATACTGCAACATGAATGGATGCTTACAGTGCATGTAGTGTGGGCTGTTTAAACCACATTACTGGTCACATTTTAGCAGCATCATTTGTGGATTTTAATATAATATAATATAACACATTGATTGAATGAACACCTTTTTGTTATATTGAGACATCTGACCCATCAAAGCAAAACAAAAATGATAAATTATTTTGTACATGTTTTGAACTTGTATGTTAATTTTTCAGGAATTTAGACTGAAAATTACTTTTTCCATGTAATCAGTATTTAATAGCATCCAAAGATGATAGTTTTCACCATAATATGTGTTTTTAAAATGAATTATTGGCTTTTGTTTCCAGGATTCAAATTTGGGAGTTTCGACTGTGAATGCCTGAAATGTTTTGGAGAAATAACAACATTGCATGCTCCTATGCTTGAATGCTGCTGCAGACTAACTTCTTTGTGCTGCTTGTATCCTACAGGCCTTCCAGACCCCAGTGAACAATTAACAGTGGACAAAATGCAACTTCTCGGTTGGAACACTTTCACCCACAACAAACTCATTAACGTACCAGAGTTAATGTGCTTCTTACCGTTAAGACCAACGCGGCGAATAGAGAAAAAGCATGTTTACAGCATACCAGATTAGTATACGAAAGCAGATTTTGCATGTTACCTCAAAGTGCTTGAATCGTTTCTCCTCCCTTGTGTTGATGTTTGTGTTTCCAAGTATTGACTAAGACCATAGGAATAACCCTTAATAGGTTTGTTTCATGTGTTTTATTGTATGTGGATGTGAATGTGACAGCTTTTTGTTGTCAAAGTGTGATATTTACTTGACGTTTTGTTATTCTTGTTTTACAGTCTTTGTTGGACAAACAGAAGGAGTTTGCAGAGAAGTTGGAGGAAGTGTGCGACAATCTCACCCTGACAGAGAACCAGCTGATCGGTCATCAGCAACAGGCTGGAAACGCTGAGTGTGTCACAGACCTGCAGCAGTACCAGCAGGAGCACCAGGTTTGAAACACATTTCCTTTTTGATTTGAAGAAGCACACGTTTTCGTCAGTTTTATTCTGTGACCCCGCTCTTCGTCCTCCTGATCTCAAGGCTCTGCAGAAAGACGTGTTGACAAATGCCAGTGCCTTGAATGAGGTCATCACCAGTACTAAAAAGTTCCTGGAGGAAAACCGGAGCAAGCTGACGCCAGATCAGATTGGCATCATTGAGAGCAAGTTGGAAGAGGCTAAAAACAAAGCCAAGATCATCAACCAGCGGGCCGAGGAGTCCAGGAAAGATTTGGAGAAGGTCGTTACCACGGCGATAAAACAGGAGAGTGAGAAGGTCAGAGTTCTGATTACCTCCCTATGGGTCACTATGTAATGCATCATATTTTAGCTCATTATTCCACATATTGCTCAAATTAATGTCAATGTCGTGTCATCCATCTGTCTTTTCAGGCAGCAGCTGTTGAGCGGCTTGAAGAAAGTAAGAACAAAATCGAAGGTCTCCTGGACTGGATCTCCAACATAGGGAATGAAAACCAGAGCGGTCTGGATCAAACTGACCATATAAGTAAAGAGAATGGAAACGTGCCAGAAGAAAGCTCAGCCACGGGACTGATAGGAGAGGACGACGATGCCAATGGAAACGCATTACAGGCCACTGAAAAGGATTTTGGCAGAGAGACGGGCGGGAAGAACGACGCCTCCCTGGAGCTCGATAAGCAGTACGACAGGGTCAAGGTAAAGTTGCAAAACTGTAGAGGGAGAAGTATTCCACAGCAGTTCATGCTTGTATGTGGGAGTCTTTCTTTATCAGGGCATTGCTTGATGCGGTTCATCATGCTGAAATTGAAAGTTGAAAGACACGAGTAGCAAATAAATGCAGGAACCTAAAGATAAATTCTTATAATTAATATGTTAAGAGGTAAATATCAACAAAATTTGACATTTGGCATTAGATGTAGATATGGATTATTGCAAACATTATAAAATGTAGATTCGTGTAAAAAAAAAAAAGCAATTTAGTTCAATAGTATTTACAAGAATTTGAAATGCAAGAAAATGGAAAAGCCGATACTTCAGATCAGCAATTAAAGCCAGTGAAGGCAAAATGTGAATAAATTGAGAAAATAATGAATATAAATAATGTTACAATGTATGAGAATATAAATATGATTACAGCTCTATGTTTTGGAATAGTGTCCTGAAGTCTTTTTTTTGTTGCCACAGGCCCGTCATCAGGAGATCCTGTCCCAGCAGCAGGATCTGATCATGGCCACCCAGTCCGCTCAGGCTCTGCTGGACAAGCAGGCCAACGTGTTGTCTCCGGAGGAGAAGGAGAAACTGCAGAAGAACATCCAGGAGCTGAAGGGACGCTACGAGGCCTCGCTGACGCAGGCTGAACAGCAGATGAAGCAGGTGCAGTGTGTCCAGGAGGAGCTGAAGAAGTTCCAGAGTGACTGTGAGGAGTTTGTCGGCTGGTTAGACCAGGCGGAGGGAGACATGGAGGAGCTGGGCGATCCCGCAGGCTCCCTCAATGTCCTCCGTGATAAACTCCAGCGACAGAAAAGCTTCTCAGAAGATGTGATTTCCCACAAAGGGGACCTCCGCTTCATCACCATGTCGGGACAGAAGGTGCTGGATGTGGCTAACGCCTGTGGATTGGCTGACTCTGCAGCTAAGAACACTCTGCTGGACGTGGATACTTCAGGGACCTGTTCTGCTGTCAAGGACAAGTTGGATTCAGCAGCTAGCAGATACAAAACACTACATTCACAGGTATTTAAGTCTACAGTTGATCACATGGAGCTCCAGTTGGTTGCAATAGCTTATTCTTGCCACTGGGTGGGAGCATTCATCTTCATTTAAAACAAATGTGTCTTCTTCAAGCACACTTTTCCATCTCATGGTCACTATTATTTTCATGTATTGAGCCTGTGTACTTTATTCTGTGTTTTCTGAATATGTTATTATACAGTGTAATTCTTTCCCTCTTTGTTGCAGTGCAATCAGCTCGGCAACAACCTGAAAGATGTGGTCGACAAATACAAGAAATATGACGACTCGAGCGCCGACCTTTTGAAGTGGCTCAACAGCTCAGAGGAGGAGGCGAGAAAGCAGCAATCGGAGGCCATTGCAGCTGACCCACAAACACTACAGAAACAGCTGGAAGAGACCAAGGCAAGAAAACATGCTAGCCAGGGCTGCGGTGCTTAGGCCTCGTCTGACGTACCTCAGATTGTGGTCTTCTTCATCGGGTTTTTGCATTTTGTTCATATTTCTTTGAGGCCTCTCTAATTCTTAAAGCCAACACAGGAGGAGTCATAAGAAAGAGCCCCGTTGATCTTTCCTCCTATAACATGCATTACAGTTTGATGAAAAATGGATCTTGTCAGTGAAAGTTCAAAAGGGCGTCCTTGAGACAAGATAAGATTCAAGATATTTATCTAAACTTAAGTATTCATCCTGAGGGAAATTGCTCCGCAGCAGCTGCTTTTCAAACATCAAACAATGTGATGAGAAGTTTAACGGATGTTAAGTTGCGAATAACCCCAAATAAAGAAACAAAGAAGAGCTTTGTTAAGAAGCAACACATGCAGATCTTTCAGCACAGGCCGGGTTAAAAGGTGATGGCACAATAGACCTGCCTTACCATATACAGTGTTTCCACTGACTCAAGTACAACGGGGTTATTTTTAGAATCTGTGCTCAAATTCAAACCCACATGTGAATAGTTTGACTCCGGTTATTTGAAGCCGACACACTCCTACAGGAGGAGAAGAAGCGATGCCGTTTCTGTGTCAAAGCCTTTGGCAGCAGTTGGCTTGAACATTTCTCTGTGGGGAGGTAGTGACTTACAGCATAGATATGCCCAGATAAGAGGCGCCTCTTGGCCAACCGAGGCACACTGTACTTTTGGCTTTGGTTACAAATCACTGCAAAGAATCCTAAGCCTTCCTGTAAGTGTAGCAGTCGAGGCAGACATGTTCTTCTAAACATATCTGGGGAATCACGATATATTTCCATGGATGTTATCCAGACATTCTTTCAGATTATTTATGTGGTTTGTATTTTTATTTGACTGATTGATCCACAGGCCCTGCAGGGTCAGATGACGGGACATCAGACTGCTATTGAAACGCTCCGTAAAGCAGCTGAGTCTTTGATAACATCTGAGGGAGACTTGCTGAGCAACTCAGATGATATCCAGGAGACAGTAGGTGAGGGAAAAAAAATCCAAGTAGGGCACCCTCTACTGAGAATTCAATAAATACATATATCCCAAATACATTTCTGTTTGGTTAGAAATGATAATCTCACAATGAGAAATAGTTTTAATCTTAAGTTTGTTCACCTGTGCTGTAGATGACATCGTTGAGCGCTACGACAACCTGTCCAAGTCCGTGAGTGATCGCAATGAGAAGCTGCAGATCACCCTGACTCGCTCCATGAGTGTCCAGGATGGCTTGGATGAGATGATGGGATGGATGGAGGGAGTGGAGGCCAACGTGAAAGAGAAGGGACAAATCCCCCTGGACTCTGCATCCATTGGAGATATTCTCAGCAAAGAAGTAGTACGTATACTTGTCGTCATTTGAGCAGTCTAATAACCTGATATTCTATTATTTGTGCTTTTTTTTTTACCAGCATATTCACTTTATTCAGCCATTAAAACTGTTTTCCACCTTGTGTTTTTTTTCAGGCCTTAGAGCAGGACATAGCAAGTCGCCAGAGCAGCATCTCCGCCATGAAAGCCAAGGTGAAGACGTTCGTGGAGACGGCAGATCCCTCCGCTGCTGCCCTCCTGCAGTCCAAGATGGACGGCCTCTCCCAGCGCTTCTCCGATGCCTGCGACCAGCATAAGCAGAAAGTGTCCCGGCTGGAGGAGCTGAAGGAGAAGGTGGAACAGTTTGAGGAGGTCGCCGATAACGTTCAGCAGTTCGTCGTGAAGCGTTCGCAAGATCTGCACGAGACGGACGGGCCCGGGAAAACGTTCAATGAACTGTCCCAGCTAATGCAGGTAACCATTCCACTGACGCTGCCTTTTAGTGATGTAACGTTCTAAATGAATGCTGCAAATAATGACCGATCATAATGTCTGCGCTGTAGAACACTAAAGCTGAGATGGCTGAACACGCCGGTGATTTGGAGAAGCTGCAGACTCTGTCTAAGGAGCTGTCTGAAATAAGCCCCGATGCAAACAAAGTCCAGATCCAGAGCAAGATGGACAATCTCGCCAATATTTTCAGCACCTTCAAAGACACCGTCAAAGAAAAGTAAGCCGGGACAACGGGGTTGTTGTAATACCAACGTTTAACAAATAGCATACCTCATTGCTAACAGTGATGTTAGTACAGCGTGCAGATGGATGGATGGTATGACTGATTCTTGTCTACTGCAGGGAAGAGGAGGTATCATCCTGTCAGGACCAGCTGGGAGAGTTCAGGTCTGCAGCGAGCGCTCTCACTAAGTGGCTGGAGCAGACCAATGAGAAAGTACCTGCGGTGCAGCCAAGCGGCTGTGTGAAAAGTCTGGAGAAGGACTTGCAGACGGTCACTGTGAGTCATGAGACGAATCAAAAAAAAAGTTTGTCTAACTGCACTTTAAGTGCTGGAACAGAAGCCATCGATGTTGCACTTTGCATCTCGAGGAGTCTCTGTGTTTTGCAATAGACAGATGTAAAGTATAGTCCTGCCTTAAACTCCCCACCAGCCCGACCTGCTTTCTCTGCCAACTAATGACAGATGGATAGTGTGTGTTTACACAGGACAGATGTGGGAGTGAAACCCTATGTTTGTTCAGCAGGAGACTTTTTGCTTCACAAGATGTTACAGAAAGAAAAAAAATCACAGAAGTAGGCCCTGAAAAGCCAAAAAATATATACTTTTTTCTTGTTAAACCCATTTCTCAAATACATTTTCAGACATCACCTTTTGCCTTTATGCATTCTGAATGCCTTGTCCTATAGTGTATACCATCTTTCTGTCTGATTCATCAGGGCTTATTAGATGAGTGGACATCCAAAGACCCTGCTGTCCAAGACCTGAACAGTAAAGGTTCAACGCTGTGCAGCCTCATGACCTTTCTCACATCCCCCGCCAAAACAAAGATGCCTAACAAGTCAGGTAAACATCTTATGTTTGACTCCGTCAGTGGAATGGGAAGCATGGTGTTTGGGCACACTTCTGAGTATCTACTCACTAACCATTAGAGATCTTGGAAAAGATCTGGAAAGACTGACGAGTCTGCCTTCCTTCACACAAGCTTTGTCTTATGTCTCTTGCATCAGCTCTTACTAATGGTGGTGGTCCAGCGAGCCATTCCTACCTAACCAATAAAGGTAACCAAGTGTGTGTGTGTGGATGCTGCTGTAGTAAATACATGGTCTGTGGTGTGCTGTGAAGGGATGGCTGGTTTTCAAAGCGCTGCTGTGGCTGTGGTGGCTCTCTTCTCTTGAAGATCACTGTGACAGTATGTTCAGATTATGAGTAATAAAGTTACAGGAACAAATAAGGCGTTTATTGTTTTTTTTATGTCCCAATTGCGCAATTAAACTCCATAGGTAGTGATTTATTTCACCATTTCTCATCCAATGCTTGATTTTTTTATTTCTTTTTTGATTTAATTATTATTTAAACTATCTTTATTTGAAGGCAATATAATTCAAAGAACAGTTTTTCACTCTGCAGAGCAAATTGGACTGATTGAGTTCTCTTGAATCACTCGTACTTTCCTCTTGAGAATAAAACCGAGTGGTTCTGTCTGAAGCCCATTATAGCATTTCATTTAGTTCATAATTTTTTGTGATAATAATCTGACACATTTGCACAAATGCTTAAATTCAATTTGTAGGCAGTGGATGTTAGGTCCCTGACTCATTTTCTGAACATACTGTACCTTTAGGCCACACCAGTACCCCATAACCATCATAACCTCACAATGACACTTGAACTCCTCGTAAGGATCATTTATTTCATTTTTGGCCCTCAGAGCTGATGGTAATTCAGCAGAACATGTCATTCGTCAACGAGGGATACGCCAGCCTGGGGGAGACGCTGAAGAGCCGAGCAGCAGAGCTGAGTAGTTCCGTGCAGGAGGTGAAGGAGGCTCAGAAGGAGACGGACAACATGATGACATGGCTGAAGGACATGAAAAAGACCGCAGGCGTCTTGGAACAATGCAGCCACAGAGAAAGATTCGGTGAAGACGCAGCTCGAACAGCAGAAGGTACAGAAATCCTGTTGTTGCTCAGCAAATGGCCTGACTAATCATCTACATTATACACGGCGTACTCACTGATCTATTTGTTCGGTCCGCTGTGAATGAGGCATATGACACTCAAGCAAAACCCACAGGATTCGGTGATTATTATTTGTTTTTATTCTCCCAGGCTTTTGAGGATGACATGAAGCAAAAGCAGGATCAACTCCAGAAGCTCAGGGAGACGCTCCTCAACTTGATTAAGACTCATCCCAACTCCCCCGAGGCTGCAAAATGGAAGCAGATGCTGGCAGAAATAGGTACGCAGCAAGGTGTCGTCTCCAGATGGCCATGGCTAATTTATGTCACTGAAACCGTCGGAGGTGTATCGAGTCCCGCTGATGGAAAAATGTATCTAATCACGGCACTGGCTTCTGAGTCAAGGCCTTTACAAACTGATGAGTATTACTAGTGTTCATCTAGCCCTCTACCCAGAATGCATACAGAATGTGTCTCCCTGCCACACCAGTAACACGTTCCCAGTGCCAAGTCCTTCACAATGGGTGGTTTGTTAGAGGAACAGTAGGGCTGTGGATAGAAAGGTGCTGTTATGCTGACTAATGCAGACTGGTGTGATTGCTCTGCCCTCCTGCTCAGATGCTGCCTGGGCAGATATCAGCGGCTCTGTCGAGGACAGGAAGCAGCACCTGGAGCAGTCCAACAAGAACCTGAACACCTTCCAAACGACCGAGCTGCAGCTGGGTCAGTGGCTTTCAGAGAAGGAGCTCATGATGAGTGTCCTCGGACCCCTCTCCATAGACCCGAACATGCTTAAAATGCAGAAGCAGCAGGTTCAGGTGAGCATGGTGAAGGTTTTTGGGAATAACTTGACCTGTGCATCCTTAAAGAAACTGAGAGTCTTGTGTTTTTTTGCCCTCCAGATCCTCCAGAACGAATTTAACAGTCGCAAACCTCAATATGAGCAACTCAAGGAAGCTGCCTCTGCCATCCTGAGCTCCTCGGGCCACCAGGACCCCTCGAGCGGGAAGCTGGTGAGGGAGCAGCTCGCTGCCGTCACCCAGAAGTGGCAAGGCCTCACGGGACAGCTGGACCAGCGGGACAGCCTCATCGACCAGGCCGCGGTGAAGACGGGCCAGTTCCAGGAGATGCTGAGGGGTGTCAGTCAGACCGCCGCTCAGCTGGAGAATCAGCTCAGCAACCATCAAGGCCACAGCACCCAGCCCGACGCTGTGAAGAAGCAGTTGGAGGACGTCCACGACATCTCGGCACAGCTGAGGGAGGAGAGGAAGAAGCTGAAGGAGGCTGAGGCCATCAACGCGGAGCTCACAGCGATGGTGACGGAGGATTATCTCAAAGCCGACTTGGCCAGGCAGCTGGAGAGTGTCAACAAGCCTTTCAAACAACTGGAAGACAAAGCAGGTTGGCCTTTTAACATTTTCCAATACATTTTTTATATTTGTCCACTAAAGTCTATAAGAAATATGGAATGTAAATCATATGCAGTCGTCTAATCTAACTCAATACTCGCCACACTTCTCTGTTATAGCCAAACGGATTGAGCAGCTCAACTCGACCTTCGCCAGCTCTCAGCAGTTCCATCAGACCTCCAAAGACTTCCAGTCCTGGCTGGGTGAGAAGCTCCAGGACCAGTCCAAGCCTCAGCCCATCTCTGCCAAAGTGGACGTCCTGCAGCAAACCCTGGAGGAGCACAGTCAACTCCACAAGGCTCTCAGTGAACAGGAGGACGTGTACAACACGATCACGGGGGAGGGGGAGATGCTCCTGCACAACACCGAAGGTGCGGAGAAGCTGGCGCTACAAGGGCAGCTTACTACGCTCTCTTCCAACTGGGACGAAGTGAAGAAGAGCTCCGTGGAGCAAGCGGACAAACTCCAGGCGGCTCTGCAGAAGTCCCTGAAGTATAGGGAGCATGCAGAGAAGCTCAGCTCCTGGATTCAAGAGTGTGAAGCCAGCGAGGCCAGAGTTAAACTCACCGTCGACCCAGCTGCCGTGGAGAGCTCGATCGCTCAGGTGAAAGCTCTCCAGAAGGACGTGGACAAGCACAGAGGCATGGTGGAGCAGCTCAACGCGGCTGCAGACGGCCTTCTCGACGTGGCCAATGTAGACACCGAAGCCATCAAAGAGGAGAAGGCTAGCATCGGCAAACGAGTGGACAATGTGGTGGAAGGTCTGCAGGTTAAAAGGGAGTCCCTGGAGAAGATCTCCCACACGGTTAAGGAATTTAACGATGCCTTGAAAGAGGCAAAGTTGCAGCTCGAGGGAGCCAAGAAGCAGGTGAACACGTATGAATCACAGGGAGTGCAGGCACACAGCAACAAGAACCTGACCAATATGAAGGCCCAACATAAGAGTCTGGAGGGAGTGCAGAACCATGTGGAGCACCTGAAGACCTTGGCTAAGGACCTTGTGGTTGAAGTCCCAGACGCCGATGGGGTGACGGACCTCTTACTGCAGGCTGACGGCATGGAAAAGGACTACAGCTCCCTAAACAAGACACTGGAGGAGACCTGCCAAGTCTTGGAGGGTAAACTGCAGGGCATAGGGCAGTTCCAAAACCGCATCCGGGAGATGTTCACCCAATTCACAGACCTGGATGACGACCTGGACAGCATGGCTCCCGTGGATCTGGACTTGGACACACTTAAAGAACAGCAGCACAGCATTGAGGGCTTCGTGGCTACGCTGCAACAGCTGATGGTCAACACGGACAACGCTGGAGACAGCTGTAAGAAGATGTTGGAGACTGAATCCTCACCGGACCTGTTGGGCCTGAAGAGAGATCTGGACGCTCTGAGTAAGCAGTGTGGTAAACTGCTGGATCGGGCTAAAGGCAGAGAGGTGCAGGTGCAGAGCACTCTCACTAAGCTGGAGGAGTTGTATGGCAAACTCCACCAGGCGGAGGAGAAGGTTTGCAGCGCTATGGGCAAGGAGGCGTCACAGGAAGCAGTCGGCATGGAGACGGACGTCATCAATCAACAGCTGGAGGCCTTTAAGGTATGCTATCCCCAATTTATTCATTTATTTTGTCATTTCCATTGATTAGTAATTGACTTGGGTGGAGGTTGATGGTGGAATATATGTGAAATCACAGCAATGGTTTCAGAGAGAGAATTTTTATTATTTTGGGGTTAGTAAGGATAGAAATAGGACGAATTCACAGATGAAAAGAATATTATTCATCCTAATATCTAATTGCCTGAACATATTGTACACATGCTATTTTTATTGTAACCATGAATTGATCTAAACGCTGCAGTCTCTCCTGAGTTTTACATATATTTAATATTTTAATCTTTAACATGGTGTCTATCCACAAACCCTGGCACATATTACCAGCAGGCTCTTCACTGAGCACACTTGCTACAAACATGGCAACCCTCTGGGGACTGCCGGTTCATTAAGGGCATCTGGTGTTAACAAAGGAGCCGTGGCCCATATGCAACGATGGTGCAGGAGGGATGGACCGTCGCAGCCAGGTGGTCGCCAGCAGGGTGTCGCTTGATTCAATGGTTCCACTAATGAAGCTGGGCCTGCAGCCTGATCTCCTAACATTGATATTATTGTTCTTTTATGTTTGAACCTTCGCTGCCCGAAATTATCTCAGGCTTCGATTAGAGTAGCATGGCAATAAATTGACCTTCCTGACAGTAAAGTGATGGGTAGTGACCATTAAAATGCCCTGAAACCCTTTTAGTATGAATGGCTGGTCAGAGCGTCTATTAAGATGTGTGGTAATATGAAGACACATATTAGTAGTAGATTTTATAGCTTATGCAAAGCACCCCAAATGCCAATAAGCATGATTAACCCAAATGCTAGATTGTATTCCTTTTATTCTTTTGTGCACGGTGTTATGGAAATTTAAGATACTGTGTAATCATCTCTGCAGTACTTCAAACATAGCACAGCTTCCTAATTGTCCGCATGGTCTGTTTTCAGTTACTCTTACACTCCACATTGTCTATAAAACCATGGAGGTCTTTGTTGCTATCAGTGAGGGATAAAGCAACGGGTAGCCATTAGCAAGATTTACAGACGGATGAAAAAAATGTAAAAGCCTGTACATTCCTGTGGAGTTCTCCAAAAGAGGATTAACCTATATTCAGAGGTGACGGTATGAAACACTTCTTAGGTTATAGCATTAGATCGTACAATAAAACAATGCAGCTGAAGTGACACATATGAAGATATAGGTCAAGGGATTTTTGTTTGTTTTTATAATTATGGGGTGCAGCTCTCACACAGGAGGACTCCATACTAAACCCCCAGTTGAGATGCGTGGATTAAAATATCACAGGGGGGAGCGGGGTGTCAGTTTGACGTGTGGAGTTTGGTTTAAAGGCCTCGCGGAGAAACTATTAAAGGAGTGATTGATTCAAATTGTTGCTGAGCAGCATTGTCACGGTGCTTGTTTTGGGACCCTCTTTGTCCCCGTCATCGGTCTGGGGTTGAAAGGGCACACAGCCTCAGCTGCTGGTGGGAAGCCCCTTTTGTAGTCATTGGTACCAACGCTTTTAGCACACGGGAGAATTGCCAAAAGCGGAGGTTGAGGTTGTTTCTGTATTTAGCTGCAGCATGAAAACATTAGATGATTGTGTCATATTCTGTTTTATGTTGAGTGGATTGGGCTCTTGTTTCTGTAGGTAAGTGGGCTTTATTGGCGGCTGTTGAGGGGAAAGAAATAAACAGAGAAAGACGGTGCTTGGATTCGTCTCTTTCGTGTGCTGTTACCATTTTAGGTCACGTTTTAAAAAAGAGACACGCCTGACTTTGTGTGTTCACTCTTGTTTTTCACATGAGATTTGCAGGAGCTCGGCTGAGGGAGTCCTGGTGCATGTATGTGAATATTATTTAGTTCTAGTGACTCAATGCCACGAGGGGGGGGGGGGGGGGGTGTAATGTCTGAACGGGGAGGGGGGCGTCTTCCCACCCCCCCTGTTCAGACATTACATCAGTGTCTCTTACAAAAGGAGTTTCTGCCATCTGAATCACTGCACCTAAACCCGCTTCATTGACGTTGAAGTGTCATTGTGAGCACGTAGTGTCGCTGACTCACTGCCACATGATGATTAAAACGTGAAACGTGAAACCTCTGTGGGACGGTTGCTTTACAGGAAGAGTTCACGTTGTTGAGCTGTAAGGCGATTATGTGGAGTTTTCTAGTCATCAAAGCATTCTGGTCTTTCTTCCCGATACAGACTTTCATCGCAAATGTTAAAGTTGTCCTCAGCCGACAACACTTTAACAACAGTCATATGAAAATCTGCTGACTTTACCTCTTTTACAGGAAATAAAGTGGAACCGTACACTTGTTTGCTGGATAACGACTGAATGAACTAGTGGCAGAAAATACTTATTTAATCATTTATTAATTATCAGACAAAGACAAATGTGAAAATTTGCTGAGTTAACTTGACATTTTTCAATATTTACTATATATTTTGTCATTAAAGGATTAACTGATTAATAAAGGAGGTAATTGATTATGAAGATGATTGTATTTAAATCATGCAAACTATTTCTCCTCAGAGTTTAACTTTGTTTTGTTAAGCTGCAGCTCAAAACAGATAAAAAGAACAACAACAAAAATATCTGATGTAAAGATGAGTTATTTAATCCTGGTGAGAATCCTGGTCATGTATCAGGAAATTGATCTGTAAAAATGTGATTTGTATTTATACATTCAAAGGCCTGAATTTTTAAAAAGCAATGCCGGTTTCAGTGGCTGAACATCCTTTAAAAAAAAAAATAAATAAAAAAAATCCCACCAGATCCTAAATGCTTTTTTTTTTACTATTTATCTCTGCCAGTGTCCACTTTCCGTCTCCCCTCATGCGTGCAGATCGGGACAAAGAATTTTGGATGGTTCAGCTCCTGACCGAGCTACTGTGGCGTAGACAATCCAGGAAACAAAAATAAATTCCTTTCATTATCTCCTCTGTTCTCCTTTCTTCTCCTACCCCGGTCGCTGGACATAAAAAAACGCCTCCATGCACTTGGCGGAGCGGCCGGTGTTAAATTACCTGGGACCTGTGCCTCCCTCAGCATTCCACAGTAATTAACAATATCTGCAGGGTCCACAGCAACCGTCCACAAGCAGAATACAGAGGGCAAAGACAAGAGAAAAAAGGGAAAAATGTGTATCTATTTCAGCACAATGTGATGTCATCAGAGTGGGAGCTGCTGCTGCCTGCTGGTCTAGGTTTTTTTTTTTTTTTTTTTTCGTGAGGTAGAAAAGCTGGTGTGTATGGCTTCCCCTCCCCATTCCCTCAGTCACTGAGAGGAGAAAAAAAAAAAGAAGAGTAAGTGATTGTGTCAGGATGCAGAAGATGGCTTAGAAGTGAAGTCATATGGGCCATGCTGACATAAGGGGGAATTAGAAAGGAGCAGGAAAAAAAAGGGTCATGTGTCCACCAATCAACATGTGCCGGAGCGGCTCTCAGCACAAATGGAGTTGTGGCAGATGTTGTCTGAATAATGAGCGGGGGCGGGGCATGAAGCCCTCTGCCAGGAGGGTGTCTGTCATTGCGAGGGAGCGATGAGAGAGAGAGGGCAGCCTTTTTTGTTTATCCAGGAGTACCAGCTCTCCTCAGAACTGCCCACAGTTTTTTTGTTTTTTTTTTGGTTGGAGTCTGCTGGATTTGCCCGTGGATATTTTTCATTTTGCACTGAAGATTTTCCTTTCCGCGCATGGATGCTGCGAGGATTTCAGAAGAAAACAAGCACTTTGGACCACGGGAATAGTGATTACGTTTTGGCAATGCAAGGAGAGCCTAGAGGAATATTCTTGGGATAGGTGATCGTACTGAAAGACTGGATTTTCATTCCTAATACGGAGTATGACGCTGCTGCACAGTCCGAGCATGTGTTTGGGTTTTTTTTATTATTATTTGACATGTCTGTATTTCTAAATCCTTTATTTAAAAACACAGTCTAGATTAATTATGTGCATATTTTACTTTCTTTTTAGAAAATCTCCATGAGGAATGAGAGATTTTATATTGAAATGTGGGTGTGTTTAGTATTTATTTTACTTCTCATTTAAAAAAGGGGAGAACTCATAATTTGGCACAGTTGTTCCTCATGTATTTTGGCCACATTGTGCTCATTTTTTTTTTTTAAATTGCTCCTTGTGCACTAAAGCAACAGATACCTCAAAGGATTTCACTACAATCTTTTCTTTGTAGTGAGTTGTGACTATTTTCTTTAAGCATGGGCAAACCGCTGAGCAGACCAGATTGCCTCAGACAAAACCCTTCCTGTGTGGGGAAGGGGGAGGAGGAGGACCTGAACATTGATGACTGCTATGTGCCCCAGAGGTCCATTTATGACACTGTCCGACTAAATGAGCAGATAGACTCGGGCTCTAAAGGCAGCCTTTCTTCCCGCCACTTCACAGGCACCCTCCCTTACACTCACCGCACCTTAGACCTCAGCAGCCTGTGTGGGAACGGAGCTCTCTCTGCCTCCAGCTCGTTTGAGCTCCGAACCCGCAAACCCGCCATGCTGGACGAGCGCGCCGTCTTTGATGGACTCAAGCTCAACGGGCACATAATCAGGGCCACTGACACGGTGCTGCCCAAGTCACGTCTCCAGGTAGCAGAGAAGAAGGACCATCCGCATCATCGACGTTCGTGGAGGACGTTTGCGCCCACTAATCTGGGCGAGTACGCGAGCCGCAGTGGGACCTTGTGCTCCGGGAGTGCAGAGAGGCCGGGGTTGATCAATGGCAGGAGAGGCCAGAGTATGACCAGCTCGCTGACATCCGAAGAGGACTCGGGCCTGTACAGCCCAACCGTGGAGAGGGAGCGACATGCTCACAGATCTCACAAGAGAGCAGGCCCCGGCACGAAGAGCCTCTCGTCTTCAGAGGCGATGCACATGTCTGGGGACCTGAGAACCGGCCGCTCGCTCAGCTCGGGGCAGGAGGAGTTCCCTTTCTCACCTGCGAGGGACAATCGATCTCTTTACCACAGCAGCAGCTTGGCCCAGGAGCTGCGGCAGACGGAATCCGGTGTGGTGGATCTAAACGGGAAGGATACCCTCAGCAATGGAGAATGCAAATACTCCACAGGGAGGTTCTCCTCAGGGTCGGCCTCCCGGACTCCAAACGAAGGCTCTGGGTGGCGGTCCAGGACATTAACAGACTATGATGAGCTGTCCACCGCCGAACTGTTAGAGGATGTGTCATATCAGGACGACTGTGAGTTGGTCAGTGTGGTGGTGACACAGCCCGAGACACATGGAAACTCTCTGACTGCACCCATAGAGACCTGCCACGAATCAAACCCATGTACTTTGCAAGAAGGGGCGGCCAAGTACAACATGGAGGAGCTGGAGGAGTTCCTGCAGTCAGTGGAGGCCTGTCTGCCGAAAAGTTTACAGACGTTCCAGCACGCAGGAGAGCAGGAGATCGAGGCCTTGCTGAATGCCATCGCTGCATGTCCCGAAATGAACCCTATTGGCTATTTCTCCCCACAGGTGCCCAGAAATAGCCTCTCCCTTCATTTCCGAGTTCTGTTCATTAGCTGGTCCAGCACATTTTTCACCAGATCATACGCCTCTTTATGTGAGCTTCTCCCGGATGCTGGCTTGGTGTTATATCTAATTACACGATGAGTGAAATTGATTTTGCTCGCTAGCTCAACCCTGAAGTCTGTCTTCGTGATTGTGCACAGCTGTAACACTGCTTTTCTAGAAGCTGCCGGATGGTTTGGGAAGTTTATACCAGCTGGAGTTTTAACACCAAACCTGAGGCGTCAGCTCGGGGAATCATTTTAGACAACCTTGACAGGGAGCAGTATTGTAGTTCTCACTGTAACTCACTGTAAAAGGAGACTTGTCCAGAATGAATGAAATGCTTCATTTGTTCTTGTTCAGATAAATCGAATTAAATGAATGCATCATGAAATCACTTCTTTACAATTTAATCAAACTTGTGACATTGAGCATTGCAGACATTTGAGCATTCATAAAATATGTGTCCTGATTTGTTCCGCTTCTCTTTAGGCTTTCCAGAAAGAGGACATTGATCCGTTGCAGACACAGCTTCAAGACATCAGCTCCCTCGGCCATGGCCTGATCCAAAACGCCGCCAAAGGCACCAGCACCAGGAAGCTGGAGGATGATCTGGAGGAAGTCAACACAAAGTGGAATACCCTCAATAAAAAGGTTATTTGTTTTTATGCTTCCGCTCTGATCTTTGCTCTTGAATAATTGCCATTGTATGTGAAACTATAAAGAAATATTCTTATTGCAATGAGTCACCCGTTCTTAATAGTTGTGAGTCACTGGGCCCAGTTTTAAGTTGGCTTTAGAATAAAGGTGACGTCTATATTCTCCATGTGGTCTGCAGATTGCTGAGCGTTCAGCCCAGCTGCACGAGGCCCTGTTGCATTGTGGGAGGTTCCAGGATGCTCTGGAGTCCCTGCTCAGCTGGTTGACTGACACGGAGGAGCTGGTGGCCAACCAAAAACCTCCATCGGCTGAGTTCAAAGTTGTCAAGGCGCAGATACAAGAGCAGAAAGTAAGCACTTAAACACTAGAAAATCCTCACGACATTATGATTTTACCCTCCGTCTCGTTTAATTGACACCCATTGTTCAACATGAGTGTGGCACACAAAGCTGTTTGTTTAGTGGACACTTAATTTGTGCTATTTAGATTGACTGTTTCCCACCAGCAAGCAATGCGCTCGCTGTCAGAGCGTGTTAAAGGCGCACCAATAACTCTGCTGCTTTGTTTGTCTCTGACAGCTCTTACAGAGGCTGCTGGATGACAGGAAGCCAACAGTGGAGCTGATAAAGAAAGAGGGAGAGAAGGTTGCAGAACTGGCAGAGTCCGTGGATAAGGAGAAGGTTGCGAAGGAGATCGAATGCCTGGGGCAGAGGTGGGACAGTCTGCTGAAGAAGGCTGAAAACAGGTCTGTATAACACTGAGCAGCGGCTGTAATGTTAAACGCCCCTCCAAGTGCAATGCTTCACTGTGCTATGGAGATAAATGTTGCCCATGAAATGTTTACCTAAGATTTAAGGGGATTTTTCTGTCTTATTGAATTGGTGTTTTTGCCTGGAATATCTTCAAACGTATTAATATTGTCACCTCCTAAATTCACCTCCTACTGGAGCTTAACGGAACAGTTCTGCATTCTGGGAACTAACAATTATTACCTTTGAGTAATGTTTGGACTGTAAATATGAAGCTAGCCAGCAGCCGGTTAGCTTAGCTTAGCACAAAGCCTGGAAACGGGGAGAAACAGCTAGCCTGGCTGTCTGAAGATAACAAGATCGGTTTGCTGTCACCAGCAGAGATACAACGTGCTAATTGGTGAGATTTAGAGGTGCTAATACGTTGGTTGTGTATCCTCTGGACAGAGCCAGGCTAGGTGCTCCCCCTTGTTTCCAGTCTTTGTACTAAGCTAAGCTAAGCTAAGCTAAGCTAAGCTAAGTGGCCGCTGACAGTTGCTCTGTGTCAGTCTTCTTGTCCAACTCTCAGCAAGAAAACACATTAGGTGTAACTCTTCTTTAAATGTTGGTAATGAAAAGTATGTATACTCCCAAATTCACTTACAATCAACTCCAACTGGATATTAATTCAAATAGAGAGAGTAGATTTTTCGAAACGTATCTGGTTTCGAAATATGAATCCACTGTGCCTTTCACTTTTCTCTCAGCTCAAAAAGTTCAAAACAGGGCGGTAAAACATTATTTATATGGTGCAAGTATTTCCCAATAAAACATGTCTTTAACAGGTTCGGTTGAAACACACACTCTGTCCATTACTATGCTTTCCTAATCCGATGCTGTCGCTATCTAAATAAATGTGTCAGGCACAAGCAGCTAGAGAGCATCTTAGTGGTCACCCAGCAGTTCCATGAGACCCTGGAGCCCCTGAGCGAGTGGCTCGCCGCCACCGAGAAGCGCCTCGCCAACTCCGAAGCCATCGGCACCGAGACGTCGAAGCTGGAAGATCAGATCTCTCAACATAAGGTATTATCCGTGATTTCACATCCTTCCCATGCGTTTTGGGAGTTTGGACTTTTGTCCAAGAAGATTTCATTCATTTTGCTCATTACTTTAAGTTTGCGCTTTTCATTATTTCCCATTTCCCTGTTTTTCATTAAATTTCAGTTTCATATTTTTTGTTTTATGTGTGTGTTTTTCTGTTTGCATCATATGTCCTTGGTTTGTTTCCCATCCCCTGTGGTCAGGCCTTAGAGGAGGAGATTATGAATCACAGTAAAGACCTGTTACAGGCCGTCAGTCTGGGTCAGATGCTCAAAACGGCGAGCTCAGTGGACGAAAAGGAGTTTGTTCAGTCCAAACTGGACGCCACCCAGGCCAGTTACATAGAGCTCCAGGAGCGATGCAGGAGGAAAGCGGAGATGCTGCAGCAGGCTCTGGCCAACGCCCAGGTGTTTGGCGAAGACGAGGTGGCCCTCATGAACTGGCTAAACGAGGTGCACACCAGGCTGGGCGAGGTGTCCGTGGAGGACTACAGAGTAGATGTTCTTGAGAAGCAGCTGGCAGAACAACGGGTATACACTCCTCCTCAGGCCACGCATTACGTTGTCCTTTCATTTAAGTTGCATCATTCACTTGATTTTTAGGAATCTGAATGTCATGTGTTGGTGTACAAAGTTTCTTTTCACTCTCGATGACATTCTCAGTGTGTGTTTTCCTTTCAGGCACTACAAAGTGATATTGAGTTGAGGAAAAAGAATGTGGATCAAGCGATCTCTAACGGCTTGGAGCTTCTGAAGCAAACAACAGGCATGTGTGACTTTATGACTTTTTCCTTCCACACTTCATAATGTTGAAAGTCAGCAAACAGTTATGCGTCTGTAATACACATCACAAGGCTTCGTGCCTTATTTAGGGAGCAGATCAACAGTAGACAAAGTCTTTTTTTTTAAATCGTAAATGACAGAATTAGTTGAAAGAAGATTCCCGTCACTAGTCTTCCCTGAAGTGACCTTGCCTGACATTCTAATATGGCCTATATCCAACACAATGGTGCACATAACCCCTGTAAAACAATACTCTTTTTTTTCTATGGAGTAAAAATACAATTTTGCTACTTTTGGTAGGACCAGGCTATCTGTTTCCCCCTTTGTCCAGTCTTTATGCTAAGCTACGCTAAGCTAACTGTCTGCTGACTTTATTATATATTTACCATTTAGATGTGTGAGTTGGAATCCACCTTCTCTTCCAACTCTCTGCAAGAAAATGAATATTCTCAAAATGTCAAGACCTTTCTTTTTTAATTATGCATTCTTTCTCATTTAGGCATCTTCCTAGTATGTAGTTGAAATATGTGGCCTTAAACACCACTTTATCTTCAAAACATCTCACATCACTGACTTCTGCTTTCTGTGTTCTGCCTAGCCGACAGCACTACACTACGTAAGAAATGCAAAACTTCTGGAATAATATGTAAAAATATAATTTCTATTTATAGGGGATGAGGTGATTGTTATCCAGGGCAAACTGGACGGAATAAAAACAAAGTACGCTGAGATCAACTCGATGAGTGACAGCGTTTTGAAGACGTTGGAGCGGGTTTGCAGTCTCTCAACAAAGCTGCAGAATACCCATGAGGACCTGAGCTCCTGGCTGGAGAACGTGGAGTCTGAGGTCAGCACTTTCGCTGATCAGCAGCCAGTGGGCGAGCAGCTAATTCATTCACAAAGCAGGCAGAAGGTAAGAGGTTCAGCTTCAAGACAGAAATGTGATCTTTAAACATGAAATACGTGCTTTACAAAAACACACCCGTGCGTTTATTAATTCACGTAATCATGTTCAGGAATTATTGAAGGAGAGTAAAGACCAAAAACCTGTGATGGACAAGCTTAATGAGCTGAGTGGCTCTCTCCTGGATCTGATCCCCTGGCACACTCGTGAGGGTCTGGACAAGCTGGTGACGGAGGATAACGAGCGCTACAGAGCCGTCTGTGACACGGTCACACAGCAGGTCGACCAGATCAACGCTGACATACTCAAGTCACAGCAGGTAAACCAGAGAGGGTGCTAAACAGCCTTTTTATCATATGGCTGGTTCTAATTCTGCTTTACTTTCCATATTAAATCAGGAGCTGGATTTTTTCAGCCGTGGAAAACGTCAATAACTTTTTGTCTGTTTCCAGTTTGAGCAGGCTGCAGACACCGAACTGTCCTGGCTGACTGAAGCTGAGAGGAAGTTGCTGTCGATGGGTGAGATCAGGCTGGAGCAGGACCAAACCACAGCCCAGCTCCAGGCCCAGAAGGTTAGCCTATCATACTGTGTGTGTGTGTCCACGGATAGACACAAGCCTCCATTTAAACAAAGTACAGTTAACAAAGCGGTTTCTTTTGTAACATCCAGCCAAACTGACTCTGCTATTTTTCCAGATCTTCTCCATGGACATCATGAGACATAAAGATACTGTGGATAATATTGTGAAAACAGGAAAGGCCATAATGAACAGCAAAAACCCAGACGAGAAGGAAATCTTGAAGGTGAAAAGATTTATTTCCAATTTTCACATGGCCAGCTATTCATTTAGAATATGCAAATAAGGTAAAGGATTAATTTTGGTTTTCAATCAGGCCAAGACCCAGACTCTCTTGGAGAAGTACGGCGTTGTCAGTCAGCTGAACTCGGAGCGCTGCCTGCAGCTGGAGCGAGCCCAGTCTCTGGCTGGTCAGTTCTGGGAGACCTATGAGGAGATGTGTCCGTGGCTTCAGGAGACCTTGAGCGCCTTCGGCCAGCTGCCTCCCCCCTCCATCGAGTACGAGAAACTCAGGCAGCAGCAAGAGGAACTGAGGGTATGATGAGAAGACACGGGCAGAGGTTCACTACAACACTTTTATTTAACTTTTAACAACTTGATGTTTCATTTCCAGGAAATGCGAGAGCTGATTGCCGAGCACAAGCCCCACATCGACAAGATGAATAAGACGGGGCCTCAGCTGCTTGAGCTCAGCCCGGTGGAGGGAGTTCCCATAAGGGAGAAGTACACAGCTACAGACCAACTCTACACAAAACTCAAGGCCGATGTCAAGCAGAGAGCTGATACTCTGGAAGATGCCATCTCCAAATCCACCCAGGTGAGGAGCGTGTGTGTGTCTAAAACTGTATAAATTATGTTCATTTTGTATTAGGGCTACACAATTTTTTTCAATTGATTGTTTAGTCTTTGAAATGTCAGAAAATAAGGAAAAATTTCCATCACACTTTTGAACAACCAAAGTTGGCGGCTTCAAATATCCTGTTTTGTGACATATTTCAGTTTCACAGGACTGTTTCTTTTTGTAAATACTGTCTTTCTGTTACAAGGGAGTCAAAGATTTTCCCAGCTGTCTTTCGTGATATTACTGTATAAAGTATAAACACAAGTTGAGGTTTTTCCTCTCCTCCTTCTAGTTCCATGATAAAACCGACCCGATGCTGGAATCCCTGGAGCGGATCGCCGAACGCCTGCGGCAGCCTCCGTCCATCTCGGTGGAGGTGGACAAGATCAGGGAGCAGATTACTGAAAATAAAGCCGTCTCTGTGGATTTGGAGAAGCTGCAGCCCTCTTATGAGACACTGAGGCAGCGAGGCGAGGAGATGATTGCCCGATCCGAAGGAGCAGATAAGGACGTATCTGCCAAAGGTGTGATCTATCATCTTAGTTGCTTTGTATTTAATTGAACATATATGTCATATGATTTATACCATAACGGGGCTTTTGGATGATTAGATGAGTCATATAACATATAAAAGGTCAACAGTAGGAAATATATCAGCTCAACACCGGTCAAACCATTAGTTCTCCCCCTATCAAAACATGTGCACTCGTTCCTTGGCTTTAAGTCTAGGTTTGACTTTTGGATGGGACCTTTTTGTTCTCTGGGTTTTTCAAAGCTTTCCTGCAGGTGTGGCTTCAATATGATGCCATTATTATTTTAGGAACAAAGAAAAGAAACAAAGCAAGAGACAGAGACCACAGAGTTTCACATTAAACCTGTAGATATGTGTGAGCTGAGGAATACATACTGATGTTTGTGTTTGTATTCCACTTTTTATATTGTTAATTGATTTATTGTAATTTTTTCCCCCCACAAGTTGTACAAGACAAACTGGACCAGATGGTGTTCCTCTGGAACGACATCCAGGCCTTACTGGAGGAAGCGGGAGGCGAAGCTTCTGGATGTGATGGACCTGGCGGACAAGTTCTGGTGCGACCACTCTGCTCTCATCGTCACCATCAAGGACAGCCAGGACCTGCTGAGGGAGCTGGAGGAGCCCGGAGTCGACCCGTCGGTCGTCAAACAGCAGCAGGAGTTCGTCGAGGTAGATACACCCCCGACTGAATGAACCAATGGGTTATTAAGAGTGTTGGAGCATTTCTTTGTTTTAACAACTGCTCTTTTGTCTCTACAGGGATTTAAGGAGGAGATCGATGGGCTGCAGGAAGAACTCGAAGTGGTTCAAAACCAAGGCGCGGAGCTTATGACGGCCTGTGGGGAACCTGATAAGCCTGTGATAAAGAAAAGTCTTGATGAGGTAGTAGAAGTCATACATGCCTATCTTTCTTAGTCAACATGCCGAGTGTTTTCTCTATCTACATATGGCTTGTGGTGATTTACTCTTGTCTGTTTTTCCAGGTGAACTCAGCGTGGGAAAACCTCAATAAGACTTGGAAGGAGCGAGTGGAGAGGCTGGAGGAAGCCATGCAGGCTGCCGTGCAGTTTCAGGACGGCCTGCAGGTACTTTGATCACTGTTCCACTGCGTTCGCAAAGAACAATCTGATGGAAGTCTCTCACTGAAGTGTGACAGATGTTCAGGCTTCCTCAACTGACTCCAAATCCCAACAGACTTTTTATTACTCTTCGTTTTTATTTGTCTTCATTGTACAACTTATTATAGAATATAATTGTTCAGGGAGACAGGCATTTGAAAGTTAAATACACACATGTAGCCGGCAAGTTGTTAAAATGAAACCACAAATTACAGCGCTTTTTTTTAATTAAATTTGATTGAAGAGAGCTGTTAATTTCGATAAACACCAACCACAGTGCGGCACTATATTTGTCTCAAAGGTACATAAAGTCCTTCTAAAATCGTTTCAGTGTGGGAAAAGTTGGCCATTTTAATTTGACTTCGTTTAAGCATCACACTTTTTTTTAAGGTGATAGTATTAAAACTCGGGCTTTATTATGTTCTTTTACCTAATTTGTCAACCACATAGATTAACAACCGACCAACTGCAAGATTTAGTGCAAAACATGACGCTCGATGTGAAACATGACTCCCTGCGCACAAAGCTTTGTTTTTCTCTCCATAACAATGGTTTCCCACCTTGTACGCAGGGTATGTTTGACTGGGTGGATATTCTGGAGAGCAAACTGGATTCAATGACACCCGTAGGCACAGACCTGGAAACCGTCAAGCAGCAGATCGTAGAACTCAAGGTACCGTCTCGTATTTGTGTTTAAATATACAACAGCTGGGTATTCTTATAATTCACTTCTCATTCTGTCTTATTAATTCACATCTTTGACTTTACTGCAGCATTCAGTGCTACAGAGGCTCTGTCATATAACAGCTGTGTTTATGTGCAGTCCTTGATTCATAACCTGCCCTGGTTAGTACAAAGGCTCTGTGGGGAAAAAGAAAAACTCGTCTTTGATGTACAATCAGACAAATGTGGTGGTGAAAAGGCCGAGGCAGTCGGATCAGACGTATTGTCCACGAAGCTTTTTCACTTCTGTTGACTGATTGGGTCGTGCCACTGTATTCGCTTCATGTTTCAGGAGTTCAAAGGCGAGGCGTACCAGCTACAGATCGAGATGGAGCGCCTCAACCACCAGGCGAGCCTCCTGCTGAAGAAGGTGACGGAGGAGGCCGATCGCGGCGCCATTCAGGAGCCGATGTCCGAGCTGAAGATGCTGTGGGACAACCTGGACGAGAAGATCATCAGCCGACAGGTCAGAGTAGGGAAAACGTGTGGAGAGTACGCCGTCTAGATACACTCTCTAGGAATCATGATATGTAATTGATGCTATGACATGCTTGTATGCGTGTCAAGCGCTTTCACACGCTGCCGTAGCTAATGGTTTAATCTGACATTAATCCAGCACAAACTGGAGGGAGGCCTTCTGGCTCTGGGCCAGTTCCAGCACGCACTGGACGAGCTGCTGGCCTGGATGAGCCACACCGAGGAGCTGCTGAGTGACCAGAGGAAGGCCGGAGGAGACCCCAAAGCCGTGGAGATAGAGCTCGCCAAGCATCATGTATGACAAAAATGAGTATCATCCTGTATTGTTTCAATGCAGATTTAGTTTTGTCCTTCACAATTCAGATCCACTTAACATCTAACTGCTTTATCGCTGAAGGTTCTCCAGAATGACGTGTTGGCTCATAAGGCGACGGTGGAGACGGTCAATAAGGCCGGCAGCGATCTGGTGGAGTCCAGCGCCGGAGAGGAAGCTGCTGGTCTGCAGAGCAAACTGGACAACCTGAACCACCGGTGGAAGGCCATCCTGGAGAAGTCCGGACAGAGGAAGACGCAACTGGAGAGCGCTCTGCTTCAGGTTTGAAAGATTATCTCCACCACAACTTAATAGGCCGTATTTGTCATTATTTGTGTTTAATAAGCTGTGATGGATTCTTTTCTCCCAGGGGAGCAAGTGAGTTATGTCAGTCGTAATTAGATTTTGGAGAGGAGTGAGGATTCCTCTCTGTGCAGCCCTGCTTCTATTCATAGCTTTGACCTTTAGCTCATATCTGAGTAACAGAAACATGTTCTGGATTTAGATTTTTATTTGAGAAATGTCTGAAAGGTTTCTTTAAAAATACACGAGGCGGCCCACCCTCAGGTTGAGAGGGTTTTCATGGATGATGAATGCATCAGAGAAAAAGGCTCAGTGAAATCCAATCAAAAAAGTGCCGTTTTTGCAACTAACTAATTTAAAGAAAATGTTCTATTTTTTGTCATTTTTGATCAAAGGCTTTCTTTCATTAAATTTCTTAATTTCATACTGCTGATTTCCACTCTTGCTAAATGAGTCTAGGAATAAAGAATGCAGACATCGTCCTCCCCGAGCTGTAGGTTGCTAACAATGAGTGTGTGTGTGTGACACCTTTTGTCCTGACTCAGGTTGTATTGTGTTGCAGGCCCAGGGTTTCCATGGTGAGATAGAAGATATGCAGCAATGGCTGAAAGACACAGAACGTCAGCTGTTGGCATCAAAGGCTGTGGGAGGCTTACCAGACACGGCCCGGGAGCAGCTTAACGCCCATCTGGTATGTTTAACAATATGAAAGGCCGCATGCAGATGGCAGGCTTGTAAAGGAGCCGATGATGTCTTTTCTGTGTTTTCTGTGTGAAAATTAAATGACATTGCAGAAATACACTACTAGCATCCCCCATGCCGGAGATGACAAAAAAAAGCGTTTCAAACCGATTCAGCCGTGTCCGACTATAATGAATTTAGGAAGGTTTCCCTTCTTTGTTTTCCTTTTCTCTAATGGAGACACTTTCACAACAAACTGTCCCTGACGAGGCATCATGGCGACATAAAACAGAGGGATTACTGGTGGGAACAGACCTCTGAGAGTCTCATTCCCTTACCATTTTTGGACTTATATAAAAATAAAGTGCACTGGCAAATTCACTCAGTCTCATATTGTTATCCAAAACCAACGCACCGCTCCCTCATGTCATCGCGTCTCGTTTCCTCGCAGGAGTTGTGTTCTGCCTTCGAGGTGAAGGAGGAGCTGTATGAGGAGCTGATGAACAAGGGTCACCAGCTGCTCGCCATCACGCCCGAGGGCCCGGACAGCAACACGGAGCAGGACCTCGCCAACCTGAAGGACAAATGGGAAGGGGTGCGGGGGAAGTCGGCTGAGAGAAAGGTACGGGGTTAAAGAGGCGGTGAACGGCGGAGCTACACTGCTCTCATTGTAACGATGCTCTTCTGGTGCCAGGGAGAGATCGCTGACACAAACACTTGAGCCATGACTCTGTATTTTTAAGCCTTTAATCCCCGTTGCCGGTAATGAACGGTGTAAGGATGGTGAGCTGGCAGCCGCATACAGGATGTGGTTACACTGTAGAGCACAGCAGGTGAGATACTGTCTGAGTCAGCGTGGAACAACTGTGGTCTCCTCTTTCGCGTTGCCATGGTGATCGCTTGACAAGTGTGGAAAAATAAATAATAGTGCAAAGCTGTTATTTGAGCCAAAATAAAGACTCTTCAGTCACTATGTTGTTCTTTTGAAAAGAAAAAAGTATTTATGTGTTATTCCCTTATGTTGTTACAATACATAAACATAATTTAATATACAAAAAAAAAAACACTTTCAACACTTTCACTCCAGATATGAAGCTTTCTCATTCTTGCTGCTTGAGAGTTTGCTGAAACATTTATTTTTTTGCCTCTTATTTACTTTGGTGCTGTTCCCAGGAATTCAAAGTAAAACAGAAAATAATAATAATAAAAAACAATTCCATAGAGAGAGAAAGACTCAACATGACCCGCAATTTGTAAGAGAAACACATTATTACCCATAACTCCTGTCATGCTTCTAACGTCATTAACACGGCGTTTACAGCCATGTGATGAGCCTGGGCCAGTGGATGTTTTCCAGCGATGGAGTCACTTTATTATAATATTTCTCTCATTCAATTAAAAGCTCATCATTCCCTTTTCTGCTCCACCGTCAGTCTCTCCGGGGACGTTAACTTCCTCTGTTTGAATAGAGGTCATGTTTGGCACAGATTTGAAGCGTAATTTCCCCCCCGTCCTCTCTATCTGCTGTTGTAGCAACCGAACGGTTTGTTGTTCTAGCGAGAGGATCCAGGTTGCGAGAGCGCTCTGGTCTGGGAGAGGAAACGCAACAGGATTATGACGACTTGTTGTGTCTACAGGTGAAACTAGAGGAAGCCTTGACGCTGGCAACGGATTTCCACAACTCCCTGCAGGACTTCATCAACTGGCTAACGCAAGCAGAGCAGACGCTGAACATGGTTTCCCCTGCCTCCCTCATACTGGACACCATCATGTTTCAGATTGATGAGCATAAGGTTTGTATGGAGGAAGTGAATGAAACCTTCTTTTATGTTGTGTCTGTTATTGTTTTTCTGCTGCTCAGTGTCACACAAAAAACAGCAGATTATGTTTCTTAATTCAGTACTAATCAGCTTGAAGACTCCCTCTGTTTCGTCATTCGAAAAAAAGCTCATTAGCACAACGATCACATGGATGACATCACCTCAGCTGTCAATTAAAAACCCTGTCCTTCCTCTGGAGGCAGTATTATAACACCTGACCTAAACCTCCCTCCTCTGTGCGCCGTGCAGGTGTTTGTGACGGAGGTGAACTCTCACCGGGAACACATCATTGAACTGGACAAGACGGGAACACATTTGAAGTACTTCAGCCAGAAACAGGACGTGGTCCTGATCAAGAACCTGCTGCTCAGCGTGCAAGGCCGCTGGGAGAAGCTGGTGCAGCGATCTGTTGAGCGAGGTCGGGTGCTGGATGACGCCAGGAAGAGGGCCAAACAGGTTTGAAATGGGCTTTGTTTCGCAGCTGGTTTTTTTACATTTTTTTATTATCACTGGAAAGCTCTGGAAGTAGTAAATTAAGTCTGTTTCACATTCTGTCTGCATCTTATTACAGCAGTTTCATTAGTTTGAGCCCATTTCTGTTCCTTGGGCCTGAAAAGCTAATCAACTGAACATTTAACAGAACTCGGCCATAAATCAGGTGAAATCATACCTCTTTTTTTTTTCAAAATGCTTTGTTTGTTTCTCTGTACTTCATTAGTTCCACGAAACCTGGAATAAACTGATGGAGTGGCTGGACGAGTCTGAGAAGACTCTGGACTCAGAAGTGGAAATTGCCAATGACCCAGACAAAATCAAGACGCAGCTGGCACAGCACAAGGTGACTGAACATCGGCGTATCGCGCCTCGACTGGGAAAAGAAATGAAAGTTAAAATAACCAGGCACCTTTTGACAGTCGAGCTTTATTCATTTATTCGAAACGACATCTGCGTCCAAACCGTTTTTCATTTACAAGAGACAGCTGGTGAAGCGCCATGTTTCATGTGTAATATGTCAATGTTGGAAAGGAGACGATTCCAACGGCGAAAGCTATTTCTGGGAATTACAGTATGTACAGAATGCATTAGTAGTGCATTTGCTTGTGTTACAGACTACTCCTTCTTGCTGTTTCTGCAGGGTTATGTGCGGATACTGTGCTAATCCTATCATAATCCCAGCGTGGACCATTGGGAGCGACTGCGTTTGGATACTTTTAATCTCTATGGAGCAGTGGCTCTTGACCCCTTTTTTTGTTTCCCTTCAGAGTACACAGTCTCCTTAATCACAAAACAGATCAGGATGTTATCTGACATGCCAACAATAGCAGGAAGAAAGTCTGAGATGATGCACCATAGCCCTGTGCATCTAAAGATTTAAATCCACTAAACATGCCTTTGTCTGCTCGTCCATTCTCTAAATGCAGACACAATGTCTTTATTGTGTATTGTTGTGTATTCTCATACGCAGGAGTTCCAAAAAGCTGTGGGCAGCAAACATTCAGTGTACGACACCACCTCTCGGACGGGACGGGCCCTGAAGGACAAGACCTCCCTCCGGGACGATAATCAGAAGCTGGACGACATGCTGAGTGAACTGAGGGATAAATGGGACACCGTTTGTGGCAAGTCAGTGGAAAGGTGAGGAAATATCTTCCCACGTTTTCTAGTCAAACTCTTTGTAAAGACCTCTTCATTCACCGTTGGCGATCTGTGCTCCCCTGCAGACAAAACAAGCTCGAGGAGGCCCTGCTGTTCTCTGGCCAGTTTACAGACGCTCTCCAGGCTCTCATTGACTGGCTGTACAGAGTGGAGCCTCAGCTGGCTGAGGACCAGCCTGTACATGGGGACATAGACCTGGTTCTCAACCTGATAGACAACCACAAGGTGGGAAACAACACCAGAGCAGATCAGAGCACGAACCGAGAACTCGGGTCAAAGCATTGAAACTCGGGTCAAAGCAACCCTCTTCTTTTCATCGTGGATTGTTGCTCATCACAATAGACAACAAAGGACACTTAAACCACACCCTTTCCATTGAGAGTCCTTCTTTGAAGTTTTCTGTTTTCTAAAACTGTTATTTTACCCCCTATTATTAATAATTGCACTATGAGGTCAAATGTTGTAATCCACAAACATTTTTTCTCTCTGTACTTTTTCATTGAAATTACAAACAGCAGTAATTAAACAAATCTCAATCTAGCACGGATGTTAAATGTTGGTTCACGCTGTTTGACGGCGTCTTTCTCTGATTGGTCGCCGCAGGTCTTCCAGAAGGAGTTGGGAAAGAGGACGGTGAGCGTTCAGGCCCTCAAACGTTCGGCCAAGGAGCTGGTCGAGAGCAGCCACGACGACTCGTCCTGGGTCAAAGTCCAGATGCAGGAGCTGAGCACCCGCTGGGAGACGGTGTGCAACCTGTCGGTGTCCAAGCAGGCCCGGCTGGAGCAGGCCCTCTGTCAGGTACTGTGGACCCCCCTTACAGTCGTTCCATAGACGGTAGGCTGTCTCTGTGAGCCTGACTGATCTGTGTCCTCTGGCTGCAGGCGGAGGAGTTTCACTCCACGGTTCATATCCTGCTGGAGTGGCTGGCCGAGGCGGAGCAGAGTTTGCGTTTCCACGGCAGCCTGCCTGATGATGAGGAGGCTCTGCAAGCGCTTATTGAACAACACGAGGCAAGCGATGCAGATATTTATGATTTAAGCACATATTTAACATTTCAATCGGTTGTTTTAATGAATTAATTTAACACGTTGACATCCTTTTATTTGTCTTTTGCTTGAGTTAACAGTTAGGAGGATAATCATGTAATTGCAGCATGTCGATAACTAAATACCATGTGATCTTTCATGCCAAAAATATTTTCCTCGGCTGTGATTCCATCTTATTGAAATAGCTCTGCCTCGCTCCAATATCCAAATAACTTCATGAGCGGTGCTTTTGAATGTTTTCGGGAAAGAATGCGCTCGTAAATCTAATTTACGTTCCCGTTTTGCCGTTTTCAAGGAGTTCATGAAGAATCTGGAGGAAAAGCGAGTGGCTCTAAATAAAGCAACGAGTATGGGGGAGGCGATTCTGGTCATCTGCCATCCAGACTCCATCACAACCATCAAACACTGGAACACCATCATTAAAGCTCGGCTAGAGGAGGTCAGTTCACAGCTGCACGCATGCCTTTCATACCCATAGGTATGACACAGCACACTCTCACAATTTGGATGCTTCAAGCTGCAATGAGCGAGACGCTTTTTCGCACAAATCACTGAATTCACACATGCGTATGGCTCACCACACAAAAGGAACGGCTTTGCTTTTATTTCGTGTGAGTAATGTGTGTAATGTTACTGTTACAGGTGCAGGCTTGGGCCAGGCAGCACCAGCAGCGGCTGGCCACGGCCCTCAGCGAGCTGTTATCCACTCAGGAGCTGCTGGAGAATCTGCTGACCTGGCTGCAGTGGGCCGAGACCAACCTCAACGATAAGGACAAGGAGCAGCTGCCGCAGGAGCTCGAGGAGGTCAAAACCCTCATAGCAGAACACCAGGTCAGAAGAATTCATGCGTTGTTCAGCAATGTAATCGATTGGATCTGTTGACTGTGGTTGACTGTGAGTGTACAAGAACAAAACTGGAAGCTACTTGTTGCTTCTGCCCGCAGGCGTTCATGGAGGAAATGACCAGGAAGCAACCAGATGTTGACAAAATCACTAAGACACACAAAAGGAAGGCTGCGGCGGAGCCCCCAGTCCAGTCTCACATTCCTGTGCTTGACAAGGGAAGAACTGGAAGTATGTATCCCACAAACAGCCCCCACAGAGCGTGACCTGAGCCATCTGGTCCGGTGTTTAGTCACCGCAGGGTGACCCGGCATCCTCATCTTGTCCATTTTAGCACCTGGAGTGATGTCACTGCTCATCTATGCCCCCTGATTAAACAGTGAGAGCTCGGTCATGCTCAAGGTTATTTTTTTTGTCTTTCACTCCACAGGAAAACGCTCTCCCACACAAACCATGTACGCGTCAGCAACACAGCCTCCCATTGAGACCAAGAACCCGCGGGTGAACCTGCTGGTCACCAAGTGGCAGCACGTGTGGCTGCTGGCTTTGGACCGGAGGAGGAAACTCAATGATGCCTTGGACAGACTGGAGGAGGTGAGAAAGCACACAAGGTTGTACACACAAGCACTTTTACCTGCCATGTGGTGCTCATTTCTCCCCTCGTTGTTTCCCGTGCAGTTGAAGGAATTCGCTAACTTCGACTTTGATGTGTGGCGTAAGCGCTACATGCGCTGGATGAACCATAAAAAGTCACGTGTCATGGACTTCTTCCGCCGCATTGACAAAGATCAAGATGGCAAGGTGACCCGACAGGAGTTCATAGAGGGCATCCTCTCCTCCAGTAAGTGTCACACGACAAGCTCACAGCAGAACAGCACCTACCACCGCCAGCAAAACGCTCATTTCTTAACCACTTTCAATAGAATTCCCCACCAGCCGCCTGGAGATGAGCGCCGTGGCGGACATCTTTGACAGAGACGGCGACGGCTACATTGACTACTATGAGTTTGTGGCAGCTCTCCATCCCAACAAGGACGCTTACAAACCGTTAACAGATGCCGATAAAATTGAAGATGAGGTGAATTTCTCAATTTAACCAACATTTCACTAATTATTATTATTATTATTATGCTTCAATAAAATGTTTTTTCTTTGTAGGTGACGAGACAAGTAGCGAAATGCAAATGTACAAAACGTTTCCAAGTGGAGCAAATTGGTGCCAACAAATACCGGGTAAGGAGATTTAGAGCACGTTTCAACAAATACAAGCAATGCCGTGATTATGAAATATATTAGATATGAGCAGATCAATTCACAACAGGGAGGTAAGTGCTGCAAAAAAGTGTCACTGAAGGTCAATGCATGGTAAAAACTCTAACTTTCTATATTTTTATTGTTCCTCACATCACCAGTTCTACCTTGGAAACCAGGTACATATGAACGCCCTCCTCTCTCCTCTCTTCTGTGCCTTATCCAACCTTTTTTTCATTTACCATGTTTGCTTTCCAATTAACACTCTCTGCCCAGAATCCTGGCTGATGTTTACACGCTGAAACTCAGAAGTAGAAATAAAGATCCATGGCCGCCAAACAGTCCCACGTAAAATATTATATAAAAAAGAAGCAATAAAGGCCAGATGTGTGCATTTATCAGATTTATTTCTAGTGTAAATAATGTAGTAAATATGTATATACCTGCTTTTGAGTTTCAGAAAATACAATATTACAAGCCAATACCATTTCAGCCCATATATTTTATTAGTTCATCAGCTGGGCAGAGTGGAAAATAATGCTTTCTGTGTGCTTGCCTTTGGCGCTTCATGGGAATGATTTACCTCAACACTGGCTGACATACTTTTGTGTAACTGACACTGTTTTATTAATTTATTTCCATAGTCGGGGCAACCTGGATGATTTCAATGAATACTTTGCTTTTATTATTTGACCTACTGCATTAATATGTCTTGACAAACTGCATGTTGCGGGTCAATATTCATTACTGATGTGTGTTCATATGCCACATGCTTCCTGTTTGGATTAAGTTGAATAATGGGTGTTGGTTAGCGGGGGATGAGGACGTTAGTGTTGCTTGATGAATTAGTTTGTGTTGATGTGTCATACAACAATGAATTGAAATCATTCTTTTGACAGTTTGGTCTGGTTCACTGCTTACATGACTCCTTAATCGGCGATGAGACAATAGCAAACAGGGAAAATCAAAATCTTACCCCCCACCTACACGTTGCCGTATTGGAAAGCTGTATTCTGGTAAATGGTTATTCTTCAGATGTTTCTTGTGCCTCCTTTTTTTCCTCCAGATCATCATCACATTTAATGTATTTGATCACTTAAATCACCAGTGGCATTGAATCATTATAGTATAATCATGCGAGTGCAAGATTCCGTTTGTGCAGCCGAAGAGACATCATAAGATAAAAGGCACTTAGCGGAGGCTCATCATTGTTTGGTCATGTCTGCGTGTCACTGTGGTGGATTAGACGGACATTACTTGAAACCCATTCCTCATGTTGTTCTCGGTGTGTGATTGGAGCTAGCTGCATTGGATCTGCATCCGTGTCAGTGCATCCAGAGTCGTAGTTGTAGAACGTGCGACAGAGTGCTGGATTGCGGGAGCTTGCTGTTTGTCCGTTTGATCATGATGTGGAATTGTTTATTTTTGTTTGTTTTTGACAGAAAGCATGCGGCTGTGGTCGTCCTGTGTTATGTATGTCTTTGTGCTTATGCTCATGGTCATATCCAACTGGCTGACTTCTGTCCGTCCCCTCATAAGCCTCCCACCGTTCACATCCATAACATGCTCCTTGTTCTTGTGTTTTGGTTTGTGTGGTCGGTATGACGGAGGCAAATTGTTATACAGCAGTGCCTCCTGGTGGTAGAACGATGTGCCTTCACATAATGCTTCTTTCACAGGCTCAAGCTGCAGTTAATGGCAGCAAGCTGGAGCCAGACGCTGTCGGAATAAAGTCAGACGTTGCAACCAGAAAGCAGAAAGTAGCTGCTTCATAAACTGTACAGCAAACATGAGCGATAGAAATGTAGAGCCTGACTGATACTGTAGTTATAGATCTATAAATAATTATATTATGTAGTAGTGAAATATCAGCCAATCTTCCGACATACTTTACATGTGCATTTTTTTGTGCATAGATTCCAGTATACGATATCTACAATAAGTCAATATTGGTTTATACTTTTATTGATGAAGCAGGCTCAATATCAAATGAGGAAGTGTAAGAGTAAATAAAATAATTCCAGCACAAACTCATTTGGAAGGACTCATAGTAACCTAGTAACAATACAGTTGAATCCCACCCACCAGCACACGCTACTAGAAGAGAACCAGTTGGATTGATCTTTGTGTAATTTGTGTCTTTGAGAATGAAAACTGAACATGTATGTTTTTGTGTCATAATCCTGTTTTGTGTAAATCTGTGCAACATGGAAAAAGGAAATCAGTGCTGACGTGGAAAAAAAAACACATCCTTGATGGCTGTTTGATTTTTGCACAATTTTGATTTTAAGTTGTCTAATTGAATTTAAAAATGAATTAATAATAATTAATTGCAATGAATGTGATCCTCCAAACCAGTCTGGTTTCTAGTGTTGCACAGCTTCCATTCTGCAGTGAGAGAGTGTTCATACAGAGGTCAGTGTTTTCACACATGCCCTCTCTGTTTCCCTCCCTCACAGTTCGGAGACTCTCAGCAGCTTCGTCTGGTACGAATTTTACGCAGCACTGTGATGGTGCGGGTGGGAGGAGGCTGGATGGCCCTGGATGAGTTCCTGGTGAAGAACGACCCCTGTCGAGGTGAGTTCAAAAGGTCACCCCAAGAAGTCACAATGCAGGACCAAGAGTCTCAGTGCAGGACTAAGAGAGTCTCAATGTAGGACTAAGAGAGTCTCAATGCAGGACTAAGAGAGTCTCAATGCAGGACTAAGAGAGTCTCAATGCAGGACTAAGAAAGTCACAATGCAGGACTAAGAGAGTCTCAATGCAAGACTAAGAGAGTCTCAATGTAGGACTAAGAGAGTCTCAATGCAGGACTAAGAGAGTCTCAATGCAAGACTAAGAGAGTCTCAATGTAGGACTAAGAGAGTCTCAATGCAGGACTAAGAGAGTCTCAATGTAGGACTAAGAGAGTCTCAATGCAGGACTAAGAGAGTCTCAATGCAAGACTAAGAGAGTCTCACTGTAGGACTAAGAGAGTCTCAATGCAGGACTAAGAGTCTCAATGCAGGACTAAGAGAGTCTCAATGCAGGACTAAGAGAGTCTCAATGCAAGACTAAGAGAGTCTCACTGTAGGACTAAGAGAGTCTCAATGCAGGTCTAAGAGAGTCTCAATACAGGACTAAGAGAGTCTCAATGCAGGACTAAGAGAGTCTCAATGCAGGACTAAGAGAGAGTCAATACAGGACTAAGAGAGTCTCGATGCAGGACTAAGAAAGTCACAATGCATTATTATTAAGTGAGTGAAGCTGTAATGTCTGATGACTATTTAATGTGAAGTTGAAACAGTCAGTGCATATTATTATATTCTCTTGGAAAACAATGAGATCCTTATTTCCTACAATGACGTGGTAAATATTATTAGTGTTTCCTTAGTTATAATAATCACTCTCACTGTGAAGGGATTAGCATTGTGTCTGTTCCTGATCCATGAAAGGCTACACAGAGTTTAGGAGTCTAATCCTCACTTTGAATTTATCTGTGGAAGTAACCATGGTGACTGAAATTGAATAAGAAAAACTGGGTGAAAAACATGGCAAGACTCTAATTTCTCCTTTGTAAGAAGAACATGAATATTAGAGAATAATAGCTGTAAGTGTATAAGTGTCGCTATAAATTGATTGAAGTACAAACCGTCCTCCACGTCTGCTGCAAAAAGCTTTCTGTACTCTGCTTGTTTCTGCCATCTTCTGTATTAATCATGTCTGTATTTCCTGCCAAACCTTCTTCCTGCTGAACTTGATATAATCTCTTCTAGTTCATCACCACGGGAGCAAAATGTTGCGCTCGGAGTCAAACTCTTCGATTACTCAGTCTCCTATAGGTTGGCAAATCTCAAACTATCTCACCTTGCTCCATGAACCCACCTGTGGTATGTGTGTCTGCACATCCGACCGTGTGCTGCTTGTGTTTGGTCCACCGTATCTGTTTATCTCACAAACCGACCTTCACTCGCAATCCACCGTCGCTCAGCTCCGGCTGGTGTTCATGCATGCCGTTGTTGTGTGTGTGGTGAGTCGCCGTTTTGGGACAAATGAGCTCTTTTTTTCTGGCCCTGCATGCGACGAGCAGCCGAGCTTCTTTTGCTGTTTTCAGGTTTGCTCGACGATCAAATAAAAACCTCTGAGAGGTTCAATAGAATATTAATATATAAATATATGAAACTGGACTAACATCGTCATGGGGGAAATGATGGATTCGTCTCACACACACACTGTAACTGAAAGAATTATTAATCGCACTGTTTACTTTGTTTGACAGTGTGGCTTAGTGATTAAATCCGCATGTAAGCCAGTTTGTTTTGTAACACAGCCGGTGCACTGCTGTCTGTTTGGTTTATTCAGTGTAGTTGATTTTTTATACTTTTTTTGCAATTGGGCCGTTTTTGGTGTGGGGAGTGTTTGGGTAAATCTTTCCACCTTTTTGTTTAGCAGTCCAAGCAAACAACGAAGCTTTGCTGGTTGAGAAACATTTACTCCACTACTGTTGCAGCAGTATGGATGGGATGTGAAGTGGCATGAGTCTTGTGTTTTCATCATTCAGTATTCAGTACATTTATTCATTTATTCATATTCATTTGGAATATTCTGCTTTATTTAGAATCCCATCATGGTAACACTTTATTTTTTAAAGATATTTCCCCATTAAGTTATTTAGAAGTTGCCTGAAAATAACTGTAATGTAGTGTGTTTGAAATCCTAACGTATCCTACATACTCAATCTGTAAGTACTCCATATTACGATTACCAGTAGACAGTTATTATAAATTAAATTAAATTAATTTCTATTTGATCTATAATAAGTCATAGTTATATTCCTTGGAAATTAGGGACTTAAAATTAAAAATAAAGTGTTAACTCAAATCACCACAAATGTACTAATAAAAATAAACAGTTGTATTAATGCAGTGTGGCTTATTTGGGGTGTCGTTTCTTAGCTAAAGGCAGGACCAACATGGAGCTGAGAGAGAAGTTCATCCTCCCGGAGGGAACCACTCAGGTGATGGCGAGCTTCCGCTACAGAGGCCGGCGATCTCGGCCGTCGTCCAGAGGAGCTTCTCCCAACAGATCCACCTCCAGTCAGAGCTGCGCTGTCCATCCAACCCCAGCAGTGACCAGTACGCCCAAGGTGAGAGGCGCTTCTCGAGCTGTCGGCCCCTCTGTCGACGGATCACCCCCCCATCACAAGTTCCCTCTCATTTATATGCCTTATTTATTTTCATATTATTTGATCATGCTCTAGTTTATTTTTATTTTTTTGTGTTTCTTCCATCTAGTGTTTCTGGTAGTTTTTTTTGATTTGTGAATCCATGTCTGTGTTTTTTGATTTGCAATTGTTCCCCAGACTCCCCAACACATAACCCGCAATTATGATAAGCCCTGGCTTACAAACAGCAAAACCTCCACTCCTCTTAAATCATCAGACTCCTTTGGGAGCCAAGGTTCATCCTCAGAGGTATAGTCATATAGTATAGCTACGTACCGCACGCTTCAGATTTATGACCCAACTGAAATCTACTGCATGATTATCAAAGCCCCTAGTTTGTGAAAGGTGTTTTTGTTAGAGGGATTTATTTCTCATTTAACGGATTTCCAATTTTCTTCTGCAATGAAAAACAAAATGTGTTGGACAATTCAGTTGGGTCATTGAACTCTAACTGCTGTGGTGACTAATGGGCTGAATATTTAATTATTTTAGACAAAGATGTCTGTCTCATTTTAATTCCACTATAATATATGACCAACGCTGTATGTCATCTATGCATGTCTGATTGTTTAAGGACTTTCTAACTGCAGGTTTAACACATAATCCATACTAACTGCTTCTAAAGGCTCTCAAGATGTTGCAAAAATAAGGCCAATAATCAAATTTAAGACTAACTCAACAACAGTCATAATACTTTCTGGTAAAACTATTTACGTACGTCAGTAAGAAGGATCGTTTTCTAAAACACTGTCATTACACCGGACAGTTAACTCCCATTGAAATTAATTCAAGTTGCGTCTTTTGTAGGGGACGCCAGTTCAAGGCAGCAAGTTACGACTTCCTGGCTACTTGTCAGGTAAAGGATTCCAGTCTGGTGAGGAGGGAACTTTGATCAGCGCTGCTGTACTGAAAGCTAGGACACAAGGTGGTGAGTACTTCAGGGGTAGTAACTTTCATTAGATTTTGAGGGGAAAAGTGTTTTTTTGAAGAAATTAATTGTAGTTTGTAGAAAATGATGGTTGAAGCAACAAGAAAGTCACCCAGAAGTCACTGAATGTGTTGGATAAAAGTCTGAAGTCAGCACATTAGCCTCAGACAGCTAGTATGAAGAAATCAAGTATGTACTGGTAATGATGCTAATTTATTTATATTCGTCGATAGATGTTTGGATGTAACACTATGCTGCCAGTGGCGAAACACCGATAGCTCAACTGTTCAGTTTGGGATTTATTGTCCTTTTATCTTTTTTTTATTATGTATTTTATATGAAACCTCTGAGTCTGTAATAAAGTATTCATTCATTCATTCATTCATTTAGATTCCCGAAGAAATTCCAGCCGACCGGGAAGTAAAGCCGGAAGCAGAGGGAGCAGTCGCAGAGGAAGTGACGCCTCGGACTTTGACATCTCAGACATCCAGTCCGTGTGCTCCGACGCGTCCGAGACAGTCGGGGACTCGGCGCGAGCAACGTCGCGCTCTGCTTCCCGCCAACACGGAGGAAAACCCTCCAAGATCCCCACTCCACAGAGGAGATCCACTCCCACAAGCAAACTGGCCAAGGGATCCAAGCGATAGTCGGTGGCCTTGAAATCTAAACGACCCTGGAGCGAATTGCACCCTAAAATACGTATCGGACACTGGAGATATCTAACTTAAAAGACTGTGTTGAGTTATTTAAATCATTTTGAAGATGTAAAATATTCCGTTGAGAGGCAATGTGGTTTAATATTATGTGAGAATGAAATGTTAATGGCCTTGTGTATTTGTTTTTAATGTATTTTATTTTTTGTGAAAATGTAAAATTGTTTTTATTGTATTTTATTTTATTTTATCGATGAGGAAAAAAAACGGTAGAGGTTTGACGAACACTAGAAAACCTTGGAAATGACGATGTTGTAAGGTTAGCTAACATTTCTAAAACACTAATGAAGGGCAACACGCGGGATAGCGCGCTGAGAGTTACTGAATGTACTGTAATTTATGTTTGCTGATGTTTGGAGTAGATGGTACATTATGGTACCATTTAAGGCACTGCAATTATCTTATTTAAGTGCTATGATATACTGCCAACATGCATTTAAAGGGCAATGCAATATACTACAATAAACCCCCAGTAAGCACTGCAGAAACCTTTTGAAAAACACTATTTAAGGCAAGTAGCAGAAACTTCGTAATCATGAAGCTTTCGAGTCCTGTTTGTTTGCGGGCCGCTGCAGTCCCTGTTTCCTTTTGACCACTTCACAGCAGCGTGGGCTTGAAGAGGTGCCGCTCCGTGTAGACATCCTCCTGTGCATCTATGTCAATGTGTCGTTAATTTCGGTAGAGCTGAAATTGTCACTGTAACATTACTTTGTAATAAACCTGCTTGCAGAAAGCCACCAGAGGCTGGTGTGGACCACAGAATCCTCTCTGCTTCGCCGGTTTCAGCTCATGCTACTAGCTAGCCATGCTAGCACCAGATACCGTTACATCGGATAACCAAATGTCACCACGTTTTGTAGAATTTTATCTCTATACAATATGTTTTATACAGTAAAAAATGATCAATATATTGATTATTAAAGTAGTGAGTTAATGTTGTCACGATTGGGTTATAAAAATGATCTCTTTTGCATTATGACTGCATTATTTTACTTGCCCAGAGACCTAGATTAAAGCTAACACGGCGTTTTTTACTCTGAGAGTCATATAAAGTATCATAGCAAATGCCATCAAAAATCATTGTATAGTATGTCAAAAGGATGTCATACTATACTATGATAAATAGATTTTTTTCAAACTCATTTACAGTTTTTAGGGGCATTTTTAGATTTCATGGGGCATTTTTGCCATTTACCTTTAATTTCTGACACTGGAAGTGGTTATCTACTATATTTCTGTGTTATTCCGTTGTCTCCCTGTAGCCCGGCCGTTAGATGCAGTGTGGAGGAGTCAAATCGAAGACGTGGTCTCCCCTTGGTGGAATGTTTGCAGAGCGTCTTGTGTTTAGCTGCGACATACTACATCTTTCTCTCAGTGAGACTGTGTGGATGTTAAAACACTGTCTTAGATGAACATGCACTAAAACCTATGTGACTGTTTTTTAAACAATTATAGATTCACATTTCTACAAGAGTAGTAACAAAAGTATTTTGTTCTTCTAACTGCTGGTGGATGTGTGAAGACAAACAGAAGTGTTACACAGTAAAATACACACTGCTTTTTTCTTGAGAGCTGCATTAAACACAACTTAGCTTAAGTGTAGGTTTATATTCTTCAATATTACTGTAACTTTCTACTCTCAATAGCTAAATACTAAAGGCTCTGACATGTTCACCTACATTCCCTTCATGTGATGAGTCAGTTTACTGGACTGACTGTAGGTGTAACTGGCCTATGAGAAGAGACAGATCCCCTGGGGACCAAAGGTGGAGTGGAGCTCAGGGGTCAGGCTCCTCTGAGATCCCAGATCGTGTAGTTTGAATGGTCCTCCTGTTCAGCTCAAACACTGGGCCGGGGATGGCACTATAGAGTGGGATATATCCTCACACCAGGAACTGGAAAAGACCCGTCTGCAGGAGTCCCAAGACTTTCTTTTTCAGGAATATGTGAGTAAAGACAACATTCTCTTCATTTTTTTAAAAATACAAATTGATTTAAGTAGGAGTCGTATATGATGTCAGGTTGCTAATCAAAAGGATAATGTAGTTTGATCAGCTTTGTATGTTGTAGTAATTGCTTTTTTCTAATTTGGTTAAACTTCAGAATCTTAGCGTACCAATCCATTTAGTGGACACACTTTTTAAAAATGTTTCTTTGCACGAAGATCATAAAATATAATAATAAACCTTGTCAATAATTTTTTTTTTAAATCACTAGCTTTGACATGATATACCATTAGTGAGGTCAAGAAAATGACCACTACATCTTTTTTTTTTTTTTTTTTTTTTTTACTTTTTCTAAATCATCAATATTCATGCAAAGATATGTATATTTCTGGAATTGTTAATCTTATTTGTTTAATTGCTGTATAGGCACTTATAGCCCCTGACTTCAAACATTTGAAAATGCCCATCTACAAAGAAATGCTGGTGTTTGCAGCACTCTTCACCTTCCTGGGACTGACCCGATGTCAAAAGTTGCCAAGTAGGTTGAAACATTTTTCATACTTTATTTAATGCATAAAAATAACACTGGATTATCATCCATAGTTGGAAATTGCCAGAACACTCTTGAGAAAAAGATTTCTAATCTCAATGAGGCATTTTGTAAAACTTGACAAAACTTGACAAAATATCCTGTGATTATAGTTTTTTCCACGTTGAACAGTGTAATATGACATCATGACCAGCAGATGTCAGTGTTTGTCAGTTCATAGTCCATTGTTTTCATTCCAACCCAGTATGGTAGTCTCTGCTCTCAGTGTCATGTGGACACTAAAAGGTCAAAAGATCATCCTGAGGTTAAGCTTTGTACATGAAGCTTTGAAGCCCAGAATCTCCACTGAGTCTCACCGTCACCTTAAAATTATTAGTTAACACAATGTTTTTTCTAACTATGGTTGTCCAGCCAGCCAGAAATAGTATGAGTGGTACAGAGCAATAATAATGTCAGTAGTAATGTAGACTGCTTGACTTTAATAGGTTTTGCTGGCCTATTGAGGGTAATTCAGTGAGACAAGCCTCCGCAGACAGACAGCAGGTGATTTCAGAATCAGAGGGGTAACATATTAACATGCGGCACTAAGAGGTACCAGGTTTTTCTTTGTTTTAGAGTCGTTTTTTAAACATATTTTGTACTTGAGTCACACGATTGTAATCAGAATCTTTCACCATCTTTCAAACACACTTTTTTTTTTTAGCCTCACAGGAAACACAACAGCCATGCTGATCTCATTCAGTCCGCTGCACAAAGCGCCCAGTGTTGAGAATCCAGTAGCCAAATCCACCCATGACAGAAAATAAACAGCCCCTTTGTGTAAATGGCTTTCCTAAATGACCTCATGGTACCTGTGATGAGATTAGCCATTATTAATGACATTGAGTAATGCGACTATTTTAGAGACTCTTTTTTGGGGATATCAACGCTGATGTAAGATTAAGA
Organism: Chelidonichthys spinosus; assembly: GCA_029853015.1. Taxonomy (NCBI): domain Eukaryota; kingdom Metazoa; phylum Chordata; class Actinopteri; order Perciformes; family Triglidae; genus Chelidonichthys; species Chelidonichthys spinosus. Next base: position 19,580,375 of record CM056832.1, on the reverse strand, counting down.
AGCAGCCCTGCACCTTTGATGCTGAATCTCTGTGTTTGTGCTGTGAGGTTTCGACTTGCTGGAGGAGTTTCGTGTGCCTGAGTCGAGAGGAGTGAGGAGAGTGGACGGCTCTCAACCCGAGGCGGTGGCCTACCGGGTCAACCCTTCCATCCACTTACGGAGGACCATGAGGTACAGTAGGAGACTCTCCGAGACCAGTTAATCCCTGAAGCTGGAAAATGATCAAATAGTAATGTGTATCTGTAGTACTTTAACTTCTAGAGGTGAACTGCAGGAGTGACCAGTGCACCCTGATGACACTGCTGGGTGTGATTACAGGTGCAACACAGATTTCAGTGGTGATGCATTCCCATACAACTACACTTTCTACAATATTTCCAGAGAAGTATTTTTATCCAGATTGAAGGGTCACAGTTTGAAACCGTTTCAAACGTGATATAAAAAACAACTACAAAATTAGGTTAAAGCAACAAAATGACTCTGTTTGAAATGAAACAAAACAAAAATGCAACATTGTAACTTTGTTCACACGGGATGGGACGCAAACCAGGTGAAAGCTTTGTGATGCCCGACCCATTCACCTCCCCGACCTCATCCTTATTTTGACACTCCACACACTCATTGTGACATAGCAAGAGAAAATGTAATCCACCACAGAAAATGTTTCCTCATAACGTAATTCACAATAGAGATGCGTCGTGTGGGAACATCATTTTTAGGAAACAGACTTTCAAACAGAGTTGCAGCAAAATAATGCTTTTCAGCCTCATGTTATGTTACTATTTAAGGCTAAATGTCAACATGTTAGCATCGTTTTGTGAGTTAACGTGCTGAGAGTTAGCATTGAGCTCAGAGCACTGCTGTGCCTCACAGAGCTGCTAGCATGTCTGTCTTTGAACTGACAATGAAAGCAGTGTTGCCTACAGATCCTGAATTGTGGCCCTGGAGTTAATTGAACATGTGCTTTGTTGAAATTGAAGAAACAAAGAATCTCTTTCTGCGAAATAGTACATAATCCCCCCCAAAAAGATCAGTTCACCAAAAGTTGCAAAGGAAAAAATTAGAAATTTAAAATTCAAGGAGCACTGTTTCTACTTATTCATGTTCTTATAAAATAAAACTCTTGTTGTTCTGTGAGGAAAGTCACCTCTCTCTCTCGCCCCAGCGACGTGTATCCCGATGGACTCCCCTCTGACTACGCCGTCATCGCCACATTTAAGGTGACCAAGGACGCCGCTAGGAAATCCTGGGACCTGTGGCAGGTCAGCGACCCCAAAGGACGAGAGCAAGTCGGCCTGCGTTTCCATGGTGATACACGCTCTTTAGACTTCTTCTACACCAGCCCCCGCGGGAGCCAGATGCTGAGGACCTTCCACGGGGTGGAAAGGTTATTTGACGGAGAGTGGCACAAGTTGGCGCTGAGTGTGAAGGCGAGCCAGGTGAAGCTGCTGATAGACTGCGAAGAAGTCAGCGTGGAATCCATTGATGAGCCCAGACCAGTCATCCGCCGAGGGTTCACCTCCATCGTGAAGCGGGCGGCGGGCGGTCGCTCTGCGACGGTATGTTCGCAGCTTTTACCCACTTACTTACTTTGATTTGGGATCCACTTTTAATCTCTCGCATGAACTCCCGTCTCTTTCCAGGTGGACCTCCAGCAGATGGAGGTGTCATGTGACCCGGAGCAGGCTTATTCAGAGGGCTGCTGTGAACTCTCCAGTGTGGTCAGTCGGCTCCCCATTCAACCGGGTTTCACTCCTTCTTGTTGGAGACGTGTTTGTGGTTTTAATCCTGCTGTCTCGCCTCTCCGTCCCTGGCAGTGTGGAGGGTACGCTGAGATCGGCCTCACAGCTGGAAGAGCGTCCTGCAAATGTATGCACGGTCAACCTGGCGTTCAGGGAGCTCCGGGACCAAAGGTCAGTCTGCCTGTACAGTGGAAATTGGCTTGGATTTGTGTTTGATCTACTGATGTTAATGTAACGCTCTTTCTGTTTAAACAAAGTTTTACATACTTGCATTTTTACTATCGTGACATATTTTTTATTCTTCTGCAGGGTCACAGAGGTCTTCCAGGAACAGGCGGAGACCAAGGAAGAGGAGGAAATTGGGTAAACACATTTATAACAGCTCTCTCTCGGTCATGCACATATCCATCCACTGGATGAAAGGTGTTTACTCGGTGTATTCTTTGCATTAGCAACATCCTCTTGCTGTCCAATAAAGAGTTAAGCTGAATCAGGGGTGAGTGACATTGTAAAACTAGTAGCTGTGGAAAATGGCAATAGAAGCACAAGTGAGACACGACAGGATGGAAACAGATCTGGAAGCAGAAGCGCTTAACGATAGTAAACATGGAGGCCACTTTCATAGTTTGAAAACTCATGTCCGCTTTGCAAGATTTAGGGGGAAGCCGAGGTAAACGCGCACCAATACAGATGCAACAGTAAATTTGTTTTTGTCATTCAGAAATAGCCGTGTGCATCTTAAAACGCAAGCTGTTTAGAATATAGGATTTACCTCAAACTGGCGGGAGATCACAGGGTTTCTAGCGGTTTTGCTTTTCCACTTGGAAGACACTAAGCCAAATGTAATGAATCCCACACACACAGGGGGGAAAACCAAGCAGTTGAGCAATAACCGTACCCTCCAGTGTCTGGTAATGGGTGGCATTAGAGTGCTTAACTAGCGTGTGAAAATGTGTCTTAAATGCTTTTATTGTTGTGGATAAGGCTAATTAATTCCCCACAGGAAGATCAAATTGTGTAAGAGCGGAGAGGTTTGAGACAAATGATAATGAACACCGTATTTTGCTGCAGGAGCCAGCTACAATCGCATCAATGAATGAACAAATACACATAGTTGTATCCTTCGGGAGCCCCAGATGTGATTATTTCCACTTTAAATTTATGACATGTTAATCTCTTTCATGCTTAACAGCGATATGTTGGGGCGGATCTGAGAGTCTTTTAAAAACAAGTCTTGAGAACATGTGTTAAAGGAAGGAGGATTGTTTTTTTTATATTTATATATATATATATATATATATATATATATATATATATATATATATATATATATATATATCGTTTGGCATTTAACATCTCCTTTGCACTCAAGGAAATCCCCCATGCTGCCTGAGCAAACACACGTACACCTCCAGACCCGTGTACATGCAGAGCACATTTCCAGAGCTGTACACGCTACATTTTCATGTGCAGCAGCCGTAGCTTATCTGGGATAAACATCTGTCTCGTGTGACTCGTTAAGAGTTTTGACCTCCTGCCAGAATCCGAGAGCCCCAACATGTTTAAACCCCCATCGCTGGCATCCGAGGTGGGCATTTCCTGGCACAGATATACGAACTGTCAATCTCAGCTGGTGGGTGGTCCGTCATTCTCCGGGGCTATACCATCTTGTAGGATTCACGGTGGTGCCTCTCGCCGTACTGTCGGCCATCTCTGAGGTTAACCCACGTCCAGCTGACTCGGCTTAAAGTTAGGTGATGTGGTCAAATAAACAGACAACACAAAGGGCATCCTGGAGCTTGTTTAATCCGTTTGTTGACTCTGTGAAATACAGCCAACTGGAAAACACTTTCCTTCTACTACCGAGGAAGTCAGCATCTGTAAAAACAATACTCTGGCCCATTTTGTTGTATACATGAATAATGTTTCCGAAATCCTGCTGAATTTGCTTGTGTATATTTTCCTCTAATGGAAATGTGTGTGTGTGTGTGTGTGTGTGTGTGCCTGTGCCTGTTCACACTTTTTGATCCTCATTTTGTTATATGATTTTTTACATCTTACGTTAAAGTTATTAGTTTTTGTGAACACTCATTTTCTTGCAGAGTTAGATACCGCTCTTGTCTGTGCTGGCTACTGGTTAGCTTAGCTTAGCATAATGACGGCATGCAGCAGAAAACATGTAGCCAGTCCTTTTTACGCTCTTGTGTTTTCTTGTGTCCTTTTATAGACAAGCTAGCTGCTTCAGGTCTTTGGACTAAGCTATCTCTTGACTTTAGCCTGTAATTAAAGGACTTATCAACATTTTGAGACCTTTTTTCCTCTTTTCTACGTATTGGATGAGACGATTTATGCCCCTCTCATAACTGTCCGTTAATTATTTGCTACAGCCAGAAGCTTGCTAGCTTAGTTTAGCTTAGCTGGAAAACACTGGGAAACTAAGACTCTTTTCTAAGACAAGTGCAGCTTTTTCACCAATTTACACGTGATTTTTAAACCAACCATGATGTAGCATGTTAAATAGTTAGCTTTAGAAGTTCTCGTAGGTGGATTTTTTTTAAACCTTTAGACAGGACCAGGCTAGCTGTTTCCCCTAGTTCCAGTCTTTATGCTAAACTAAGCTTATCCCTCGTGCTACTTCTCTGGGCTCTTTGTTCACTCTCCGTCTTGCCACGATGGTTGCAGAAGAATCAACAGCTAATTTCTGATCGTGTCGAAACAGTTTCTCTGTCTGATCTGTATCTCAAATCTCCAGAAGGCACTAGAGTTGCTACCGTTTACATGTTACGCTTGTTTTTTTTTAAAGATGGGATTCCCAAACAAATGGCTGCAGTCTTGCTTGTGATTTAGTCAAATGTTTGCATTGATCCATGATTGCAGGGAATCCGGGGAAACACAGGAGACTATGGCAATATCGGCGAGTCAGGCCCGAAGGTAAGATTCGTCACATGCTACGATCAGGGTTACACTTCAGTTTGGCTCCTTCTCAGAATGCATTAATGAAACCCCGCGCTCGTCCTCAGGGTGAAGAAGGAATCAAAGGGGAGAAAGGAATGAGAGGACTATGGGGCCAAGTGGTAATGAATCACACTCAGAATAAGCATTTTCTTTACCCTGAAAAGTTACAAATCTGTATTAATGGCGTGTTGTGTTAACAGGGAGACAGAGGTCCGAAGGGGCTGAAAGGACTGAGTGGGGCAGCGGGCTTCAAGGTAAACTCCTGCGTATTGTTCCAGCTTTAATTAGACCTCTTTAATTGGGCAGCCAGCTAACGATGTTACAGACTTTTCATTGGATTTCTGTGCAGTTTGCTGTTAAAGTTGTACAACTTAATAGATTACCCTTAATGTCCACATTGTGACTATTTAAAGGGAGTCCGCGGACCACCTGGAGGCCTCGGAGAGACCGGGAAATCAGGAGAAGTTGTGAGTAAACATTTTAGACACAGTGGAAAGCCCTTTCCCCAAAAAATCATTGTATTAATAACATTTTGGCGTCCCTGAAGGGTGTGAAAGGTGGAAAAGGACATGAAGGGATTCCTGGATTTCAAGGAGTTAAGGTATTCAAAATTCCTTCCCCTCTCTGTTTTCTTTTCAATCTAAATGTTGTGATTCGATTTCATTGTGCTTTTTTTTTTTTTTTTTTTAGGGAGAAAAGGGGACCACTGGTGTAGTAGGACGTAATGGGCCAACAGGAAAGCAGGTGGGTTTGTTGTGTGGGAGTCCCTGTTCCACAATCCCTAATGAGACATATTTAATTCTTTGTCTGCTACCTTCAAAATCCCCTCATGTGAGCTTGGAGAGCCAGAGAATGATTTTTAATGTGGTAAAACACTGGAAAGCAGCTATGTTTCTGGCTTATGTGCCGTCTCCATAAACAACGTTGGTTTGTGTGGCCGAGATTCTGGCGGAGATCTGAACTAAAACAACAAAAGCTGATGAGTCACTGACATAAGAGCCTCAGAGGCAACGATAACCTCCTCTATTGTGTACGAAAGAAGGCCCTTGGGTTCACCATGTTGCCTACTGAATAAAATCCATTGGGTTTAATGTATAACTTATGTTGACAGGGCATTGTGGGAGATCCTGGAGAGAGGGGAGCTGCTGGAGCGAAGGGGACGCCTGTATGTACCACAAATGAATCACGATGACATGAAAATGATGTGTCCCTTTTGATCAGTTTGAGTCTACAAACATCAAGAATATTTAAAAATGCTTTGTTTTGATGGATGTGTTTGTTTTCTGTCTGAATTTGTGGAAAAATAGGGGATCCATGGACCTGGGGGCAGAGCTGGCTCCATCGGACCGAAGGTGCTTCATTGCTGACATGCTCGCTTACACGTCCAAAATCATGCTTTTGTTTTCTAATGGTTAAATTGTTCCCCTATAGGGCATTATCGGAGATCCGGGCCTGCCAGGCAGAGATGGAGATCCAGGAATAGAGGTATTATATTCTTCTGATGATGATATCTTGATGGTGGTGTTCAGAAGGCGTGCAATTGTGTTATGTTAAGTGTTATCTGGTCCTCACAGGCTTATCAAGGACCACAAGGTCTCAATGGAAAACTCGGACGAAGTGGAGCAAAGGTAACTCGCCTTCTGTGATTAGGCTGTTTGAATATCTGCACAATTGAGTTGTTTTTTGGCAGATTAATTTGTTGTGGTTTGTGTTTTTTACAGGGAGAGAAAGGCACCCTCGGGCCAGCAGGAGAAATGGGTCCCCAAGGCCGGACTGTAAGTTGCATTTTCAGAAGACAAGCACATCATACATGTTTGTACTACAAGTAGTTTGCCATCTTAAAGGGAAATGACAAAGAATCAAGCAATCCCTTAGGTCGGTTTAATAAATGTTTTATTCTCGAGGGCCCAAGAGGTTACAAGGGTTCTGCCGGGAAGCCAGGAAGACCTGGATTTATCGGACCACCGGGACCTGTTGTAAGTGCTCCGGATGAATTTTCTGAACTCTTCCAAACACTAGTTCATTTTCCTCAGGCCATTAAACCATGTCATCTTTTCGCAGGGACACGTGGGTGTACCTGGAAAACCAGGGTCTAAGGTAAATACATCTTCATCCATGACAGCAAAATCACGATTCAGGATCTGTCAGTGTTTTCTTAAAACTACAGACAGAGCTAAAAGCTGTATAGTGTCCTGACTGAAGTATCGCTGTCTTCATCTGATACATTCTCTATTCATGGAGCAGAACACCTGCCCGATACATCAAATATTTGCAAGCTGTTATGCAAGCAATACTGTTTCTTTCGATTTGCCTTGTGCAGGGTGACACAGGAATCCAGGGAATCAAAGGAGTTAAAGGTGGCCAGGTAGTGCCTGAATATTTAATTCTCTCTGCTCATCATTACAAACATTTTGTTGTTGTTTTTGTTTTCTTTGAGCGACTGCTAACGTTGACATTTTTTTTAAAGGGGGAAAATGGAGTTACGGGCCCAAAGGGAAAGGTGAGCTGTGATTCTTTCATTCAAGTTTTTTGCTATTGAAAAATCTAAAAATGTTTCTAGCACTAAAACGCCTTGGTACACCCTCTTTACCTCCCTGCATGAATAGGTTTGTTCTTAATGAGTTCCTCTACTATCATTAAAAGATGAATTGTAACTTGGCTGTGATGACTTGGGTTACTCAACAGAGCATTCAGACAGGACGGTGTTTCCTCATACTATGTGATGTTTCTGCCAGACTATCACCGTTTTATGCTACATTCACCACATTCTCTGTCTGAGGAGTCTGAAAAATTCCATATCAATCCATCAAATAACATTCCAGACATATTTAGAGCTTCTGTAGATGTGGCGAGGGCAGTAACACCCACAATTGCATCAAAATGAATATTGCACATTTCTCAAGTGTTCTCTTACAGGTTTGATTTGATTTACAAATATGTATTTATTCACCACTAAGTTTCTGTTACTTGCTTAACTGCCTATGTGACTCTGTTAGGTACTATTTATGTACACATTTAAAGCTGAACTGATTTATCATTGTATTCTGCTGGATGCGCTTGCTCTAGGTCGGTGACAGGGCTGATCAGGGTCCTCTGGGACCCCGGGGGAAGCGTGGGCCAGCGGGCCCACCTGGAGGATCAGGTCCTGTCGGAGTCAAAGGGATTCGAGGTGAAAGAGGACCAGATGGCTTTCAGGGGCCTCGCGGTCCACCAGTAAGTCAAATACAAGATTTCTTTTGGCTGATCCTACAAATATTACTACAGTATAGTACTACTACTGAATGATGGCACGAAAACAGCAGAGTAATCATTTGCACCAACGGTTACACTGACTGGCACACACACTGTTTGTTAACAGCGTTGGTGTCAAAAACACATTTAAAGAGTTTCACATGAGCCCGTAGTTATAAGCAGCTCACAGCAAGGGATTCATTTAGTGTGGCTATAAATCCATAATGAGCCTAAGGAAATAATGTTGGCTTCATCTCTTGGTTGCGTTTCCTCTGAGAGGCAGCCATTGCTTCAGCATGCCCTGTCCTGTAAAGTTCTTATTACGTGTCCCACAGTTGGGTCCCTTCCAGTGATGGATGTGCTAATGATTTGTTACGCAGGGTCCGACCCTCTCCGCTCAACACGTGATCGAGGTTTGTAAGGCGGTGGTCCTCGAGCAGATGTCCACCTTTGCCAACTCAGTGAAGAGGACTTGTGCTGCAGTTTGTCCTCTGTATGGGGACGTGCCCATGGGGGCCCCTGGGCCTCCTGGACGGAAAGGACCCCCCGGACCTGCTGTGAGTATTTAACGGTGTTGATTGTTCAAGGTGAAAAAAAAAAATCATCGCTTTATGCATCGCCTCCTCTTCTCTTTAGCTGATAAACATTCTGCTTACATTGTTTGCTTTTGTCTTCATGGCTGAGTAAAATGCAAACATATTGCATAAAAGGTCTAGACTGGACAGAGAGGGTTGAAGTTTATTGGCAGAAAATGCTTGGAATGAAAAGGGTTCGATTTTCCACATCTCCACAGAGGACAAATCACAGACTAGACACTTGGTCTGTGTTGAATGTTTTTTGGAGAGCATCGACGCTGTCGTTGGATTGAAAAGCCTTTTCCACATTATTATACAACGTCGAACATGTTCCCCAACTTAATCTCAGCGACTCTCAGGGTTGATAAATGCTCTTGAAGCTATAATCCACCGTAGTAGGTTGAGGCCAGTGAGCCTCATGTTGTGGCGTTGAATGCCAAACCAAGAACAGTGATGTAAAAGGTTTCCCCAACAAAGTATTTCATAATCGGCCAAATCAATCTTTTCAGTTTTTCAGCTGGTCAGGGGTGAATGGAACCTTAATTCATGATTTGAAAGGAGCACCTGCGAGGTTTATACTGAAAACACAAAAGATTAACGGTGTATTTTCCTATTGATGATGTTGTCAGGGTGACCCTGGTAATGACGGTGTGGATGGAGAAGAGGGCCTCCCAGGATTCTACGGAGAAGCCGGGGAACTTGGCAGAAAAGGAGAAACAGGTGTTGTTTCTTGTTTTGTTTGAGGAAAAACAAGTGATGAAACAATAATTCACATTCATTATGCAAACCTGTATGAATAGCTTTGTTTTCTTCGGGGCAGAAAAACAAACTGTTAACCACTAACACATCATCACCACATTAAGTTGAGCATTTGCTTATTTATACCAGACATGGCAACATCACTCTTCATTTTGAAGTTGTGTCCCGCGTGGGGAGCGTTAAACACAGTGTGAGTTGAAAGGTGCTAAAACACATGGTGAGCATCTGCAGAGACGGAGGACAATTATCTGTGGTTCATAGTTGTTTGGTAAAGTTTAGTATGTGTTGAAGTGAAGTAGAGGACCAGTCAAGCCAGAATCCAGGCCTTTTTAAAAAATGGCACATTAGTAGTGTAAATGTACTTCTTCTTCCGTTTTCCACTACTTGGAAAAACAGACCGGCCTTCCTTTCATCATGTATGAAACTGCCCAATCAAACACTTTAAAACTCATAGGCTGACATGTTCCTGGCTCTGGTTTATGGTTGGTGCCATTCCCGTGCCATTAAGCCAATGAAATCGAGGAATATTTACAAGGTGTTTTAAATGTTCATTTAACAGTGATCTCAGTAACACACACTGCCTTTAATCAACATGCACGCTGTGTTCTTGAGGGGCGCTCACTCCTGCTGTCGAGACCAATGTGTGTGTGTGTGTGTGTGTGTATATGTGTTTCTCCCCTGCAGGTGACAAAGGAGAGCAAGGTGATAAAGGACCCAAGGGTTACAGCCTACCTGGTCACTATGGAGACCAAGGGCCAATGGGTAAATTCATCTCCCATGACATAAAACTGTTTGATGACTTGGATAAAATGAGGCAGTAATAGATCCACATCTGGGATTGTGCATCATTTTACAAACATTATTCAGCTGAGTCTGAGCTATGAAGGGAGACTTACTGTAAAAAGGGGTTTGATATTTGCCAAATACATGTCATTATCTTCCTCTGCACACGCTCTGTTCCTTCAATCTGGGAAGTAGACACCTCAGGACTAAAAACATTTTTGCCTTGATCTCAGGTCAACGTGGACGTGTCGGCAGAGCCTTCAACGGCCAGCCAGGGAAGCAGGGTGAGAGGGGACACGTGGGCCGGCCTGGACTCAGGGGCCATGCAGGTCTCAGAGGGGCTCCAGGTGTTTGTCTCACCTCTGGGTGTGCTCAGCTGAACTCCACCGGCGGGACACCTCAGCCAGCACCACGGAGGTTGAGGAATCGCCCGTAGAAGAAGAAAAAAAAGAGGCTTTGTGGACGGTGAATTGAATATTGAGCTTATAGGAGGGAAAACATGGTAGATTGTTTTTGTTAATATGTATGTTTGTTCAAATAAATTGAAATTGTTCATGTAAATATGCATCCCTAATGAAACGTGAACTGGGAACAGTTTGATCTACAAGGTTACCAAAGACAACACCTATGTTATATTGAGGGAGAGTGGTAACACAATATATTTGTATAAAAAAACATCTTCATGTGACAGTTTTATTTAAACTGATTTCACAAGTCTGAGTTGTCATTAAACATCTGTTCTTTATAATAAAAGTCCAAAAATTATACTGATGTTTTTTACACTATTGTGTGAAAGCCTTTTTTAGATTCACGACCACAGTTATATCTTTCATGGATTAGTGTCATTTTCAGACCAAAGGAAGCAAAAACAACTACAAAAAAATGGATGAATGAATAGTATTTGAATTCCAAAATTAACTGTTGTTTTTGTTGTATAAACTAAACTTATTCTTTAAGTTGAACTGATATTAAAAATACATTTTTTAACCCTTTGAGATCTCTTTCCCCAGTCACATTATGCACATATTTAACAATTTATGCCCAAACAATAATAAAAAAATAAATGTCTTTGTATTTTTAATTACTTTTTAATTTTCATGTCATTTTCATGTCATGCTTTTCCCCATTCAAAACCTTTTGTTAATTAAGTTTTTGTTATTTTACCAGAAATTCTTAATGAGATACAAAATAATACAATACAATAGAACAGAATGAAACAGAAGAACACAACAGCCTCTCAAGAAAAGCAACCACACGCTTCCATCACCACATTCTTTATGATGCCTTTAAATTCATCAATTGATGAAGAAGAATGTTCATTCTTCCACAAAGACCACAAACGACCCATCGTATAATCCCAAACATCTCAAAAAATGATCAGAAGAGAGTTCAATGGTGAAAAACACATATAAAGTTATTGGAAGAATGGAAATATGGAAGGCTGAAAGGTGTCAGAATGTGCAGCCAGTGAGCAACTTTTAATCAAATGCCATCTTGGAATTGGAGTCTTGGAGTTTTCCTAATACTCAATATTGTTGAAGTACCTTCAAATAAAATAAAGCTCTCTGCATTTCCACAAGTGGAAGGTTTGTAAATCGTACCAGAAATTATATCTGAAAATCGTAGATTTTGTTGTAGTGATGAGAACAAACAATGACACAAACAGCAGAACCTTTTCTAGGGCTGTTGCTTCACAGCAAACCGGTGGTTTGATTCCTGGCACGTGTTGACTTTCCAGCTGAAAAACCTGCTGGTCAAGTGGAATGGAGTCTCTGCTTAGAGGGGAAGTATTAGCCATGCAGTGGACCGACACCTTCTCCAGGGCCTTTCCCCCGCCTTGTGGTCAGTGTATGCCGAAAGAGAAACTACTTGAGTGGAGAGGAATAATGCATGTTTTCCACAGAGAAACACTTCTAAAGTGAGAAACTCGGAGAGCTCTACATGTGGCTCTTCACAGCGTCTTTCCTGGCTCAGGCTTGTTTCCTCTGAGAAGCCCATGGAGTGTAGATCATCCTCCACCGCCTCCTCCGCGACTGCAGCATCATGTGTGCCATGCTGCTCTGGACGCTACGGTCACCCTCTGTCATGGAAACTATTACTAATCCACGATTATCCACTGATTTTTCTTTCTGGGCTCAACCACTTGCTTTCAGACATGCCCACTATTTATATATGTGGCAAACCATACAAGTGATCAAGATAAATACGGCTAAAAGCATGCGAGTTGATTAAAACGACCCGGGACGGTCGGGCTTCAAAGCGATGGCACACAATCAGAGGTTATTGGGGAGGGAGGGAGAGAGAGAGAGGGAGGGAGGGGGGGGGGGGGGTTATGATCTCCTCAGGCAGTTCTTTAAAAAAAAAAAAAAAAAAAGTTTCAGAGGAACTGCCAGACCCTGTGAATGTTAGTTGATGTAAGCCATGAGCCAAATGTGTTTTCTCAAAGTGACAGCGAGCACTGTGCTGTTGCTGTTTCAACTTTTATTTTTTTTTTATTTTTTTTTAACCACAGATGGATGGTGGGTGGATGACATAAAACTTTTCTGGTTAATTTGATTCTTCATCTCTTTTTCTGCTTATTAGCAGACTTCAAACTGATTTCTCAGTTGAAGCTTCTGGGGTTGAGTTCTGCACAAAAAAATGTTCTCTCGCGATCACATGCCGGAAACGAATTAAAATATCTGTTAAATGGTTTTGTCTGAGGCTGCGGGGCTATAGCATGGGAGCAGTTATTCACTTCCAGTCATGAATAACCAAATAGAAAAGAGCCTTTTAACTGATTTTCAAGCCTCTTTGATCCCTATTTTCCCCACATGATTGCCTGAAGGCGAATCTGTTATCAAAAGTATGTCATAAAGTTTGTAGTGTAGACTTTTGGCAACATTGAAAGCTCTTTAACATGTTTTATTTACTGTGTGCACTAAACATAGAAATGTGCACATTTTACATCCATTTTAATATAAGAGTGCATGTTTTATACCCCTTTTGCACAAACGTAGTATGGAAAATCCCCAAAATATATATGATGTCCTGACAAAAAAAACTTTTCTTTCCTGGCCAAACCTCTAGGGGTCAGATTACCCCAAGGGGTTCCAAGACAAACCAATGTTATTTTCGGTTGTTGTTTTACTTCCTGTTTTATTTTGTAACTTCCTGTTCCCTCTCTCCTCTCCTTTCAGGTGACTTGATCTCCCCTTCTTCTTGTCTTTTATCTGCCCTTAAGGCTGGATTATGCTTCCGCGTCGACACAACGCAAGGGAGCTTGCGGACCCCTTACGTCCTTGCGGACCCCCCTTGCGTCAACGCAAGGGCCTGACGTGTGCCTCCCAAAAATCCTCGACGCGCGTCGAGGCGACGCAACGCCAACGCAACACCAACGCAGCGGCATCGGCTGTGATTGGTCTGCTAACTACATCCGCTGGAGACTGCTATCCGGTTTCCATTCATAAATACCGCCATTTAAACTTTTAAAAGGCTACTTTTATTGTTTTCACCTCGTTTTATTGTTTGCACCTTGTCGCTTTTGCACAAAGAAATAAAACACCAAGTTCTGAAAAATAGTGGATGTTTAAAGCCGGAAAGTAAACAAATACGCTATAACGAGGCTAACGACGATATACGTCAAGAGTCTCGGTCGGTCGGTCAGTCTTTACAAAAAACATAGCGCCCTCTACCGGTGTGGCATTGAATTGCATTTCGACGCGTAAACCCAACGCAGAACCATCACGGTCTCCAAGCAACTGCGTTGCCGTTGCGTTGCCGTTGCGTGATCACTACGCGGAAGCATAATCAGGCCTTAATGTGTCTCACCTGTGCCCATTGTCCCCCAGCCTCCTGCTGTGATTGGTCAGCCTGCCCTCCTGTCTGCTCACCTGTGTCTTGTTTCCCAATCAGTTCCTGGTGTGTTTAGTCTGTGTTTCCTTTGTGTTTCTGTCACTTCGTCCTGTGTTTATATTCCAGTCTGTTTCCTGGTGTTCCTGTGATTTTGTGGATTTTCTTCAGGGACCTGCCTTTTGATGATTTGGACTGTTCTCTGTAAGTTATTTTTTTATAACGAATATTTGTTCCAGTTACCTCTATGCCTGCGTCTGCATTTGGGTCCTGTATTACACTACTGGTGACACATCGACTTATACCAACTGAACTGCAGCAGGCTGCCAATGGATCTCAAAGTCCAGGCATGAATGAAAAAATGGACAATATTTTTGAGCCCACATTTTTGCTTGAGATATGTGAACTCATTGTCCTTTGATTGAACAAGATATTATAGCTGTTTTGTTGTCGTTTTTGCTCCATACTTCATCACTTGTGCACGAACTTGTGCATGAAGTGCAGCTGCATATACTATACACAGTACATTCATATAAAATGTATACAAACAAAGAATTTCACCCGTTTCCACAAATGAATATGATGAACAGCAGTTGAATTGGTCCTAATGTGGCAATTTATTTTAAATGCATCAGATTTGCTGCAGGTCTCTTGGATGCAGTTCAAAGTAAGTTTGTAAGCCAAACATCTATGGTTTAATCTTGATCAGCCCACTAATACATTTAATCAATGTCACATTTCCAGATATGACCTGTCATATTGATTCATGTATAGGCCTCAGAAGACCACTCAAGTGGTTTCTTGAAGGAAAATGAGCAGAGATTTTCTGCCCCAGGGTTTCCTTCATGTTGGTCACAGACCAGAGACAGAAGATTAGTCAGCATTGGAAAGTCTTCTCTCATCAGCAGGTTGACCACTCCCAGGCTCCAAACACCAGCTCACTATTTGCTTATGTGATCCACCAGAGTGTGCTGAGGCTCAGGGTCAACAAGGCCATCATCAGGAACCCACTGCTGCTCCATCTCAGCATGAGGTGATGCCTGATGACATACTGTATTTCACTCATTTATCTCTCATGTGAGCTTTATATTTCATCAAAGCACTATTTGATGATTTTTTTATAGTGGAAAAGGTGTAGGAAGCAATACTTTAACAATGCACACTTGACTATAAGATGACCATAAGTATTGCATGTGAAAGCTTTGTACATAAAGTAATTAGAAGAACCAAGCTGTCAGGTAAAAAATTAA
Source organism: Chelidonichthys spinosus (assembly GCA_029853015.1). Lineage (NCBI taxonomy): Eukaryota > Metazoa > Chordata > Actinopteri > Perciformes > Triglidae > Chelidonichthys > Chelidonichthys spinosus. The sequence continues at coordinate 19,565,249 of CM056832.1, read as the reverse complement.
TAAAAAGCTCTATTATATTTATGAAATATAGTACAAGAATTAAGTGGCAGTATATTCAAAGCACAAGTATCTCAAAATCATATATTATTGTAATTTTACTGAAAATTTCTTTAAATGTATAACAAATGGAAATCATTATAATTAATGTAGTGAACAGTTTTCTTATTCACCTGACTTTCTTCCAACACCATGACTTGTTAAAATTAATTGCTTTTTTCATTTTTTCCTAGATGACTTTAAAATATTGAGATCAGTCATACTCTTCTGTAACGCACTGCAGTTATCAACAAAGTATGTTATTTTAAAGTGAATAAACCAGTGTTGTCCAGTAAAGTGTTCACTACACTATCAGGCCCTAGAGAGCCTGCTAACACAGAGGCTGCTCTGGGTTGATGCAGAGTAGGCTGCCCCCGAGTACAAACATGATACAACTTGTTTGACTGGATCAATCTGAAATCTGCCTGCTTGGCAGATAGCAGATTCACTTCTTGCGTTTAATGACTTCCAGCTGTACTCGCAGAAACACCACTGCGGTAGCTTTACACACCTTGTTCACTGCTGACTTGTCAGAACATAATCCCCTGCCCAGTTGTGTGATTAAGTGGAGTTCAAAAAGGAGTACTCTATACACTGCTGGGCACTCCAGGTTCTGCTGAGGGTACCCGGATCAGTTGAGTACATATGCGGCTCGGTTTACTAAAACGTGTTGGCTTGCCCCGCATCCAGAAAGCTCCATGTTCTCCGGTTATGCCCCTAGCAACCCACACATGATCCAAACCCCCCAACGCTTGGAAGGAGCCTGTGCTTGTTACTATTATTTTCCTTCAGGACTGTCAGAGATGGTCTGTCTGCTTCACTATTTCATAGCTCTCCTTATCTGCTTCTCTTTCCACCCCTGGTAATTGAGGGTGGCTGAAGGCCAGTAAAAAGTCCGGAGTGAGGGTGGAGGGGGGTGGAGAGGAAGAAGGACAGAAACAGAAGAGAACGGGGAGCGCTGCTGGAAAGGGCAGGCTTTCATTCAGCAGAGAAACATGTGCACATCTCCCTCAATACAGTTTGTGTAAACTCAGGGCTGCGAACACTGTTGAGCAGTGGCTCTAAATGAGAGGATTTACAGGAACTCACCAAAGGGCTTGGACACTTACCGGTAACCTTTTTGCTTACTTTGCTTACAGGTTAATAAGGCAATGTACTGTATTTCTTCTTTTAAATTATTTTATGTGGTTACAAGTTGTTGTTTTATGCACAACGATGCAACTGTCATATGCATGTATCAGTAGAAAGTTGGAGTATTCAAATCTAAGGCAGTTGTTGATCATTAAATTGAACCTATTGAGCTTATTTTAGTGATTTAATTTAATTTCCAATGTGCTGTGTGTTATGTGTTCAGATTAATAAGAGTTTTTGCACAGTGTCAAACTTTTACGTGTCCTAGAATAAGGGCTGCTGTAGTTGCATATTGAAGACATTAAGCTCAGTTATCAGTCCCCTGTTTGGACTACTGTCATGCAAAGAATGAATGGAATCAGCTCAAGATTTTTTTTCCTGGCAAATTCACTTCTCGTAAAAAGGATTTTTTTTTTTCATACTCATTGAATCCGGGTAAGCACATTGCATTGTGCACCATGGTACTGCATGTGTCGTACCTTTTTACAGATGTGAAAATTGCATGTAAATGAAGAGCAATAATCAGAGTAGAAAACATCTGAGAGTGGACAGTGATAAACCGTTTTATAGGCTGACATTTTAACAAGACATTATGGAACTTGTTGGATTAGATAAACAGATTTCTAGGGAGAACAACTAAAGGGGCTTGGCGTTGCTTTTGTAGCTTGAAGAATTTTGCAGCAATAAATCCCCCAGATCTTGGCAACTGTTCAGCATTAACAGCAGTTGTTGTTTCTGGATAGGAACAACTTCCTTTTTGCCAAATTCACAGCAGATAAGCATAACTTGAGCAGGTCATGTGGAGTTAATGCAAGCAGTTGTATTACATAAATAATGGTATAATACAAATGGAAAACCTTTTTGAGCTCCATTATTCAAAATCTGTGGTCTGTTTTTTAAAATCTGACTTGGTGTCACCCAACCTAAACAAGTGAAATGTTATCTGAATGAAGTGGGAGGAATCATTGTACAGCAGCTTCCTGAACGGCATTTCCAGCTGGAGCCAAGCTGCTAATACAAACTTAGTCTCACATAAATCTTATCAATTTTGCAAAGTATTGCAACAAACAATTGGCTCAACCTAGAATTAAAGCCATGTGGTAGTATATTCATAGCTAGGAAGTCGTTGTTTGTTTTAAATTGATTCCAGTGTTAGAGTTCTGCCATTCAGTCAACAAAACCTGGAGCTACAAAGTGTGTTCAGCTATAACATCAGAGATGGATGGAGTGTGGTACGAACCTGTAACACCAGTGCACCTGTTAATTCTGCATGAATTCCAACTCTAAGCATCATAGCAAGTGTAATGTGGTGTTTTTATTCCTGGATGAACACTGCTTGCCTTCATCATAACTACATGTGTTTGGTCACAGTCCACAGCTGGAATCCCACTGGTGTAAATTGATTCCATGTCACTCGAGCAGAGGTGTAGAAACACTCTGTTTGGGGAAAGTCAGCCGAGGGGAAAGTCATCTTGACTGGAACCTGCCAATGAGGGGGTTTTCCAATAGTCGACTCCAGCTCTCTAGTGGGGAAAAATTCTGAGGAAAACGGCTTGCACAACTATGGCTTGCTTAACGCCTCCTTCGACTGTTACTGCAATGCTGAGTTTCACGGTGGAAAAAATGCAGTCATGTTATAGAGCTCGACCCCTCTGTTGGCTGCACAGGAAGAAATGCTTTTGTGGATGCCAAGGGTCACGTCCTCACCACTGTTTCATTGACCTTCACATGTCACAATCAGAAATGGCTATGAATAAGGAGTACAGCCAATTCCTTCCTGTCAAATTCCTTCCACAAGTCCTGCTTCGTCTACTGTATACAGCATATGGGCTTCATTGGCAAGTGCCTCCTTTTAGAATCGTCAGCAGTTTCTTTCTTAAAATACTGTACAAGATAATTTGATGAAGCAGCCACAGAAACGACAAGTGATCAAATATTTACTCTCCGCTCACATGTACAATGTGAACACGGGATCCATTTTTGAGTTGGTTCCGAGGCTTCCCCAAGACTGAACACCAGAAAGAACAGATTTGGCCATTTGTTCAAGTGGCTTAAAATGGCATTCTTGCAGTTATGTGAACAGGGTTTACAGAGTTTCCCCACCATGTTGGGCCCCTCCAAGCTGGGGTGTGGGTGGTGGTGGTGGTAGCCCAACATGACCCACCTGGCCATTACGGCGGTGGACATCTGTAGGAAGCTGAGGCACCGGACGCCAATGTGATGTTGTCATCATCTGTAGACAAAGATGTCACAGCTGACAGGAGGCAGCAGCGCAGTGTTTGTAGCTGGATCGGGGACTTTGACAGCGTTGGTGGTTGCTGGACTCCACTGTCTGCATGAAGATCCGTCCTGGCGAAAAGGCCGGGACATGCTGGGCACTGATGTGCACTGTTGGAAATGGAGATTCTATCCATTAAGATAGGCCGTCACTTGGCAAATTGCCATTCACTGAAGAGAAAAGGGCGGCTACACTTATGCAAAGTTTCACCGGGCAAGGTATGCTTGTGATTGCAGATTACCTATAGAGTCCAGTAGAGGGCGGACCTGTGTGAGTTAAAAGCACAATTTCCCCTAAATAAAGTTGTTTAGCTACTAGAGTAAAAGGAAAAGTACTGTTCGTGTATTTTTCTGGTACTGACGTGCCCGTTGAGGGAAAACCCTCACATAGGTTATCTTGGAGTGCTTGACAAGTTAGAACTTGTTAGATATGCTAGATAAATGGATCAGATACCATCTCTTGGTATATAACTGAATATCATCAATTTACCTGACAATTGCACAATTGCGTGTGTTTTGATCTTTGTTTTGAATCCCTGGAAGTAGGAAGGAGCTTTTCAACAGTCAGCCACACAGCAAGGATGCCTTCAGAGCCTTCAGGGCTGGGCACATGCAGTGAAATAATTTCAGCACAAGACAGGGGATGGATTGTAGGGGATATAAAATAATTGGAGGGTGTTGAAAGGTATTGAAGCAAACCAAAAGAGATTAATCATATGTACAAATTGTTTTGCTAACATGTTACTTAAAAGTCAATTTCCCATATGTTCAGACTTGCCAATGTTTTGAAGCATTACGCCAAGGTGTAATATAGTCTTACTCCAAGAATGACACACGTTTTGACATAACTACGATAAACGCTTTAGCAGCTCTTGACAATCTGCTGATGGGAAGGAAGGTATTACAATTGGATTTGTCCATGAGGGAGGAAGAGTGTAGGAGTAAACCCCGGCATGCGTGTTGTATTTCGGGCCAACAGTGGGCAGAGATTGGCAAATGGCAGCAGATTTAAGGAAGCAGCTGATAATCCCACAGGAAACGGTGAGTGCTGGTTTTAGGGCGGCTGTGGTTGGAGGGTCGGTGAATTGTTTATTTAGTAAAGCCGACAGTGCCATGTGAGGATGTGGTGGATGACAGGAGGAAAATCCTTAGGTGTACTGTGGCTGTGCAGCACAACTGGAAAGACGGAGTGCGCCGCATTGACATTGGTTGCAAAGCTCGGAGTACTTTGTGGTACAAGTAAGTGAAGAAGGGATTTGTGGGTAGTACAGCAGTGGGAGGTAGAAAATGAATACCACTTAGGTAAAAGCAAACATGGGATTTGCACTTGCTAGCCCCAGTGACTAATGTTAGCATTAGCTAGCATTAGCTCTGACAAACCCACTGTGTCCTACTACTCAGCACCAAACAGCAGACAGACAAAGTTAGCGACTAGCTGGTGAACATAGAGGAGCATTTAGCAGCTAAAGAGCCAGATATTTTCTCAGGCGTTGGTGGAGACCAAAAACAGAGCATAAAAACGTAATACTGGACCCAGGTAGTAATACATCTCGAAATTAATTCTGATGTTGTCTGCTTTGTCTTTAACCCATTCACCATATCAACTTTATATGGTGATAATATGTCAATGTTTCTACACTGCCGCCAAATGGACAAAACAGTTAAACAATGCTGTTTTAAGAAAGAAATACATATGTTCTGCTGGACTATTCTGAATGGGGGAAAAACGTTTTTTTTTGCTCTATCTCAGATTAATTGTCGGCCATTGTGGTCAATTATTTTGACAATTCTGGGCCATTTATTCTACTTTCTGTTTTGTTATTTCACCCTTTTCGTGTACAGATTTACATTACCATGAATAAACCTTTCTTCACTTGGGCCTTGACCTAAGTGCAATGCATACAGTATTGTTCTCACCAAGTCAGCCTGTATGTGCACACTCCTCTTTCCTAATGTCTATCTTGGAGATAACCAAGCTTCTGCAAAATGCACAGCTCAGTTGATGGAAAAATGTAAATCAAGACCTCACCCAGAGAGACAACAGTACCTTAATGCACAAATACCGCTCATTCGCATGTGTATACAATGCTTTCATTGACATTTATTGTTTAAATAAATTCATAAGTCAAAGACAACGACACACCCTTTACGATAACTTACTGTATGTGTGTGTGGAGCTGCAGGTAGTGAGATAGCTTTGTGTTTTAAAGACAATGGAGGGGATGAGTCAGAATCAATGGCGGCAAACATCTCAATAATGGAAAAACAATAATCGTTTTAGGGATTAAAATGTGTTATAACACACCGACCACATTTCACAAATGCTTGCATTGTCCTTTTCTTCTTTTTCTCTGCAATACAAAGCATGTTTTTCCCTTTCCCTGTAGGTGCACAATTGGAACTTGGTACTGCTGCATAATGGGTTACAAAGCGACATCCGTGCATTGTGTCTTAAGATGCCTGTGCTTCATGCTTCTCCATTTGTTTAGTGCAGCTCAAGATGAAGACATAAGAAGTAAGAGCTCTTCTGTCTTCATTTTCTCACACTTTGTTATGCCTGTTGTCCATAAATTCAAATCTGCCAATACCATACAACTGGCAACGGTGATTTCATGTACTGTTAAATGCATTTCATTTCATGCATCCCACCACATTACATAGGATTTATTGAAGTTCTAATTTTACATTGCTGACTGTTTCTTTTCCGTCTGTTTCAGGTTGTAGGACCGCACCATGTGATTTGGTCTTTATTTTAGATGGCTCGTGGAGTGTCGAAGATGTCAATTTTGAAATAGTGAAGCGTTGGCTCGTCAACATTACAACAAGCTTCAACATCGGACAGAAGTTCACGCAGGTTGGAGTCGTCCAGTACAGCGACGACCCCGTTTTAGAAATCCCCCTTGGGAAGCACTTTCACACCAAAGACCTCATCAAAGCGATGGAGTCCATTGATTACATGGGGGGAAACACGAGGACAGGGACTGCCATTAAGTTTGCTACGGACAAACTGTTTGGCCTGTCTGAGCGCGGCCCATCAGGCGTTTCCCGTATCGCTGTCGTCCTCACAGACGGGAAGTCTCAAGACGAGGTCTTGAAAGTGGCGGAGGCAGCTAGGAAAAAAGGAGTCATTCTGTTTGCGATTGGCGTCGGGCCGGAGGTAGAACAGGTCGAGTTGCGCGAAATTGCAAACAAGCCAGTTTCAACTTATGTCTTCTCTGTTGAGGACTACAAAGGTATTTCCAGGATCATCCAGGTCATACGCCAGAAACTGTGTGAAGGTAAGTAATGGCTGATCAGTATCCGGAGCTAAAAGTGTTGCAGTATCATTGGTATCTCTTCACCTACCTATTCGTCCCTTTCTCCAATATTCTATTTCACTGTTTGTTGCAGAGACTGTTTGTCCTGCAAGAATTCCCATAGACTCCCGCGATGAGAAGGGTTTCGATATTCTCTACCATTTAAATTTGGCTAAAAAAACCAAGAAGATACAAGGGACATATTCCGGCACTAAGGCCTATGAAGTGACGTCTCGCGTTGACTTGAGCGAAGCTACGCGGTAACGACTCTGCTTTTTGTTCTGTCTTCATCATCATCATGTTGACGAGTTGACTGACTTAAGTTTGTACCTCCAGGACCCTTTTCCCTGACGGACTGCCTCCGTCATATGTTTTTGTGGCCACGCTGAGGTACAAAGGATCCGTGGCAACGGAGGCGTGGGATGTGTGGAGGATCCAGACGCGTGACGGCAGACCTCAGATGGCGGTCACTTTAAACGGGGTGGCACGCACCGTCATGTTCACCACGACCAGCGAAGCAGCAAGTGGAACTCAAACGGTTACGTTTTCACAACAGACAGCAAGGGTACGGTAACAGTGGATATTATCTCTTTGAAATTGTCTCAAAAGGGCACTCCACTGCTTTCAAAGTGAGTTCTACGCTATACAGTTGTATAATCTCTTCTGTGTCTAATTGATGCATTTATTCTGAGTATTAACTTTGTAACTAGTCCAAGAGAAATCCCAGTCATACACGTAAAAAGTCACATTCAAAGAAGTAATCCTCTATCATTATTTCATATAACAGAACTCTTTTAAATTACATTTAAATGAAATGCACCTCCAAAGCTATGAGCATTTTTCTTTCAACTACACATAATACCTGTCGATCAATTCTAATCCTCCCATTCACACATCCAGATGGCTTGTTTCAACCCGAAGAGCTTCAGAAGCCTGTTCAACCTTTACTAAAGGAGAAGCTATACTGTGCTGCTTCTATGGCAAACAGCATTAAGGACGAGAAACAACCATCTCCACTGCAGTTTGTCCAAAAACCTCAAAACTGCAAACTGAAACTGCATGCTATGTTTCCAACATATTTATTTATCTATATATATATAATCAATCTTGGTATCCTCATTCGATAATATTATGTATAAGAAATGCATATATATGTATATATATTATCTCTGTATTTGTGCATTTGTTATACAATATATGACAAAATGAGAACACTTTTGGTGCTGTTTCCTAACAGCCTGAGCTCGAGGAAGGTTTCAATATTTTGAATAAATGCTTCATAACCTTGACTAATCTTTCAAGGAACCCAAGGCTTTGAACAATAATTACAGTAATGAACACACCCCCTCCAGGAAGCAGATTGTTGTTTTTTTATATCTTTATCAGCACACTGCCAGCACCATTGTATTTATGACTTCTTCCTGTTCTTTTTCTGTGACAAAACAAGCTGTTTGATGAGAAATGGCACCAACTGCGACTGCTGGTCACTGAGGAGGACGTTACTCTGTATGTTGACGACCTGGAAATAGAGACCCAATCCTTGGAGCCCCCTGTTGGTATTTTCATCAATGGAAAAACCCAAGTTGGAAAATATGTCAGAAAGGAAACAACAGTGCCGGTAAGTTTTATTATCAACCACATCTTAATAAATTACATGTTGGTCTACCAGAAAAATACTCTGGCAGTACGTCCTATTGATTATAGAGAGAGGGAGCCATCTGTTTAATGAGCAGTTGAGCAGCCTCAGTACTGATATAAGTTTTAAACAGCATCACACTGTTTAGTGCTGCCTCCTAAGAGACACGCTTAACTCTTAACTCAGATCATTGGCAAAAACGAGCCCTTTTCTCCAGAAGGTCTTAGTCATCTTTGTTTTATTTGCGTAAGCTGTGTTGTAATTTGCTCTGCAGAAGGCTACATCGTCTGCAATGCTAACACTTCCCTGCAAATATAACATTTAAATGCAACGACAACAATATGGAAAAGAAAAATAACTGCATTCTGCACAATACATCCATTCTAATTCTTAATATGAAACTTTTAATATGAAACCATTAAAACGTACCTCAGGTACATATGTGAGCAATTAGGCTTGCCATGGTTGCATTTGAGGTCATACTGATGGTTTATGTAATACAATACAAGTTTAATAATGCAAATAATGGAGCATTTTGTTTATTATTATTATTATTATTATAATCTAAAATAACTAGTTGTAGATTATAATGTGTATATAAAGAAAATAATGATTTAGTCATCAACCGTTTAATGCACCATAAAAATAATAATAGAGTCAAGAAAAATGTAAAAGAAAGAAGGAAAGAACATAATTCATTCATGATTTCTCCAATAATTATAGCTGCGGATGTGGACAAGAGCCCGCAGCTTGGCACTGAATGTTATTGTGTGTACTGATCCATTGTTACAAGGATCACATAGTTTGAAGCATATAAAAGAGTGAACGCACTTACGTGAGTATTACATCTGGATAAACATACTTCTAATTGGAAACAGATTTTTGTAATAGGAGCACGATGCAATTTTAGACTGCATTAAATTAGCATGAACCACCAGACATTCTTATTGTGTTCAGATCTAAATAGGCTGCTAGCCGTCGTGGTTATTGACCAAATTTAAACTGTATGACTTTACACCGATTTCTTTGTCCAGATCACCGTTCTGCTCACGGTATCTAACGTGAAACCAGTTTAACATCAACAAAATACCAAATAATGGAAGAAGGGGGTAACATCGCTGCAGCGTGCTTCCAACTCCGAGGGAGGTCTGGCAACACGTAGCCGCTCACTGCCCAATGGATTTAACAGTTGCACAATAGCAATTTCAATTCATTAGTGGCAAAGCACCGATAAAACTAAACGTCACTAAATGACTCCCATGTTTGTGTTGCTAGTTTGTTCAGAGTCTCCAACAGTGGAGGTTGGGTGTGTGTGTTTTCTTTAACAGTTATCTTGTTTATCTTGTTTAGTTTGAGATCCAGAAGCTTCGCATTTACTGTGACCCCGAGCAGAATAACCGAGAGACTGCGTGTGAAGTACCTGGAGTTGTAAGTAAAAGAATCTGTTGGTTCTCAACTTATTTTTCAGTCCAAAAGCAAAAAAGGTCACGCCTTCTCACCTTGTCCAGCTACATCCAGGTTCTGCTTCGAAGCATGCACTCTAACGGTTAACTCTACATTTCATACTGCATGGCATAAAATGATTTTCTTATTTACATCTCATCAGCACAGTGTACTGTACTATTGTAGTGAAAGTGTCAACTCAGCATATTCATTTTAAGTGACATCTGTTCATGCATATGCTAATTTGTTGGAGGATGACCCGTGGCTCGACTTCAGAACCTTTTGCACACATTTTTTAATTGTTTGCTGGCTCTAATTTATCTGTGAAGCAGAGGCCTATTGTGTTGTAACCAGCAAGTGTGCCAAATTACTGTTTTTAATGCGAGGAGGATGAAAATATCAATAGAGACAAGATGAGCAGCCTGAAGTAAACCACTGCTTCTCTTCACTCTCTCTATGGGATATTTTATTGAAACAGGAGTTGTCTTTTGATGAGGGATCAGAAACCTTTCTGGCAAAATCTCACACCATTTGATTTAAAAAAAGAAATCTATTCAGTTCACAATGTCACATTACAGCAGAAAGAGCTAATGATCACATTTTATTGTAGCATTTTCTCTTAAGAATGAATAATTGTTAAAATTGCTGTCGAAAATCAACCAACAAAGCCCTTCAGCTCTAATTCTGAATATGGTCTTTGTTAATTATAGTGCGCCAACAGTCCTGATTACTCAGAACCAACTCAAGAACCCTGTGTTTGTCCTCCTGGACCCCCCGGACTTCCAGGGATTACGGTCAGTATTTCCTCATTATATTGTCGTTCATTCTTAGGCTTGCGTTATTTTGTTGTTTTATATTCAGCAACTTTCCCACACTGAGAAACCAGCACACAAAACAACAAAACCCACAAAAAAGGGGCCTTCAGTACGAGCCGTGAAGTATCAGAGAACAGAGTCTGTTCCTGGTTTAGCCCGACCACGTCCTCGGAGGCCAGACAGTGGGTTAAATATTTACTTTGAACAGTGGTACTGTTGAGATTAAATGAGAGAAAAACAATTAATCTTTAACACTGTTGGTTTATGTGTAACTGTGGAGTGACGAAGAGAATAGACGGCTTCTGTTGGGAGACCAAACTCCCTCACAGCTCGGCCTCGAAGGTCTGTGTGCGTGACTGTCCAAACGTTGCTCTCTGTGTCGCATCAGTGATGAGCACATGAGGTTGCACTTTACCAATGAGTCAAATCCAACGACAATCGTTACAGTGTGTAAAGACAGATCTCCATCGTGCCAGAAACGGCGCTGCGTGGGAGGTTTTACGCATTTTATCTCTTAAATACACTGTTATCTGCTGTAAATAGCCTTGCGGCGTGTCATTGTGAGGAAGTTACAGTACGGTGAGCCTTGTAAGTTCCTGTAATGTTCTGCTTGCTTGAAGCAAACCAGACCACTGCTGAAGATAAACACTGCTTAGAATGGAAAATTACCAAATAGGGATTAAATCCTAAATGTTTCTCTCATTGATCTCAGGGCATCGACCAAATACTAACGGCTCTGATCATAAAAGCTGTTGCACATGGACCTCGGAGAGAGATCACCTTAGCAACATGCGATTTCATAAAATTAACTTGTTAATAAAACCTTCGTGGGTTCAGGAATGTTTTTGATTATAACGTCACGGCTTTGCTTTTACGTCATCGACTAACTGATTCAAAATGCTGCCCCCGCAGGCTGCAGGTGAACCGTATCACCCCACAGCGTGTTCAAGAGCATCTTACATTAGATGAACTAACACAAGATTCATGAAATCATCAGTGAAAACATATTAGCAGAGATGATTTATGAATTGGATTAATTTATGTTGCTGCGGCCCGATAGCAAGATAATCTTTCTTTTTTTTCTTCTTCTCATTATTAAATTTCCCTTTCTTAGGGGGGACAAGGAAACACGGGCAAACCTGGTCAGCCTGGACCTGCTGGTGCTGATGGTAAGCCTGTGAGTACTACATAGTTCAATATACAAACATACAGATCTTAGCCTCCACCACAACACTACCACAGCAGCCTCTATAACAGCGTCTGAGAAAATACCAAAACCAATTGATAGAATGTGCCCATTAAGTTTCTGCTTGTTAATTCCATGTGGTCGTGACCGCTTCAGTGGTGAATATTTTTCCGATGGATAAATAAAAAAAACATCTCTGATTATACCACTGGTGGCAGCACAGTGGTGTTTTTCAAACCATGCAAAAGTGAACCACATGTCATCAAAAATCACCCTGCAGCCTAGAATCACTCAGAGCTCATGCACTCAAATGTTTAACCGAATGTTTGCATCTCTTGTCTTTTTGAAATGATTATTATTTTAAGGGTATCCATGGCGTTAGAGGAAGCCCAGGGCTGCCAGGTCCACCTGGTGTAGAGGTAACCACAATCTCACTTAATGTAGCTTGACATTGAATTCAGATTACAAAATTTAAATCTGGTTTCCTTTTTTCTGTTTTCAGGGTCCACGTGGCTCAGACGGGTACAAAGGCGAGCAAGGGAGGCCCGGCGTTTCGGTAGGAAGTTTAAAAAAAAACCCATTTGTGACACGACTGGTTCACAAATGATGCTGCATTTATTTGTCAACATTAAAAAAACATTTTGTAACACACGTTTGTTCCTGCAGGGTGAGAGGGGCGTGCCTGGATCACCAGGGTCGCCTGGACAACCAGGAGAGAAGGTGGTGATGTTAATTATTCAAATTCTCCTCTGTAATATGCTATCCAGATGTTGTCCAATATTATTTAATTCAAGCATGAAATGTGAGCAAGCTGAACGTGCTGACCAATACGATTTCTGTAGAAAAAAAAAAAACAATAGTAGCATCGTAGTCGTATAATAGAACAAAAGACACACAAGGTAAATCTTCCTTTTATGAGATCAAATGTAGGATTAACAGGAAATCCCTGCTAGAGACATTAACTTGAAGCGTTTGAACATCGTCGCATCAATCACGCTAGAAACCATATGTTATGAATATAAAGCCAGATCCCCTGAGAGAGTAAAAAAAAATACAACTTCTATACTGTCTGACAGGAGCGTGTTGCAGAACGAGCAGGAGGGCCTTCAGAGACTTTTTGAATGTGTTCATACTTCCTGACTTTTTGTTCTGGCCTTTCCTTAGAAAGCCAAAAAAAAGTCACAACACTATAATTTTAAGAGAGCCAGTACCTTTTTTTTAATTGGTTTATTGGCTCCTAGTTAAATGCTAAACCTTGAAATTGAGTGTGGTCTAATATTGTAAAGGAGAAGGAGGAATAAATAAAGCCTGAAGGCAAAACATCTTCCACATTCGTGACAATGTCTGAGCCTCAAAGCCCATTCAAAGCATTCAGGTGTTAAGAAATCCAGCTGGATAACGTCCTCCTGCACTATTTAGTCACACGGCCCGGAAATCATGCCCCATGTTACCAGCAGCTGGCATGATTTATATAAATTATATGAGCCACAAGGGAAACGCACCTGTGAAATGAAAATGCGCTGCCACAAGCAATTCAAATAAAAGTGGAGCAAAACATCCATACAAATGGGGCACATATTGTCGCAAGCCGTGCCCAAATGATCCAGCAGTTCGTACTCAACAGGAACTACAAAGGCCTCAACTGTCCCACAGCTTCATTCAGAACCGTTTCATTGCTCTGACATTTCGCCTTTAGCATAATTTTGAGCTAATGCATCCTCTCTAGTCTGCATCACCTCTGTCGTATCGCCCTACCTTGTAATCAGTGTGACCGCAGGGAATTCCTGCCAGTTGGCTGGAGTGGAGAACAACTCAAGCAGTTAATGTCATTTTGTTCCAAACGGTCTCAGCTGTGTTCAGACGACCGTCTGCACCTGGAGTGAATCCTCCCGTAACATCCGTCTCATTAATGGAGATTAACTAAGTTCCAGCGTGTATCAAATTAACTTTTTACTCGTGTTTGGACTTTCTACTCAACTTTCTTTGATTTTTAGAGGAAACACTTTTTTTGGCAGCACAATAATTGACTGCACTGCTAAAGATCAGGTGGATTTACTGCATCTTTTTATCCTATCTCCAGTCATGCTTACAAAGGATCATGGGATTGCACTGGTCTGTCAAAGAGCTCTTGTAAAATCCCATAATTAGACGTCTACAAAGTGTAATGTACCATGAATGATGAGGTGAGCTTCTAGAGAGGGTGTGCTAGTGATCTTCCAACCCTTCTGCTGTTGAATATAGTAGATTAGAAGGTAAGATAGCCGCTCTCTGAAGTACTACATTGTTAGTGGGTGCTTTGAGCTAAATACTAACATCGACATGCTCATGGCAAAACCAACATGCTGATGTTAAGCAGGTACATGGTCCATGTCACTAAATACTCTTAATGTATTTGTCGAGAGGTGTTTGCATTGTTGGTGGGAATCCTCATTTTGTGTAGTATACGTTTTTCTATGGATGTTTAAGCATTTACATCCACCTTTCCAAATTGTTGCCATATTGTAAGACCACCCAAGGTTGCAGCCTCATTTTCCTGGCGTAGGATATAGAGAACCGAAACATGAGACTTGGTCTGCTCAATGTCTGAAGTCCATAATTCAAGGACACAAGCGGAATAAGTGTCAGCCACTTCAAAACTCACATTAATCAGCTTTGAAGGAATACGTTATTACGAATTACGTGGCTATCCAGGCGGTGCTTATGATCCTGTGTAGTTCATTAACACGATAACTACCTTCCTTTTGACAGACTTCCTAATAAGAATCACATCTTTCCTGCACACCTGAGGCTGCAAACCAATCATTGCTTCAAACACCTGGCAGCTGTTCATATTTATGCTACACGTCGTCGCACTGCCAACATAATCCCATAAAACAGTAACACTGACTGCAGCATAAAAAGCAAATTAAGTACAAACACTACCAAGGCACTACCGATTGGCTTCCATGATTGTGCTTTTACTACCCTGGCTGCACTTCCAGTCAGTGGCATTAAATCCCTGCGTCATGAAGGCAGACAGAACTGTAGTGATGTCACGGCTGGAGAGGTACTGGATTTGATACCAATGAAACATGATCATCTGGTCCTCAGACTGGGACTGAGTTGTTGCAATATTATAAACATGATCCTGTCAAATGAGTGGCAGATTCGTCAATGCCTGACAGATCAGATAAGCCACTTAGACCATGGAAGGAACTTTTATTAGACACCTAATGATTTAATTTCTTTTTTCTTCTCTCAGGGCTCAATAGGATCCACAGGAATGAAAGGGTTACAAGGGAAAGCTGGTCAAGTGGTAAGGGTGCAAACAATCCTCAAGGCTACTGAAAAGTACACAAGTATTGTATATAGTGTTGCAAAAATACACCAGAAATGTAACAATCGGGTGGATGATGGTTCCAGGGAGAAAAGGGAAGTCTGGGACCTCCTGGGCCAGCAGGTTATCGCGGAGACCCAGTATGTATAAAACAGTTAATATTCAAATCCAGAGCTCATGTGCCATTTATTGTTTGTGAAAATCCCTTTCTCTGGTTTCAGGGCTTGCCTGGGAGAGTTGGAAAGGCTGGATTTCCAGGGAGACCCGGTCAAAAGGTCTGTTTGTTTGGACAGTACGCTACAAAGCTCATTCTGGGATTAAAAGAATAGTGGAGGCATGAAGTTGGCTAAACCGGCATACTCTTGAAAAACTTTGCTGTTCCACAAGAGTTGTGTTGTTGATGTTTGGCCACCATGGAAATGTAGTCATACAGTAAAGACGAGGGAGACACCACATTTGTTTAGATGCCTATTTAATAAATCCAGCATGAAATGTTTAAAAATGAAAAATGAAGAGGCAATGACGTGTTTGATGTTTTTGTTTCTCCGACCTATTAAGGGAGAAGCTGGGGCCAATGGTCTTCCTGGTGTGGATGGAAGAGAAGGCCATCCTGTGAGTTGTAAACACAGACGTGACTCATTGTGCATGTTTGGTATTTTGTAGGTCGTTTGCCTCTTTACTTGGACTTCTAGGAATTGAGGCTGTGATGCTTATTATGCATGAATTAAATGTCATATGGAGTTAAGATTGGAGGGGAAAAGAAAAGGGGATCGTTATGAGTGTGGTACTTTACATTTCGGTTGACAAGTATACATGAAAATACACTTTAAGTAACAAAAGATTCAAATGGACAGATACTGTACAAGAGCTGCTTTTCTGGAGCACACAGATTTGCATGCACATGTTTTACTGTAGTACGAGTGCAGCGTGTTAACATACTGTCAGCAGTTCAGAGAGTGACAGCCAGTAAATTAGGGGTATTTCCCCTGTAGTTCATCCCAGGATAACCCTGTTATGTAACAAGTGGGCTCGGGCTCTAATCGAAAGCAGTAAAAGTAACTCGGCGAGGGAATTCTGCGGCGCTCCGGCAAATCTGTTTTAGGAAAGAAAGTGTTTCGACGGGCCAGCCACTCCACTGATCATGATTGTAAATGTTGTCCAAAAGTTTTGCGATGGGCCTGCACAAGATGAGTCATTTGCTCCACAAGGCTGCAAGCCATCCCCCCCACCAGTACAATAGAGTTAGTGATGTATCCAAGGAGACAGGATTAGTACCGTACTTCCTCAAGTTAAAACAAGAAGTTCCCCAGAACGGGGATTTCTTCACATGTAGATAGTGTGAGCATCTGTGTGGCTCTATCTATATATTCTGTCTCTCTGTCTGTCAAATCTCCTCACTCACAACATGTGTTTCAAGCTTCAGTCTGAGGCAAACACTCAGCATCTGCAAGCATTTATCTCAGAAGAAAATAACCCCAAAACAAAAAACTAAAGAGGCGTTCCAGGGTCGTTTTGCTGCATGTGTTGAACCACAGAAACGTTCAGTGTATTAAACCATTTGATTATAAATTTGGATCCTCTCTCCTTCTTTTTCCTACGTGGAGTTTAAACAACTACTTTTTCTATCACAGTATTGCAGCAAATCAAATGTGCGTTGATCAAATGCAGCACATATGGATCGAAATACTGCACACTTTGACATGTGATGAAACTTTAGACAGTAATACTGCACAGAACGAGACAGTTTAAAGGAGGAAATTAAATGAATTATTCAACTACCATGTTTCTCCACTTTTCCTGTGAACGTCTGGCCAACCGTAACTAGGGAGAGTAATATGTCTGCTTCGATTGTTCCAAAAAGTCATTATATCACTTTGAACGGACGTGAACTGGAAATCAGTAGTCCTGCACAAGAATGCATGCAGTTTAATGAGAAATCAATTGGCATTCTTGAATATATGGATCTGCAATACAATGTGTTTCTTTGCTCCCAGGGTATGCCTGGGTTACCGGGAATAACTGGCCTGAGTGGCCAAAAGGTGAGCTCTTCCTAATGCATGTACAAATTAGACGGATCAATTGCATCATTCTTTGTGATCATGTTTGACTGACATTATTTTCATTTAAGGGGGAAGCTGGTTCGCATGGATCCAGGGGCTTCCCAGGATCGATTGGATCCCCTGTAAGTTGCTGTTGGACTATGTGTGTGTAGATGCAGTGCATTACAAAATGAATCTAAAGAGTTACCGAAAACAGTTTTTTATTCAGTTTATTTCTTCACTCTAGGGTGAAATGGGTTTACCCGGTGAACCTGGTTTAAAAGGATCAATCGGAACCAAGGTAATCATTCACGCCTGTTCCCATTCCCAAATCCCATTGGAGCTTCTTCAAGCAGCTGTAGGCTGCCGTCAGTGATGCACAGCTACACCGAAGCTAGCAGAAATAATCGCCGATTTTCCTTTTACCGTCGTTAAAAAAGACTTAATAAAGTATTAAAAATGAATAAACAGTGCACTTAATATAAAATTAGTTAGTCCCCCTCTGCAGACTGCAAGGGCACTGGCTCAACCTGTGACTCCTAAAAAGTCAATACTGCAGATCAATCAACACAAACTGGCGTCGGCCACGAACAAGCTGCACGCCGAGCCATGCCGTGAGTCCAAGCATAATGTAGTGGAGTTTAAACAGCCGCCAACAAGTAGATGGGTCCCTTGTGGCATTCCAGTACATTCCCAAGCTCTATAGCACACAGCCTATACAACACAGGGTCATTAGAGTGGATAAGGTTAAATCTTTGAAGCTTTCTAACAAGTGAATTGATTGAAATGCACAGAGCTGCTTGGGTCAGCAGCTTTTGTATGTTTTGATTGTTCGACATTTTCTGAAATACACATTTTGGTTCAAGTAACGATCTCTTGGCCACACCGGCAGCACTATTTTAAGCCATGATTCGCCACTAATGCTTTCGTCAGTGGAATTTTAGTGGAAATGTAAGCAGTCTGGTTTGGACGCTCCGTCTCCTAATCACTTTTCATTAGCGGATCTGCCTCTAATGGGCCAACGTGTATTGGCAAATGGCACACACGAGTGAAAAGCTAGTTTATGGACATGGAGGCAATACTTTGACTTCATGGCTGACCTTCAGACTGCAATTACAGAGGATTGTTTGACTGGAAAAAAAGCACAAGTAGACTAATACTATAGCATGCATCAACAAAAATGAATTATGATAAGAAGTGAAAATACCAACTGCAGTCCAGCAGTATGTGATATGTCGTTTAGATGTTACTTCATTGTATGTTTTCTGTAACATGTTTTATTTCATAATCCAGGGGAATAAGGGCGAAATTGGAAGTCCAGGTAAACAAGGATCTTCAGGGCCTGTGGTACGTTCCAGTTTTAAATAATCAAATATGAACCAGGTGGCTTTAAAATGTAATAAAATCTTTTTTGGAAGCGTTATGTTGTACAGTATATAAAAAGTGTGTTCTTGTTTCTAATGGTTGGTGTTAAACTGAATCCTATGAAGGGGAAAGCAGGGGAACCAGGACGAGCAGGTCAGCCAGGGCACCCAGGCATGCCAGGACTAATGGGCAGCAAGGTTAGTTCTGCCAGTGTTGGTACGCAGCCATCTCTCCCTCCTTTCATTCAGTTGAAATCTCTCTAGCATATGATTTATGACAATGTTGATTTACAATTTGTAGTTGTTTAGTTGTCGGGGTTAATCCAGTCTGGTAAAAGTCAGTAAAATTAGTTTGCCAGAACTTCCAGCTGTAAGAATCACTTAACTTCCATATCAGTAAGACAATTACATCACAATCAGCTTTTTCGCAGCAATGTTATGACCGCGTAATTTTTGTATCTCTAGTGAGCCAAAATATGAGCTTCAATCAATTGGAATTTGTGTTTTGTTTCCCTGACATAAAATTGTAATGCACTGGTATAATTCATGTCTTTATTTATTTTTGATTGTTTTCTCAGGGACAAAGAGGAAATCCAGGTGAAAGAGGAGAGCTGGTAAGATTGGACATGGACACAATTGATCTGTTTTTCTTAAAATCAATACAGTGTGGATCCATAATTGTTGTATGATTGTATAAGTATAGGTCCTCTATAAGTGGAGGAATATATTGTCTTTAATTAGTTTCACATAGAAGTCAACATATTTCAAACATCCAGTGGAAATAAAGCCTGAATTATTACATATTGATTATGGGTTTAGAAAACAATCACATGTCTTTGGGAAGTATAATTAGATATTTGTCGTTGTGCTCACTTATAACATTCTACATTATTCTAAACTGGATCAATTTCATGTTATAACAACAAAATCATCTCTTTAATGCAACAAGGAAGAGTAATCATATTTATGCAATCACATGGGTAAATAAAGTGTTGCATTTAAAACGCATCATCCCCCATCAATACTATGACCCATATGCATCAGTGATTTCAGATACTTTTGTGAATTAATCTCATGATTTTCTCACCAGGGAATGAGAGGTGAAAAAGGAGAGACTGGCCGGCAAGGGGAGCACGTGAGTTCTTCTGATCAGCTTTGTTGTGTGGTGAAGTCTAGTAGTAGTAGTAGTAGCCTAGTAGTAGTAAAAAGAAAACCTGCAATGAAGTTAATAAGATATTTGAACGATATTAAATATTATACTGTGTGTTTTGAAATGATTTCCTTTAATGTTGTAGTAAGTACAACTTAACAATATATTAATTACTTCCCTAATGAACGGTCAATGTATGTTACTCTGATACTGAGCAGGAACGCTCAAAACTGTCATTTAGATTTAAATGAGGACAGCGCCCCCATGTGGCCATTTTGTGTAGTTAACTTTAAATCTCCACTCATAAGCCCTAAAAGGTGTGGCTTAGCATTATTTCTTCTTGTAAGAGGGGTATAACTGAGTTGGTATCTATATCTAATCCATATAGGCCTTTTGTGTGCAGTTATTATTTTATTTTTTTTACCACATCCTCATTCATTGGTACATTTACATGACCCTGTAAAACTAATCCATTCATAACGACTTGTTAACAAATTATTGAACACATGGCCTTTTTGGCACATTTCTGTAAGCCTGCAGGTGCAACTGTTACCAAGTCTAGATGACATCTAGGGCACATCAGCAGTGATGCTGCAAAATATTGCAGTAATATATTTAGCCTATAGGTGGTGCTACAACAGCTTGACACCCAGTGGTCATGATCCCAGATTTGAGATTATCCATAAAACTATCTGTCAACAACAAGCATCTATACGTAGATCTTCTGTGTTAACAGTCCATCACACTTTAAGGATGCTGCAGCCTTGCTGGAGGTGTGTGCACTATGAGTGCTTGCTAGTTTTAATGACTCATCCTGACTTTCATTGACAGGGCTCCGCTGGTCCAACGGGACTAAAAGGAGAGGTATGTTAAGCTGAATGCCTTAATAACTGCACCGCCCTCCAACATGAATTGATGTGTGTGTATTGCTAACCCTGGGTTGGTATTTTTGCCAGAAAGGGACAGCAGGGGATTCGGGCCAGAGAGGTCAAGAAGGTCAAGTGGGACGGCCCGGACAGCCGGGCCAGTCAGGCCCAGCTGGCCCCCGAGGGCTGCAGGGGGACATTGGTCCACCTGGCTCACCTGGACCTGAAGGAAGATCTGTATGAGCTACACACCGTGCTAACTTTACTGTCAATAATGTTCTTTATTATGATGTTATGTCTAAAACACTAACATAATGGAACGGACGGATCTAAATGATCCATCATTTTTTATTCCAGGCAAATCAAATGTCGGACAGTCACATTCGGCAGATCTGCAGAGACATTCTTCAGAGTGAGTCTCATTATAGACCCATTACGTGTTTCTGTGTGTTCTCACCACACATCTGAACACACTTTCCTTGTCAATCATACCAGCTGAGCTGCCTTTATTGTTGCTGAGCAACCAGCAGAGTAGCTGTACCAGATGTCAAAGCCGGCCTGGATCTCCTGGTCCTCCGGGTCCAACTGGGCTCCAGGGACTCAGGGGTCCTCCTGGACTTAGTGGCTCCAGGGGTCAACCAGGCCGCCCTGGTCAGCCAGGGCACCCTGGTATTAATGGGCTGAAAGGTAAAAGCAGCCTCAAAGTCTACACTATGTTATTATAGCTGTTTTGCAGGATGCTCTAACGGGTACATTTGTGTTTGCAGGAGAACCAGGTTTCAAAGGTGAGAAGGGGAGTCCTGGTCGAACCACCATTGGAGACCAAGGGCCACCGGGCCCTCTAGGTAATTATTAAGCTAATTATGCTTATTTGCTGGACTGCATTAACACATTTCCTCCTTATATCATGGTATACCGTCCCTTTGAAGTGATCACGGTCTAGTATTTTTAACTCCACAGGTCCAATGGGTCCCCATGGGTATGGTAAGCCAGGTTCTCCAGGTAAGCCTGGATCCCCTGGTCTAAACGGAGCAGAGGGTACAAGTGGTAACCCTGGCATCCCTGGTCAGCCCGGGGTGTGTGACCCATCCATGTGCTACGGTAGCATGATGAGGCGGGATCCTTACAGCAAAGGGCCAAACTATTGACGCAATGCAGCGTCACTGCAGGCGCCAGTCTGGAGCTGATGTGGAACAAACAGCCATTCTCAGGAAGATCTCATCTTTACAGCTTCTCTCTGTCACAGAAACAAAACGGACCTCCTCTACCAGCTTTTATGTGATCCCAAACAGTCAACAGAACTAGATCCTACCACATTTTTATTATTAGTTTATTATTCACACGTCTTTGAACAAGCTTTGAGGTTTTAGTGGTGCTTGGAGAATTGATAACTAGCTCCATCTTCTCCTCTCATCTGATCACCTTGTGTACTTCATGTATGTCCGGATCTCTCTCTGGGTAGTGTGGATGGTGCTTATTCCCATAATGCCCCCTGGTGTTGTTCACTGCATGTCGCTCTCTACATTTTCACCATGCATAGGATGGGGAGCTATATCTTCTGTTAAACAACACACATCTTCTATGGTCTATAAATTCCACGTTCAGTGTATTATTTCAACATAAATTATTAGTGAAATTGGCATGTGTCGGCACAAGCCTGTGATTTCCTGGAGCAGATTATGAAGTCTGTGTTCCTTGAGCATTCAGTTTGACTGTTAAGCACTTAGGTCATTATGAAAACATTTTAAAACAGCCAATATTGTGTATCTTCCAATATAAATTAATCATTCCCCTGCTATCACAATACCAATTAGGAAGTACAATTTTCAACGTTCCAACATCTGAAATTTTATGTCATTTATGTTCCCCAAGGCCTACCTTTTCATTACTGTAGCAGGCATTTTATTGTTATTTATAAGTAGTCATAGTCATAACTGTGTGTTTCAGCCGTGACTTGTCTTAAACAGCTTTTGTAAGTTTATTATTTTGTGTCAAGGTGACTTTTGTATGAATTGTTCTTTTATTTTTTTTCCTAGAATTAAAAAATCTTAATGATTTGTGAACTAAGTTTGGTCTTTGGGCTTTTTAGTTTGAGATGTAATAGGAGACTGTCACATTATCTCATCTTTCTCCTGCATTTTTTTATTTATTTAACTTTTTGGGGGGGTTTGTGTCAACATTTCCATTTTCACTACAGCAGCAAACAGGATGAAAAAAAAAGGTCATCACCTGAGTCTTCTAAGGACACAGGACTAGGAAACGACGATACAAGTGCAGCTCCAAAGTGTGTGTTTGTGTGTGAGACTTCAGAAAGGACTATTTAGGTGCTTTTGACGCTAGATGGCGCTATTTGGTAACATCCCAGAACATCCAAGAGTTAGCCAAAAGTAATACTAACTTTTTTTCATGTTGGACAGCAGCCACCCATCACATGGGTATTTATGTTTTTAATTATCCTAATATACATTTTTCAATATGCTGTTAACTGAATGCTCCTCTGAGAATGGAGCTTTCTAGCTCTCTTAACATTTCTATACGTCTTTAAACTTTTAAAAAAAATAGTGTAGATGGAAATCATTGTGAATACATGCATTTATTTGCAATTAGACTGAAGATCTTAATACTGAATTTGCAGTTTCATCTTCTTTTTGTTTTGTTTTTATCTCTTCCCTGATATGTAGCCTGTTTATGATAGTAGGTACCTTCAAGTGCAGCATATTACAATCTGGCCCACTTGTTTGTTGGTGCGTTTACTAAAATAATACTTATCATGCACGCGGTACACAAAAACAACAGGACCGTTGTTGTTGGTGCTGAATGCAGCTGCAGCCTTCTCCCACAAACACGCGGACTTCAATACGTTGAGGTGATTAAAAGGCTCTGTCATTATTCTTTCACTCGTTAAGACGGAGCTCTCGGATTTCAAGTGTCTCCTTTTACACTCCTGCGCCGCCACATTCATCATGGGACCGGAGCTGAAGTTTTATTGCTGCCGGTAGAGGTGGATGCAAAAACAAAAAGTTGAGTGTGGGATGGACTCAGAGGGCAACTAGCCCCAATTCTCTCAGGGGGAGGGAGAAAAAAAAAAAAAAGAAGAAAAAGAAAAATGCGAGTTGGAGCATGAGCTCCTCTGTTCATTTTTTTTGACACAGTTCAACACATTTCATCCACTGGAAACTCCGGGTATCCCTCGACATTATGGGCGTACCTACGGGTCTGTGCATCACAGAGGAGTAAGGTGAGGGACTGGGTCACGGCTCCATAAATAGGCTACTTGGTGGAGGCTTTGGATGGACCCTGGAGGAGGAAATACTGCTGGAGGAAGCTCGCAAGCGCGGGACAGGAGCGCCGACTTTTCTGCAAGCTGATACCTCATTTGTAGAAGGACTGACTGGTAAAAGCCTCTTCAGTTACCACCGTCCAAGTTGTGGTGCCTCCGTCTAATATGGGGAGTCTATGATTCCTCATTAGTAGGGAGATATTTCTATATAAATATATAAATGATTTTATTTTTTTTCTCACGGAGTGCGATGTAGCTCAACTTGACATCCCAGAGTGAACTACTAGTCAGGATGACAGCGCTTACGCCTCTGAACCGCGCTGCTCTCGGACTTGCGTGGAGCTGCTTGAGCTTTCTGTCGTGCGCTCATTGCGGGTTAAGTGACAACCATGTGCACTCCAGCTTCATTTACAGGAGGTTGCGCAATCACGAACGCAGGGAGATCCAGAGAGAGATCCTCTCCATCCTGGGCTTGCCCCACCGTCCGAGGCCCTTCTCGCCCGGGAAGCAGGCGTCCTCGGCGCCGCTCTTCATGCTCGACCTGTACAACGCCATGGCCGTGGAGGAGGAGGAGGGGGGCACGCATCTGGGCGCCGGGAAGAGCCTCGCTGCCAAGACTCAGGGCCACTCCAGGAAAGCGTACTACAGCCCCCAGCATGCCGGGTACTCCCGCGTGGCGCAGCCTTACCGCGCGGCCCCTCTGTTAGGCCACAGCCCCGCGCTCACCACAGCGCGCGACACCAACTTTCTCAACGACGCCGACATGGTCATGAGTTTCGTCAATTTAGGTAAGTGGCGTTAAAGTGGGGATCACGTCGCACCAGGTTGCATTCAATCAGTAGGAATCGAAATTAGAGTACAGGCCAGGTTTTACATTGTTATTTGGGGTGACTTCTGGGTTTTTAAATCATATTTATTTTATATCTTTATTCCTTCCACGGTAAAGGAAATTATGCTTTAATAAGGACTTTCCCCGAGTGTGCTTTATCTCTAATATTTTGCAATTTTCGTCCAATTAATTTATCGTAGACAAGGTGCTAAAATACTGCAGCATTAAAGCCGTCATCCATGTTTTTCAACAGTAAAGTCAAGTGTCCATCTTAATTTATTAATAATTATAAGCATGCCTGCTAGGTTGGTATCAGACCATAATTTTGTAAAAGAAAAAGTGTAGATTTAGTTTAAATAACCTGAGCTATGTTGTCCTATAAATAACTATATTAAAATGTACAGTCATGCCCTCCTCTCACTCTGTTTAATTTGTTTCTTTTATGCCTAAATGTTAATATGTACGTTTTCAGACATCAGTTCAGCTTGTTAGACTCTGTGTGAAATATTTAGTATTTAACAGAATTAGGCCCAACATTTTGACCTTTAGCCAATTTGTGCTGCTTTCTATTAAATGGCAGCTGATCTGTATAATGATTCTGTTTGTTCAGTAGCAGCGACCCTGAACCCAGCAGTTCAGAGTGCCTTATCAGATGACTGTCTGACCTTGAGAAAATTGCCCTAAATGATTTCCTGTTGTTAAAAGCAGAGTGATATTGACTGATGCCTCTATATTTCTTGATTCTATCACGGAAGAGAAAGCAGTAGCTCCAGTCATGTTCGCATTATTTGAGGTATTTATCGCTTTTTAATGAGAATTAAAATATTAAGCTTCCCACATGGAATGTTGAAATGAACAACCACAATAAATTATGAGACACTGCAAACCCCCAAATGAAAGATGAAGAAAATCACCACGAATAATCTTTTAGATCATCCTGGTATTGTAGTGTTAAGGATGTCGGTTTCTTAAATATGAAGCAAAAACATGTACAAGTGAATTTGTCTAGTGTTTCTTGGAAGTATAATCCTTCACCTTGGCCTGAGCCCATCTGTTTCCACTTACCACTATACCAGGGCATGTACACTGTCAGCCTTGAAAGCTCTGCTCTCGTTCTGGGGACTGTCAGTGAAGTGTTCAATGGGGCTCTGTCTTTATTACAGTACACTCAAATAGAGCTCCTGACCTCAACTGTTTTAGAAACGTCTATGTGGCGTTTCATGCAGTTTAATATGCTTACTGTAACCACCTGAACCTTCGGCGCATAAATAGGAATTCAGCCGCTGAAAATCAACAAGAAGTAAAACTGAAACTTGATTGATCTTGTTGACGAAATACGGATACAACAAGCTGAGTCCAATTAATACGCAACACATCAAGAATACAAGTGGCTCTACCTGACCATAGAGTGAATATTATTATTTAATCTTTATTTTGAAGTGAAATGCCGTCGGTGGCACCTCTGCTTCAGATTACTGCCTGTGGCTAATATAATGGAACACGCTCAGTGGGTAAAAGTCAGAGCTGACCTCTGACCTGTTTGTGCTAAGTAACCACAGGCGGTCTCTCTCGATAAAATATCAGGGAAATGCACCGCGTGATATCGCTACGGGTGTCAGAAAATCCACTGACCTTTTCCGCTGCGAGGCGGGGGTGTGAGACAGATAGTGGCATCAAAGTATCAGCATGCTCATAACGTTGATGCACCAAGGACCTTTGATCTTTAAAGTCATTGCATTCAGGTGCTACAAAAAATAGATGCAACCATTTGAAAAATTCACACTGCACATATTTATTTGCGTGCAGCAAAAATATAAAATAATTTCTACAATGTTGCCACGCAAAATATTGCGATACTCTGCTTTATCGATTTTTTTTCTTGCTTTCTTGAAAAAATGACAGGCCGAAAAAACAATATCTTATGTTAATCATTATACTAGAAATGTGCATTGTATGGAACCCCGTAGGTCTCACACCACATTGTATTCAGTGTGAGGTCAGAAATGAGGTCAGAGTAGAAGCTCATGACGTTGAGGAATCCTGTCTGGTCTTTTCTCTCACATGAGGAACAGACCAAAGTGTCTTTAATTGAAATCAGCCTGTTTTTCTTAACTGACAGCCCATTCATCATGGCCAGAGAATGCAGTTAGGCACACAGTAGAGGGCCTGTCTGGGAGCTACTACCTGTATTCAGTTGACTGATTTAATGAACTGGAAAGTGCTTTTGTTGGTAGTCAAAATGTTTGGATTGGACGTGGAATGTAAAAGAAGATGTGATAAATTACTCCTTTTTTTCTCTGTGCGTTAATGCTGACATATTTTCTCCTCGGAGCAACGCACGCAGCAGTTTGGGAGTTGAAGTCATATTTTTCTGATCAGCGTGAGCTTGGCCTCCGAGTAAAGGTGAAATTAGTCACAGCATATTTTCTTTCCCAGTGGAGAAAGATAAAGATTTTTCTCACCAACGACGACACTACAAGGAGTTCCGTTTCGATCTGACTCAAATCCCTGAAGGAGAGGCGGTGACGGCTGCAGAGTTTCGGATCTACAAGGACCGCAGTCACAGTCGCTATGACAACGTGACCCTGAAGGTGACCATCTACCAAGTCATCAAGGAATATCAAAACAAGTAAGTACCTAAACAACTAAAACCACACATTACACCACCAGTGTACCACCATGGTGGATTCTTAGATTAACTCAAGTACTCAATTTTGAGGTTTTTGTACTTTAACATGAGTATTTCCATTTCTGCTACTTTATACTTCTACTGGAAATCATTTCCAATACAAATATTGATTTTTTTTCTTATGGCAGAAGTAGTAGAAGTTACTTATAATTTAGAGGTAGGCATTAAGCATAGTATCGCAATATACCACACAAATGTGGTAATATTGAATCGATAAAAGTGTCAACCTTTTGATACATAAACTGTTAATATTGCAAAAAAAAATCAAACCTTATGGTTGCAATTGCTTTCTATTAGATGGTGCTGAATGTTTTCTGGTGTGGTCTTGGGTAAAGGAAGGCAGGAAGTTGAGTGTTGGTCAGTCTGTTAGCTTGATTGACGAACCTATGTTTTGCTGCGATTAAAATGATTGAAGTGAGACGAAGTGAATGAAAACTTGTTAGAGCAAACAGATGTTGACAAACTGCTAATTTGTTTTGTTTAAAAAGGTAGTAAATTGCAATATATGTTATTTTCTTGCAATTAGAACATATTGTGACATCAGGATCACGATAATATCGTAGTTGGGGGTGATTTTACATACAAAACATATGACTTGATCTTTAAAATGATGCATTAGATTAAACTGCCAACAACATTTAAATAAATAAATTTACCTCCACCAGCTAAAACATTAAAATGCTGCCTTCTATTCAGACATTTTGGTCCAGTACCACTCTGACAGGGGCCAGGGGAGTATTTTCACCCCACTTATCTTATTTCACAGTTAAAAAGGCACATATTCCAACAGCTACTGTCTTGCACAGTTAAAACTTTCCACTTGCACAGTATCTCCAACTCTGTTCTCCTTCATCCGCACCACGTCTGCCTTACAAATATAGTCCTCGGATAAAGAGAAGTCCATTAGCAAGTCGGCCACTTATGAGGCTCGGAAGGTCCATCAGTTATCACTCGTCTTGTGTTGCCTGCCAAAGCCGACCGCTTCCCAGATGAAGCCATGAGGGCCCACAATAGGGGGGAAGGGGCTCCCTCGG
This sequence comes from Chelidonichthys spinosus, assembly GCA_029853015.1. Taxonomy (NCBI): domain Eukaryota; kingdom Metazoa; phylum Chordata; class Actinopteri; order Perciformes; family Triglidae; genus Chelidonichthys; species Chelidonichthys spinosus. Next base: position 19,536,862 of record CM056832.1, on the reverse strand, counting down.
GTGCTCCTGTGGTCACTGTTATGCCCACCACCTGCCTGTCTTAACAATATTCCGGAAGTTCAAACCATGACATAGCTGAATACACAAGGGTGCACTTAAAAGTGGGCCCACATTCGCTTGCCAAAAATGTGTGTGGGTGATTGAAGGGGAGATATGGCCCTCCTGGGCTTTGAAAAGGCCCAAGTCAATGGACTCTGCCATCTTAAAGAGAAAGGCTGCTCAGTCTAAGTTTTCACACACGCTTTCATGGGGAACTGTGTCGGAGTTAGCAATCACACACAAGAAGATTCATTTCCCAGTGCAACAGATCTCTGAAACAATACTGTGATTTTAATGCTGAAGTGTTAACTCGTTTGAGAAAACAATAACATGACATGATGTGAGTATTATGAGCTTGTAAGCCATTTCATTCATGTTTTTCTACACACGTTCACTGCCAATGGTTTTCTGTTGGGTGTTTCTAAGTAAAATCACTTGTGCAACTATATTTAATGGGATTAATTAGCTAATTAAAATATAATTTTTTTTATTTTTGTTGGGGCATCTCAAGGGTTTAAGACAGTGACTGCGGACATTATTAACAATGTCCACAGTTCAAGTCCAGCCAAGGACCCTCTCCCCTCACTTACCGTCAACAGTCCTGAAAAAATAACTTTGTTAGGGTTAAGTAAAGTTTGCATTCTACTCACGACTCGTGGGAGACGTGAACTTGAGACGCCGGTGTTTTCTAAACCAACAGTTTAGTTCTGTTTACATTCGCTCTTTTTCACCCAAACACAACGTGTGTACAGCTGATGTCGTTGCGTGACGACGTTGAATGCGTTTTTCTTACACTTTAAAACATCTGCACAGCGTATTTTTGTTAGAATGTGAAACCGACGGTGTTTACATCCATGTTTGCTTGCTAGCGATTCTCTTCACTGACGTTGCGGGGGCAAAAAAACTACAAAAAATGGGTTTTATTGCCACTGGCGATTGAGGGAAACAGCGTACTTGAGCGCATGAACAAAAGAAACTGAACAGGCGCCGCCTGATCAGATCTGTCACTTGAAAGGAACCCAATGCAAATTGCGAAGCACGTTTTTTTGTTGTTCGTTTTGCAACATCGGGTTGATTGTTGCCGCATGTTAAAAATATGCACGGGCTGATATACATGAATCACAACTCCTGAAATGTTTACCCATCGAATAGTGGAAATCTTGGCGCACGTTTAAACCGCACAACTCTGCGGTTTATTACAAGTCAGATCCCCCAACAATAGGCTGCTTTTTCTTTTTATCTTCAGTGCAAATGACCAAATTACTCTTCCACACCAAATCACCAGTTTTTAATAACGAAGGCCTTTCATAAAGAGGAATGTTTGCTTTCAAAAGGAGGACGAGAGAAATCATAAAAACTTTAATAAAAGCCATTCGGATATTTGGCATCTGCTGCAGAGTTTTGGCTGAAGCATCCATTTGTGATCAGATACCTTGTTTATCTGTTCCAGTCTGGTTTACGACCACTAGGACCCGGTTTTTAATGCACTTAAAGAAGCATATGGTTTCCTTTTTGTGTCCCATTAAAGCTATGCAACATTATGGTGCACAAGCAGCTTGTATTTGTTCTTGACTGCAGCAGTAAAGGGAACACATTCAGTCCACCGACACCTCTCTGAAAGTAAATATTGAAAATCAACACACCATATAAGGTTTTCAATGGATTACGATATAATTTGAATAATATGGAGACATACTGTGTGTACCGTGTACCGTGTACCGGCCGTTTGAGTGTGCATCATTCAAAGCAAATATCGGTTTCATTGTTTCTTCTCGTACCTCCAGTGATGCGGAGACATTCCTGCTCGACTCCAAAAGGGTCCAGGCGTCCGACGGAGGCTGGTTAGTGTTCGACATCACGACCACCAGCAACCACTGGGTGATGAACCCGCAGCAGAACCTGGGCCTGCAGCTCTGTGTGGAAACTGTAGATGGCAAGTGAAGTTCAATTTTTATTATTATGAATTTCTTCTTGGAAGACACTCTTGGAATCGAGAAAAGGCCAAGAAGTTCAGGACGTTTCAGACAATCCACACGTCTGCATTTGACTAAATTATTAATAGTATTCGCAGAGATACTGGTCATAGAATGACAGAAAATCCTATTTCCTTTTGTTTTGTTTTGAAAGTTTGTTTTTTACCTTTTCCGCTTGTTAAAGGCCGAAGTATTAACATCAAATCTGCTGGAATCATTGGGAGGAATGGGCCCCAGTCCAAACAGCCTTTCCTGGTTGCCTTCTTCAAGGCCAGCGGGGTGTTGCTTCGCTCTGTCAGAGCTGCTGGTGGGAAGAAAAAGAACCACAATCGCAATAAATCTGCTAATCAACAAGAATCATCTAGGGCCCCAAAAACTGGAGGTATGTGCACTTTTATGACGCAGTGAAGATGCTACCATCATTTACTTTTTTCCTACACACATCAGATGTTTTAATTTAGACGTCTTTTTGCCGATGTGGCCGTCGTTCAGACAGACCAACATAATTTACAGCAGGAACATATCCTGAAGATTGCCGGCCAGATGTGGGAAAGAAAACACAATATATTTCTAATTTATCACAATTCCAGTGATTAGCAGAGCCCCACTGTAGGATGGTGCTATGGACTCCCAAAAGTCTGTATTTATGGACTGCATAGATGTATTCCTAGCACATTTGTTGAAAAGCTTAAGCCGTTTTATTTATTTATTTATTGTTTTCAGATTACAACACCAGTGAACAGAAGCAAGCCTGCAAGAAGCACGAACTTTACGTCAGTTTCCGGGATTTAGGCTGGCAGGTAAGACAAACTTATTTCACGTAACAGAACATTTAGAAAACAGTAGTAAGACAATGAACAATACATTTTGATTGAGATAATTAAGTGTCATAAATAAAGGAAGCTTGTGTTTTTTGGGGGGGGTTAAGGATTGGATCATCGCACCTGAGGGCTATGCTGCGTTTTACTGCGATGGGGAATGCTCATTTCCACTCAACGCACACATGAATGCAACAAATCACGCAATTGTTCAAACCCTGGTGAGTATTCTTTAGAGTGCATTGCAATAAAAATCACCTTATAAGCTCCCATAATGTTCCCAGCAGGTGTGATTCATTTGAAACTCGCAGCCTCTTTTAAACACTCACTCACGTTCTGCTCTCATTTATAGGTCCATTTAATGTTTCCTGACAATGTGCCAAAGCCGTGCTGCGCTCCGACGAAGCTCAACGCAATATCGGTGCTTTACTTTGATGACAGCTCCAACGTCATCCTCAAGAAATATAGAAACATGGTAGTCAGGTCTTGTGGTTGCCATTAGCGGCCGGCGAACTTTAATTTATGCTATCTGGTATGGGAATCGCTGGAAAACACATCTGCAGGTGTGATGTGATGTACAGTATTATGTATATAAAGTTTTATTACCTAATTTATTTCCTCTCTCTTTTTTTTAAATAGCACTGAATATTGTGATATTTAAATGATTAGGATAAAAATGTTATCAGTTAACTTGTGTGTCCGTTGGCATATACTCCCTCTTAGTTACGTCTGTGTGATAACTTTTATGAGTTCACTGGAGTCACCGTGATGCAAAAGATCGCTTCCCCTTCTGCCCGTTTTTCCCTTTTTTACAATACGCTTGTGCTAGAAATACTCAAATTATACACGGATGTCAGTGTATGATGTGTTTATCTCCATTATGGACCCACATTTAGGCATTGGACCAGATGAAAACTTCACATTACTACTATCCCGGCTAAAATAATTTAAATTCACGATATTATCCCGGTAATATCACAGTATCAAATCAAATTATCTTAAATAAGATCATCATAAATCAAAGGCCCTCCTGCATAATATGCAAATTACATTTTAAAAATGTATTTTGAATCCTGTTTTTTTAAATGGAGCTCTATTTTTTATAGATAATAAAATACAATAAAATATTTTTTATTTATTTTATTGTAAAAAAATACAGCTTTTTCATATTCACGATGATTCCAATAATGGAAATTCACCATGATCTTTTTCTTTATCGCCATCCATGATAAAATCCTACTTCCCTACCCGCAGTTATAAAAGACACGTGGAGAATAATGCAACATCACAAGTTAATTTGACAAGGGAGACCGCAAGACGATATCATTACCGCTAATATCCCAACTTCAACAGGCTGTTGGAAATATTGTAAATCAAATTGAATCACTGGGAAATAAAAATAGCGAGTGTTCTCTAATGTAAACCAAACTGCCCAAAGCTATTTTCAAGCTGCCACTGTCTTTCAGCACTGATACGGTTTCACCTCCTTTTAAGCCAGCTTTTTACTTTGTTGTTGTTTTTCACAAGTGTTCTCAGACAACGATGTCAGTCTGGAATTACCCGCTCATAATGTCGAGAGTTCACTTGTGACAATTTTGAAACAATGTTTATGGAAAATTCTTCCATAAACACTGTTTCCTCTTATGTTTGGGGAAAGTATATCAATGTAGATTGTTGTGTATTTTAATAAATGTACCACTTGAAAAACTCTCATCTTATGCTTTGCCTTTACTTGACCTCACAGCTTTTCTCGCTCCATATATCACTCTAAACTATATGCAAAAATGCAGTGAATCTTGGGGATTTTTTACCCCCTCCCCCTCCAGCTGCAAGTCCTCCACCCATTTCAAAGTCTAGTCATCCTTTTGTATTTCTGTATGGAGCTCTGCGGATGTTTTACACGCTTGTTGCCGGACTACCGTCGCAGATTTATAAATGTTTGACAAGTGTGATATAAACTAGGGGTCCGCCCATGGAGCCTGTCGACGGGCTCTCGGGGGTCGGGAATACTGGAGGGACGGTGCTGCGACCCACAAGGGCGATTATCACGAGGCAGAGTAAGGTATATCATTTTGTAAGCAATCCCGATTACGGGGAGAGATACCATCCATCATATGATTTGTGTGATGTACATGACGCACACTGCTTGCTCGCCTACGTTCTCACTCATATTTTGGATGTTGCCATCGCCTCGGAGCTAAGATTCACCCCTGGAAACGAAGCGGGGACCGTAAACTAAACTTGAGTTTGCTGCATTTCCTCCTCCTTCAGGATAAGCAGAACTTCCAGAAAAATGCGAGCAGACGTGCCATTTACAGAGAAACACTCAGGGATTTTCAATGGTCTCGGCAATCTAGGGATTAGGTTAAGGATTAATATTTGTTTACACAACTGTGTTGACCTTCACTGAACACAGGATATGTACTGTTGCACTTATTTTACCCCCTCTACCCTCCCACTTCTATAACATTTTCTTTTTTTCTCTGACATGGCAGAACATTGAGTGACTGTATTTCACTTAATTAAAAGCAGTGGCTGGCTTGCCCAGATGTTATGTGCGCTCCATCTAAAAGGAGTGTTGACATTCAGTGAATAGAGGAGGCCACCTGCTAACTTAACTCTTGGCTTGAGGGGTGATTTGCATTCCTGCGGCCTGTTGCCTGGCATGATTACTCCTCGCACTTCACAATCCCATCTACTGTTTTAATAGCGTGGATTCTTTCCAATATGGCTGCATTTCTTCCTTTTCTGTAGCTGCTATGAATGAGCTCCTATTTAAGTTCTCTCCGAAATGACACGGCCTTCACGACATCGAGCCTGACCACATGAAAGGAAAGGGGCTAACAATTGCCATACTCAGGGGCCGATTAATCTAGCGACCCCCTTCTCCTCTGAGAGCACCGCGGTCAAAAACAGGCTGCAGTGAGTCAGAGGTGCTTTGACATTCATCACATCAGCACTTCTGAAAAACATGCTGGAGAAAAAGGTCACGACCCATCACAGTTTACTTATCACCAAGTGTTTCTTGTGAATTATTCATGAATCACGCTCTCAGGCTCATAGCGTCTGTCACAACATACCGCTGGCTTTACATAAACACGCTTACAGTGTGTTTCCAGTGCTGATATTAAGACTCTTCTCCACCGCATACATGTTTATTCTCTTCACCTGATCGAGAAAACAGACGCGTCCACGTGAGCGGCTGTTAAGAACATGTTCTTTTGTTCAGCAAATTTGATATATTTAGTGAGGCGAGATCATCTTGAAGCTCTTAGCAGGCCGAAAGCTGGCGCTCTCTCAAGTCGCAAAATGCTTGATGATCCAGGTCATTTAAAAAAATAATAAAATCTCATCTAAACCATCACTAGCAGGGAATGTGCTGACAAATATTGCGAAACAAAAAAGGCGATGTAACAAGCCGCCGTTCTTGTCAGACCACCGGCGGAGGAGTTCGTGCTGGAAGCGTCTCAGAGATGTCCTCGCTGATTAAATCACAAAGGCTGGAATATTTTTAAGCCTCTTTTCTGTTTCCAGAAATGAATGAAGCCCAGTTTTAGTGGAGCGATGGCTCACTCACACATATTAAATAGTCTATAAACTTCTGATTTTCAAAATCATTTGCAGCGGTTTCTAAGTATGTCAAAGTGAAACAAAACAGCAGGAATACCGAGAATAAATCAAACTTCTTATTTTCAACACTGAATGTTTCTATCGTCAAAGGCTCCTTAACATCTTTCATTCTCCTCAGCCTTGTAGACTACTTCCCATAATGATTTATTTATAGTGTATTGAAAGTAGTTTCAGTAGTTATTCATTTTTTTTAAATTGTATTTGAATGAAAATCAAACGTGATCAGCGGTCCATGACAGAAACGTCAGATTTTACACAAACATACTCATAAACTGTGAAACCAAACATTTGCTCACAGTCTTAATGGAGATTAACATGCCAGTAACTCTACACACTTATAGTTAATTGTTTTATTTGTGACTTTGTCCGTCATTCATGGGCTTGATTAGCAGAAAAGTCGGCTCTAATGCCGGCAGGTCAGATGATTGACATGGTGCTTATTTTTAACCGCATTTTGGTCAATCTAATCAGAGTACAAAACATAATAGTTATCGTTCATTTGATTTAGTAATTCCATGTTTCATTGATTCCCCTCTGAGGTCTTTTTCTTTCTGCGTTTGTTTTGAAAGTGTCACCTTGCAGTCCGTCCACAAGGCAAGTGAAACTGTATCTAATAAAAATGTTGTGCAGTTTACCTAATTCATCTCCCCACATATGGTTCTCCTTATTTGTATTCGGTGGGTGGGCTACGACTTCCACACAGCTCAATCAGTCCCTCTTGGAACGGGGAGACCATATGGGTCGCATTTTTACATGTTGTTTGGTATGACAAGGCAGCAGCCGGACCAGCGAGGAATGTGGCCCGACAGAAGGCCACGCAGAAACGCCGCTATGTTTGCTTGTTATTCACATATGCACATTAGCTTCCCCGGCCGGAGAAACGAGGGTTTTGGGTTCTCAAAGTCACAACAGGCCGCTTGTGAAGTCAACTGTCACTTCCCATTAGCACTAGAGGTGGCACCTGTGCATTTAAACCGTGACTTTACTTTGAAGTCTTGTGTTTTTAGCCTGGATTGAAGTAATAAATCAACTGGAATCACACATTTAAACCCTCTGCTTACTTCACACAACTCCATAAAATGTGTTCACACACAGTTGTTTTAAAAGTAAGTCTCTTTCCGTTTTCCTTTTTACTATTGCATGCGGCATTTATGACACATATTTTCCATGATAATCCAGAAGAAACGTGAGTCTTCTAACTTCTACGTTTTTTGGTCTCAGCAGGAATAAAAGCCAATGTCTGCTCTCTTTCAGTTATGTCCGCCTGTCACCCATCTATTGTACAATTTATGTCAGAGACCACATAAAATAAAATAAAGGCTAAAAGGAAAAATACAAATCAAAGGAGATGCACAGGATATAAACCTGTTTCCGAGGCCAAGGATGTCTCTATCCTGAACTAATCGTGCTGATTTACTGTACAGCCCAGCTCTCAAACTAATGTTTAAAATGCTGCCAAACAGGGTCCATGAGAAGAACCTGGGCGCAATTACGAACTAAGAAAATAAATTAAAAAAAACACAAGCAAGAAAGAAAAACATCCCAAATCACTCTACAAAGGTAAACCCTTTCTATTGAAACCTGCTGTCCAGGTCTTTAAATTTAAGGAGTCAGTTAAGCATCATCCTGAGCCAAGACGATTAAAGCTACGTAGAATTTATACTGTAGAATGGAGGCTCTATTTGCTCAGCAGAACTGCAACTGCTATTATGTCTGCAGCTTATTACAGAAAGACAATGTGCACATCTTTCACGATGAGATCAAAAGTCCTCTTGGTTGGTGATTGAAAGCCTCATACATCAAGCATGTCCAAACGTAATGAACAACAAAGACTTTATTTACGCTTTTACGATATTTGGCACAAATTTGAAGGTTATTTCTCAAGTATTTTCCATTAACTGTTGTCGGCCATACTGTACTCAGCTCTTACAGTGCAGGTATGGCTTCCACATAGTGTTAAAAAATCCTCCGCTCGAGGCCGAGACGCTTGCGGCTTGTGACTGTCGTCGTCTCACACCACAACAGGAATAATGAACCAAACATGCTGCCGTATCCGTTCAGAGAGCAAATAGAGATGTCAACAGCGACCACTTAACCCCGTTCATGTGGATTCTGGCTGTTGTAAACGTCGCTGTGAAATTCAATTTCTCCCACCAAGGCTATAGCGATACGTTGAAGGAAATCTCGATACTTTATGATCCAGTCGGAGCAGCAATCCAGCCATGAAGTCCTCTGTGGTGCAATATAAAATCTGCACGATAAATATCTGGCCGCTTAGAAACATCCGCTTGAATGCATCTTCGACCAAGTGGTGTGATTTGTTTTTGACTTTGTGAAGGAAAAAAAATTAGGATTGTAGCAGAATAAATTTAAATTGAAGCCAATTGATTATTCTGGGGGGGGGGGGGGGTTATGCTTTTTTGAGGGGGTTTGCAATCCTTATCAAATCTAATGTTCATCATTCTGAACAGGCGGCTGCCACAGCGATGTTTTTCAAATGTATTCAACATGTACAGAGCCAGAGGAATTGCATTTTTATACATCAATGCTCAACAGTCGTGATCAAATGTGGACACAACACACAGGTCAGTGGCTTTTGTGAGTGAAAGCCACAGGGCGCTCTGTGGTGTGATTACAGTGAGGATAATCTTTAACACACATGCTGTCTCTAAGGGGAGCTGTGGAAAGTTGGCTCGGAGCAGCCAGCCTTCCTGAAGAAACTGTAAGGTAGGCTGCTATTTTTATCAAGGCTTTACATTTTATTCAAAAAAAAAAGTGTTTGTGGTCAGTTTTTTTTCTTCTTCTCGGTACATAGTTGAATATAATGGAAATAAGACGGGGGTGGTGATGCCTTTCCTTCCACAAGAGCGAGATTATTTATATATACGTCCATTCTTTTTCATGCTCTTTTTTGTACAGTGCGTCTTATACACAATTCAGTTTCAATTATACACCATAAAGTGGTCTCTTTCTGTGGGACGGGGTGTAATTATTCTAACTATATAGCCAACAAACCCTTCCATCTTCTCCGGGTAAGAAAGACTATGTCATCATGATTATTGCTTTCAGGGTGATGATCATGTGCTAGCCGTTCGGCATCGGGACTCTCTTGTTAAAGTTCAGTTAAATCCGTGGTGTAAAATTGAAGACGGGTGGACGATGAAAATTGATTTAATCTGGTTCCTGTTTTCCTTCTCCCACTTTGTTTTCAGTATATATCCAAGAGCTTAAAGCCTCTTTCGTGCCCAGCTGAAACCTGTACTCCATAAAGTGCTGTTTTTCACATCTGTTTCTTTCTTAGGACAGAAAAAAAGAGAGAATAGTGCCTTTCTTTTTACACACAACTTTTTCAGCTCAGAAACATGTTGTGACATTTGCCCCGTTTGATTTTTATTTAATATTTTGAGGCATTCATCATGTGCTTGGTCTCCAAAATCCTCATGGGTAGAATATATTGTCCTCAGGAGACAGCTTAAAAACCAGCGCGGAGACGTTCTTTTTCCTGCCAAGGCGTATCTGTTTGCCTAATCTAACGTAAAGAGAAGCACCCCTTTACAGAGTTTAACCACGCAGGAAACATCCTTAACTTTGTACACTTTGATTTATTTGATAGTGGTCTGATGAGTAGACTAAATTGCCATTTAGTTTCACTTCATTATTGTTTGAATGGAACATGTGCGCCGTGATTACAGAGGTCTGGAACGAAGCACATTTGTAAATACTGTTGTGATACATAAATCCTCCATTTAATTTGACAAAATCCTCCATTTATGTGTCCAGTCTAAACACATATTGATCAAAAAGATCAAATCAAGTAAAACCCAATTACTTGTTCGTCTAACATGATATAAATATGCTCTTATTATCGTTGTCTCACATATCAGTGTTAATTTAGAGATATTGGATGACCTTTTCTATCGTACTATTTTTGGGTAAAATGTCAAAATCTTCCTCCATTTACATACCATCCTAGCCTTTAAAGGTTCCACTCACCTGCATTACATTGACTCCTATAAGCAGGAAAACCCCTGAAGGCCAGTTCTTTAAAGCGACCCTCTGCAGCTGGTACTTGTCAAGATAAACCACAGTGCTGAGTTTCCTTGAAAGTAGAAATGTTAAAAGGCCAGTTAGGGTTAATTGGTTGATGCAGTTATCACTGATTGAAAAAGAGCCAGTGTGAAACCAACCTTTTCTGGAAATGTAGTCACATTTCTGAAAATAGACAGCAAATACAAATGATGAATTACATTTGTTATGGTGATAATATTATAAGTTGATATTTAGTTCCTCAACATATCATTTTAAAGGTTCTACAGAATATATACCCAACACTATGCATTATGGTCGCAGAAATGTCGAAATAATTTGCACTAACTTGGTGCTTCTGAAAAATGCAAGCACAGATTTACAGAAATCTGAAAAGATTTATTATTTTCAGGCAAATATAACTACATCAGAAAAATACTTGGTTGAACTTATTATCAATCTGATATCATTTAATGTATAAAACTAAATTAGTTGTGTTCATTATTATTTAAAAGTTGCATACAACAATGATCAACCACTGCACTGTTTTATGTACCTAAGAGGACCGTGAATAAGTGATTAGGGGCGATACGAAAACAATTTTAGGGGGTGGCAACTGATAGACATCAACCTTGAAGTCTGCTCCAAAGAAAGCTTTTTTCAGGGCTGATCATAGGAGTGGCCCTCCTCCCCTGGGAGAGAGGTAGAGGTCTCTCATCACGGAGCAGTTTAGCGTGGTGAGATGGTTAAATGCGAGGACTACATTTAGCCCCTCTATTGTTAACATCTGGCTTCAGAAGAACGGCTCTTTCTCTGGTAAATGTTGCTCTGGCTTAACAAGGGATTTTATTACACCATGCAGTTGACATTGGCAGGAGTGGCATGTCTGGCAATGGAAGCCCTTCAACTGTTCAGGTCACAGGAGATCAATCAGAGCAGCCTGTTTTCCCCTGAAGCCTTCCATTCTCACCAGAACAGGGGGTTGAATATCTATCTAATCTTGTTCTACCGAGATATGAAACATCAACAGTGAATAGTCAGATCTACGTATTCAGTGGTTAACCTATTTATACATCATTTGGAGTCAAATTGCAGTTGTACAAACTCCTCTTTCCTTATAGAATCTTTTTATATGCGCTGCACCTGCATTCCCCCTTTTGGATGCATTTATTATATCATCCCTCGAAATGCATTTGGAATAATTCCCCGCCTTAAGTGCAGCATTAATCTCCCGTATCGCTCCATTTGCCACTTTGCTTCACACCATTTCCTCTCTCTCAGCTTCCAGCCCCCCTCAGTCCTCTGTTTTTATCGTCTCCCTGGTACAGTAGGGATGTGGCTGCCATGGCAACTGCTGACTCATCCACCGTCTGCAGCCGTCCTCTACTTCCCTCTCATGCAGCCAGGCCCTCCATCGTCGGTAGGCCTATTAGCATATTGATCCGAGGCTTCAATTTGCCTTATTGGTTGCAGCAGTCCATCCAGGTATCGGGGGACACGGAGGTGCAGCGGGGCTGAACAGCAGCCTTTCGGATGGGCAACGTACCCACCACAGTGAAGCACTGCCTGAGCTATGAGCAACTCATCCAGGACTACCCATGGCTGAAACGCTGGCTGCAGGAGGAGAAGGTGGGCGTTGTTTTTCTTGTTTCTAATCTGCTGCACATGCTCTGACACATGACTCTATCATGACAGAGCGGACGCACAGTGCCGATGCTGCAGTGCATGCTGCTTATGTAATAGGCAACATACGCAGCATGCACTGCAGCATCGGCACTGTCATGTGTACTGCTTATGTGTTCTTCTTCAATGGAAATTGTGTCTCTAAATAAGAAAGGTAGATTGTATTTATATTTCTGAATTGACAGTATGTGACAAGCTAGATGCTTCCTTTCTGTTACTACATTTGGCTGCATATTATTTGATAATAATTTAACAAGAAGAATACCATGTTTATTGCTGACCATGGTGGTTCTTCTCATTTACATAATCATTATATTTACGTTGCATCAAATCACTCAAGAAGCATCTTGAAATCCAAATACAAAGCATCAAGTATTACAGACAAAATCTACTAAATGTACCAAAAGTAGAAGTACTGGATTACTGATGCAACAGTGTGCATCATGTTATTGTTATAGTTGGTGAATAATTCAAACTATATTACTTTATATACTGTTGATAGTTTAATCCGACAATGCATGCCAATTTCATACATTATTATTGTGGATTAAAAAGTACAAAACAAGTATAAAGAATGATTAAATGAAACTACTCAAGTAACATCCAAGTACCTCCATGTAGCCAGTTTCCGCTGCCTTCGTGGTGTCAGAATTTCGGTAATTACGAGTCGCCGACTTGAAGGCAACATTAGTAACGTAACGTACAGCTACGTAAGGTAGCTAACGTTAATTGAGTCAATTCAGCTAGCTAGCTACACTGCATGGCTAACTGTTACGTCAAGCGTTTACTTACCGTTAACTTGTTTACGTAAGGCCACAGCACCGGAAGTGAAGTTGGGGAGGACAGGCTAATGTCTAACGTTAGCGAGCTAAAGTCAGAGATATACTATATTTACGAAGTTGGAGACATGCAGAGGCGAACGAAGCGTGAAAAGTTGACTCACATTTGTCAAATAGACAGAAAAAAGGCTCCTAATGATTATTAATATCTCTCCATGTCCGTTGGATATGAAAGAAGACACGCTAGCCGTTAGCCGTAACAGCTAATTAGCTAACTGCCTATTTTGCCTGTTCTCTGCTTCAACGTCGATAGGACCATAGGATAGGACGTTAGATAGCAGTTTGCAGGTTTTGCTGAGCTTGGTGTTTTTTTTAAAGGGGCCAGCTAAATTATACAATCTTTAATCTCTTCATGATAGTTCCATATTTAATGAAAAAGGCAATTTTCTCTAGAATTACGAGGTTTAGACCAGAAAAATACCCTGATCCTCAGAATATCCCTTGTGGTTTGTGTGGAGTTACCCTCACCTTCTCTCCCGGTCTTTTCCCTGTGAGAAATACTATGTTTGCATCCGAATGTCAAGACAGGCTTATGTTTTGGTTCTCGGGTTACATCTGTCTTTGAGGTAGACAGTTGTTCATGTTAGAAACAATGTCCTGGAGCATCCCACGCCAAGAGGGCCAACTGTCTGCTTCAGTGAAGACCTCTCCTTATCCTCTTCTCTTTGATATTCTTTCCAGGCCATTACAGCACATGAGTATCCAAAGTTTGTTAAAATAGTTGAAGTTGGGCCGAGAGATGGACTTCAAAATGAAAAGGTAAGCTATACGCTGTCATTTCAGTCAGAAATCTTATTTATATTTATAAATATGCACCCTTGTGTTGTATTACACTGGGAAACCCCCATTTTTCATACATACAACAATCCATAACATATGGGTTGTGTCCCATAATTGCCAGGAGCATATGTTTCACATTTTCTTTGAAATTTAATAGGAAAGATGACACCGCTTCTGGCTTAGAATACTCTGCTTAGCGTGTCACCGCTTTATCATTTCCTCATTGCACACGTGCAGTTTAACAGATTGGACTGGATGCAGGGATAATTTTATTCCCCACAATGTTTTATTCTTAGAAATATTGTAGTGTTTGACAGATTTAAAAATATTCAGCAAGTGCAAGATTCAGCATGTGAATGCAGAAAGCAAAGTGATTGGCAAGCTGCATAGCAAAAAGAAAAAAAAACTTCTAAAAAACTGCCATATATCTGCTTGTTGTACCTCCCATCTTGAGTGGAATCAAATCCAGAAAGAGCAGTTTCGGTTTCATTGTTCCCCAGGAAATTGTTCCGACAGGGGTGAAAATCCAGCTGATAGACATGCTCTCAGGAACAGGCCTGCCTGTGATCGAGGCCACCAGCTTTGTCTCTTCAAAGTGGGTACCGCAGGTAATAACTCTTCTTTGTGCACAGCAAAAGAGTGCTGAGTGATTTATTAGGCTCTCTTTCTTGTCTGCATAACTACTGAGGAAACCCTGCTCGTCCAGCATCCTTGCTGGACACACAGATGCTTTTGGAAAGAATATGTTAAGATACCCTTCATATGGTCACCCTCCCACTCCCTGTCATAAATTGTACCATTATTTACTTCCTGAAAAAGAGCAAACGTGATATTTTCAACCACATTTTATTTATTAAGGAACATGAGATTTTAAAAAAGTAATTTGGTCCATTCGTGGAATGTCTGCTGCACACACATTTGTGCAGGAAGATGCATTCTCATCTTAAATGTTTATATTTCTACATCATATGCACCCCCTTCCTTTAGATGGCAGACCACACTGAAGTACTCAAAGGAATCCAGAGAGCACCTCATGTCCGGTACCCTGTTTTGACACCTAACATGAAAGGCTTCCAGGATGCTGTAAGGATTCATTTTCAATTCAGTGTGATGAGCTCTGCTATAAACCGTAGCTATTTACCCATGCTTGTCGGCACTACACTTTTTTATTCTCTACATAATTACTTTATATGTATAAGTGTGATTAACAGTCTTCAGAATGGTTTTACGAGTTAATTTCTCTCTCCTGTTCTAAGGTTTCAGCCGGTGCTACTGAAGTGGCCGTGTTTGGATCGGCGTCTGAAACCTTCAGTAAAAAAAATATTAACTGCTCTATTGATGAAAGCATGCTGAGGTTTGAGGAAGTCATTAACACTGCCAAGGAACGACAAATTCCAGTCCGTGGGTTAGTATTCTGGATATGAATTCTCACTTATTATGAATAAAAACACATGTCAGTGTTTTACTTCATTGTTCTTGTCTATCGATGTTCATAATTGAAAATACTGCAGTTTCCATATGAAGGAGAAAATACACAATTCAGTAATGATAGCTTTATAGCAAACTTCCAGATGTTTACCAGGTTATATCTGTGCATTAGAGAACCACTTAAAGCAAACCAAACAGGGTAAGTTACTGAATATGGTTCAACTGTCGATTGTTTTGTTGATTATACAATCTTCTCTGCCCCAAAATATGAATACGTCAGAACAAGAGTGGATTAAATTTTTTGTATGATGTTTGAGATATCTCACTTAACAGATAAACAGCCAATATAATAGGAAACATCATAATCCACAGAAATCGTCTTACTCTATCAGGAATACAGGAACCATAAACCAGAATAATCAGCAGCTTGAAGTTCTCCATGTTGCAGTGAATTGCTTTTTCATAGTTCATCAAATGCTATAAAATGTGACACATTAAAATGTTCCTCTTTCAGATATGTTTCCTGTGCCCTTGGATGCCCCCACGAGGGACACATCGAACCCTCCAAAGTCTCTGAGGTGAGATAGATTTTTTACATCCTTATTATACTTTCATCTTCACTGAAACATTCAGTCGATAAATATGAATGAGATGTTATCACGTGACATCGGCATGGCATATTAGAAAGCCGTTTTTCCAGACATATCCCCTGTAATCTTCCAGATTTGGTTAAGGTTAGTTCTTTTGCTGTATGATTCCCTGTTAATGAGGACATTTTGCCATATTTTCAACATTCTTTAGGTGGCGAAGAGGTTATATGAAATGGGCTGCTATGAGATTTCCTTGGGGGATACCATCGGTGTTGGTACACCAGGTTCCATGACTAAGATGCTGCAGAGTGTGATGAACGAGGTGCCCACCGACGCTTTAGCAGTCCACTGCCATGACACTTATGGACAAGCACTGCCTAACGTCCTGACTGCACTTCAGGTAAGAACTCATAATGTTTTAGATGAAGAAACTCCTACTCATACTACTACTACCATCATGATTTATTATGTTATGATCATTACTATTACAATAATTATCATCACCAATAGCAGACGAAGTAGAGTGTTTAGCTATATTGCTGTAGCAGAAGATGAGGTTGAATTAAAGCTCTCGATATTTCAGTTAAGACTTATGACGTTTGTGCTTTTATTGTTTTGTCAACAAAGAATCAATACATTTTCCATCAACTTATCCAACTTCGACAATTAAGTCCTGTTCAAGGCCATTTATCCTTCTAACATCAAACAAATCAATATGGAGTTTTTTTTATGTGGACCATTACAGTCTAACCTGACATTAATTTCTAAACCTTGAATTTGATCCGGTATTTGTTACAGGCGTTTCTATCCTGGGGCCGACCCCCAATATATCTTGTTAACAAGTGGGCCCTTAGTCACAAAAGACATAAACATTAACAATGATAATAAAACACAATAAAACACACACAGTAACAAGAGCTCACCCACAATCCCAAATTCATAGCAATCTTTCCATCTTTCCACAAAAAAAATTGTGGTTTACAAGGTGCTGCTCTCTCTGGCAAGACTGTGCTGCCTTACTAATCGCTCAAGCCACCTGGCATTTCTGGAAGTTCTTAAAATGAAAGGGAACGATTCCAAGACTGCTCCAAAAGTTGGGTGGGACCTGTGAATTCTGGGAAACGCAGAGGAAGGAGCTTGAAAACTCTCTGAATCTGGCAGACATCAAACAGACGTCTTTGAAAATAAGAGCGAAGGAGGACCTGACATCGCTGCTAATTTGTCAAAATGATGTTGGGTCTCTGATAAAGGAGGAACATTCTCAGATGTCTCTGAAGAAAAGGAAGACACAAGCTCTGATATTCTGGGAGGACACGCGAGAAGTATGAAAACACATCCTGATCTTTGCGTGATGGATGTGAAAAAGAGCCAGTACTTTTTCCTGCAGAGGTCTGTAGAGGGCTTAAAATCCTGGCGTGGTTTGAAGAGGAGGCCCATTTACCTCCGAGTTCTCCTCTGTATAAGCACGAGACAGCAATGCTTCATCGTCTTGATCCGCACATCCTCTCATGTTGAATTGTTTGACAGTTTTTGCTTTCTGCAGTGGCTTGGCAGGGATTCTCTGGGCATCTTCCCCTTCACATGGACATCTTTCTCCTTATGTTGGATTTCAACGCTATTGTGGAGAACCACAGTCGGATTATGGATAAATGCCCGGTTGTTGCATAAATCAATGTTCTCACTCATGATGACGTGAAGAGGAGCAACCAGATGTGGAAGCAAAGTCGGGGTGGTGATTCTTGTTCCAGGATGTCTTTCAACTTCCTTTAGTAACTGCCAACATTGTAGAGATCACAAGTCTTTTCTGGGGCTTTAAATCATTATTCCTGCCGGGATAATCGTATGTTGAGCTACTCCCAATCCATCTCTTTAGACAATTTTCGGTGCAGGAGTTGCCGTTCGTTCAAAAACAGCATCCTTTCTTAGTTTTTACAAAGAGCTAAAGATAAGTCATGTTATTATCAAGGCCATTTCTGGTTGTTTGAAGTCATATCAAATGATATAAACTTTATATGAGCTTTGCATACAAGTGTCAACACTGTTGACATCTTAAATAAATATTGCAATTTTCAGAATGAAGTGTAAAAGAATGTATCGTTTTTCTGTAAATCTGCCCTGAGCTTGAATGACAATGTGTCAGTTTACGACATGATGAATGTATTCTCTGTTTTGGGGAGAATCAAGAAGACACAAAACAACTGTGTAGGTTACAATGGGACACAGAGAAAAGCAGCAGCCATCTGTCAACAAGGAAGAGGGGCATTAAGAAACATGATCTAAGCTTCCCCACAAAGCAAGATGATTCACAAACTGCCCACTGCAAAAAAAAAAATCCCTGAATCTTAATGAACATAAGATATTTCCAATGGGCCCTTCCATCACAGTGCACATGTGTTGTAGTGAAGAAGAAAAAAAATCATGGACTTTAACAGTAATAAACTCTGTCTACACAGCTTGCAAAAAAAATGTAATTAGCTTGTAAACCCCTGTGGAAGCTCTTGTCGGGCTGTTTTCACCGATTTGCCTGTAGCGAGTGTAAAACTGACATGAATCCAGACGTAAAACAGTGGTAACGCAGATATGGCTGTATCAGTTCTCTGGAGCACATTGTCAGTGTAGAGGAGGAAGCTCATTGGGGGCTGGGTGGGTCAACAGATGTGAGGGGGGTCAGCACAAAGGCTCACCTATTCAGTGTCTATTGGACAAAGCGACCGAGAGCTAGGTGGATAGAAGGGCCCTGGGGGGCTCCTAACTCATCTGTCGCCTGGCTGTTGAACTCTCTGACAATGCTGTGCTTAAAGGCCGGTGGAAAAATGATCCTTTCATTCGCTCGCTGCCGAGCATGTGATGAATGGTGCGGACCCAGCTCCAGAAACTTTGATAGCACTTGTAAATATCTGGTGTGCCAGTACAGTAAATGACTTCATAATTACTGTGGTAATGTGATTCATTCACAGTGCAACCCAAGAATAACAAAGACCTGGTTTTAATACGTGGAAACGTTTAATTAAGAGTTACACCACTCATCAAAGACAAAGCACCTTGATGTTTATGCTAGTAATTACAATAATAATATTTCCACATATGGAGCTGGTATTTTACCACATATTAAAGCAGGCCAGTTCTTACTTCTTACTGCAATTCTGTTCACAAAATACTATCCCGTATTCAAAGAAATGTGAATTGATGCTTATATAAATATCTTACTAAACATTCATGGCAGGTTATGGTATTATAAATTGTAGCAGAGGTTTGTTTTCTACCTGAAAAAACGGATTAACTGTGTTAGACAATTATTAACTGCACCAGAACATTTCTTAGTAAAACCCCAAAACATGATATTATTGTCAACTCTGTCAGGACACAAAATACAGTAAAGCACAAAGAAATAATGGTTTGATTTACTCTCACATCTCGCTTTTTTTTTTTTTAATTATAAGCAGCAGTGTTGTACATCTGCAATCCAGCAGCAGCATGGTGCTGAAGAAAAGCTCAACATCGTCCATGTGTAAAGTGGGATCTCTTTTTAAAAGTAGCCTTGACTTTTGGATGGTGGAGTGAAAAAGCACAGAGGGACAGTTAAATTCCTTTGTGAATCATATTTAGAATGATTCATCACAGCTGCCCCGTTGCCACAGGGAAAAAAATAGCAGCCGGGGATATTTTGCCTACCATTTGCTCACCCATAAACAAGATGGAAATGAAAGATTTTATCATAGCTTTTCATTACCGTGTGCCAGAAGTCCACACCACCAACTGAGAGAGAAATGAATTCCCCCAGCGCTGTCAGCCCTGAGTCACCTCTTTTGTTCTTGATAAAGACATTCCTCAGTCTTTGTACCTTTTTTTTTTTCCTCAGGAGGTCTGGTGGGGGGGCTTTGTTACTAACCTACTCCTGGCAGGTCACACAATGACAACGTATGTACTTAGATTTCACAGGCTTGGCAAGGAAAATTATTTATTGTTACCCGCAATTTTGGTGTTTTGTGTACTGCTGCAGCTGGGGAATACAGTATAACCTGTTTGTGCTCACATTTGAGCTCTTCTACAATACATTCATATTCAGCATGCTTTTGTGTCCGTCCATGAGGCGCTGTTTATCCACGGTGGGCTGTGCAAGGTTAATACGTTTATGTAACTTATTGCTGTGTTTCCTTGATTCATTGTTGGCAGGTGCTGATATGATGATATTATAATTGACATTTAGTGTATAACATTGTCGTATTATGACCACTGTGGTCTTCATCATCACCATTATTATGATTAGTTGTCAGTGCTCATTTCCAGAGGGAAAAAACATGATCAAATTCAATAATACATAATTATGCACGCTGTATGTTAAATAAACAATCAAATTAAATTAAGTCACAAACATAATATTGATAATAAATAAAACATTTTATTTACGGGACAAATGATGTAAGTAATAATTAGATTTTCATTTGGCAGATTGATGTAATACATAGAAAGAAAAGGCATCAATGCATATATTAGAGGAAACAGCATAAAAGAGCACATACGGTTTATTGAAAAAACCCATTAAAGAACAGATAAACATGCAAGCACATACAGTACAACATCACACACTTTACAATAACATGATGAGATCAACAGCTATTTCAACAGGTATTTTCAAATATATATTTCTATTACTTAAAGATAGTCAATAAGAGCAGGTGCAACAGGTGCATTCAGCATTGTCTGAGTTGACGCCAATTAGTAGCCGTGTACTTATAGAAAAAAATATTTGAAGGTTTGTGTCTGCAGATTTATTTCTCATTGGAATCTCCGACCAAATCTTGGGGTTAATAAAATGAGCTAAGTTTTCATTTCATACTGTTCTTTATCTATAACTATAACTGACCTCACAGCTTCGACCTGAATGTGGAGACGATCATTTTAAAAGATCAGTGGCTTGGATTAGGATCAGAAGCTTTTGTATAATTCTGATTGTCGCTACATCTATGAAGCCCAGTAATCCACAAAGAGGTCGATATGGAAGGTGATTGACGTGATTATGTAGTTCAGACTTTTTATGCTCAAATAAATCATGAAGTAAGAATGCTATTTGTGTTCCTCATGTTTGTTTAGTCTATCTCCAAGCTGCCCTCTAATATTCAGTGGCGTGCTTATTTATGCGTTCCTGGGAAGAGTTGATATATGTCGGCAGCGGCTCTGTGACAGTTTCTTTCAGCTTCCCAGTTTATGTAGCGGTGGGTAAAGCATCACTGCTTCATATCCTTCAGTGAATGCATGCGCTCTCTCTCTCTCTCTCTGTCTCTGGCTCTGGCTCTCTCTCGCTCCCTCATTCTGATGCAGTTATAAAACCAAAAATGGGAGCATGTCCATCTTCAGCCTCGTCAGAATGTCAACAAGCTTATCCCGAATCATGCGAGTTTGAAAATGCACTGTGTCTTTACCCAGGAATGTATTGTTTTGCTATGCCCACAGCTCACTGAATATGACTTTTTAACACCGAGTGCACATCTGGTTTCTGGGCAGTGTGAACCGAACTGAGCATTGGCAAGCTCGAGCTGCTGACCACCAGTTCCTGCGCGATTAGTGTCCCGAGGAACAGGGCATGCTGCTGAAGGGTCCGTTTTGTTCCTCTCGGTAACAGTACGCTCAGGACCCTTGGCCTTACACGGTCAGCAGCTGAAAGCTAGAGGATTGGCATGGTAGATTACAACTCTGTGTTTATACTACAAAAAAAAATCTGCCTAGTACAATATCCTGCTCTGGCTTTATCCAAGGTCTGGAAATCTCGTGCACTGCACACACCGGAGTAGATCCCCCTCCTCCTTCTACCCCACCTCCTCCTCCTCTTCCCTTGCCAACACAAACAGTAATTACGGCTGGCTCAGACGGCCCCTGAAAGAAGTAGGTTCTTGTCTGGAGCAAAAGCAACCAATTAGCAGCATTGTTAAAAAAAAAAAAGAAAAAAAAAAGGCAATATAGATTCTTTTAATTTAGCTCACTTGGTTCTGCTCCATGGGGTGAAAGTCATTCCTGACCCGATGCCACTGAGAGGATCAGCGTGTTAATTTCACCTCACTGTGGGATCCTCTTGACATCTGGCTCTGCCACGGAAGCTGGAAAACATCTTTAATATTCTCATGACGATCTCAGGGACATGTGGAAAACATCCCGAGATCTTCGTCCGTAATGACTGAAAAAAGTGAAGGTCGGGCTTCATCATTTTTTGGTGTGAAAACAAAGAGGTTGCGTGTGTGGTTAGGGTGAAAACTGCAGCTTTGTCTCTCCAGAAAAATTGTAAAATCTATCTGGATGAATATTAAAATAAACAAAATCTATTTGTAGCATTCACAGCAAAACAAAAGTGGTACACTAAGATGTCGAATAAAAGTATTTTATTCAGAAAAACAACTGAAAAGGAAACAGGTCATTTCCACGTGGAAGACACATGCTATTATTGGCTGTAAAAACACACAAAATTCTCCCACAGAATTGATTGTAAGCAGCCAATGAACCAAACATTTAAACAACTTTAAAAAACAATAAACCTCTTACAGGCACCACCACCAGAGGACAGGAACACTGGCAACCAAGGTCATCTGTGAAATAATTTATGACAATAATGATAATTTGGTGCTACAATGCTACAATTCCTGTATTGTTGGCACTGTAAGAGGACACCGTCCAGTTGGGGGGAAAATGTCTTCTCAATGTGGCAAGAAAGTGAATCCCCCATGGTTAAGGGCAGAGTAGTGCTGTAAAAACATGAGTAACCCGGAGAAATCAGAAACACATGAAATATTCTGTTCGAACGGGGCCGTAATTATGTGGTGCTGGTGGTTTAAGCTGACAAAGAGGATGACTAAGCCGTACTGCGGGACATTCTCTGCCCACTCATCCTCAGGACATAAGCCCACAGTTCTCCTAAACAGCTGTAAAACACGACCGCGGCCCTGGCAAGGCATGCTGGAGCGGGCAGAACAATCCAACAGAACAAGGGTCTTTGTTCCTGCATTTTACCTGAGGTGAAGCCGCTGTGGCGGTGCTGAATGTCTCTGTTGTGTGCCCCCTTTGCAGATGGGGGTCTGTGTGGTGGATTCTGCAGTAGCTGGCCTGGGAGGTTGCCCATACGCTCAGGGTTCATCTGGCAATGTTTCCACAGAGGATGTGCTCTACATGCTCCATGGCATGGGCATTGAAACTGTAAGTGTGCCTTCTTCACACTGCACTTTGTGTTTTATGTGTCTGTAATCCCCGACAGATCAACCGAGCTCAACAATCTTTCAGAGCGTATTTACATAAACAGATCGCTCTGCAAACATACGGCTCTGTAAATGTTTATTTTATAATATGAGTGGTTTTACACAACTTGCACAAGCCCACAGTGTTGCAGGGCCAGGAACAAATTTATTTAAGCAATCCCTACCCCTGCTGGTGGGATATTGTCACTACACTTTGGTTTGCTATCACCTGTTGCACACATTCATTTGAGGTCACCAGCAGCCTGACTTTAAGTCGATTTTCATCTTTCATCAAAGACGAAATCACCCTGAAGTCATTGCGTTTTCACCGACACTATAATATTTTCTTTGCAGGGTGTGAACCTGGCCAAAGTTATAGAGGCTGGTGACTTCATCTGCAATGCTTTACATCGCAAGACAAACTCCCGCGTTGCCCAGGCGAGAGGCCGAACACTGTGATGTGCTTCCTTCAAGGAATATATTTAATTATCTGACTCCCTTCCAAGTGCTTCCCCTGTTGTTGCTGCCTTCAGATGTGTTGCCTATGCTTCCGTAGTTGAAGTAAATTGTTTTAAACTGTCTCAACCAAATTATCTCAAGATTGATCAGACAACATGTGTTTTGTGTTTCCAGAATCAGCTCTTTTGAGTTCAGCTCCCTAGCTTTCAATATTTTCCACATTTTGGAGTCTATTATTTGGGAGCTGAAGTACTCAAAGGACCATCGTCTGCTTTTCTTATGCTCTGTGTTGTTGCACATTACAAACGCTGACTATCAAGGAGAGCATTAATTTGTGATGAATGTCCAGACTGATGACTTGATGAGTCATGAATACATACTGACCTTTTTTTAAAAGCTGAATTATTCACATCTGTTTACAAAATGATCTCATAATTATTTGACTCAAGCAAAATAACCAAGTAAAAGTCAGTCACTTTCATTACTTTGCGTAGCTCAGTGGCCTTAAAATAACTCAGAAAATAACTTAAAATAATGTAGTATCTTTTGGCTTCTCCCTGAACTCAATGCATTATCATACAGAGGTGTTTCATTTTAATTTAGAGAGAAGACAAACAGAAAAAAGAAAAAGCTCTTTCCTGAAATATAAATATCTCTTTATACCCCTTTGAAGTATTTACAGGTCAGATCCTGTATGAATAGGAAGTGAAAACAAGACTCCTCCAATTTCAGAGGCGTCTCCGACGAGTGTTTACCCTCAGGTTTGCAAGGATCATTGAAGAAGTGCCCCTTGATCGTTTATTGCCATTAAAAAGCTTTTACCATGACATAAGCTACTTTTCGGGAGGATCCTCTGTGTGAGTGTCCAATGTGGTTTTCTCCTGTCTGTTTATATCCTCCTCTACTATCTGTAAAACATGATAAAATATAAACATTAAAATGACATGTGACACTACATTTCTACGACATTTTCTTTAAACCAAGATGGCAACTTATAAATGGCATATATAGGAGGATTATGATGGTGAAAATGACGAAAAAAATAAGTGGCACTGTGGATTTCTCTGCAAAGGTCATCAGGCCTTTGGTGTCGCAGCCTTGTCATTAATTTCAGACGTGTAATGAATTCGTCTACTTTAAATGTCAGACTGGAAGCTGCAGGACTGGGATTTGAACCGGGTCTTAAAAAAAAACCTTGACTCTAATGACCAGGTTTGGAATAGAACTGGTACATTTGCATTAAGTATTAATATATAATGTGGTAATAATTACCTCCCCACAATTATCCATCTTCATCAAGTATGCAAACGCGATGCTTGTAGACGAAAGGTCATCAGGTGGAAGCATTCCAATAGTGGGCGAGCTCGTGAGAGAAACTTCACAGGATGGAAAGACAAAAAACAAAAATCTGCCAGAGTTCTATATAAGAAAATTCAGATTTCTTTCTCTCAGCTGCTGAATGCAAGTGCAATTCTGCCATGGTGATCCCACATGGTGTCATTTGATCGAAGTGTGTTTCCTGTCTTGTTTAATCCCTTGAGATGTTTATCTGGAACATATCTCTCTGGATAGTTGGGTTTAATGTTATCACCATCCATAGAGCCACTCTGCATTCACTTTGAATTTGAAAGGATTCCTTAACTCTCCATGTGTAACACTTAGTTATAACATGTTAGACTGGCCAAATACATTCACTTCCAGCCAATACGCCCAGAGATACACTGCCCTCAGGCTGCCAGCAGCAGCTATTATACAACAACACCAAGTGATGCAGGATCATCTTATGTTTTTACAATAACCCTCTCAGAAAATCATCCTGTTGAATGAAAGTGCGAGGCAAAGCAGCAAAGGTCTCGGCACCTCTGAAACTCTCCGGGGAAACTGATATGAGAAGAAGCAGAAAGGCCAGAGTGAGTCTGACAGGAAGCCCTCAGAGAAGAGCAGGTTCACCTGCTCAACCCAAAGAGAGATGATGAATAAATGAGAACGGAATTAAAGCCTGGAAAGAAACGTATTTATTGATAAGCAGCAGACCGTAAAGCGTAGGCAGTGAATCTAATAAAACTCCTACTTCCGAGAAGAAGAGGCCAAATCCCCCCTTCGCTGTCTATCCAACTCATCCTCTCCTGTATTTACATCCGCGTCGTCACGGTCGACTCGGCGTTCGGCACTGTGGCGCGTGGCAGGAATGTTCTGGCATCCAAGCAGCGGGGGTCTTTCTGTACGCAGCAGTGTGTGTTTGCATGTGGTTGTGTGTTTACATGCGGTCGTGATCTC
Organism: Chelidonichthys spinosus; assembly: GCA_029853015.1. NCBI lineage: Eukaryota > Metazoa > Chordata > Actinopteri > Perciformes > Triglidae > Chelidonichthys > Chelidonichthys spinosus. The sequence goes on along the minus strand of CM056832.1, from coordinate 19,511,103 downwards.
TCCCATATCCACATGGGTTTCCTCTTCCTCCCACAGACATGTTGGTCGGAGGAAACATCGGATCTAAACAGTCCGTAGCTGTGGAGACTGTCCAGCTTCACTTCTCCTCTGCTAGATTTTATATTTGAGTTTCTTTTTTTAACGAATAAATATATTTCAAAAGTTAAATGTTTTATTAAAGAAAGGCAGTCCAGGTACAGATAACTGCTAATAGGCTGCTGCCCCCAGCTTTACCCCTGGAGTCTAACAGTAGACTAGCAGACCATATCATTGTCTCCAGGAGCCTGGAAGGCTGAAAATGTTCCTGCAGCGGACTGAGAATAAACCCAACGTTATATTATTCAGTCCAAAGCATTAATCCTCCTTCCTTACTTTCTTCTCCAGTCACATGCAAACAAATATAAAGTTTGAAGCTCACATTTGATAAACTTTTAGTTGTTGGCCTTAACTTTTTCATGCATTTTTCTTCTTCAGTCTAAAGTCATTTGTTGTTTCTAATATGATATATATGATATAAAAAACAGCTGTTAACAGAGGTTGAACCATTCGTCCGCTAACCTGCAGGCTTTCCTTTCAAAGCTGCTGTTTGACCATCATCAAAACCCACGTGTTGCCTCGGATAATAAATCTACACAAAAAGACAACTCATGACATTACATGTGCAACATATCATTATTGGATATTCTTATTAACATTGTTTTAAAAAATATTGGTTATATTCATTGTGATGACAAAACATTAAAAAAACCCCGTCAGAGAATAACACTTTTCTGTGGAGGGTGAAATTTTGTTTCGTCTCTTCTTCTCAAAATCCTGCAAGACAAACGATAATAACAGTAAAAAATGAATATGTCCTATTATCATTGGATATCAGAGAGATTTCACATGATTCACCGTTGGTGTACTCACCATATCTTGCTGACAGCCAGAGGCATTAAGATGACAACTCCAAAAATTAGCACAGTTGCAAAAGCGTAGAGGAGGTAATCTAAAAAGAGAAAACATGTATATATAGAACAGTATTGATATCCATCGTCTATGAGGGTCCAACCTCAGCAGACACTGATGAAGAGTTCACCTTTGACAGCCAATCACACAACATTTAACACAGCAAAGGGCAATAGAGTCTCCAATTAACCACACATATGCATGTCTTTGAACTGTCCCCAGGATTTAATTTGACCAGCATTAATTATTGATTTCAGATGTTAATTTACCGTGTGACCATGTCATGTGACTTTGCTCAGATCCATCGATTTTTGGTGTCGTTTCCCTCGATGGTGTCACTGAAATACACATTTACAAAATGCTTTAAAAATGTTTCCAAGTAAACATAATTTAACATCTCGTCAATAAAACTAAGCCCAACTCACTGAAGCGGGATATGTTGTGGAGCGTCTCGTGAATCACGTTGCACGTCAGCAGGTGACCGTCGCGCAGTCCGTCGCACGCGCACGGGTGATGAAGCGCGCTGCCCAAAGTGGCCAAGAAGGCGGCCCTACATCCCGTGTCTGCGCCGCGGAGGAGGGCCGGATCCATCCGCGTGATGCACTCGTCGCGTCGGAGGTCGTCGGCGCTGCACTGCGCCTCTTCGGGCCTCCAGCACCGGTCTCGGAAGGTTTTTAACAGGTCTCTGGAAAATGTGGGTGATTAGTGGTGGAATAATTGCATTTTACTCTCGTTACTGGAGGCCTTAAAAAGTATTTTTGTACTTTGTTTGAGTGTTTACAAAAATGCCCTTTACTTTTTCTTGAGTAGGCCTACTGTTTATCACATCATTGGAGATGCAGGTGCTTCTCCGGCCGCACGGTGGCAGAGTTCCAGATAGACAGCTGACACTCAGGTGGTGACACTCCGGAAATGATACCATGATATAATTGATGCGTTCAAGGCCCGAGGTCGGGTCGCAGCCACTTTGGCCACAATCGAATACAAGATTACGTCAACCTCACGTGGCAAGCATGCTAAGTGACACGCATGTAGCTACAGTAGGGACACACTGGGTCTAGCTAACATGCTAAATGCTAACACTCTGGATCCTCCAGCACCTTCTACCTCCAGTCAGGTGTGTGAGGACCTTTTGCAGTTTGAGGCCAAGTGGACTGGTTGTACTGGGATGGAGAGGCTGAGGAGACTGGTTGTACTGGGATGGAGAGGCCGAGGAGACTGTTTTTTATGCTGTGTGGATGAGCCAGGTGTCGTGCTGCCAGGTGAGTACATCAACACACTGCTCCATGAGATGAGATTTTTTTTTATATTGCCCTTGGACATAATGTCTTGTTGTCTGACGTTGTTTGTACATACATTTACATTTAATGTAATCTCCTTTTAATTTACCATTTATATCCGTCTCAACTTGTAACACAATGACATTAAGTGTACGTTTTAAGCATAACTTTAGTGCTTTTACTTGAGTAAAAGTACATTCAAGCAGCGGTAGTATTTTTACTTGAATACAATTTAGTACTGCTAATTCATGAGGTCCCTTGTAATCTGAATCAGCCACAGTCAGTCCATCACTTCGGTCCAGACCTGTTGGATGGGCTGCCATGACATTTTGTACAGATGTGTTTCCCAGATGATGAACCCTCTGACACTTCCTCCTGCACCACCATGAGGTTGACATTTGTTTTGAAATGTGGGAAAGACATTCTTTCACAGTGAATTATAATAACTGTGGTGAACGTTTAATATCGTGCCATCAGGCTCATGTGTATTTTTTGTGTAGTGCTTATTAGCAAATGCATGCCAACATGTTAAACAAAGATGGCTGAGTAGCCTTATTTATTTCATAATCCTGAGGGTGATAATAATTTCCCTTCCAAACAATTTCTCTTCAAAATAACTTGTTTTCATGGCATTAAGTCATTTTTTTTGTAGTATTTCTGCAGTGTCAGACACACCATGAAGAGAGGCAGAGTTGTAACATACCTGCAGTGACTGTCCTCGACACAATGGGTGACTGTATCCTGGCAGATCCAGGTCTGGCCTCCACATGTGCCGCTGTGCAGAGCCGTTTTCACATCCAGACAGACCCAATCTGAAGCCTCACACTCGCACATGACCAGCATCTCTGCCACATTGTGCGGCACGCTGCCATAGAACTGCTGAATCGCCAGCGAACAGCGGTCCCGGTCGCACTGTAGCGCCATGCATGCCGCAATCACAGGCGTCACGTACCTGTTGCAAACCGTATCGCTGACACAAACTTTCATTCGCTCCATGCAGGATGTAGAAGCGTTATATTCTGCAAAAAGAAATGTGAAAAGTGATGTTTTAGATTACAGAAACATCATTTTTTTGTATATTTTTTAATCCGTACACCATCTTTGACGTCATGGCAAAATATTGTCCTGAAGAAACTTGCTGTAGCAGAAACTTCCACATATTTGAAGCTGCTGACCTGCTCCATCGTCTTGCTTTGGATGGAGGTGTGATTCAGTCCAGTGTGTGCTGTGTTTGGTTTCCTAATGACGGGTTCTTTTGTCTTGTCCTCGTTCAGCTGAAGGTAGTTGTCAGTGCATCATTGTGTGAAGAGAGAAGGTGAATTTTGATTGACTGTAACAGAGTTGCGATTGTCCAAGTATAGCAGTGTCATCAGAGTATTTGAAGTATGTGGTGATGGGTGTTGAAGCTGCAAGGGGGGGGCTGGTGTTGGTGATGAAGGTGGATGGTCGATGTTGGTTTAAACAGCCTGAGGTCTGTTTCTGAGGACATTGTGAACCCCATGAGAAACGGAGGGATGTTGAGATGGGGGACGTTTTTCGATCATCTGCGGGCTACTTCTACTTCTCTGCCCTCTACTTCTGGCGCCCTTATTGAACCACACCGTCTCTAAACTTGGCCTTCATTTTGATCTCAAATACACACATGTTAGCATGGGATGATATGAAAATCTCATGTCACAATAATGCACAATATTATCTGTGCAATTATCAAAATATGATTAAAACTCTTAAAGATGTCACTAATACTGGAATCAATTTATATTTTGTTAAGAAACTAAAATATTTAATTGCAACACAGATAAGATGCACACCTTTTTTTTGGTGTAAAACAAATAATTAATAACAAATTTAAATAAGGTAATCATAAATAATAAGGTTTCTCTGCATAAATAAATTATAAGTAAATATAAAACATGGCAATATTGCGTGAGTCGTTATACTTCCTGTATTTTTTTAAAATCAGGCTTTATTTTTAATTTCTCTACCATGATAGTGAAAGGGAAGGGAAATTCCCCACAAGCTTATTGTGAGTGTGTTTCCAGCACCACATTTTGCCACGATGACACTGTTGGGACCTCACCATTAGGACTACACAATGCGGCCTACAAAAGCCTACACATGCGGTCAGAACAAAGGGACAAAGAGGATTAAACTACACCGCCATTTTAGTTTCACCTCTCACGTAAGTGCGAAGTGCAACGTCACACAACTGGTGCCCTGTTGGCTGACAACCACAGGCAACCCTGGGGGGTCCCCGGCAGCAGCCGTGAACAATATAAACCAGCGCCACCTTAAGAACACTCTCTTACTCTTACGCGTCTCTTCCTACTTCCAACGCAACACCACGTTGCCACGGGAGGCGACCCCTCCACCAACAGGAGGTGGACACGACCACCGCAGCGCACCGCTGCAACAAGAGGAACCAAGCCGGTTCCTGCCGTCCAGCTACCAGACGCTGTCTGAAGTAAGCTGACTAAATCGCCAAGCCGCGATTGTATTGCCGCCCGCGGAAGAAAGAAACACGAACCGTTTTCTTTATTCGAGTTTGATCAACGAGAGGAAACCCGCTCCACTCTCCTCTGAACTAAGCTGACTCATCACATCCCCCGCTGGCGCCGGGGCCCACAAACTACCGCCGCGAACGCCGTCATCGCCAGGACGGACTCGCAACCTACGCAACGACACCAGGAAGAGGCTATCAGTCTGGGCAGAGACATAAGTGATAGTGTAGGATATGCTTGTAATTCTTGTTAACGTGTTTTAAGTTCTGATCACGGACCGCCGAGTCCGTAATTTATGTGCTGCTGTATTTGAATGCTGATTGTGTACCCACGCCGCTGGGTTGATTTCTGTAAACAGTGTTTGTGACAAACCTCAGCCATATTCGCGTGCTCAGTAAGTGTCACAACACGCCTCCTGAGCCTTAGAATATTGCATGCGCATTCTGCCCCTCTCTTTGTTTGTGTCCCGCTAACACACACACACATTCGCCGCCCCGCACATATCCTCCGCCAGCTGTTTCCAGCTCCGGACATTAAGGACATAGCTCCACCTCTCTCTCTCTCCCTCCCTCTCTCGCTACTCCATCGGATGTCAGTGGCTCCGCCCCTGAACGCTGTGAGGAATAACTCCATCTGGTGGCCGCACCCGGCCATCTCTCTCTACACCTCTCTCTCTACACACACGCACACACACACACGCACGCACACACACACACACTCCACGTGTGTCTCTCCTTCTGTAGCTTAGTTTTGTGTGTTAGGTAGTTAGGTAATAAGGCTTTGTTAAGTGCAGTGTTATTGATTGTGATCATTATTACTGATTTTAATAAATCTTATCATATTATAACTCGCGGTCTCTTGTGCTTGTTGTGTATATGTCACTGGATAACAGCAGGTTGTGAAGGCTAGTGCTCGAATTTCACGCCATTTTAATTGTTAGATTGTTTTTATGCTTCTATGCCAATGATCACGATCCTTGGCATGTGAGTATAAAACCTTTTATATTGAGACTGAATACAGTTTTAGGTTATCTTTTCCCTGATCCCAGGGTGGTGCCCCGTTTATTCATGATTATATCATGATAATATATTAAATATAATTATTAATATCGATAATCATATTGACATTAATAATTACCGGTTGATACTACCCCAACAACACACACACACACACACACACAGCTGGTTAAATAATTACCATAGCCTATTAAACTGCTTGACTTCCAGTCCATCGCTGTGCTCCTCTTCAGCTGAGCTGTTGTGAGAAGAATTGGAAACACGATCAGCTATTCTCCAACAAATGCCCATTAAAGCCAGTCCGTTGTTCATTCAGCGGCACAATAGCATTGGTGCACAGAGTACAGAGGACAACCTTTGGCAAACAAAAATGCAATTTCACCCATAAATGCTTATCTCGGAGACTAGTGAGAATACTGCACCTGGCTTTTGGTGGCATTGTGTGGCCAGCGCTTGTATAGAATCACAGAGCTCCTCCTCCCAGGCACACACACACCCGTTCAGAGAGGGAAATTGGTCCAATACAGTCTGCATGGTCAAGTTACAGACCTCTGAGCCTCTCATTTGGCAGCCTTCATCTTGAATGACACAAACACGGGAGGGAGGCAGAAAAGCAGGATTTTCCGTAAGCAAGCGAGCTGTTTGTGCAACAGGTGTTTCCCATGTGCCTGCTGCTCTGACTGCTGCTCATTCTTTTTATATGCAGACAACATAAAACTCACCATCATCACAGGATTCTATGTCAGATGTCAGAAAAGTAATTGAAGGATTATTTGTTATCGTCTATTTATTTATTTTTAACGTGGTACACACTTTACCCCAGGCTATTTCCCTTGGTTATTACATTTAAGTCATACTCCCAAGAAGTGCAATTAAATTAAGTAGCCTCATGTCCTGAGCCTCCTGAGGAAATGAAATCATTACTTTTATAATGCCACTAGAAAACATCATCTTGACGCCATGTTCCAACATCCCGCAGCGGAAATGGTAAATGTGTCATTCTTACCATCGCAGATGTCACCATAAAATGCCTCATCGCTCCACTTGCATAGATTTGACATGCAGGTTTCCACGGCAGCCAAACAGGCAGAAGATGGAACGCTGTTGCCAGATATCTGAGGGATCAACATCCCTGAAAGACGAGCACATAACAATATTTTATCTATCTTGAAAACAGATTTTTATGTCAATTTATGACACCATTTACATGTATTTACCTTAAGATGTTATGGAAAAGTTCGGTTTAATGCAATCCAAGAGTGGTGTTTACAGGAAACACTTCAACATCACTGATTTCAGGCACATTTTGGTTGACTGTACATGCATTATAGTCTACAGCACACCTTAGTTTTAATACACAACACAGCAACGTGAGAAAAAGTCCCTTATTTCGTAGTAACGGTTCACTCACCAAGTATGACTGCAGCTTCCAGGTGTATCAGTTGCATGATAGCTGTTGTAAAGCTGTCAGTGGACAGCTGACACACTGCAGCTGATCTGTGTGCCTCTTGTTGGCGTTAAGCTGGGAAACGCCACCCACAGTCACAGGATGCAACACATTTACGGGAGGCTGCACCGTGCCCCGTGTAATGAAATGACCCACGTAATTCAAGAACAAAGACCGCAAAGAACAACAGGAACAAATCGTTCACGCTGATAAAGTCATTGAGTGTGTTTGACTTTCTTACAAGGGATTTTTCTACTTTGTATTTCTTTACAGGTAGGAATTAACTACCAGATTTGGTTGTTGATGAATTTGGGATCAAAATGTTTCAACTATGAGCTATTTAGATAATAAAAGTATTTCACATTATAAAGCTCTTAAAATCAATGGTATGCTAACTTTACCAAGTACAGGCAAGGCTAGTGACGTTCTGCTGAATACACAGCTTCGGCAGCATTAGACAATTAAATAGCCAGAAATTGACGGCGTATTTCTATATGTTTTTGTGAGACCCAAAGATAAGAGACGACAGGAGATAAAGAATGTAGCGCAATATATACTTTATTGATAAAAGATGTGCAGGAATAAACAATGAATTACACGTTGAAAGCTCACTATAGACGGAAACATCAAGCCAGAGAACTAAAGAAAGTCAGAAAAGGTCAAGTTGAGGACAGATGATGAGATGAGAGCTTGAAGCTCTGATGGGCAACACTGGACTCACGTGAGAAAGTGTGTTTCCAAATAAATAAATACAAACATAAATACATACATACATACAAGTCTTCTATTCAAACAACGGCTCCCTTTATGAAAAGCCTGTCTGTGTAGTGCAACAGTATCACAGTGTCTTGTTTTGTTTAGCATTAAATCATAAATATTTCTAACACAATCCAAATCATATCCATAACTTAGACTCTACAGAATAGTTTGAAGCTTCATTCATAACGTTGACATTAAAAAAAATCTCAAAAATCACAACATGTTTTTATCTAATGAAACATTTTGCTTCTCTGTGGTCAAAACATTCTCTTGCTTGCAGCAGCGAGGCATGCACCAGATTAACGGTCTAGCATCAATCTAAGAGCACCATGAATTATATTTGACATCCACAATAACACAATATCATTAGCACATTTCCTCGCCTTTTTTAAGGGTGACATCATCAAATATGATGACAGACAAAGAAGCTTAATTCCAGAACTTCATAACATCCATAACATTAATTACTCTTATAGAGCATCGAGCAAAGGTGAGCAGGCAAACCGACATATTCATGGAAAAGACATGGTTTGTCAATAAATATGTAATATTCACTCGTCAGTCGTGTTGATTAACGGGGCATAGCGGGCAGACATTCTGCTCCAGTCATTTTGTAAAATATCTTAGATCTGATACTCATTTCGTAATCCAATAACAAATGAGCATAATCGCACGATTCTTTAAACTTTAAATTTAAATTAATAATTTATTACATTTATTTAATAATTTAAGATATTTTATGGTACATTTTCCAATTTTATATCTATGATTCTTGCTTTTTGCAGTGCTTAATCAGGATCAGAGCAGGAATGTGCCGGGGCCAATCGTATTTTTGAGGAGCTTGAGAATAAATATATCATTCTTGGTGAATATTGCAAAATTCTGCAGTGATTGTGCTGGAGCCTGGCTGCATGAAACATCAAATCCGATGAAAATTAGAAACAGCATGCTGGTCATGCTCAAGATCCAAGACGAGTGAAAACACATTATGTGAATGCGTTGACAAAGGCTATTACAATTTTGAATAAAGAAACTCAAAATGAAAGGGATTTGTAATTCTATAGGGATTTTAAATATTTGACTCTCAGAAGCATGTAAAACCAAAAGCCACGTGCTCATAGTCATTAACCAGCAGCATTCACATTCAGTGTTATTGTTTCTAACGGTAGAAAAATAAACTATGCAGTTACTTTCAGGAAAAAAGAGACAATTACACACAAAAAAATACATTTATATTACAAAATATATGTAAACTGTGTGGACTTAAGGACAGGAGAGGGGGTTTCTGTCTGGACAACGATGGGCTGAGAAAGTAAATGCTAGTGCACTGCATTGCTGTTTGCCATTACTCCTCTATATCTACCCAGCAAACAGCTGTCCACTCTGAATGTCTTGTGTTGCTCCTTTTAAAGTGTCGCCCGGTTTTAGTATAAAAATGCGTGACATCCACCGGCTATCCGGCTGGACAGTGTCTCCCGGGCTCCGAAAGCCGTGAGCGGAGAGCTGAGTCACAGAAGCATTTCAGTACACTTCAAAAGGGACCTTCGAGTGGGCCATTGGTATTCATAGTGGACAAATGTGCAGCTCCAGTGGAACAAAGACCACTTTACTGATGTTCAAAACAAACACAGAGTGAAAGAAAGGCTTCACAATGACGTCCACCGGGATGCATTCATGCAGGTGGCGTGTGAATATTCAGGAGTGTGGTGGGTGTTTATGACACTTGACCTAGCATCGTTTTCACACTCTTTATACACAGAATCATACAATCATGTATTTAATTAAGACTTATTCTCTATAGCACCTTCTCTTCTGTTGTAAACGATAAACAGTAATACAGATTCATGCGAGTCATTCAGTCAAAATATTACATTTACAATTACAATACAATAACATTTTCCAAGTGCAATTTAAAATGATGTAGTTAAACCCATATATCATAAAACCATATGGTGTGACATTCAAACGGTGTCCTTTGATATTCAATAGAGAGTTCTGAATTACAAGTGAATCCAGTGAAAGAAGTGAGAAGGTCTTCAGAAAGTTCTCTTGTTATTTACATATTTACATACAAGTGTCCTCATGAAACAAACATAAAACTCTCTAAGAACTGCCTGCCTGCGTTATAAGACTACACTATCTGATCTGATATGCGTGACACATTGTCCATGTTGTTGACTTGAGTTGACAGTGACTTCCTGCTGTCTGTGCTCGCTCTAGGTCTCGCCCTCTGAGTTCGAGTTTGACCTTGGCAGGAAAAGGCTGCTTTGAATTCCCCACGGAACTTCCCTGTTGGAAAAAATAAAAAGAAAGGCGAACCTTTCTCTGAATTTGTATACACCGAGCAAAAAAACATCTGAAAACTGCTAAGTAACATCTGTGTGATGAATACAAATGTATCTTTGATTTTTGTATTAGATAATATTTGTACATGCACAATATCAGATGAGGCATTCAACCCAGTGAGTTGTATTGTTGTGGCCACTAGAGGGCAGTGATGAACCTCCACAACTGGTCTAAATGATGAGGCAGGTTCCAAACTTACCGCTGAGGAAGTTGTAGATGATGGGATTTGCTGCACTGTTGGCATATATGAGCCAGTGTGAGAACGTGAACCATGCATACACTGTCTCTCTGTCATTTGTCTTCTTGAAAGTCCCAAAGACTCTGCAGGTAAATCAGACATGCATCAGTTAAAGATTCATTTGGTAATGTATTATAAATGATATTATACATTATAAATCCCATTATTTTACAACAGGATTGCAGAAAACAAGCAAGAATTCAGTACGTTACAAATGTAATGTGAGCCCTGTTTCATCACATACAGCATCTGTATTTAATGTGATTCTTGAAGCAGCAGACCTGGAGATATCCCTACCTTTTCATCACATTGAGCACGCTGATTGGCAGGTAGCACAGGGCAAAAACAAAGAGCACCACCATCAGCATGCGAGCAGTCTTGCGTCGGGCTCGGATCTGTTTGATCTCGGCACAAACCGTGATGGTCCTGATCCTGATGGGCTCTCCCGGCCCCGGAACCGGAGCCGAGCACTGGAAGGACCTCCACTTCCTCTGCAGCACTGATGTGCTTCCAGGAATCTGTATTTTTCAAAATGTGCACACATCAGAAGTTGTAAACGTGGCTTTGTAAGAGCTGATGTATGGCTTTTTTATGTAGGAAACAAAGCAAACCTGTTGACACCACAGCTTGTGACAGATCTGGATATACGCCAGGACCATGAGACATAAGGGTGCGATGTATGTGACGATGAAGAAACACGTGTGATACACCTTTGGGTAGATATCCGCTGTTGAATGGAAACAAAGAAATAAAAACATCATCATTTGATTGAAAACTGTCTGGATGGTGAGCCCCTTAGTTACTGTTACTATGCTTGTCAGTCCTCATCATTTTTAATACAATGGGTCTCTGACTTCGCATACAAAACGAGAGCTTGTTAATAACTGTGGGCCACAGAACACCACCTAGTGGGCCACAAATGTACTGCCAAATGGTTAAATATGATTACAGTGTATTAATTAGTCAAATGATGTGTCATCCAATCTGTGCAACCATGTGACATAACCGAGAGCAGCCTATTCAAATCACTCTTGTCCATAAACTGCCATCCGTTAATATGATGCTGAACATAACTCAAGTCTCTCAGATGTGATGTGATGTGTTTCTGGGAGATAGAAAACCCAGGAGTTCATTCTCAGCTAAAGGGAAGTAGTTGCCTGAATCCAGAACCTTTGAAACTGCCCACTCGGAAATTCTGTCTGAAATCAGGCAAGAGAACTGGGAGAATGCTGAAATAATAAGACGCACAAGATTTTTCCATGTTTTACTTTTTGCCATTAATGACTGGAAAATAGGTCAGCTGTTTCCCAGGTTTTCCAGAACACATGGGAACCCTCAAGAAATGTCACAGTATAGTATGACATGAAATACCATCAAAGGTCATATTTTGTGAGGCATGAAAAAATGACAAGAAGTCATAGTGTCATAAAAATGTCATGAAAAAGTCACATTAGGAAAAAGTCATAATATGTTCTAAAAATGTCAGTGTCAGGTTCATCAGTGATGAAAATAAAATAATAATGTTTAAGGTTATACGTTTTTTGATCATATAGAGTCATCAATGTTTTATTGGAGTCCGTAGCGTTTCCTTGATACCGACATTTGCAAGGTTTCTTTGATTCATATCTCTATTTCTGAAAGTGGTGCTCTTTACGAACGTGCTTTCAAGCATTTCAGACGGTTATACTAAAATGTTAATTGAAAGTAAGGTTTTTTTATTGCGGAAAAAAATATATTTGGTATGAAATTCACTCTGTCAAGTCAAAATAAAGCATGTGCTGATGTGCCACAGGTTGATATTTCATCATTATTGTTTGAAATTCACACCATCGAGCCAAAATGGCCCAAAATATATGCTGATAGAATCATTTGATTCATAACTGCCCAGAAATTAAGTTACAATGTGGGTTATTTGGCAGAGTTTGGGGTCTTTTTTATTACCTGAAGAGAATGTATGTCGTTAACATCCTTCATTCATTCAGAGAGAAAGTTGGTGGTTGCCCTCTTTCTCATTTATTCATCTGTCCACTCCAATGAGTCAACCTCCTCATGACTCGGTCAGCAGCCTTCATAGCTGCTTCTCATCACCTATCTCACCACCTTTATGGGTCCTATCCATCTTTACTATTAAGTGTTTGCTACCTACCTGAAATAGTTTCCCTTTCCAGACGGCCTGCTGTTAACATCCTGCTGTCTGTCTGCCTTCCTGCCTCAGTGCCTTTGGATGTTTCTGCCCGATTAACTGACTGCCTGCCAGTTGCCAACTTCACTTCCATTTAACGACTTTGCATTAATTAAATGCCTGTAAATCAACCAACTGCGCCGCAGCGTCTACATCTGGGTCAAGTCGCCTGCTACCGCATTTGTGAAATGTCTTCCCTCTCCTGTGTTGCCAGGGAAGTGTCGCTTTCATAATTCAAACGCTCAAGCCTGAACAACAATATTGAGCGTTTGATTTCTAAGTGGCGGATGCATTTAATCACAGGCCAGAATATCTCCAAGGCCGCCACAAAGTCAGCCTGAGCTCACATCCACAGCGCCACTTTGTTTCCGGAGATCAATGAATCAAGTGGTTTTATCAGCGCGCAATTTTTCTCGATGGTGCGAGTTTCATCGTTTAACAGTGACCTAAGCTGTAATAGAAGGGGACGCAGCGCTCTGCTGCTACAATCAACGATGCTGAATAATACATCCTCCCCTGAACTCTCTGTAAGAACACTTCATCACCTTGTGATGGTAATCAAATGATGTTCTCAGCGCCTCGGTTCCCACTTTCATAAAATTTAGACTTCAGATTGTTTATCCCCAAAGATGTTTTTAAACTGTTCTTTGCCTTATAAATCATAACAATGATCCTGCAAGGGTCATTCAGCTCTCAGCAGGCCGGCAGAACTCAGAAAACCGTTCCCTTTTAATAGAAACGTCTAACACCAGGCCTGTGTCTTTGGATGTAACGTTACTTTATAGACAGTAAGCTGGTTAGCCGGGCATGCTGATGTTTGTTGCTTACATTAGAACAGATAAACACCGTTTGATCCAGTGTTTCTGATTCATGAAAACTAACCTCCCCAGTGTTCATCACACACTGTGAACAGGCTGGTCTTGTTTGTTAGTTCAGGCAGCAGGCTGCTGCTCTCCATCACGATGGCCTGAGGGATCATGATGATGCACGACACCACCCAGATGACAATGATACTCTTGCGAGCCCTCTTGGCCGTGCTCTTGAACATCAGTGGGTGGCAGATAGCATACCAACGGTCCTGGGCAATGCAACTCAGCGTGAGGACGGAAACAGAAACGGAGATGGTCTGGAGAAGAGAAAAAGAGAAACAGCAGTTAGTGTTACTGCAGTTTTAAATACAGCCTTTCTATGTAACTGTCAGCTCTGCTCCTAAAGGCAGCTGCAGGAGACCATATCTGACGAATCCAGAGATGAACAGATTCCAAAGGATTAAATCCATGTTTCTTATAGGAAAGAAGAAAGATTAAATCAATTTGCTGTCCAAGGTAAACGTAAAGCAGATCTAACATTCTTTTTCTTATTAAAGTCCTATCTGTCAGATAAGACTATCGGCAATCTTTCACACATTTTGTCTGCAAAAAGAATGATTTCCAACAGACGGATATTACAAATTAAAAAAAAAAAGCTTAACAGCAAACATCCTTTTATCATTTGTTTGCAATATAACATGTAGCATCTGACAGTAAGGTAATCGCTGGTGGGCAATAGAGGACCACAATGCCTGATTTGAGCCACATTTTATTCTCATCAGAATAGCAATCACTGGTATTCACCAAAGTACAATGGCTGCACTTGCTTTCACAATACAGGATTTAACCTCTGGATCTCTATGATTGAGAGCAGTCTCCTCTCACCTCTATCTGAATTATTCACCTGCCTTGCTCTCAATGAGACTCTGGGGAAGGTCCAATCATAGCAGATGGCTTGAGATTTCAATTCTGTGGAATCTGTTCAATGTTAGAAGTGGCATGTCGATGCATGAAATACTGTCTATTGGTACTATTGTTGAGTATGCTCTCATGTCATTATCTCCAGGAATGTCGGTGACTCCACTGAAAGCTCAAAGGCTGAGCAGTGCCACCAATTTCATTAGAGGGGGAAAACCCCGTGAGTTCTGCTGGGTTCGTGTCCTGCGGGAAATAAACACTCTCAGCCCCATCACTTTGAAATGTTTAGCTTAAGGACGCCGACGGTAAAGTAAATCACTTTTCTCTGACTCATTTCCTTCATTTAAATGGTCTAAAAAAAGAGTGGAGAAAGCATTCCCTAGGAAGCAGCAGGAGACAAATCCTCACATAATTGTTCTCTACCCGACAGAAAATCAATAATACATCAACAGGTGTGTTGAGCTTGAGATTGTTGGTGATGGGGAAGACGGCTGCAAACAGAAACCACAGAGCCAGCATGCAGGTGAGCTGCAGGGGAGTGGTAGAAGGTTTAGATTTTGAGGCCATGTGAACGGTAAAAATAACACAAAACAGGATATTTTTCTTGTGCTGCCGAGGGCCATCCCTCTCCTTTACTTTAATATTACATCAAAGTGCAACTACAAGCCGAAAGACTTTCTGACTGTAATTTCAGTATTCAAATATAAATATTCATTCAGGACAGTTTTCCTCGACCGTTTCATTATGTATGTCAGGTATCAATTATGTTGTTGGATTCGTAACATGCTCCCGCCTGAGGTAATACAGCCCCGCTGAATGTCACATAAAATGCAGGGAGAACTCCCAAGTGGGAATACATCTGGGAGAGATGGATACTTCTGGGTTTATAAAAGCAGCATGAGGTGGCCCTGAGCAGCAGCAGCAAACGTGAAGGTAAATACGGTGCAAAACGCACCACTTCACACACAAGTGAGCTTGTTCACTTGTATAGAATATTCTCTCACATGAGCTGTGTGTGTCAGACACACACACACACACACACACACACACACACACAATCTTTGGGTGTCTCACAATTTGATACATGAATTGATTTTTTTGCCCACCCCTATTCATGTATGTAAATATATATATACATACATATATTTTCCATTACGACCACAACTCACAACTGTGATTACAGCCTCTTCAATTGAACACAGATGTATTCTCTTACATCACAAAGTGACATATCTGTTTGCCTTGACTTCTAATATTTCCTATGAGTGAAAAACTTTAACGTGTGCGATCTCGAAATGCGGCGGCTATCTTCTGACATGATTGAGCTTTTTTTATTCTTTTTGAATTAGCTTGAAAGAGACCACTCTTTGTAGAAATGTCTCCTTGTCTCTTGGTTTTGCTGAAGAATAAAATGCCAATATTGTTTCTGGTTGTTGGCTGGCGTGTGTAGCAAACTAGCAGCCAGCACAGCAGCATGTCCATGTCCGGAATACATTCAGTCTCAGTAATCCCTTTGGTTTACACCCGTCCATTCAGAATGTGTTGATCACATAATATTTCACAACATATTGGAGGTATTCACCTGATGCAGGTGTGTGTTGAATATTGGATTTTTGCAGGATTTAGGTCCACTCTCTTCACACTGACGCTTTCTGGCATTACATCACTCTTTGGATAACATGAGACATCTCACACAGTATTTTTTTACCCTCATAAATACAGAGAAAGTAAGTAAAAATAATAGGAGCAGAGGTGCTCTGCTTGTCTATGTTCTCTTGGTCTCTTTTCTCCTCACCATTAAGGAAGAAGCCAAGCTGAACCTTCAAAGCCGGCCTTCATGGTCCGTATCTCTCTCTCAGCTCCCACATGGCCCATTTTTTACACACATTCTCACAAACCCTGTTTTTTAAATGAGTTTTTCTGCTCGGGTCGACTTTTCTTTTATCCTGTTTTTGAAAAACGTTGATCACATACCTGAAGATATGGCACGATTTTGCAAAGCGTGTTTCCAAAGAACCACGTCTCTGTGATGTCTACCACGAGACTGGCAGGCAGGCAGATGATGGTCACCAAGACGTCGGCGAAGGAGAGATTCACTATGAAGTAGTTGGTCACGGTGCGCATGTGACGGTTTTTCCACACTGCAAAACAAACTGAAAAGGATGTACAATCAAACACCGCACAAGAACTCAGTGAAGGCAAACATATTTTCATGTAAATCATGCTGTCAGTCATGGACTTTGAATCGTAAAGTAATCATAGTCCTGTTTACACTTTTATGTCCTGTTGGCAAAATACCAATCAATCAGAAATGCACGATTACATTTAAATGTGTTGTGTGACATAAAATGCTGTGACTGTCACACTTCAGTGTTTTAATTATTAGAGAAATTAATTATCAACAGGTTTGCATCTGCCGCACCAAATTTCACGCCAATTACTACATACTTATCTACCCGGGAGTCTGGAATTAGCTGAAATACATTATGGTTTTTCAAGTTACAAAAAATCTGAAAACATTTCACGATCATCTCCTGCAGAGGATCAGAATACATCCGCTGTGTCGCCGCTTATACTACGGCGGAAACTCATGGTGATCCCAGTTCTAGAGGTTTCTACAGTACAGCGTTTATTTGTTGTTTGTAATCTCTCTGCTTTCAGCTGTCTACCTGCGGCTGCTGCTGTGTGCACATTGATATCATGCTAAGAAAAGACTGTTTCTCTGAATGAATATACAGCCCACAGGGATGGCACCTGTGGTTGCCCCCCACCCCCCCCCCCCCACCTCCTATTCTATTTGTTCCGTTTACACAGCTGAACAAATTGCCAGTGTCTTTTCTCGAGACTGTAAAATACATCGCTCTCTTGCAACTGCAAAAAGCAGCATTGTGACGGAGAGTTCATAATCATGTGCAACTGGGGCACAACGGAGGTGGCAGCGGGGCTGCAGAACCGCTGGTGGGCGGATCGGAAAAAATCAATTCAGTGTCTGAGAGTCTGAACAAGGCAGTGCACAGACACCTGAGTGTGCTGTCAAGATGGATTTAAGAGGACTTCCTCGGGGGAAGAACGCCTTCTGCCCTTACTTCAATTAAGTGTCCATCCAACAGTCCTATACCTGTATGCTGCATGATTCATGCTTCCCATGATATCCCACTGATGGCATTTCAAAGACCCCATGATTCATGGGGGGGGGGGTTACAGAACCTTATTGATTTGGATTCAGCCGCTACAAGCAATGTTAAATGTCTTTTTTCTGTATCGTTAACAATGTTCCGTAATATGTGTTGTCATTTTTGTTTACTTGCTGTGCAATCAATCCATTTCAGTTGCTCAAGAGACAGTTTTTCAAGACCTTCAGCAATACTATATTTCTAGTAATTACATAGAACATTATATCTGACTGCGTCATGACGTACGATAATGTTTCCAAGGATCGGGATTCTGCTCGTCAGTCAGACAGGCCAATAATGTGGGTGAATTTGCTGTTGGGATGACATTTGTCTGGCTCTACCCCTCTTTTGAAATGCATGAGCAAAATCCAGCACCTTTACAATAGGTCATGAAGCACAAAGAAGCAATAAGAGTAACCATGATTAAAGTGTCACTGCTCACCAGCTGCAGGAGTGTGAAGGACAGAAACACAGAAATAGCTCTTAGAAAAGTAGGTGAACTCTGTCCTTATAAATTGTACCTAACTGTCAGCGGACTCTTTAGATGGATTTCATCATTGCCATTGAATGAGTCCTTTCAGATTCAAGTGTTTCTTATGTGAACTTTATTTTTTTAAGCCCCATATGTGTATAAGTGATATCATCACTTTTTTAATGCGCAGAGGTGATACATTGGACTTTCAGTGGATTATATAAACAGGATGAAAAGTCTGGCTGCGACTGTATCTGAATGCACAACATCAAAGACAGGAAAGTCAATAGTAGTGAAGTTGAATGGACATGTTTCTTTTTCTGTACAGCTCCCACCGTGCACCATGCTGCTGCAGGTGGAAACGCATCTCGACTTTCAGAACCACACATGAAAGACCACATCGTCATGAATACCTGCAAGATTTGTGTATAGATATGTGCATCCTATAGCCGATTAGACAGCAACTACAATGCAAGTAGACTATTATGTGACAACATTCATACCTTTTATAAATGCAAATATCAGCCACAAAAACAAGAATCTGCTGAGTGCTGCAACTGTCCGACCTAAATAAGATGCTTCATCTGTGTCCCTGCTTGGCCTTTTATTGTCATGTATGAATGTAAATGCTCAGTATAGCAAAAGTACTTTGACCAATCAACACACTTCTAACTAATGCATTTTCATTCCGTGTGTGTTCCTCTCTGCTATTGTTGTGACTGGTTTGGATGCGACGAAGGACCAACATCAGTTTAGATGTCCTGAATTAGCACTCAAATGTCCCCAGCTATTAGATATCAAGCTTGTTTCTGGGCTATAATTTATCGTCTTTTAATGCAATCGTATATTGAGATATCGCGATACACTGTTGTTACATCACGGTTCCCCTGCCTCTGTGTCCTTCCCCTGCTGTGTTGACAGCTTCTCTAGGGTTGTGCAGGTGGGTGTTAATTTGCACTTTACAACAAACGCCGTGGAACAATCATAAAAAGACTTATTCTTCTGATTCACTGCTTTGTTCTCACGAACGCTGCTCATTCTCTTCATTCACTCACTTTGTAGCTCCCTCGATCATTGCAGCCCTCTCTCTCTCTCTCTCCGTTGCTCGCTCATTGAGCCAGGGAGGAGGGGCCTCCTTTGAATGCTGTGTCTCTACAAACAACACCTGTCAAATGTCAATTATTATAACTATAAAGGACAAGTACCTTTACCTTCTATTTTCTTTTGTTATTCATTCAGTAGCTTCATGGGAATGTTCTTTGTGTATTGAAATCTAAACTTTAGAGACTTAGACAAACACTAACTGATCAAAGCAGCGGAAGAGCAGCAACTCCCGACTTAAAATGATTGCTTTTGTCAAAGGGGTCTGGTGGATTTGAGGAGGGTTATATAATGCCTTCAGTTCCCCATTGGAAAGCTGTCTGACGGCAGGGTTTAGTGGGGAAAATATCCTAAATACAGAGTACACTCCTACAGCAGTTCATTGCTCAGCATCTCCTGCCTGTTTGTCTAGCTTAGTACCTCATTCAACTTCAAAAAAATGTAAACTACCCCTTTGAGTTATTCCCAAACTTAAAACAGCAGTTGGTAAAATATGTCACTGCTTTTTAGTTTAGCATTTCAAATGTTCGTATCTTTCATAAATGCAAATATCTGCCACATAACCTTTTATTGTAATGTGTCAATGATTTATGCTCAAAATAGAAAAAAAAATATTTTGTTAAGTTTCCATTTGAAAATCCAGGAAAAGAATGCAGATAAAGTCCACCTTTAGTCCAACATGAAGACTTCAAAGATATTCTAGTTGTCTGCGGCTGCAGACGTGTAATGACTAACATGTAGCTGATTACAGTACACAGGCAGCAGGCTGTAAAACTTCCTGAAGCAGTTCGACTGCAGATAACAGCTTCCCCTTTCCTCACTGACACCCTCAGTAGAAGCAACAACACTTGTCTGACAGCATGCATGAGAAACGTGCTGTGAAGTATTCATTCAGCACTGTTTGCACAAAGCCCTGTTTGGTTGGAGTTTTGTTTTCCTCTGTAATCAGACTGCAGATCCACTACATCAGCAGTAGTGCACACGCCTCTATGGTTTGACCTCTCTGCCTCTGCCATGAAGGAGGAGTTCATCATCAACAGTTCCTGCCTGTTGTTGGCCCCTTTAATCAAATCCCTCTCGATGTGAAGTCCTTCCCCGCCGTACTATTTCGACTCAGGTCGAAATTACAATCTCAAAGCCATTTCGTTTCAGGTCCAGGACAAGCAGACAAAAACTAAAGCACATGTCGATTTGACTTTGTCAAATAATACCCGTTTGATTCATGCAATCTGTACAGTTGACTGACTGATATTTCTGAATCCAAGGCCATCGGTGAGCAAAGACTGAGTGTATCTTACTGCACATCGGTGTGTAATCCGACAACATGCTTCTGAAATACGTTGTTTCTCCAGTGTAACAAAGCATTTGTCCACGTGGAATCTGTTCCTCTCCCTGTTTTTCTAAGACTTGGAATAACACTCTCACACTGTTACTCTCTCCAGCTGGCTCTCACGAGGGTTTAGACAATCAGGCTAACAGTTCTTTCAATTTGTGAATAATTTCCAATTAAAACTGATTAATTCTGCACGCCACGTCCCTGCTGCATAAAGCTCCATCAGGCAGTGATTTTGAGGGTCACATTTAATCAAGTGACTCCCAGTAACGCGGGGCTCCTTTGTGCAGATTTAAATCTTCAGTTTTTTTCATTACTAAAAAGTATGTTCCTCAAATGAATGTGAGCGTGAATGGTTGTTTGTCTCTACATGTCAGCCCTGCGATAGACTGGCGTCCTGTCCAGGGTGTACCCTGCCTTCGCCCAATGACAGCTGGGATCGGCTCCAGCCCCCCCGCGACCCTGAATACAGGATAAGGGGTAGACAATGGATGGATGGATGGATGTTCCTCAAATGTCCGATCAAATATGTCGACTGCAACACTAATTCATTGCTGTGGTTCATGAATTCTGAGTCCTAGCAGCCTCAGTCACCCACAGGATCAACACATGTGCTGTTTGCTCAGTGCTTATGGTTGTTGGACCAAAGTGGCTGAAATATTAACATCTAGTTCAGCGAAAAGAGACAAATTAGCAAACAAAACCAAGGCAAAGGCACTAAAGGTCATTGGTGTGGATGAGGACGATACCCTGAAGTGTACAATCTCCAGGCATCGCAGAACAACAGCTGCTCTCCCAACACGTCCAGCAGACCTAAAGGACCTGCTACCCTCAGCTCGTTTCCCGGGTCGAACCACCAAGCCGTGCTTTGTCGCTCCCCAGGGCCAACACCAAAACCTTTCCACGCTCCCCCCTGCTGCATCCCATCAAGTCGCGTTCATGCCTCCAAGAAGGGATGGAATTAACACCCGGTCAACATGGGACTGTGAGCCCTGAAGCTCAAGGACTTCAAGGATACACAAAGCAGCTCCATGTGTTCCTGAGGAGCTGCAGCGCAGTGACTGATTGGTATTCGTGAAGCTTGTATCTGCTAAAGAATGATATAAAGGGAATATCAGACTTTCAGACAAAGCAGAATTAGTGGGTTGTCTAGTTCTGAAGCTTTCAGGCAACTAATGGTGCAGACCAGCTGTTTTATTGGAAACATAATCAATGACACAACCAGGGCCTTTAATAAACAGCAGGCAGCTATATGCCAGCATGACTCAAATGTACTGTTGCAGATGAATTACACTCTCGCACTCTCGCCTCACAGCAAGAGGGTCCCGGGTTCGATCCCCGGGCCGGCCCGGGTTCCTTCTGTGTGGAGTTTGCATGTTCTCCCCGTGTAAGCGTGGGTTTTCTCCGGGTTCTCCGGCTTCCTCCCACAGTCCAAAGACATGCAGGATGGGGATAGGTTAATTGATGACTCTAAATTGCCCTCAGATATGGACTGATATTTACATTTACATTTAGGGAATTTGATATGCTGTTTTCGGGCTGCACGGTGGTGTAGTGGGTCCCGGGTTTGATCCCGCGTGAATGTGAGTGGGAATGGTTGTCTGTCTCTACATGTCGGCCCTGTGATAGACTGGCGTCCTGTCCAGGGTGTACCCTGCCTTCGCCCAATGACAGCTGGGATCGGCTCCAGCCCCCCCGTGACCCTGAATACAGGATAAGCGGTAGAAAATGGATGGATGGATGTATGGATATGCTGTTTTCAGTTTCACGCTTGGATTTCAGTACCTCCATTGAGACCAGTAGATTATTGCTTATGTATTACTTATTTAGTACACATATGTGAGGAGTTGATTTATTTACCCATACTTTAGGGTCATTTTCTTGTATTATATATTTTTTATCTTGATAATTTCACTATTCTGCCATTTTACTATGTCTTTACATACTAATGTATGTGAGTGTTTTATATTTGGCTATTTCCTCTTCAGGAATCCGCTGTTTTTCTTAAGAAAAATTTGTGCAAAAATTCACTCCATTCTGGGTCTAGTTGGGAATCAATCATTATTTAAAATTCACTCCATTCTTGACATTTTCATGTTGGATGCTGTTTTTTTTCTTCAAACTCCCTTTTCATGTGGACATGATAATCTGCCTTGTGAGACTTGTTATCCTGAATCATGTTTAATTCAGTGAATCCAGATAACTAAGAGAGATCTCGCTGATATGATAGTATTGCTTGTGTCGACACAGGAATTAATGGTTTTACTTTGATGTCCAATACTCCTACTTTTCCATCAGGAAGTTTGTCTTCACCATGACTATTTACCAAAGGATACAACATTTGAAACTTGAGTCAAAGTTTGACGGTTCACATGGGAAAGTGGGTCTAGTTGGGAATCAATCATTATTTAAAAATGCTGTTTGATTTCAAATTCAACGCAACACAAGATGAATATCTTCCGAAGTCAGATCGGAGATGTTGGCACACACACAAAAAGAATGAAGAAGGTCTGATATATGATCTAATGACGCCCTCACTGTTTAGGAAATAATCTTTAATCAACTTAATCTTTTTTTAACAGGTGTGGGTTTCTCTGTGGGTGCAACAGTACACTTACTTCAAAACCCCCTTTTAAAGTGCCATGGAGTCAGTTTTAGTGGTATACCATACACAAACAGATATAAATGACCTACAGCATCATAGGGATGTTGGATGCCCTGCTCAGGTCTGTCAGCGCAAGACACTGGGGATTACAGTAATACATGAGAATCAGGCAATAGATGATCCACACTACAATCTGGAAATACAGAAGAGGCTAAAATGACCACGAAACTATAGTACAAAAGCACTCTAGTCAGTGGCTTACATACGCAACGAAAGAATGATGAGATGATGGTATTTTAAATGACAGATTCTGTGTCAATCTGAGTGCAAAAAGCTTTTTTCCGCCCCATTGCTTGTACCCAGAGCAAAGTGTGCACTCACTGTATGGAGAAAAAAGTGATAGAGGCTATAATTTGCACAATTCCCGTCAGACGCGTCTGTGGTTGGCCAACAACGCCGAGAGACGCGCTGTTTCATCCTCCTCCTCGACCTTTCTCCACCAGCAGCTGCGAATCCATTCAACATCAAAAGGAAAACCTGGACTACTTTATGCGTTACATCATTGTGGCATCACGCTCCTGTGTCTTTGTATGTGCTCATTTGCGTTTTCAAAAAGTTGTTCTGCTGCTGTTGGATGCTTCCAGGACTGATTACGCACGACTGCCGCGGAAGAAACGCATGACACATATCCGACTAAAACTTACCCAAGGAGTTTCCGATGAGTGAGACGAAGAAGACGACAATGTAAGCCACGATGAGGACCCATTCGTACTGCTTGGGGTGTAAGTACTCTCTCCAGATGTACCTCAGAAGTTCGTCGTCGTCGTCATCCGCGGTGGAGTGCGGACGCAGCTCCGTGCCGTTGGCCACCTGTGCCGAAGATAAACACTCCTCGCAGTCCAGATTCCCGGTGATCCCAGACATCCCGCTGGCTGCTACTATTACGCGTCTGTTGTATTCCCCGCTGCTCAGCGAGTGTGGAGCGGAAAGACGCGCGGTAATGACAATTACGCGCCTCGTCAGCGTGACGCGGATCTCCGCGTGTCCTCCTGATTGTAGAGAGCAAGGAGCCACTGCAGTGACCCACCCTCCTCAAAGAGATGGGATGGGGAGGAGAAGCCCGAGTGGAGCTCATTATAGTGTGAGAGAGTCATTCCCAAGATCCATACGTGTGATGACATCTATTTTCTTTTATGAGCGTTGGAATAATAACCCCACAGGGGGAATTGGCCCCTTTTAATAATCAATGTATGAGGTGTTTTATATCTCTCTGGAGATTATCAGTGTTTGTGTTGAACCCAAACTCAGATTTGATTAAGACTTCAACTTCAAGGGCAATCCCATTTGCCAGTGGACGAGATAACGTGAAGGTCACTTTGGCAGGATAACGAGCTGCAGCTTCCTCTGTTTTGGATTCAGAGCACAAGAGTAGCCTCTAAGTGAGTGATTGAGACGTCTCGCACTGCTCACCTGCGTGATCACGTTGCACGAGCTGGCAGCACACAAATGCACTTCATTAAATAGATAGATGTGCCAAATTGGCTCAAAATGTAGCGATATCGACAGACTGTCGTGTAATGACTGAAAGGTATAACAATAATACACACTTTAATCATTTCACTACATGAAGGTTACACCTGTTTTTATGCCATTGAGAGTCACTTCTTTCAGCGCGTTGTGCAAAATAACAAGAGCAAAATCTAATGTAATTGATGACAGTATATTGTGGACGAGAAAAATAGGCTGCAGGTGATTTAGACAAAATTCTTGGGAGCTTCAGCGGGTAGCTGTTTCCACCTGTTTCCAGTCTTTATGCTAAGCAAGATCAACATGATCAACCTGCAGATCTTTGTTCTTTTTGTCCAATGTATACACGCAACATACAAACAAATCAGGAGTTATAAGGTAAACATCATCAAGCAAAACTGATGAAATGCAGGTTAAGTACTCGCAGCAGGGCTGGAGGGAGAATGATTGCATAAAATATGACAATTTGCAATCTTAGTTGCACACAGTTGTGATTCTGATGTCAATGATGACTTCTCCGCAATTATTTGAGACACGCTAAATGAACGGGCTGCTTTCACACTGACGAGCCTTCTCTAAAGGCTTATGTTTATTTGCAGGACACGGTTGCCATGACACCAGAGTGTTTATACTGAATTTAGAAGACCAGGTCCAATCTTTAGTTTGTATTGATTTCTTCATCTTGGTTTTCATCTTCATTTGAACACCTGACAGGACCAAATGTTTTTTATATATATCTTTCAGTCAACACTCGTTCTTCATGTCTGACACGAGACTAAATCTCTGTGATTTATGATTGTTTGTCATTTATCATGTCAAATTTTAAAAGCCGTGGTTGTCTGCGCAGCACTGCTTTGTATTTGCTGAAGGTTGATCCTCTTTCATGCCAGTTGTCATGTTTAAATGCATTGTTCCATATGAATATTATCAGGACAGTCCCTATTTTCCAGCTTAATCTGCCTCCCGGATTTGTTCAACCCTCCTGAAGCCCAGTTAATTAAATTCCTGCCATGCTTTGCTCACCATCCTGAATATCTGCGACTGAAGCTCCTCACATGAAACCTACCACGCATTTTTTCTCTGCTTATGAAATCCAGCATTGAAAGATGATTACAAATAAGCAACAATTTCATTCTTTCTTCAGTCAAAATTATGAGACATGTAACTCCATATTGTCTAAAAATCGTGAGCAAAACAGTGATTCGCCGAAGCTGAATGGAAACTGAATCATATAACCACTGATATTACAGCACTTATATTCCTTTTGAGTTCTAACAATTCCTTCTTTCTGTGAGGAGTCTGGGACAATATTGACAAAACAGCATGCAATCATAGACTTGCCACGACATTGTATTTGTATTTGAAGTAATCAATACCTGGAAGCAATGACAGTGACGGTTGTGTGGAAAAGCTGTGTAGAAACGTATGTTTTGTTTTCTTTGGCGTGGTTTGCAGGTTTAGTTGCTTCCTGAAAATAAACCTTGACGGCATGTTTTGTCATCAGGACACAGTCGGTGAGGAGGAACTTGTAGAGAAGGGATTATTCATTTAAAGACTTGCTATGTCTGATTTGTCTGGGTGGATGTTCATGTTATATATTTATCGTGTATTTATCATCTTCCAGTATTTGCCAGTTATCTGGTATGACTCTGTTTCACGACTCGTCACAGTGAAAGCTCAGACAATCAGACTACAAGCTGTGACACAAAATGATATGTGTCTCTGACCAGACAGTACGCAGACCATCATGCATGTTAGTCCCACGTATGAATCTGTAGAATCCATTAAAACATAATTACAATATTCACACCTCATGCATTAACATAGAGACTTAGAAATATGGAATGCAGCCATTTGTTCAGCCATTAGTCATTGTGCCTGTGTGTCTTTTGACACGTCGATGTCGCTGGATAAAGAGAATGATCGTACCTGTGTGCCACTGTGAAACATTCAGTAAATCCCAAACAGCAAGTCTGCGTCTGAAATTTAAGACGAATTTGGAAAATGTCACAGAGATTGCATCGACTTTGTGGGAAAGAAAGCAATAAAACACAACATGTCATTGAGTTTAAGGAGCACATGAGGCACAGAGTAATGGCATGTATTCATGTTAGGGAAAGCAATTTGAGCTCAGAATAAACAGCTCAGTATTGTTTTTTAGCACCTAAAATTGCTTTACGTGAGAAACTTTTCAGCGCATCACCAGACACAAGGGAGAAAACTCTAATATGCACTACAAAACAGCACCCTGCTAAATATTCCAACTCTTGGCCAGAGACAGTGACTGTGGGAGCTTCTTCGGTGCCTCTCCCTCTAAGCAGGGACAGCAATACAATCGCATCTGTTCACCTCGCCGGTGAATCGAGCTGCATTTCAATGAGCGCCGGCAGCATTGTCGAGATCAGCATCAGGAGGTGGAAGATGTGCTTTCGATGCATCCAAAAAGTTCAGACTCACATTGTGTAGCGAGTTCCAGACTGACATCAAAGCGAGGGAATCTGTTGCAGCCGGAGTCGAGGCGGAGGAGGACATCTGGTTACTGCAGTGTCATGTAACAAAAATGTAATGGAAGACACGGGACGGCCAAACTGGATATGACGTACGCCGTGGGGATTGTTTTCACCGTATGCTGCAGAGCCATGCGGGACCATGTATTTACATCACACAGCTTCTTTTGATGCCCTTCTCTCTATTAATGGTGGAATAAAGTAAATGGGAGGACAAAATGATGTTCAGTTATTTATGGATCTTTTTTTTTTATCGCAGTTAATTTTTGCACGTAACTTTTACTCAGTACTTGATTATTTTTTTATTGGAGGCTGTTTTTAATCACTTATTTGTACTTCACCGGGACAAACTAATGACCAGGAAATAACAAGGCTTGAATCATTAATCACTGTAATTTTCATAGCCATTAAAATATCAGGTGTGTGACGAGTACAGCGTCTCAGATGACAGGTAATGTCAACATGTACTATTGAGCTTATTGTAGCAGCACAAACACAAATTCTAACCTGTTGCACTCCAGAAAAGGTGCGTTGAAACTGGGACTTATAGCCAAAGGCCTCTAGTTTAACATCAGCCAAAAACTTCTTCTTCTTCTTCTTCTACTTTGCGCCCCCAAAGACAGCAAGAAACAGCAAGAATTCATCATTCATAATTTTCATCACCATTTTATCAGCATCACCAAGAGAATAAAAACTAAAGGATGATCTCCTGTGTTTGAAAACACCCACTGCAACATGATTATTACTGAGGCAGAACCTGGAGAAGCAGCATGGGGCAAGCAACTGGCAAGCAACATTAACATTAAACTTTAAAACAACACTGTAATACTGACTACCTAATGCATGAATATTTATGAATGAAATAGATTAATTCTACCTCTTAGAATTTACACCGGGGGCCACGTTGCTCTGTGCTTAGAATAAATCCATCACCTTGAGTATAGAATGAAAAAATATGAAATGCTTGAATCACCCCTGAGCAGCACCTGAGAGTATTTTTTGTATTTTCCATTATGGTGCACGTCGAGTTGTGCCTTATGTGGAGAAACCACATGTAACTAATCAATTCACAAAACAATTATTATTTGTTCTACACGTTTGAAATGTTATGTTTAAATATGCCTTTGTGGCATTAACTAATGCAAACTTTTGGAGAATATAGTAGAAATATATAGAAGCAAATAAGCAGAAGTAGTTCTAGTAAAATAAACGCATATGTTTATTTTGGATGTTTTGTTTCCACATAGACATAATGGAAGCATTATAGCCACAAAACACAAAATGATTAGTCCGTGACAAATGCCTGTTCTCAGACTATAACAAACCCTGGAGAGATGCCATCTTTGCAGAGGAGAGCTGCTTTCCTGTTGGCTCCATTTTACAAAAATGTATTGCACCCCTCATAACATTCATGGATGGCTTGTGTTTTGCAACACCTTCAGAATAATTCTCTGAATGTACAGAAGTAACAGCTCTTTGGTATGTGCACGCACACTTACAGTTGCAGCAAAAATTCTTTCCATGTCCGACGTTTTGACACAACTACTTGTTGTTTGAATTTATTGCTTCAGGTTGACTCCAGACAGACTTAAAGACCACTTTAAGATGTTGTGCAATTGTCTGCATTCTTATAAAACATATTTTCCCTGGTAATTATCATTGCATCTGTACACATAACTTAAGCAGACATCAAAATGTAAACAGCATTGCTGGAGACAAAAGTAAACGGAGAAATAAAGACATGCCAGCAGAATATAAACATGGTCCAAATGTCCATTGGCAATAAGTGACGTGTGTAGACTCACTACTTGTTCTTATGTATGAAATTTCCAACTCTGTGAAAGAATTTCTCCAGCTTATTTTCATGGTGCCCTCGAGCAGCCCGGGTGAGGTTGTGCTCAATGGACGCCTCGCCTTTCAGGAGGCCTTTGGTTTTCTCCTGAGTGTGTGTGAGAGGCTTTCCGAAGCCGTGTGCAGAGCGTAAAGAATGTTTCTTTTCCAACGAGTGAAAAGGCTCAAATCTGCTGTATAGGCGCGTCTCTGTGCTTCTATCTTTGCTCCAGCTTACTGAGTCATGGATGGGCCTCGCACTTTTGTCAAAAATAGCAGGTTTATTTTGCATGCTTTGTTTTGGTGGAGACGGATGTTGCTGCTCCTCAGTTCTGAATCGAGGTTTTGCTGAGTTTCCACCGTCGCCCTCTATCTGCCTACTCTGGTGCCCCGAGGAAGACCTGACGGAGCTGGTTGTGCTTTGGGGTTTTCCTCCTCCGTGTGATAACCTCTCCTCATCCTCGGCTGTTATGGTGTCTGTGCTGCCACCAGACGACACACTCCGTGTTTCCATGGTTCCTACTGAACCCATCTTTTTCTCTGGTATGTTCAGTAATGATTTAATTTTGTTGGTACTCTTCTTTAGAAAATGCTGTTGGCTCGAGCTCTTGGAGTTTTCTTTTAAATCCTGTCCATTGACATCCAGGGCTGCTTCGGACACAGTCCTGAATGGCGGCTCCTGCCAAGGAGTACCGGGGCCCTTTTGGCCTGAGATCCTCTTGACATCGTAATGAGAAGCGGACCTTTGATCTTCCTTTAGATGTGATCCGTATCCTCCACTCTGTGCATTAATCCCTGCTGTGCTTCTGTTCATGTGCATCTTTGCAAAAGCTCCATACCTTTGATCTGAGGATTCATATGCATACTCGGTGTTTGATCGTGGATCCGCCACGCTATGCCTTTTGTTCCAACTGTCCGTCATGATGTCTGGGTTTAGGGTCCCGTGTCCCCCTTTAGCTCTGCCTAAGCTAGCGTATACAGATTGGTAAGCGCTTCTACCTTGACCGTAGCTTGGGTTATTCCGATTGTCATCTGGAATCTGCAATCTCTGCCTATTTAATGGAAACTCATCATTACTTAATCTATTTTCACCTGACGCTGTTGGGTTCCACTGCATGGATGAGTAGTGCAAAGCAGAGTTCGGTGCTGCTGAGGAGTTGTGTCTGTTTGGCTCCATTTGCTCCGGTATGTTCGACCTCAAAACAAGGGAAGACCTCATCCTTGCTTGCATGAAGGCATTGCCTTTGTCCTGTGGTTCGAACTGATCTAAATAGTCAGAAGAGTCTCCAAATGGGACGTCGGGGTTGTTGAGGTAAGACTCGATCCTCAATGTGCGCATGAAGGACTTGGACGTGTTCTCTAGTGTCGGCATGTTCTGCTGCATGGACAGAATCTGTTTGTCGCTGCCATTGTATGACTGACGGATGTTTTGACCTCGGTGGATCTGGGGCACCTGTAAATAATTGTCTATGGGGTAATGTCTCGTCCCGTTTCCTGTTTCTCTGGAGATGTTCCAGTTGCTCGCTCTGGGTCTGATGTTCTGTGGCATCTGTCCATCTTGTCTCTCCCCGGCGTAGCTGTGCCTTTTCAAGAAGTTAATCATCTCTGCAGACTGAAATTGGGGCATCTGGTTCTGAACACACCCATTCTGAATAAAGGATCCAAACTCGTTAGGCTCCTCTTCAAAGAGCCTCTCCTCAAGGTTTCTCACACCCAGTTTCCTTTCGCAGGTCTTCCGATAGACCGTGTCCAACGTATGCCTCAACTGGTCCCTCCGATCCAGTTTTTGGGCAGAGTGAGAATTTGGCAACACCTGTGGTCCGTTGTGTTGGAACAAACCCTCCGGGGGGCAGAGTTCGGCAGGCACAGTAGACCGGGCGTAGAGTGTTCGAAACTCCTCGTCGTACAACTTCACCAGGTGGCCTGTGATGACCTGCACCATGCTCAGATGTATCTTCTCATACGACCATGTGTAGCTGCAAACAAACACAAATGTATGATTATTTTATTAATTTAATGTGGAGAAAAGAGAATGCTGTGTCTTTAAAAAATGCTTTATGTCTTTGGGTTAAATTCATTTGATTATCCAGATCAATACAAATAAAAGAAGCAGAGCCAAAACACTATCGACACAAGGCCAATAAAATATATATTTCTAAAACTCACTGAGGAAGATTCTTTATGAAGAGCTGTTTCGTGTTGCCTCAATTTCTAGAAAGCTTAGTCAACTTCTTCAAAAGGCATCAATAAGAAATGATAAGAGAAATTGTGCGTAGTACATCAGTAAATGTAATGATTTGCTGAATGAGTGTACGTTTAGTTAATGCATCAGTTGTCTCAAGCAGTGCAGTTTGCATTTACCCGTATGAGCCGTAAATCGCTGTCAGGCTGTCGACTAAAAGAAACTTCTGCTCCATCGCCCCATGAAATTTACCTCCTGATCGACAGAGGTAATCTTGACCTTTCACAGTGCGCACCCTCATGTTCTGTGGTCAGAGTAGAGAAAGCAAAATGTCAGGAGAGATTTGTCAGTTAAATCGTACAGCTGAGTGTCAATCATCATGTCAATCATCAAATGCCAATCTGAGAAAAAAGGATGTTCTGTGCAGATGTATCCAAAGATTTGAAATATGTTGCATTTGTTGAGTCCCACATGCCATATTTATACTTCTGCAGAAAAGCATTTCCCGTCTTGCTTTGGCAAGAGTTTAATTGGCAGATGATTCATCCAATCACCTGCCAATTTCTTTTCTTTTTTTTTTTTAAGGTGCCTGAAATGTTCCAAACAATCACAGCTTCTTTTGAATTGTGTGTAACAAACCTGTCTGGCAGGTCAAGTTGGTGTTGCACCAAACTTATACTAAATCACACCCATCAATTAATCAAAGACCACCTTGTATTTGAAAACCGTGAGTCCAAATCAAAAAGAAACAACATGTTGTGTATGCCTAACTGCACAGCTGCAGAAGTATAGATCGAACAGGTGATATGCACTTAATGGCAACTCAACAGGCGTGTTTGAATCTTTTTTGCCCACAGAAATAATTGTGACTTCACCCAAAAAAAGACCCAAAAAAAGAAATTAGGTTTGAAATGAAACCTAAAAAAGACTCCCATCAAAATGTTTACACATTTATGAATGTAAGTGTATAAATAATAACACTTTACATCCCTGCAACATTACCTTTTCTCACTTTCAAACATTTTGGTACATTGTCTTATCTGTTTTCTTGCTGAGAGTGAGACCATTAAATTTAAAGCTACGGCTGCTTAGCTTCACTTAGCATGGAAGGACATGAAGGACTGGAAATGACAGAACAGATTTCATTGGCTCTAACCAAAGATTGGAATAAATGACTTCCATCACTTATTGACACATTATATCTTGTCTGTTTAATCCTCACAAAGCTGAATGACAATGACAAGTCGTGATTTTACAAGATGTCTTGTCTAACTCTCAGCAAGGAAGTGAATACATTATTCTTAGAAGTCATACTACTGTTTATTAATTTGTTTCAGACCCTCATGCCATTTCCAAATGTCAGCTTCTTCTAATGCAACAGTAATGTTTCATAACATTTCAAAATGTAACCGTAAATGAATCAATTAAGTGGGTTAAAACTGAGAAAACCAAATGGATGTTTGAAATCATATCCTGACTCTAAGTTGTTGGATTTTGACGTCTTGATTTTCAGCCATTGCGAGGAAACTTTTCAAATGGACGTCATCCAAAAGCACGTAGACAGGGACTCCTCGTATCGAGGCGTCGACGGCCTCTTTGAAAATGTCTACATCAGTGAACGTGTCCATGGCAATGGCAATGACCTGCAACAACAAAGTGAATAAATCATGATGAGTTAATCATGCAAGAGAGCAGAGCGCTTTTAACCAGTTTCCAATTGTGACACCTGTAAAAGAACCTATTTAGGACTACGCACAGTCGTCATTTACAAACTGGAATAATTCATGTGAGTCTGACAGCTAGAAAGAGACGACTCCTGGAGCATTTCTGTTGGCATTCAAGGACCAGATTAAAGGCTTTTCTCCTCCATTTCACTTTGAATGAGCTACGATGAAAGTTCATCAAGGTATACGTGCGGTTTGAAATAACCTGAATGTTACAAAGCAGCGACATCATCCCGGGTTCCATTCAGTGTAATGAGCTCTTCAATTGGAATCAGTCCGACTACATTGTGTGCTGTTGGGACTCATAACTTCCTCGTTTAATTTCCTGTGTAGGAGGTTTCTGTCCCTCAAGGTGAAATGTGAGAAAAAGTGAGTCATTTTTAATCATGCATGGGACATTCACCCCCACATTTAAATGAATATTATTCAACCCCTTACAAAAAGACAAACATTCATGTGTCCCATGACACATTTGTCATTTCATATGGATTACTTTACACTGCACTGGTTGTGTAATTAGGAGAGAACAGAGAAAAGTCTTGAGCTGATTTCTGTTCTCGCCAGACTTTGACTGTTGCTGTAGAAGGTGGTTTAATTAAAAGCAGCAGTGCAGCAGTAACAAGGTTGCACGGATACCTGCACGGAGAATACTAAGAGTCTACTTACCACACATTTTTTTTGTTACAAAACTAGTTTGTGATTCATCAGCACACAATTTGAGAACTTGCTGAGGCGTTAGCTGCATAATGGATATGACTATGTAATGTAGTGCTTGTACTGTATACGGTTCCCACACTTTCTCCTCCTGATGGTACGTTGCAAAACCAGATCTGGACCTCAACAACAACAACAGCAGCCTAACACTCCTTATGACTGGGAATTGAAAGCATTGTTGCAGGTAGTTTAGATCACCTGTCTTGCATCCTGAATATGCTTCCGAACCACCTCTTTGATGGTGGGGTTGTTCTGCCTGGGTGGATGAAAGAGCAGATCTATATTTGTCTGCAGGTTCCCGTGCATGACCTCCGGCCATCCCAACTCCAAGTCTGGCGCGTCCACGTCCGAGTGGAGCGGCCAGTACGTCCCGGAGGACGACTGGGTGTCCGCTGGTCCGTTGCTTTCCTCCGCGTGGATTTGAGGTGGGAGTTGTACTACATGCTCAGTGATGAAGAGAAGCTCTTCCTCAGAGAGGAAGCTCCCGATGCGTTCCCCCTTGAGGAACTCCTGGTAGCGCTCTCTCCCGCCGCTGGCCAGCAAATCGATCGCCAGGCGATATGACTCCTTATAGTGCGGCTGGATGTAATCCTCTGATTTCGACTCTCCCCTCAGTGACGAGAGCTGGGAAGACACTGGAGACTCCATCGCTCCTTTCAGCACCTGCCGTAATGGAAATCAATGTTGTCATGGATCAGAGGCTAAACATCAGGATGGGGGGAAATGCTGAGAGTTGATAATATCAACACCAGTGAAAAACACTTACAGCTGCAATTATTAAGTACAACCTGTCGTTCATGCTATGGAATACTTAGAACTAGATAATGAACAGTTACCTGAAAACTGAAAGGATAAATACTGTTAATGGACCAGTTAATTGGATCCTTGTGTACCTTTTGTAAATGCGACAGTGTTTGTTTACATTGGGACCGTGTGTACTACAGAAGTGAAGTGGCCTATCATATCTAAACACACTCATTATCACCATCTAGAAGACATCATTTACAATATTATGCAACACATGACATGTCTGTCATTTCTATGGATTAGGAACAGAAATTAAACTTGCTTGCAACAAGCCGTGTCATGAAAACTGACTCATCGTTATCAGACGCTGAACCTGTTCACAGTCTGGATTAAAGGATGAGGAGACAGTGACTGCCTGAGGGAGAACATGCTATTGCTGCACCTGTAGTGTTTGCCACCTTAACGTTAAGGTGGAGTAGAAATGAAACCACTTAAAATAGACGTCATCTTTCTCCCATGTTCTGATGAGGTTGTGGACTTTCAGACATATAAACTGGACTACAAAGCTAGTGATGTTTTAAATCACGTCTTGACAAAAAGGGAAATATGCAGCTTGTATTTGTAAAGTTTCATTGAGAGATGCATTCAAAGTCTGGTAAGCAAAGCTTATATTCAGCATTATGAATCAAAGCTTAGTGGATGAAAGCAATCATATCTTAACAGGCAGGTAGAAATAACTGGGATTTTAAATATTTAGGCATTTCACTTGAACAGAGTTGGTGTTTTCAGTCATGTCTGATACATGTGCGTGTCAAGACAGAGAAACAAGTTAGATCTGTGGTTTTAAAGCAGCTGAACAGCTGAGACCCTGACATGGGAAAGTTTGTGCTAACTTACTTCCAGGTGAGTTTCCCTGCTGGTATCAAGAGTACAGCCGTCCTTTGCACTTTTCACATACAGGCCCTTTTATGGAACCTGCTACTGTGCTTTAAAATCATATTTTTACATTCTCAACTTAGTGTTTAAGATTATTTCACGTCACTGCTGTGCCTTATATAAATAGACATGCCAAACTGTAAAAGCAACGCTGAGCAGCTGTTGTCGAGGCATATTTAATCACAGCCCACACTGCACATCACAACCTTGTACAAACAGCATATGTATACACACATTTTTATCACAAACCTCCCGCTGTTCAGAGAATTCATTTGGAAAACTGAGGCGCTTGGTATTCTGCCGCTTCTTGCCGAAACCCCCGTCCCAACCACGTTAGCATATGCTCCACAGCAACTTACATTTAGATTGTGAACTCTGTGAGAATCCTCTTGACTGCTCCCAGGAAATCCCTCTGAGATTTATGTACGTTCACCTTATGCTGTATATTGGAAGAAACCACCAGCTGGAAGAACACAAAGACGAGGAGGCGTCTCAACATGATAAGCAGTCTGCAGATGGAGGGTGTGGATTCCAGTTTTGACATGCAAACGGCCTTGTTCGAAACCCGCTCACAGGCAGCCATAAACCTGTTTGAGGCATTTAGCCACTCCCCTCCTCCTCCTCTCACGGACAAAGTGCACAGTGACGAAAATCAAGATAATGAAGGACATAAAGACGCTTTGACGAACGCTCATAGGGAGAACACCTTCTTTGAGGGGTTCTGTCCGGGGCTGTGAATGTGCACAATAATGCATCATTCACTTGCATTGTGTTTCTTCAACTTTTTATGAGTTTATGAAACAATTTAAACAAAAACAACTCACAGAAGATGCCCACAAACCCAAATAAACTCAAGGATCATTGGTCACTTTCATCTAATTTCAGATGCTGAAGTATCAGGGTGGAGACACGGCTGTTCTTCAATATGTATTTAGGAGCAATTTTTTTTATATTTGTAAAATCTTGCTTGCAGCTGGACTTAATTAATTTGGCATTCTTTGCCCTGTCTGATCAGCTTTCACTCTTGAGGAAGTGGCTCATCGTGTAACATCTGCATTGTTACAGGGAAAAGCTGCAACCACCCAGAAGCCACCTCACAAGAGCTAACAACAACATTCACCTTCCAGGAGAAAAGCACAAACAGGTTCAGTGTGACCTTGAACAATGACTTACACGTAAAGAAAAAATAGCTTAAAGGGATCTTCAAGACATGTTTGTGACGTCTCTTTGGTGTTTTTTGTACAAAATTGCTGCTTTTCAGGAGGCCATGAATGACTTGTTTTGCCAAACAATAGAAATGGATGTGTGAGTCGTATTCACACTTTGATCCAGAACATTGACAGTTAATATTGTATGTTCGTGCTTTCATGAATGTATTTGTGCAAAGCTTGTCTCCTTCAAAAGCACATAA
The DNA here is from genome assembly GCA_029853015.1 of Chelidonichthys spinosus. Taxonomy (NCBI): domain Eukaryota; kingdom Metazoa; phylum Chordata; class Actinopteri; order Perciformes; family Triglidae; genus Chelidonichthys; species Chelidonichthys spinosus. The sequence continues at coordinate 19,474,397 of CM056832.1, read as the reverse complement.
AGGCAAATATGTCTGCACACATGCATTCATAACACAGTGTCAAGGCAATCACATGGTAAACAATCCTGCGAAGCCTTCTAAAGCACACAGTTTATATCTGATCAATGACTTATTGTGTCTTTTCAGTCCTGTTTTTATTTTAGAAAATGTTGTGTAAATGTTACCTTCTACTCTTATCTCCACACCGAATACCCTTCACACACAAGCAGATATCACATAAAATGTTCTGAGCGAATTCATCTGTCTTGTTTTTAGTTATTTTGCTTATTTTTAATGAATAAATGCATCGATTTTATTTGGGATTAAATTTACACACTTGCTAAAATGAATATATAAAACTGAGCACAGCAAATATGTGATACATTACCGGTTATTTCTGGTGGTGGATTTTCTATTAGCGATTCTTTTTTTTTCTTCTTTTCTTTCAATTTATACTGCTGCGGTGAATGTTTTTCTCAATTCGGCTCTCAGACTCAAATATTACTGCTTCAATAGTGCTAATGAGACGCCAAGACTTCCTGTCAGGCACCAGTGTGACATGAATAATGTTTTAAACTTCTAGTAAGAAACAAGATGGTTTGGATGTCATCCAGCTAGAGTATCAGACACAAAGCATTTCTCAGGGTCAGTCCAGGATTTCAGGTAAACTACCCTGAGGCACTAAACAACATTTGTCTAAATGACATCAGTCCTTGTCCTGTAGCACATACACACATGTCCACACTGGCCTCTTCATTAAATGACAAGACATGTCTTCACAAATACATTTCCCCATGCTTACTGTTGAGAACGAGCCAAAACATTCAGTTTAATCATAAGAATACTCAAAGGAATACTTTCAGATTTGGAGAATTACGCTCAAATAGAGTTAGATAATTGTAATAAGAGGCTATCCTGTCTAATGTAGCCACAGGGTGCTAACATTAACATTTAGCTTGACAGAATCACCAAACTGTTGAAAGGCAATTAAGAGATTCTCAGTGCATCTGTGTGTTCCCCTCATTGTTCAATCAATAATTAAATCTTTTCATGGCACTTCATTTCATGAATAATAGCAAAAAAGTCTTCTTTTCCTGCCAATTATTTTGCATCGTGAGCATCGCTGAGATAAAGTCAGGAAATTAAATCCATCACCAATATCATAATGAATGTGATAATTAAGGCCAAACACTTATTCATTTAAAAAAGTGGATACGATGTGATCAAATTAGCCTTTCCAATTACTTATTTATTGACGTGATTTCCCAGGAAACTGAAAACGAGACCATGATATTCTACCGTACAGTGCGTGACATGTAACAAATGAAGAGACACTGTCTCAAGGCTGAAAACACCTCTGGTTGTTCCTTCACCTGAAAAGAGCCACGAAGAACAAGAGCTCTGTTCCATTGTTTCGTTGCGTCTTGAATCTGGGTGTGTTAAGACAAAGTAAGTTGCAGAGAAGTTCTCTTTCTCTCCCTCTGGGTGAGTCACCTTTAGTGACACCCAATCCCTCCTCCGTGCAGTCGTCACGGTCGGCTCCCCAGGCGGGTAGCGAGTCTGAGCAAGCGGCATGTTGTGTCTGTCGTCATGGGGCGCTTCTAGTTGACTAAATGCAGGACTGACATTTTGATGCAGCATGACAATGATGGACTGACAGATTGTTCTCAGGTATTCAATCATCTTTTAGCATGCCGACATCCTTCCTCCCTCATACTCAAACCACGCCCATCTTTGAGCAAAAAGCAAAGTCCTGTCCTCACATGGACAGACTGAAAAAAATGTTTGGCAAAGAAATCGAAAATGACATCAGTGGTGGTTCCTCTTACAGAAGCCTCCAGGATGAACTTTGGCCACGACGACACGCACAAAAGCATCGCCGTCACGGCTAATAATAATAATTTCACAGCCTATTCATCCTGCATCATTTACTTCAACACAGATGAGGAGGATTAAGTTCAAAACTGTAGGCGATGTCATAGCAGGTTCACACAAAAGGTGACATCAAAGTTAACTTGCCTGTTTATGACACATGGTTTGATCACAGCTTGCTTGGTGTTTTTTTTAGGAGGGTTTTAGTCCGTAAGTAAGTCATTGATGTGGTGATGTCACAGCAATCAAATACTACAGCCGGCTACTCTCACTCCACTCTCCAAAGTAAATTGACATAAGAAATGTCAGCAATCAGAGGTCAGCTGTGCATATATGCACGCCCTAGAACATGTATTTAATTATAGCCTGCATGACTTCCTGACACCTACTATAGAAAACTATTTTTTATTAATTATTATTCATTATCTGTTCATCTTGTTTTCTTCTCTGTTACTCTGTTAGGTAGCCACACCCCCGTCAGCCAAGGAATACAGAGTGTGTGTGTGTGTGTGTGTGTGTGTGTGTGCAACAACACAGGTTTAAATCAATATCCATGACACACTGCTTCGTCAATCCGCCATGTACGGGTAAATTTCATAGCTGTATAGTTCTTGTTCTGCTTTTCCTTTAACCTGCACATGGTGAATTTGCATGTTTTATTATGACAATATTTCATTTTTATTTAACTCATAAAACAGCGGCACATTTGCACACTGTCTAATGTATTGTATATAGTCAATTTAATCCTATTTTTATATTTTATACTGCAGCTGTTCTAGACTGGTATATATAGTATATTCTAATATATGATTTATATTGATATGTAAATTTACTCCACATTTATTGTCGTTTTGGATAACAAGCTACTGTAATCAGATAATGTCCCAGTTCAGGATATAAATCTAAATCTGTGTTGTTTTATTCTGAGGGAATATATCAAGTCTCCTTTTAATGTTTTTGATGAATCTATCCACTCAGCTTAACCCTTTTATGAGGTTCGGCTTCATGCAGCCAGAGGAATCAGCATAAGAGACATTGCACTCAGAACATCAGTTTACAAGGAATAGTGGTACTCAGTACCTCTTATTAGGACTGATAGATATTCTCCCAGTAAGTGACAAGGCCGAGACAGGACCAACATAATAATGATCTGCATCGTTGGCCTCCGACTATTCTTCCCTCCAAATAAGGTAAATTGTAGGTGGCAAACCTCCCCAGAGAGAACCCAATTACATTCACAGTCACTCGTCTCTTTATATGCAGTGGCAGTGGCGGTCCTAGGTTTCATGACGCCCTGGGCGAACCTCACCTCCAGCCCCCCCCCACAGACACATACACACAAATGGACCCCCCCTGCCCCCCTGTTCAGACCAGACGGTAATTCTCCGCGACGGTCGACAAGCGCTTCTGCTCATCTGTTGTTCATTCAGAGCTATTTTTTTATCATAACCTCATAAAAAAAATATGCCATGTTTCTGTAACCAAAATGTTTGTACACTTCTTCTATTTATCCGTTCAGAGAGAGAGAGAGAGAGAGAGAGAGAGAGAGAGAGAGACACACACAGACAGACAGAGAGAGTGTGTATGGTAGTAGACAGTGTAGATATACAGTTGAAATACACATATTTGTTTATCTACTCTTCACATTTATTAAATGTATTTTCTCTTCCTGTTTCCCAGTGCGAGTTAAATATCGCATTTGTCAATTGCGGTATTTTATTTTGAAAATTGCTTTTATTTTGAAAATTGACCGGATTGTCTCGTGTTTCTTTGTGTGATTTCCTGCCAGAATTGACACGATCGCTCGCGGCACGCGCAAAAAATAGAGCAGACGCCGAAACGATCGCTTCACGGCGCGGGGCGGCCGCGGCCGGTGTGATTGTATATGGTTCATGTTAATGTTAGGAATGAAATACAATTTATTTGGCAGCAGTTTGTGTTGTGTGGTGGCCTAGGATCAGTCTATCCCCCGCCCCCCTCCCTCTTGCCGACCTCTGCAGTCGCAAGTTGATCCCCCGCCGCCCCCCTCCCTCTTGCCTTTTCCGACACACACACATAACCTGTATGACTCTGACTCTCAGCAGCAAGTTGACGTGAGGGCGCCCAAGCACCCACTCCACCAACTTTGACATGGAAATGAGCGGCGGTAGTATAGAAATATGGCGACAGTTTTTTTATTTATTTTTTATTTTTTTATTTTCTTTTTATTTTTTTATTTATTTTTTATTTTTTTATTTATTTTTTATTGTTTTATTGTTTTTTTTTTGGAGGGCGCTCGCTCGTGCGCCCTCACATAGATTGCGCCCTGGGCGGTCGCCCACAATGCCCATAGCAAAAACCGGCCCTGTGCAGTGGCCCTTCGGATTTACTATTTAGAAAAACAGCTGTATTGCCAGAAAATAATTACAAGAGTATAAACCATTCAATATTTCTTTCCAAATGAATGTCTTCTATGATTGTTCTAGTCAGAATGGTATTTTCAAACAGCGTTAGCAGCTCCTGCTGTCACACTCCACAGTTCTCCTGCTGGGAACACTTGTTAGAGAGCAGAACATCAAAGCACCCACTCTCTCTAGAGAAAGTCTATCTTAATGCACCCACAGCTTTTATATATATATATATATATATATATATATATATATATATATATATATATATATATACACACACACAAGGGTTTTCCTTTTACTGTCACCCAAATCTCATTCCATCCCATCGGTTCTTCATACTTTCAAAGGGTTCCGTGTCCATGCGATGTTGTAAGATGTGTTAATGACTACATCTGAAGGGGAGAAGTGTTTGTATCTGGTAAAGTGGCCACCCTGGATGGAAGGCCTGCTGCTAGATTTGAAAAAGAAAAGCTCAGACCTATAAAGTGTGGGATGCTTCTGGGATTATTTGTTTCTGAGCACTTTATTTGTAGCATGCTGAGCCTCGTGGTGTCATTGGCATGTTCTCCCCACGTCAGTGTGAGTTTCTCCGGGCTCTCCGGCTTCCTCCCACGGTTCAAGGATATGCAGGATAGGTTAATTGGTGAGCGTTAATTGGCGTGAGCCTCAATGGTTGTCCGCATGTGTCAGCCCTGCGATTTGCCCAATGTCAGCCCACCCACCTTGAATAGGATAAGCAGTTATATTTAATGGATGGCTGAAGCTTTTACTCCCCCCAGACCCCGACCACTTCCATACAGCCAATTTGTTCAGCCAGTTGGAGCAGCCAGTGGCAATAAAGTGAACCCTGCTGACTTCCACACACAGATTGGATGCTAGAGGTCCTTGAAATCTTCCTCATGAGAATAAAGATCATCATAGATGCTTGTTAGCACAATAGTAATAATAATAATAATAACCTCAAACTGTGAAAAATGTCTCATGCGTCTCAGTTCACAGTCTTGCTGTAGCCAACAGTTTGCTGTTAGTTATGTCCTGCAGGGCATTGATAATGGATTTAGAAAAATGGTACCCCTAATGATGATGGATTCAAAATAGCCACCGCTCATTTTAAGGTCAGCCAAACAAATTATTCTCTAATTCAGGTGTAAAAAAATGACCCATAAAAATACACTGTCAGGACATGAGAAGAGAGAGCAGCTGAGGTTCAACACATTCTTTAGTTATTTAAATGATGTAGCTTTCTAGCCCATTTCCCTTTTATTCAATACAACTGTTGTAATCTCAATTAATTCACACCTATCTGACACAATTTATTTTATTATGAAGGATTTGAGGGGAGAAACAAGAAAGGAAAATACTGGACAAGAATTTCAAACGTGGATAACTGTTTTATTTTGCTAATTGAATTTAATCAGAGGTATTTGTTCAGAATATGCTACGTGTGGGCTAAGTATACGAACTGGCTTTTAAAATGTTATTGACAGTGGAGAAAGTGAAAGCATAGCAACACAAAGTGAGTGCTGTGACTCATCTATCCTCTTTATGCAATAAACTCAAACAAAGAAAAAGCAAACAAACCCAATGCTCTTGTGACCACAAGCGCCTTGTCTGTTGTGTTTTCTATTCAAAGTTGAAGGAGCAATTTCAGAAATGCATAAACATCCATTTACAGCCCATCAAGACAATTTTTACTCAATCTTATGAATTCAAACTTCAGGACTTCTGAATCAAAACAGAATATTTAAAGACGATTTACTTGACTTTTTAAATGGCAAAAAGGCAATAAATATGGATTGATTGCAGCTTAAAAGTGACAATGTCGGCATTTACCATGGAGGTATGAACTGCAGGTTGTTGTAATTGGTTCTGCAGGTGTAGTATATAATGTGCATTTAATCATCAGGAATACATTTGAATTGTGCTGAGCATAATATTTGATAACGGATCTTTTAATTATTAGCCACGTTTGAGGTTGTGAGCTCCTCAAATGTCAATCATGTGTCGAAAGTTCAAATGACTTCAAACATCGAGAATATAATAAAAGATGCAGAACTTGAGATAAGAAAAAAAACCCATATCATTAATCTTAAATGTTGTTTCTATGATTGCATCTTTCACTTTCCTGATGACTTTACTTTACGTGTGATGACAAATCAAACAGAACTGTCTTCCTTATCTAACTTATGTCTCACTATTCCATAATTATAATTTAGTGTCATGTAACTGAGATCTTCATCTCTTAATCATCACGCCTTTGAATTGTATTTTCCTTTCATGAGAACATGTATGTAAATAAGTCTTAATGAAAACATACATTAAATAAAGTACTATGTTCACAGTGCAGGAGTCTCAGGTCTCCATGTGTGCAAATAGATGATACGTAAATTGCAGTTGATCAAATTAATAAAGACCTTATTTCCTATCCCTCTATTAATATAGCCTGATTATGGACAAAATTAAATTAATTTCCTTAGTTGAAAATGGATCCGGACTCATATGTAAAAGGAAATGACTAAATAAAACCCCAACTCTGTGCAGGATCTCCCCTTTGACAGCCGACCAAGACAGCTACATCACTTAATTAAAATGAGATTTGCTACGGAAAACTGCACCAACAAAGAGCTTTGTGTCTGTGAGTTAAGATAGAATTGATACTGCACTTCTTACTGCTGAACGATATGTCTTAACACAAATTATTATTATTAAATCCTCTGTTAAAAGCACAAAAACATAATTGATGTACAGAGGGCAGAAAAAAATCTTCAAAAGACTGGTATCAACATTTCACGTTTCACTCACCATTTCATACTAATGCTACATTCAGGGACACCGTGAAGAATTATGATTATATGAAGAAAGAAGAAGAAGTATGTGATTTGCAAAGCATCAGTATGTTAATCTGCTCTGGCCTGCCCATTTAAGTATAGACCTGGTTGTTCCCAAGCAATCACAAAATATCTGAATATACCATATTTACCCTTTCGTATACAGACAAACCACATTATATTGCTTAAATGTTTTTATAGATTTTTGCAAAGATGTGGATTCAATGTGGCGTTTCACATCAACACAGGTGATGAAATGTTCTCAAGGGACGTGTGCAGACGGAACAAGGAATTTGAAGCCTTTGATCTGCAGAACACTGTCTAGTGCTGGAGCTATACGTCTAGTTATCATCAAATCAGTATTCATCTGAATTCCATTAAAGGTCTAAAGAAACAACCCTTCACCCTTTTTACTTGACGATCCATTTTTTTTTATAAATACAGGATTTATCAGCTGTATCAGACTGCCAACTGCTCCATTAATAACCCAGAAATACAAAAGTAAAACTCTTTATATTAGCCATATCAGTATAGCTGCCTGAAGCTATGCAGCCTGAACCCTTGAACTAATCCTCATTTGTTAAACCTGAAGCTATAGACAATTTGAATCCACCGGGGAAATTAAATACAAGTGCAACCAAAGAAGAATAATCCACTTACTGTAGCAAACATATTGAGCGTTTACTGTTTAGTAATCACAGATGGGATGAAAGATGAAAAGACAGAAATAAGAGAGAAATTAATGTTTGTAGACCAGAATATAACAAAATAATCTTTTATTTTAGATTAAACAATGAGAAGTGACTTAAACTGACAAAACTATTTCACTGTTACAAAACTGTGTAAAAGACAGAAGCTCAGTTTATATGTTGTGTTTGGTTTGTTGGGAAACTGTGGGAAACAAGGTCAGGTTAAGTAGAAGGTACTAAGTCCCGAAACAGGTGTTAGTGGGCGGTACTCCAGTGATAAAAAGCGAGATTGTGTTGTCGTCGGGGTCTTTGTTAGGCTGCTCTTGTAGGAGGAGTTGTTGAAATCAGATATATATTCCAGTGTAATGGGAAATCTGAAGGAATAGTAATCTTTCAGGTTAAGTGAATCTTAACAGGGAAGATGACAAACCTTAAAGGCTGGATAGGTTCCTCCTGAGGTTTCTAAGATTACATATATATATATATATATATATATATATATATATATATATATATATATATATATATGTGACAATATAACGGAAACACCGTTCCGAGATTCCGTGATATAGACACGGACGGCGAGATTCCGTGATATATGTAGTATACGCGCCAGTATACACAAGAATATTCAACAGATCCTAGATGATTACAGCCAATGAAATTATAAATTAAAGATAAAAAAAATCTCATGTATGGAATGTAGGTTGTTTCTACAGTATTTTCCTCAAATCTTGCCTGGAAATACCTTATTTCAAGAGTGATAATAATGAATGTATCTTGTCAATTAAATTATCTTGCTGCACTGGCAGATAATTTGACTTAAATTAAGATAATGTGAATAGGAGTTGACTAAAATAAGATATTTTAGTCAAAAATAGATATGACTGAATTTCAGTAGAAAATATTTGATTTAAGTCAAATTATCTGCCAGTGCAGCAAGATAATTTTACCGCAGAAACAAGATCTTCTTTTTTTACTAAACTGTAGAAAGAGTTCCTTTGACCGCAGGTGAATACATGTTTATGGGTGAAAAGCATTTAAATATTCAGGCAAATAATTACAATATGACATCTACATACTTTTCAATGAAAACATGATAGTAAAATACTAATTAATCCCAAATTGTGAAAACATATTACACATGTTATAACATGATATTATACATTTTATCTATTACATATTCTGCATTACATCGTCAGACTCAAAAACTCTCGCCGTCACATGCGCTCAAAGGTGATGTTTGGATGGTTGCCTTCATGTAGCGGCAGGGAAGACGAATCATAAAGTTTCTGTGTTTTAAAAACAAATAATAAAAATGTCATAAAAAGTTAACTTTACAAGAACAGCATAATCCCTGTATTGTTCCAATGCATATGTACACTGTTGTCTGAATCAGCACCCACATACATGAAAGAAAGCACAAGATTCCCCACTGTGTCCTCAACCTCCAGAGAGCAATTTTGAGCAAACCTTTAAATTCTGTTCAAGTGAAGAGAAAAACATTTCTCCAGCAGCACAGTGGACAACAAATAGCAGTCGCTTTTGAATGTAATGCTGTGTGGGATGTTTGGTAGCAAATGTCAAACACGGGGAGACAACACATTCTGGAACTAGAACTTAAGTATCTCAAACAAGGATGTTTTCATTTTCTTTCATAAAACATATTTTAGGGATAGTTACAAAACACTACTCTAGCAACTGATTTTATTTATTTATTTTTTTAAACATCATGTTTTCAATGAGGATCTCCTTATTTTTTTTGGCTTTCTTCCTCAGATTCACACACTGAAGGAGCAGATTGTCGACTGTTTCCCGTCATCAGTGCCTGTGTGGGCAGCTGGCTGACACAGCTGGGACGAAGCTTGAGTGCTCCAAGTACTCGAATCCAAGTCATCTCAGCTCCATCAGCAAAAAAAATGTTTTTTTTCTTCACGTTTGTTGTTGTCGGTCCCCTCCCTCCTGGTGGCACTTCACAGGGGAGCAAAGTAGGTGTCAGGCTGATCCGCTGGTGGTGGACTGGAGTGCAGCGCTTCTTTACGACTCTCTGCTCATAAAGCACAGGTGAGTTCATCAAAGTGCATATAACCTCTGTGTCACATATCAAGCTTGAAATATTACATGTTATTTCATCATCCATCCATCCATCCATTTTCTAACGCTTATCCTGTATTTAGGGTCACGGGGGGGCTGGAGCCGATCCCAGCTGTCATTGGACGAAGGCAGGGTACACCCTGGACAGGACACCAGTCTGTTATTTCATCATTTCACATTTATTTGAATCTTAGAGTACACACTCAAGTCAGCATACTGATATGATGTTGTGATCTTTATTCCTCTGCTAAACTGACAATGTCAAATCTGAGAAGTAATTTCAGGGAGTCCCTTGGTGCATGCTGGTATTTCTTTTATCTACACCTATCTACACCTTATTGTCCCCTTTTTTTGTCTGTGCTGTGAACAGTCTCCCAGGGTAACGAGACGAAAGTGTCCTTGTATTCATTAATCTGTTGGCAAATGCCTTGAATGTAGCGAGGACTCTGAGTTATAAGGTCAAAATAATAAGAGTGAACATTGTCCAGTGAATAGTGCAGACACTGCAGCAGCAACTGGAATGAAATAGTAGTGAAAACAACATATATGAGAGCAGCATGAAACTCTGAGGCTGAGAGTTTTACAGCAGAGACACAGTGTGCTTCAGAATAATTGTCAGTCAGAATACCACCATCTACTTTTATGAAATCATGGCACGCTGAGCAGAACAGTTGCAGTGCCAATATGTCATCTACTTTTAAAAGTGCTTCGGCGCTCAATGTGATGCGGGCACAAAGAAGGAGCGAAATATGGTTTGCGCCCCAAGTTGTTGCCATAGAGACCGACATCTCAATATTGCTACTGTGAAATGTCTGAAAGTTGGTGTGTGGCAGATCTCTTGCTGTTATCTGGATACCCACGAGGAGGATGAAGCTTTTACGGAAGCAGGTCAAGAAGAAGACGATATCACAGTTATCTTCTATTTCTGCACCAGAATCAAACTGTCTCTAATCCACCCAGCAGCCATCAAAATATTCATCCATCAGTTCTTGATTCATGACACTATATCAAATTAAGCTTACCAGACGCAATTTGATCAATAAAGAAATATTGAATCCTGTTGCTTACAGGGGGAGAGCCTGAATGTTAGATTTTTCACCCCTGAGAAAGGAAAACCACACCCAGACCTGAAGTGCAACAACAAAGCTCTTTAAGCTCTTGAATTCAATGTCATGGTCTTTATTTAGCTGCTGTCCAAGATATTTTTATAACGCTGCTTCAACATTCTTGAGTTTAATTGCGGGCACACATCTCCTGTTGGACTGGAGGCTGTGAGTGCATCAATCATCTACCTTAGCTTTAACTCCTCAACGTCAGAAAGCCCTTTATGGGTTGAAGAGGTTTTTCTTACTACTAATAAGATAATAAGATATAATAATAAGATATTCGGAGCTCACACTGTCACTTCAGAGAGGTGCAGACAATATGTGTTTTAAGGATAAATATCCAGGATGTCAAACTGATTCATAAGTGAAAACAGAATAAAAAGATAAAAGCTAAAGATCACAGTGCCCGGGGTGCGTCACGGCTGCTGGATGTCGTCGGGGAGCGGATGAAGAGCTTCACTTTAAAACATTTTATCCTATTTTTGTATTTTATACAACAGTTATAACAGTAGAGTATATTATTTAATGTATTATTTATAGTGTGTATTCTATGGGTATATATCTGGTGTGACATGTAAATTATCTGTACATTTACTGTTGTTTTGGCTGCTGTAACAAAAATAAATCCCAGTTTAGGATTAATAAAGTACATCCATGTATCTGTATGTCTGTCTTTCTTTACAATATGGAGTTAGAGAATTGAAGATTACATTTGGAAGTCATCATTGGAAAGGTAGAAGAAGTCCCAGCAGCATCCTCTTGTCTCTCCCAAACAGAGAAGGAGTAACCTCCCCCACCTTAATGCACCAGCCTTTTCTCCAATCCACATGTCCAAAGTGGCCATGGGCAAGATAGTGAACTATACTATGACTTTTTTACAACTTTTTTTTTTTTTTTACATATTATCCTATGACTTTCTTTGACATACTAAAATGTTACTTTATTACTTTTTGTTTTTTTACTTTCTGACATAGGCCTACTCAAATTTTAGCCTACTTTTTAGATTACTTTTTTGATATACTAAAATTTTACTTTTTTTAATGACTTTTTCAACATAGTATACTGGGATTTTTTTCGACATACTATAATGTCTTTTTTTATGACTTTTTGGACATACTAAAATTTCACTTTTGTATGACTTTTTGACGTACTAAAATTTTACTTTTTTATGATTTTTTTAACTTTTTAAAATACTAAAATTCTACTTTTTATTATTTTTTTGACATACTAAAATATTAATTTTTCTTATCTTTTTGACATACTACATTTTTACTTTTTATTACTTTTTTGACATACTAAATTTTTACTTTTTTATGATTTTTTTGACATACTAAAATTTTACTTTTTTCATGACTTTTTGACATTAAAATTTTACTTTTTCTTAACTTTTTGACATACGAAAATTTTACTTTTTTATGATTTTTTTTAGTTTTTGACATACTAAAATTTCACTTTTTCATGACTTTTTGACATACTAAAATTTTAATTTTTATGCTTTTTTTTAACTTTTTGAAATACTAAAATTGTACTTTTTATTATTTTTTTGACATACTCAATTTTAGCTTTTTTATGATTTTTTGACATACTAAAATTTTAATTTTTCTTATCTTTTTGACATACTTAATTTTTACTTTTTATTACTTTTTTGAGGGCTGCACGGTGGTGTAGTGGGTAGCACTCTCGCCTCACAGCAAGAGGGTCCTGGGTTCGATTCCCGGGTCGGCCCGGGTTCCTTCTGTGTGGAGTTTGCATGTTCTCCCCATGTAAGCGTGGGTTCTCTCCGGGTTCTCCGGCTTCCTCCCACAGTCCAAAGACATGCAGGATGGGGATAGGTTAATTGGTGACTCTAAATTGCCCGTAGGTGTGAATGTGAGTGTGAATGGTTGTCTGTCTCTACATGTCAGCCCTGTGATAGACTGGCGTCCTGTCCAGGGTGTACCCTGCCTTCGCCCAATGACAGCTGGGATCGGCTCCAGCCCCCCCGTGACCCTAAATACAGGATAAGCGGTAGAAAATGGATGGATGGATGGATGGATTACTTTTTTGACATACTAAATTTTTACTTTTTTATGATTTTTTGACATACTAAAATTTTACTTTTTTCATGACTTTTTGACATACTAAAATTTTACTTTTTCTTACCTTTTTGACATACTAAAATTTTACTTTTTCTTACCTTTTTGACATACTAAAATTTTACTTTTTTATGTTTTTTTTGTTATTGATATACTCAAATTTTCCTTTTTTATGATTTTTTAACAAACTAAAATTTTACTTTTTATGACTTTTTTACTTTTGGACGTTAATTTTACTTATTATGAATTTTTGACATACTAAAATTTTACTTTTTTTATGACTTTTTAACTTTTTGACATACTTAAATTTTACTTTTTATGAATTTTTGACATACTAAAATTTTACTTTTTTCATGACTTTTTGACATACTAAAATTTTGGTTTTTCTTACCTTTTTGACATACTAAAATTGTACTTATTATTTTTTTGACATACTAAAATATTAATTTTTCTTATCTTTTTGACATACTAAATTTTTACTTTTTATTAATTTTTTGACATACTAAATTTTTACTTTTTTATGATTTTTTGACATACTAAAATTTAACTTTTTTCATGACTTTTTGACATTAAAATTTTACTTTTTCTTACCTTTTTGACATACGAAAATTTTACTTTTTTATGATTTTTTTTAGTTTTTGACATACTCAAATTTCACTTTTTTATGACTTTTTGACATACTAAAATTGTACTTTTTTATGCTTTTTTTAACTTTTTGAAATACTAAAATTGTACTTTTTATTATTTGTTTTGACATACTCAATTGTAGCTTTTTATGATTTTTTGACATACTAAATTTTTATTTTTATTACTTTTTTGACAAACTAAATTTTTACTTTTTTATGATTTTTTGACATACTAAAATTTTACTTTTTTCATGACTTTTTGAAATACTAAAATTTTACTTTTTCTCACCTTTTTGACATACTAAAATTTTACTTTTTCTTACCTTTTTGACATACTAAAATGTTACTTTTTTATGATTTTTTTTTAGTTTTTGACATACTAAAATTTTACTTTTTAGGGATTTTTGACATACTAAAATTAAGTAAAAGTGACTTTTTTATGACTTTTTTTGACTTACTAAAATGTAACTTTTATCTTTTTGAGTTTTTTCGACATACTATCCTGTTTTTTTTTGGACATACTATGACTTTGTTATGACTTTCTTTGACATACTAAAATTTTACTTTTTCATTACTTTTTTTTGATATACTATCCTGGGATTTTTTATTATTTTATACTATGATATACTTTACTATACTATGACTTTTTTCGACATATTATTTATACTCTGACTTTTTTTTTAGAAAAAGTGAAAGTGTGTTACTTAAAATAGCTTATGTTGATCGACGATGTAATGGAGCACAGCAGATAATGAATTTATTTTCATGTGTTACAGTGAGTTTTCATATTCCAAGATCCAATGCCTTGTAGTACTATTGCTCTGCAAATGAAAACATGAAATATCACCCTACCCATGAACAAAATGCCTCATATCCATTTCCCCCCACCTTTATTCCATGTAACAAACAGACTTCCATGTCATTCGTTTGCGATTTTCTTTATTGATATGGAAATGTACAAATATAACGCCATACATATGGGATATAAAACTCAGAGCATAGTAGAAGATAGGTATGCATGTCATTACATACTACAGCTTTTTTTCAAATCATTTAACAATAATAAAATTGTATTTTCTTTAGAGGTGAATGAGTTACATCATTTGCGTGACTTTTTCTGTTGTTTCCACCACATCACAGTTGAACTTTCCTTCTTTGCTGCTGGATGATTTGCATACATTTCGCAGTCTCGATCACCAGATCACACTGTGATCTTTAACTTTTTTCCTGTTTTGCTGCTGAATCAGATTTGACATCATATTGTACACCCTATTCACTGTTTTCTCTGCTTTTCCTTTTTCCAAAGATGAGATCATGTTTATTCAAAGAGTGTTATTGTGGGCTCCATGGTGACACATTGACAGTCGTAGCGAGGGCGCAGGGCTAAGCGAAGGGCCAATTAACTTGTCATTCCTCCTTTAATGGTCTGGAATATTGATAATTAGCAGATAATTGTTCACTAAAAAAATAGAATCATTTAGGGTAAAGGCTTAATGCTTTACTGGTAATCCTTTAAATGTGAGTCTCAGAAGCTTCCATCCGCCCTTCAGTTGGACTGAAAGAGGCTGAGGCATCTTTCACAGGGGCGCTCACCCGCTCATCAGGCTCTGTTATCTGCAGGTCACACACTGAGCTTGGACCTCTTCTTTCAGGCTTCCTCTCTTCCCTTAATGATTGGCTTTCTGAACTTGAGTAAACATCTTTTTGTCTTCTGTCCACCTGAAATAGAAATGGACAATGTTTTTTAAGGTTCATGTATTGATAGTCAGAGAAAACATGGGGTGCTGCTTTCTATTTAGACTTGCCATCTGGAAGTGAAATTGCTTGAAATAAGTTCCCCCTGTGGCTGCTTGAGGATTGCACTGTGATGAATATTCATTGTGTATTTCATTATAATTGACAATTATATTTTTGGATTGCATGGTGACTTCAATCACCTGCTCTATGTTAGCTTAATTCGTTATTACGATTTTTGAAGGCATTTCAGGTTATCACTGTAATTTTGATGCACCAAACTGATGTGTTGTGTTAATGCTCATTAAAGACATAAATCTGGTCTTTAATGTCAATATGCCCATCCATCTATGGATAGTCATTTCTGCAGCCTGATCAGGATTCTGGTGTCAAATTCAATAAACTTGATCAAACACAATCTCAATGTTTGTTTTGTGGCTCAACACAAACCATCCCATTTAAAAAAATGTATATTGTCTATCCAACGACTCCCTGTGACCTGTGACCAACAATGGAAATAGGGTTAGGTTAAATAAAGCACTGCTGTACAAAGTAAAAAGAAAGAAAGAAAGAAAGAAAGTATAGCAGCAGAATTAATTCAGTGATTATTTTTTCTAATTAAATATAGTTTAATCTCAAGAGCTTTTTTTCTGTCTTTCTCAAAACGACTTACAGACATCTCCTTTACTTCCCTGCCTGCAACAGCTCTCTTGTGAAATAATACTCCCAATGACTCTTAATTCTTTACATCTCTAGTACACTGCACAGCTTTTCTCACTTCCAATCTGTCATATATCATTATGGGGTTCTAAGGCTGCGGCTCGAAGTCTCATTCGTGACAAAAAAATATGTGATTAGTGAGTTGTGATGAGTTCAGAAAATTGGAAAACAAGTGGAGCAGAAATATTTATATTACCACATATTGTGTTGGACGCAAGTTGAATCAAAAGCAGAAGAGGTCTGCAGAGAGGGTAATCAAGCCACTCCAAAGGCCTGAACCCAGAAGATATTAGGTTTTAAATATACCGACACTGCAAAGTATAATTGAGGATTGACACGCTGGCACAATTAGGATTAAAAAAGAAACCTGAACAAAAAAGAAGCAGGGGCATCTGAGAGAAATCAGTGTAACCGTGACAACGGCATAAGACCTGAGTGTGTGGGCTGTCATATCATGCAGTTTGTATAGTCGTTGTCTTGTTAGAACAAATCTGCGATTGTTAATGTCAACAGACGGATCAAAATCAGACAGTAAAACATGTCGATGCAGCTTATCTTGGCTGCACATGTAACCACTATCCATGTTTCTTTTTGTTGATCTTAATCATTGAATAAATGTGTCACTCTCATGCTGCTCATTATTAAGTTCTACCAAAGACTAGAATAGAAAATGATTCATACTTTTTACATTTTACGTCTGGATTATTTTAAATAACTCAACTACTGTGAGTAAAAACTTATGGAGTCTAAAGAGAGGCCAATGCTTTATGACCATGACAAGAATAAGGACATTTATCAGCCAGTCAATTATTAAAATAAGTCCCATCTGTTAACAGGGAGTCATGTGCTGGAATGTTCCTACTTTTCGACTGGGTCACTGGAGTCTCCTCTATCTGCTTGTCATTATCAATCAGTCTAAATTTTACACTTCAGTGTTTGTACCGATTAAACCAACAAGGTCAAACGTGCTAATTCGTGAACTTTAGAGGGGCTGGTAGGCAAATGTAGTTATTAGACAGGCTAGCAGTCTTTATGGTAAGCTAAGCTAACCGGCTGCAGTTTCATATTCACTGTTTCGGTGAATAAGTAGGGAACTTTGAATACAAAGTATGTGGAACTATGCCTTTAACGGTAACAATATATAATATCTTGTATATATAATATTGTATGTCAAAGTGTTTGTTAGCATCAAGAGCATGTAAATCAAAGTTCCCCTTCAATTGAATTGAAATGCACGGAAATATATTAATGATTACTTCACTGCATAATGACAACCTTGATGAATCAAAGATCTGAGGAGAAATGACAAGGGCCAAGCCAGTCGACTAAGAAACATTGCATCACACTCTGAATATCAATGTTGGAGCTCCAGCACTGAATATTATTACGCTCCACATCACAAAAACAAAATATTACACCCCTTAGAAATACATCGACCAATGTGTCTGCATCAGAAACGCCGCTATTGTTTGGCTTTCTGCAGGTAAATAGCAGCCTTTCAGAGGGAAAACTAAAAAGTCAAAAGCCTTAACATGTTAAAATCCTCTGTGTGAAGAGTTTTGAAAGTGTGTACTTGGTGACATGGTTAAGTGTTCACAGTCTCATCGGTTCTTTGTATATCTGTCTGGATCTGTCTGGCTTAATCTGTGTCGATTCTCTTGAAAGAGCTTTCAGTAATAATTTGATAGTAAATTCACATTATTATTGAAGTCCACGTATTTCGTTTTTGTATTTTTCTGGTTCACAACACCGCCTGTGTGAAAAGCAGCTGGGAAATGAAAACTAAACATTGTATGAATGGCAAATGTTCATTCTAATATTGATATGAGTGAGGGAAAAAATGTCTTGCACCAAAGCTGCAGGAAGCTGTTATTCTGCATTGTTATTACTGCATTGCACCAGCTATGGTTTAAAAACAGGATTCCCTGTGAAGTTCTTTTGTGCGGTTTAAATGTGCATATTTGACCATCTCTCGCTGATATATTACCATGCATTCATCTATTCTTTGGCTCTTCTCTGAATTTTTTATCAAATTTGATTGATTTTTAAAAAATACGATTTGAGTGAGCAGCCAAGTTGTTTTCTGTTGTTGTTATTGTACTGTGTTTTTTTTATTGAAGGCTTCAAAAGCTCTCCAGTTAAGGTTGAGAAGACCTTGACAGCTTATGAAGTAAAAGAAATCATCTTGTCAGAGGATTTGAAGAGGCTGGCGGATGAGAGAGGTGCTGTGGTAAAAAGTCTTACAGGAGGAGAACGGACAGCAGGACGTGCGCAGCTTCATGGCTGTAGGCCACAGTATCGACCATATCCAGTGCATTTGAGTTCAAATGAAAACAGGAATCTATTGCCTTTAAGCTTTAAGATACATACTATTGATTGCGTCCTACATGAGGCAACTTTAATTTAACAGATGGATGGAGGCAGTCCATGTTTTTATTCGTTGTACCTTATAGATATTTTAAATCTCAACAGAGGGACTGAACCGTATTCTTGGCTTATACGAGAGTGTAATGCCAGGTCTGTAATTTATTATGTGTTGGCTTCAAATAAAAGTGTGTGATATCAGAATAGTTAGGGTTGCCATTATGACCTACTTTGAAACTGGAGACAAAATCAAAGTCAGAATACAAGAGAGAGCCGGGATTCATTATATAAAGCATGTGACACCTACAGTTAGTTATGAGTTATCAAAAATGTAATTACATTTGAAATATTGTATTAAAACAATAATTTGGGACTGACAGGAGGATTCAATACCACTAATGTAATAATAAAAAAATTACTTATGGAACTAAAGTATTTGCTTATGTTTGCATCACAGATTTTAATGATTTTATTGACTGTTAGGAGTACACACACACACACACACACACACACACAAACCCATACACATGACAGTATGAGAAGTTCAGGTGCTGGATGTCATTGTTTTTGCAGAGAGTATGACTTGGCTTATTTGAAAATAAGTGTTCTCCGACACTACAAAAAAAAAAAAAAAAAAATTAAATCCATAAGTCTTAAATTGTTTGTTTAACTAGAATCTCAGATGAGTCTTTTTTTTCACCATTTGGTTTTGTTGTTATTGAACGTTCCGTTCCTCCTGCACCGCATACGAGAAATTGCATTGCATTGATTGCTCAAACTGAATTTAATCTTTCCAACTAATGTAGTTGCCTACTCTCTTTGCAGTGGTCAGTAATTCAGGAGGCGTCGGGTTCCTGTTTAATTGTGACTTTACGGAGGAGGAAGAGATGAAGAGCTCTCCACTGTGTACCATGGGCAGAAAGCTGTGTTCACTTTGTTATGCATGTTTTTAATACTAGAATTCATGAGACTGAGGAGTGTTAAAACTATAATGTGCATCACTATATGTGAAAACATACACAGATGCAGACTCCTGCTCTTACATATGAGCTCACCAGCCTACCTTTTTGTTGTCAGCCGCGGTCTGCTTGATGACAGACTGCCTGAAAGGGTTTGGATGAAACTCCTCTTCCTCTTCGACTGTGAGTCTTGGAATAGCTGTCATCGGGCGAATAACCCCTGGCTTCGTCTGGAAGGAAGGGTTCAGAGTTTGCCAGCAAAAGAGAATAAATTCCTGCTTTCCAAGACACGGAGTCATAGCAGTTGCAGCGGTAGCCTCAAACAACAATTAAATGTGTACCTTTTTAGGATTCACAAGCTTTCTTTCCACACAGGTAGAGGGGTGCAAGCTGCATACAGATGCCTGGATACACATTTAGGGAGAAAAACATAAACACAATGAAAGGAGTCTCTTTATGTTTGTCGAACGATTGTCCAATTTAATTCCCACTTGGCAGGTGTTCTGCTGAGGAGCCGATGAAGTGGAGTGTCGAGTGTGAGCTCTTGAGATCTAAAGGATATATTTATTAGTCATTATCAGTGTGTGTGTGTGTGTGTGTGTGTGTGTGTGTGTGTGTGTGTGCGTGTGTGTGTGTGTTGTGTGTGTGTGTACATAATGTGTTTTGAGAGGGGATCCTAATTAACTTCTACACCGCCGAATGGCATGCTGGGTACAGCTTGCACTGCTTCAAAGGGCCTTGTCGACATGGTAACCCACAATAACATGGGACACACTCAACACATGTACTAAGGTATCCTGTGGTGGAACCGGTACTCAGATCTTTATCTTCATTGTGTACATGTACTCTGTTACAAGCAAAAGTCCTGTTACTGAAATAAAAGCACTAAAGTATTAGCATCAATATATATTTAAAGAATAAAAAGTAGAAGTCCTCATTATGCAGAATGGTCCATTTCAGAATAATATTTACTATGGATTATAACTATTGATGCAATTTTTACTATACTGCTGGGAGCTTGTGAATTTCACTAAGAGATCAATAAAGTCATGATTTTATGGAGTACAACTATAAAGTAGAAAACTCAATTGAAGTAAATGAACCTCAAATGTGTATTTAAGTACAGGAGTAAATGTACTTATTTATATTGCACCGCTGGATGCAACTACATGATGCAGGTGTATTGATCAGGTCAAAGGAAGAGCAGTGTCGAGTGAAAAGTTGTTTGGATGAGCGATTCGACTCATTTTTGAACGAGAAAAGGTTTTAAGTGAAGTCAAGCAAAAGTTATTATCTTTATCTTAGATTTGGCAACCAGTGAAATTGCTGATGGAAAATATTCTCTTCATAACTTCGAGGGCCCTCCTTAGCTCACAATTCAAATGATAAAGTGTTGACTTGTCATAACAGCTCGGTTCTTTTAATTTTAGAGTTAATATTTTTTAAAAATCAAGATTTACCGCTTTTTCTCTGCATGCCTCCAACTCCAAGTCAAGTTACAGTTTACATTCGTCCAATATGTCATTCATTCAGTAACTTTTACTTCTCTTTTGTGTGAAATTGTCATAATTTCAAACGTGTGTTTCGACCACCACATTTTGCAGAGACATGTTAAGTGTACTGCCAGTAGAGGCTTGTCACGTTGGTGTTGTGGGAGTAAACCAAAAAATGTCTGTCTGTAATTAAACAGGCAGAATACTCACATATTTAGTTTCACGTCCCAAAGATTTTGTAAATGATGAGTTGTTCTGTTGGAAGGAAAAAGGAAAGAAAAGAATATGTGAAACAAAACATCACAGATACCAAAGCATCTTCTGGGGGAAAAAAAAAAGATTCATGTGAAAATGTCCTTTGATGATTAATGAACAGATTTCTTGCATTGATTATTATGCAGACTGGTATCTCACTTCCACATTCAGTATAACAATAGTGAGCACTTGTTTCCTTGGCCCCAAGATTACAGCAGTATTTGCATTTTATTTCATGCTAATGATCTTATTGATTATTATTAATAACAATTGATTTTAGCTATAGCTGAAAGATATGTAGAGATGTATACATTTTATTTTACAAATGTTTAAACAAGATACATACTTTAATGTCTAATGTCTTTTAGCTTAGCTTAGCATAAAGACTGAAAACGGGGGGGGGAGCTAGCCAGGCTCTGTCCAAAGGTAATAAAATCCACAACTCACTAAATATCATGTTATGTATCATTTATTTCATACAAACAAAGAATTGGTGGGCTATATGTGCTGGACTATTTCCTGATGTGAACTTCTAAAATACTTATATATTTTTGTTTTTGTCTTTGGTTTTGTAAGTGAACTGTCTCCTGCACCAGCTTCATATTACCACACAGACATACGGTTGTCTCATCTAAATATCAGCAATGAGTATAATTCCCAAAACGTCAAACTATCCCTTAACTTAAAGGGAAAATCAAGAGTTTGTATGTTTGCAACACATTCTGTTAAAGAAACACCACTTACTTGTTGACCAGTATTGGGAGTCGATGATCTGGAGGGCTCCTGTGATCGCGATGATTTGCTCTTAAAGTTGAAAACAAAATGTATCATAATTAATATTACAAATGAACATGAGCACATATTGCATTGTATGTGAAACACATAAATGAACTCACTGTTGGAATGGAATCGGCCAGTATCTCATCAATGACTGCATACAGTTCCTCTGACTGTTGTCGGAGCTCAGCAGGCGAACACATCTATGGGAAATGATTGATTGTTACTCGACTGTTATATGAATTTTGCAGGAAGCCGACCAGGAATGACGTGTGCAGTAATACCTCAGCGTGGGTGTCTGCAATACCTCTATGCAAACTGTCACACGGACTCTCTTCTCTCTCTACCTCCTCGTCTATTACCTGTCAACACAAAGAAGAGTTCGGATTGAGCTCCTGTGGTTTCTTAGGCAGCTTCCCCAAAGATATCGATGTGTAGATTGGTGATGAATGAATCTTCGGGGTCAGGCAGGTGGAATGAGAATGATCTTTATTTAAACAGATATCAAGCCTGCTTCTAAAACCGTGCGTGCACACCTGGTTGTTCTGAATCCCTGGCAGAGTCCTTCCTAGACCTGTTCCACCTGAGAAGCCCTTGCTTGCCCTCAAATCGAAGGAAATCCTGCCACATTCTTTTAAAACACTCTCTTTCCTTATCGGCCTTCTTCTTGCTCATCCTCCCTGCCGCTCCCTGCTGCAAGGGCTTTCAGTGAGTGATTACAGAGTGGGCTTTGACAACATTGCAACATCTCCTCCAGTCAATTCATACTCAGCCACTCTGTATTATTCCCAGGCATTCATCTCTCCCTCCTCTACAGCTCTAAAAGGACCTTGTTGCATTGATAACACAGCAATATGCCATGCTTTTACTTCTCTTTAGTCAGATTTGGCTCGTGAAGAGATTATCAAATGTGCATCTTGTTTAAATTGCAGGTTTTTGGAAATTTAAATGTCATTTGTTTTGTGAATACATTTTATTCCCATTTTAAATTCCTCACATGATGCCCCACATTGCAACAGTTGCTTGAGTGCCTCTATCACTCTTGTGATGTAGATGCAGAACAGCTGGTAGCTCACATTAACACTACATTTCTGTTTAAATATGTTGTCTTTTAGGGGTTTATTACTGTAGCATGTATGGCATCTGACAAAGGTGCACTCTTCAACATCGGAGAAGGAAGGGGGGATTGGATAAAGTGCAGCGGACCTTGAGACGATCATGGTATCTTCCGACCACCAAGCCAGATTTAACACCACTGAAATCGGAGTCAAGAGTCCAACGAGGAGAGGGACGAGAGCCAAGGCGGGTGCTAAGCCAACCCAGTTAGGGCCTCAGGCTACTCCACTACCCAGCCTGGATGGATAAAAAATGCCCACATCTTTACAGAGACCGGGTTCCATCGGGCATCCCTTTGACAGGCGGACTGCAGGGCTTTAGTGGGGCATTGTCTCTGGTTTCAATGATGCATGGTGCTTCAAAATGATCTAAGTTAAAAAAGACAGCCACATTATCCGCCCAGAGAATTCCCCAGTTTTTTTTTAGTTGTTTGAGTTGCTGCATGTTTGCGTTCGTCCTGATGTAATTCGTTGTGCAACCCTGTGTGACAATAAATGATCCTTGAGTCATTGAATGTTTACCAGGATTACAAGGCGAGTGTGTGGGGCAAACAAGTGAACTCACCTGCTGATCCAACAGAAGGGTGTTTGTGGGAATTGCAGCGAGCGATTTGTAGCTTAACTTAATCTTGTGTGTCTGGAGTTCACAGAGAGAGAGAGAAGAGCAGATAACGAATATACATTTTACATGCATTTTACTAAAGATAGAATTTGTATAATATCTTGTGAAAATGCATGTTTTACATTCCCAAAAGGCATGCTTTATCTCACTCTGCCACAGGCTATTAATCATGCAAAACAGTCAGCCATGCCCCAGACGCTCAATGGCAAGAACAATACTGGAGTGCGTTTGTCTGCTTCCACAGCTGCTTGAGTGGCTCATTTGACTGACTGTAAATGTCACCCAAAAGTTCAGCTACACCCAACTTTTACAGGCAGGAAGGCTGTGTCCCACATTGACTTATATTTCCCTGCTTGCACTCCTTAAAGTGAATTCCTGACGTTTAATACTCAGAAGTGAAGACGACACTTCCTCTTGCTTCAACGTGTGACATTTCAGATACGTCAATCATAACAACCCAGCAAACACTTGTAGTTAAAAACCTCTGCGAAGCGAAGACAAAAACATCAGTGTTATGGCGAACACAAACAGATGTCTAAAAACAGCTCCACACAGACATCATACACTTGATATGCAGCTATCAAGTGAGCAAAATCTGTTTTTAACTACACGGCGCCAGAGAACAGTATGTCACAGGGAGCATATTCAATAATATACTCAGTTTAAACATGCATATAGCAAGCACAGCGGCTACCTTTCTTTTTTTACCCTCCCTGTCACTGCAGTCTGATATTCCACTCCCCGGCCTTGGGGAGGGCGTGGAACGCATGGAGAGAGACGGGGACGGGGTGAAGTCTCTGATTGGTGGAGCTGGAGAGGGCGTGGGCGTGGGGGTGGGGGTGGGGCTGCTGGTGGGTGACGGCCATCCGGCGAAAGCGATGGGGGTGTAGCGGGAAGGGGACAGGCAGTGGGCTTTGTGAAAATCGGCCGGTGTTGTGGCACGCTTGGAATCGGGGCGGCCCCTCCCTGCGGAGTTTTGTGCAGGTTCACAGACAACTGCGACACCAGGTGAGCGTGGCTGAGGAGGCCGAAGCTGAGGAGGGCAGACAGGTGGAGATCTCAGTTGTTGAGAGAGCGAGCGAAGCCTTGAGAGAGATGAATTTGGCGGGCGACTCCATTTCTGGGGGGCAGAGGTCTCTCGCTCATAAATAACTTCACCGGGCGGGGAGATGAGATATTTGACGTTATTATCCGAGGGGGCCTTGTGGTACATGTCGTTTATGATGGGCTTCATCTCGGCGGTCTTGGATATGGACATGTGTGCAAGCTTTTTGGAAATTGAGTCATCTATTTCACTATGCTTTGGTGGGGAGACAGATTTGAATTTTGAACAAAACAGAGGTGGCACTCGTGGGAGTGCTCTCTTTACTGCCAGGGGTGAAATAACCTGCTCACGTCTCGGAACACTGCTTAAGAAAATTTGCTCGGAGCATCTTTTCGCTTGCGTTTGAAGGCACGTTCTGTTGAGCTCATTCGACTGCACAGGTGGAGGAGCTGTGACACATCTATTAGGCTCCCTGTGAACGTGGCTCTGGCTATCTATAGACGCTGACGAGGAGAACCGAGATGAAAGCTCCAGGGGAATGGAGGCCACGCTGGAGGCCGCTGAGCATGCGTTACAGAAGGTGAGGGTCACGGGGTTAACAGGCCAGCAGGGGGTGTAAGGCCTCTGCAGAGCAGAAGACAGGACAGGAAGGCGGCCTTTTCTTAGGATGGCAGTGAGGAGGGCGAGTCGGGTGAGAGGAGGCCGGTGCCGAGGAGGAGGAGGAGGGGACTGGGGGCAGACAGAGGAGGACAGGCTCTCGCAGGATGAGAAAACGGGGGTGTGAACCAGGCTAGAGCCGGGAGCGAGAAAGTGCCTCCTGATCTGGATGACGGCAGGGGAGAAGACGCCAGAGCGGACAGAGGAGCAGGGAGAGACAGTGCGGCTGAGAGAAGCAGGCGAGGTCACATATGAAAGCTGCATAGCCGACCAGCTCTTCTCCCGGTCCGAGCCCTCCGAGAGCAGGGACTCTCTGGAGGAGGCCGGGGTGGGGAACAGGTCCGCGGAGTTTGTGGGGCTCGTTCTGTCTTCTGACACTCTATTTGTAAAGTAAGCCGAGCTAACCTCAGAAAGTCCAGAGGTATCGTGACACCGCCGCTGGGAAATGCCCCTGTGTTTGTCAACAGCTATTTCCATAGAGTCTGTCCCGGCAGTTACACGGTGGAGGGTATTTTCAGACTGAACGTCAACTGAAGGAGAGGCTTTGGTTTGAAAGAGGCTCGCGTGATCCAGAGAGGGCTGAAAAACAAAAATGTTTTTTTTTTTTATATATATCAAATGGCAACTTACGTCATTGGGGTTTGTTTCTGTTCCAAGTCTTAAAAGCCAACATGACCAACGTTTGTACAGAGAAGAAAACAGTTAGTGATGTCACTATCTGACACTATAAAAGATAATGTCCACCTTGTACGGTCACATTTATTTGATCTCCTGACAATTCCTTATGTATGCCGAGTTGAGTGGATATTTACCCTGCACGGATACGGATATACAGCATTCAACAAGTACACATATTTATACTGTGTTATATCACAAAGCTTTCCTTCATTGTTTTCACATGCTCATGTTGTTCTTACTTGAAGTTTTGTCCCCGGTGGGGCTGCCTGGTTTCCTGCTCCTCCCTTCACAGAGTCTTTGATAACGACTGTCTCTGCTTTGAAACTGTCCTGGTCCGACATGGTCCCCCGGCTTGTCTCCTCGAGGGACGCAGCTGAGTTCTGACAGGGAAGAAAACGAGGCAAATGTTTAGGAGGAACTGAGGAAAGTGAAACCTGAGAAAACCCGAGGTGAACTTCAGCGGGCGTCTCTGAGCTCGGGGGGGGTGTGCTCGGTTTCAACCACACCACATACCCGACACATATAATTCACATGTACACGCACATGTCCCGCTGACGTCAATGTAGTGGAAGCGCCATGTGCAGAGCCCGACAACTGAGGAGAGGTCTCCAAGTCCCAAATCCTCTCAATTCAATCAAATAACAGAGGGTTTCTTTTCATTGTATGTGTCCCAAACCAATAAAACATAAGGTATTTAAGCTGAAAAGTAAGCTAAGATGTGTTTGATTTGGTATTTGAAGTTTAATCAAGATGCCTGCCTTTTCTTTACCTTTATTTGTTCATTGTCCTTGTACCCAGCTGTACTTCTATTTCTGTGTACACACATCAATTTCAAATCAAAGTGATTCTACCAGCCAATCTACAGCTCACTTTTTCACATTATATCTCTCCATTCTGAAACTTAAAACCAGGCTCTTTCTGTTCCAAGTCTTATCTTATGCTATATTAAGTTAATTGATTTTACAAAATTAACATAATTAACTTCATATTGCGTAAAATATGGTGAGAGCGAGACTTTACTGGCATTTCCCTGCGGATCTAAACTGAAACTGGTGTGAATTTAATTATTTGTTCATAATTGTTAAACATAAGTTCAGGCCATTATATCCTGCAAGATATGATTTTAAAGGTTTATTGTTTGCGCACAAACTGGAGTTAAAAGGGAAATTCTCTGCTAATATGATGGATATTTAAAGGGGTTACTGCTACTGACATGCACCATTACTGACATGAACACCCACATTCAATTATAAGCATTAAAATATACATGACACCACATGGTAATTACACCCTTCTGTTTTTGAAATTCATTCGATAATTATCTCTGTAGATAAGCAGTAATCAAACAAATGAATGGCTGTCAGAATGGCACTTGTTCTTGAGACTGGATTTCATAAATGACATCTCATTTAGATTTCTGTTATAATATCTTCACATGTTGTGTCAACGGCAGTTATATTTAAGCCTGTGGAGAAAATCAGCTAAAAGAACAGATGAAGTCTGATGAGTTCATAACATTACATCACTTTTCTGCAATGCTGTCTTAAAAACCAGGAAAGGACAACACTTATGCCATATTACGATATTAGTCTCATATCACAATATAGCTAACATCGATCTATTTCCTAGCCCTGAACTGAAATCAAATGCAGTGAGTCACTCGAAATGTTTCATGTTTAAACCCATTGACATGTGTTTTAATTTAAAACATTAAGATTTGATTCATTCATTCTGGTTGTTTGTCACTAGCTGAGATGTGTGTCTTCTTCTGGCACAAAACTGAATAAAATGTATCAGGAAGAATAAGGTTGTATTCTGTATTTCAGAAAGGAAATATCTCCTACCACTCTAACTATTTTAGTCTGCTGAAGGTCTATGATGCACAATATTAAGTCGGAACACAAAAGAGGGAAGATTTACATTTACATTTCAGGGCAGATAATTAGGCAAGATGGTGATTTGAAGTAGGAAACCATGGAATGCAAACTGATAATGACCACTTGGGGTTGAGCGGGGCCCATAAACCATTCTTTTCTTTTGAATAGGACATATTGAAATGCAAAGGCTGCTCTGAAACCCAGTGGTGGTTTAATGAGCATGTAATCCTGCACTCGCAGCGACTAAATATGGAAGCTGGGAGACAGCCTCTGATCTGCCATGCATTAAAATGTAGCGCAGCGGTACAAAAAGCAAGTGTGAGGAAGCAAAAACAGTGGGAGGAAGCCTTGTGCCACACGAATGCATCAGAGCGGAAACAGGTAGTCCGATGGCAACAACTGAGATAAGGTGCACAAACACAGATATCCTGTGTGATGTTCAAAAGTAGATGTTCTCATCTCATATATATATATATATTTACACACACAAACATACACAAACACATGTAAGAATGGAAGTTGAGGAAGGTTTAAAGATGCTTATTAGGCTTATTATGTCATTATAGTTATCAAGATTTTCCCATGCAGATTGTGCAAGTTATTTTGTCTCCGCTTGAATTAATTTGACTTAAAGTGATAGTACTTTGACATAAATGGTAAATAAATGGTAAATGGCCTCATTTATATAGCGCTTTTGTCCAAAGCGCTATACAGCAATGACTGACATTCACCCATTCACTCACACATTCACACACTCGACGGCGGAGTCAACCACGCAGGGCAACAGCCAGCTCGTCAGGAGCAATTGGGGTGACGTGTCTTGCTCAGGGACACCAGGCACTCAGCTAGGAGGAGCCGGGGATCGAACCGGCAATCTTGCGGTTACCAGCCGACCCGCTCTACCTCCTGAGCTAAACCTCCCTAATAAAAGAATGTTTTATAAGACAAAGCACAGAATTGATTAAAAAAAAGAGAAAGAGAAAACAATAATCTCTCTTACATCAAATATGAGAAGAATCACATTAATTTGCTGCCAGCGTTCTTAATTAAGGACAGTCTTGGTGCATTTAAACTGGTCATCAAAGCACAAGACAGGATCAGTGTATGAGGTAATGGAAAACGATTAGGACTCAGAATGGATGGGTCATTAACAACGCTGGTGTGTGTGTGTGTGTGTGTGTGTGTGTGTGTGTGTGCTGCCGTACCTTACTCGGTTTCCCTGTCAGAGCTCCAGATCTCTCCTCCTCAGTAAAAGTACTTCCAATCGGTAATGTCTGCACACACTGGCACAAATGTGAAAATAGAAGGTTTAGTCGGCACTCCTATTGAAACCTGTAAAGACAGAAAGGAGAGGAACAATTGGTCCGTTATGTTACAACCTGTTGATGAAAGTTTCCAAGTACAGCACAAACACATGTGAAGTAAAGAATAATGGGACTTCTTATGTGATCCAACTCTCCATTAAATCCTTTTCAGCCATTCACAACCTTCTTCTCCTCGCAGCTGAATGCCACTGAATTTCATACTTAGGATATCTTATTTCTTTCTGCCTCGCAGGGTCGTGTAACTGCATCCTGTCACTAATGAGCCATGATCACACAAACACACAGATCAGACCATTTAGCACCCTGCAGGTCACAGCCTTGACGCACCCATACTCACTCAGGACTAATGAGTTGTGAGTAAATCGGCTCATGTTCTCGACGATTCACCACAGGGTTGTGCGGTGGTGTGGGAGCTTCCCCAGTGGACCAAGCTACTGCACCATGAAGCTGCTGCAGGTTATTTAAACGAACCCCGCGGCCTCCACCGCTCACACCCCGCTCTGGTGTGAATGCAGCCTGTGGCACCACACACGTGTTTTTTAATGTTAGTTTGCATGACAAATGCTGAACATTATACAAAAACTCTGAATAACTTTCACCATGGTGAGTAAAACTTTGAAACATATGGGCATTTGGAATCAAACATCCCAGACAGATTAAGGGGTGTATTCAGCATTTCTTTGTAATGAAGCTATGAGCTGATGTATTGAGAGGTTTTTTTAAAAAAAAAGAAAGAAATACTCAATATCCTCGGGAAAATAGAACATATAATAGCATGTTAATGAGTGAGCCCTCAGGCAGTCTTGTTCCCTATACAGCAGCCGGCCTAGCTGTTTCCTCTTGATACTTGTCTTTATGCTTCATGCTAAGCTGCCTGAAGGTTCATAATAAACTGACAGATATTGGAGTGGTATTGATATTTCATATCTCTGAAAGAAAAGCAAACACGTGTTTCTCCAAATGATGATCAATTTCCTTTAGGAATCTGTCCACATACACCTGTACATGCTGTCCTACTGCTGGTGTCTTGTTCCTGCAATGAATCCCAACTTCTGCCTTTATATTTAACATCGATTTGACGCTGTGAGCCATCTTGCTTCACAGCTGTATTTCGTTCAGGGTTCCTACAAACACTCCAATCTCCAGACTTCATGTTAGATTGATTCCCACCATATTTGACATGATGAGTACGAATAGTTTGATCTTTACTATGTAAATAAATGATGTTAAAATCCAACTTTTAACGTGTGTGTTACCTTTGCTTTTATGTTGCCAAAAAATTCCCAGAAGATACCTAGATACTCTGCTGCTGAATACACACAAATCAATTCACACCAGAGTTCAACACACGGCATTTCATTCAAGCTGCAATGCTATTCAGTTGTTGCCAATTTAAATAAGTGTATTCCTTGAACCCTGACAGTGACAAAAGGGGTATTCAATTACAATTCACCAGGGAACTACAAAAGAGAACTCAAATCCATTGATATGCTATACTTTAGTTTCAACGACATCAAGCTTGCTCTCTCACACAGTGGTAAATATTTTTGTAGAAGTTCTAAATTAATTATTTTAGAAAACAGATAAAGGCAATAGTCTGGAAAAATACATATTTTTTCTCCATACCTGGAAATTACTAAAATCAAATTCCATATATGTTCCCATAGTGTGTAGGAGCTCTGTCTGCTGTATGTGCACCAATGCACCTATATAGTGAACACTCTGCTGGCATGTGACGTGTGAAAGAAGGGCTGGGAGTTTTAAAGTTACTTTCTGCAAAAAACAGCTAAACCTGCTGTTATCCAAGACTATGACTACTAAAAGTGGTGTTGTCTGAACTGAAAAGGGAGCTTATATAAAACCACTTTGGCGCTTGCCATTATAAAACAACCTGTCACAAGCAGTTCCAGACTCTAAAAGCAGAGAAATGTTGGGTTAAATGGTATTTCATAAGCCAGATGTGTGAAATAACTTCCAGCAATAAAAGGGCACACTTGTAAAAAGGTACTTCGCTGCTTACAAATCATCTCTTTCCAGTCCTCAATGTTGACAAAACACATACTGAAGAGTAAGGGCACTGACATGCTCTGCTCTAATCATGGAGGTTATTGTAGCGCACACTTGAGAGTATTAAAAATAGATCACAGTCGCCGCTTGTTCACCTTTCATCTGAAGAGCTTCAGTACAGTTCAGGCAGCCAGCTCCCTTCTTATATGATGAGTGTCACGTTAAAGCCGGGGTTGGTAATTGTCTGCAAAAACATTTTGTCATATTTGTTGAACTTCTCTTAACATCCCGACAGCAATCGATAAATATAATGACAAAAATAATAGATAAATACAGTATCTCTAGGTAGTTGACTCTAGATTTGGAGCTAGTGCTGCTAATCCAGACCTGGCAACACAGGGCTGGGTTTATCAAATGGAATATTTTTAAAATCCAGCATCTTCCTTCTTCTCTCATCTTAAACATGGAGAGAAGTTAAAAAAAATGTACAAAGCAAATTTTGATCAGAGTCTAATTTTAAAATGTAAAATTGCATGAATTGTTTGAATGACATGCTGTGATTTCTGCTATGACTTTTCCAATTCTGTTCTAAATGTTTTACCCTGCAGTCTATGAAAGCATTCATTCTCTTCCTTAGTGGTGCTGCCTGCTGCCTGGATGTGATTAAACTGTGTTTGTTCTCACAAATAATCTCCTCAAAGAAACAGACAACAGAGCATCCGCTCTCTTTCTTTGAATGAGTCAATGCATTATATGCAATATGCACCATCCAAATCCATGGTTGTACTTTCAAATCTCGGAGGAAGGTTATATCCACAGGAAGCATTAAAGCATGAATATTCAACAGGTGGAACAGCCTCCGTACACGTTCAGATACAGTGAATGAAGCAGCAACAGAACTGTCAATGAAAACAATGTTGATAGCCAAATAAAAAAGGAAACGGTTATTGTAAGGAGTCGCTGGCTTGCAGGTCGACGTCAAAGAAAAGAGAGGAAAGCTGCATCACTCGTATGATACAATCTTTTTATATTAAATTATATAAATCACATCCTGTATAGGATAAAAGCCAGGATTCGTCTGAGTGACATACATTCAATAGTGAGGTGTTTTTAATAAATTCAGAAGGTAATCAACGTGAACATAGGGAGGTCAGTCATGGCAGAGGAAGACCTCGGGCATCAACAAAGAAAGGTGCAGTCTTTGTCATAACAACATGTCTGGTTGCCTTGAATGTCAAAAGTACTGGTGATATCTGTGTGTCCAGACATCCAAAGAACTCCAGGCTAACGACCAAAAACCACACATTTGTTGGACTTCAGTACTCAGTGTTTAGATTCCCACTGTGGCCTTTCTGGTTCGTTATATATTATCCATAAATAGTGGAGAACAGAAATAAGCAACAGACTCATGCAGGCGGATTTAGTCTCTTAAACACATGGTGGAACATAACTGAGTACTTCTACTGCAAAATATGAAAAATATTGTACTTTAGTGCACTACATTAATTTCACATACAACATATATATTTAGATTAAATTACTTAGAGCCACTTTTACCACCTACCCCCAGTGTATAATAATCATTTAACGCTGACATGGGCTGCCCAGATAATGAGTAGTTTTACTTTTTATATGTTGCCGATTATACTTTTACTCTTAATGTATTTTAACATTATCGTACAACTTACGCCAAGAATCCGAGTACTTCTTCAACCACTTTCGTCAAACCCATGTTCTTTTGACATGATGCCTTCAGTATGTATATCAGAGACACCAGCGTATCTAGAACAGCTGCAGAAAGAGAACAAATACCCCCACTAAACTACTCATGTGCCATTTTATAAACGTGTTTATGTATTTGTGTTCTTATGCAACCTCCTTGTTTGCATGTCCTCCGTAGTCAAAGCAGAGTAGGTTTATACTGGGAAAGGTCGTGGGGAGAGCTTCCTCCTCGCCCATCGGAGCCCTCTCACATGTTTGATTGCGCCGACTGTTGCCGAGGTCACGCCGTCCACATAGATCACGTTTCCAACCGCCACTCACTGTCACCTACCGCCGCGTGCGCGCTCCCACTCAGTTATTGCTTGTGGCATGTCGGCCCCGTCCAAAAGAGAGACAACGGGCAGCACTAAATCACCTCCCGAAGCAGACCACCCTATGTGGAGACCTTTAAATGGGACACTGGTGGCAGAAAGTCACACATACTTAAAGGAAACCTACAAGGGGACGTTACTCCTCGTGTTACGCTGTAAGAAGCTACTGGACAAAGCATGAGTTCAACTTTAAGCAGCACTTTCCATACGTTTTGCATTATTAATCAAATAATGTGTGTGTTTGCCATTAATGATGCTCTATTCCTTCATCAGAATTAGGGCACATTGTGAATCTGATACCGGGGCTGCACTTATGTTCAATACATACAAAGTAGCTCACGTTGTATAAACAGTGTAAACAGTTTGAGAAGGCATAAACAGTTGGGTGTGTCACTGAGTAAGAGTTTAATTACACTACCCCTCCCTGCAGTGTAGATAAGGCATGCAAATAAAGACCATTGCCAGCTGCTACTGAGCACATTAAGTTATCTCTCTCAGATATAAACAAATATCGTTCCAAGTGTCATATTGATGGAGAGAATGTGTGATAGAGAGTGGGTTACAGGCTTGTTTAACACCTCAGAACGACTCACATTCTTTGAAGGTAACACTTCTCTCTGATGAATATCTGTCAGGTTAAACCAAAAGTATAAAAGTGAAGGATCTACTTATATTCATGCAATATTCACAACATATTAACGCTCTTCAGATGCATTTACATTCATCCTTGTGAGCAAACTCCTCTCTGTTTAAAAAGCACAGAAAACACAGTGTGACAGGGAATAACGGGATAAGTATCAAGTAGCAGCGTCCGAGTATATATACGGTGTCTATGTGTTTATGTGTGAAAGCCTAGAAGGTGGTAGGTGGTGGAGAGCACAAGGGGGGTTATTAGTGCTGACGGATTTAAACCAAAATCTTTAACTGGTTTCCTTTTCGAGGAGGATTTAGCCTCTCAAAACAGAATTGAAAGCCAGAACCTTTGTAACGACAAATCAATCAGAAAGAGGGATCAGTTATATCACTTCAGCTTTAGAGCAAACATCCTCAAGAAAAGGTTTTTCATCTGGTGCACATTTAAAAAACAAAAACATGTATTTCTGAACCATCCTACCTTCCCAAGACTCTTATTCAAACTGTCCATTTCTGCTTCAAACTGCTCTCCATCCAGAAGTGTTGCTCGTGTCCAGGATTCAGGAAGTCTCTCCGGACCTAAAGTCAGAGCAACAACATGCACAAACTTCACCCGTCTGGTGAAGTTCAAAGTGTAATTACTGTCGGCGTGCGTATCGCCCTGCAGATTTCCTTTTATAGCCACATAATAGCCACAAATAGCTTGCTGACAGCAGTCAGCCCGCTGGGCACCAGTAACAATGTTCACGCTTGGAGCTACAAACACAGCTCCGTGCCCGTAGAAAAGTGTTTCTTGTTCAATTTCAACGCCTCTTATCTGAAAAGAAAAAGATCAAAATGAAAAAAAGACACTTTGCAGAATGAATGTTTTCCTCTTCAGCGTGGGTCTTTCACATATCACACACTGCCACGATAACACTGGCAACATGCTGAAAACATGACAATTATCTCCGCTGACTGATCTCAGATCACAAATAAGAGAGGTGGAGGAACATGCAGGGGAAATGAGTGTTACCATAGAGAACACATTCAAATCTGCGTCTTATTTTTCTCATAATGATAATCATATCAAATGTTGATTAAAGAGCTTTAACCACACAATGCTGCTGAGGGCTTGCATTGTGTGAGGAAGCTGCTGAGAACACTGAATAAAGGCATCTATGTCTGACAGGTGATGTATTAATACACAACACTTTTTAAACAACATAAGATGTCCATTCAGCCTCCAGATAATGTGGACCCGTCGCCAGCCAGCAGCAGACTGACGTGACAAATATCTGCGCATGTTTTCAGTAATGACTTGCCGGGGTGCTTGAAACAAATTCATTTACTCGCTTGTTTGAAGCTGCATTGACTTCTCTGTTCCCTTATCAGTGAGTGAAAGCAGACCTCTGGAGCGGATGCTAATCCTTTAAGTACACTACATTCCTCATTCCTGTCACAGCTGTTCTTGTCTATTTCCACCCATGCTGTCTCCTTTCCACCTGTCTCACTGTGGCAGGCACACAGAAACACAAAAAAACAACACAATAACACAAAGCATTCCTCTTTAGATTACCTCTGACACTATTTAAATGCTGAATCTTATATCGTAACCTTAAACCATTTAATGATTTTTCGCATAATCCTGTTTAATACCCAGTATCTGTGGAAAACACTGGATGTCTTGTTTGGATGTCTGGCTTGTAGAATGTGACACACATTAGCTTTTAGCCTCGAGGTGACACAAAGCCATTAATCAACACAAGCAGCCTCGAAGGCAATCCACTGTTTTAACAAATGTAGCAGTGATATAAATGATTTGGTATTAACTGCTAGAGTCCAAATGTGCCTTATTGATAATAACATAATGAGATAAATGGAAATTAAATACAAGTTTGTGACTTTCAATATAAGGATATGACGAGATTATCGTTCAACATAATTCAATTATGCAACGGTGGCTAATAATTCTGCATTCTCTCGCCTCCTCGCTTCTCTATGCTTCTGTAGCTTATCAACAAAAACGTGAATTTGTATTCAAATTTGTTTCACAGTAATTTTGTGTCTGAGAGTGAGGGAGGAAGGGAAGGTGGAATGAACTGTCTTTGTTAATTCGTGATAATTATACTAATTTAAAATGTCATTGTTATGAATGAAGCTTTGAACAATTCAGTAGAGCTTAAAATGTTTGAGGAGGAAAGATGTCCGCTCTCGTTTGGCAAAAATAATGCAAATGTGCCTCTATGGTGATTGTTTTAAACCAAACGAAAAAGGAGCGCCAAAGAATGTGAACAGAATTATTTGTAAACTGTGGATCCACCACAAATCTCCGCTCCCATCTCAACAGTTCAGATGCTGTGTTTACTGATGCTGCGACAACGTATTTGATTTGATTGAATGCTGCAGCATAGTGTTTTTTGTAGCACAGATATAAAGTCAGCAGCCTGAATGCATTATGTGCGGTTACCAACTTTCTCCCAAATAGGGGCCAAAAAGAACAAGGTGACTCTCCTGTGTTTTGGAAACATGCCAGACTCAAAACTCCACTGAGCTTAACAACAGTGGACAGTCGCTGCTGTTGTAGGTGAGGTCGTGTTTAACCGTATGTGACAGTCAGCCTGAATGTCACCAAGAATGCACCAATACATCTTGCACCTTCAGCTTAAGTGGCCTTCTTGTTTATTTCTGTGGACGCATGCGGAGTCAAAGGTCATTCTCACCTCCATGGCCGAATGATTATTCCTGTGGGTATAACTCTTTATTGTACTCTTTGTCCATCCCATTGTTCAATGTAGCCATATAGTCTTTTCTTCGACATATATTTGCAGGTTGATCTATATTTGCACATGCTAAATAGATGAAATAACACCGTTCAAAAGTTCTTTGTAGTTGCAGGAGCTGGAGTAAGGCCAGGTAAAGCTTCAATAATGTGTTTCTCCCTGGTAGATTTCATCAGCAATAACATGCTGGGTTATTAACTAACATTTGCTTCTTAATTAATTAAAACGCTGTCTTCATTTTGATTTCAGTGTTAACGATATACAAAAGCAAAGGTTTATATATAAACTATATTAAGCTGGTGTCATTTGTTGTATATTAAATACAACAAATGACACCAGCTTAATATAACGGGAGAGCATTATGAACACAGGCACAGTACTCATCCTACAAACATTTGCTTCTTAATTAATTAAAACGCTGTCTTCATTATGATTTCAGTGTTAACGATATACAAAAGCAAAGGTTTGTAGGATGAGTACAGTGCCTGTGTTCATAATGGTCTCCCGTTATATTAAGCTGGTGTCATTTGTTGTATATTAAATACCTGTAATTGTTTTGGGGTTATCTTTTTGCGAAAATAGTCAGTAGCATTCAATACAAAAATAAATATTCCACATTAAATAAACAAAGCTATAAACAAATTATTGAAACTATTCAAAGAAATGAAAATTATTTAGTCAACAGACATGTAATGACGATTGCTGGGTAATATGTATGTTGATGTTGTCCAATGTCCAGTCTCTATTTGATCATGTGACGAGAAGATACAATGGCATTAGATCTGTCAAGATCAGGCGGCAACCTCCGGTTCTGAAAAGTGAAGCAAATGATTTCCTTAAACTTGCATTCTTTCTGCTGGCCACCAGAGGGCGACTCCTCTGGGTGCAAAAAGAAGTCTGATTGAATAGACTTCTATGAGAAAATGACCCTACTCATTTGATTTATTACCGCAGCAAAAATGTGATTTTGGTTTCAATCGTTTTCTTCAATACAGCATGAGGTTCATTTTCTAAATTCTGGTCCCATTTATAGTAAAAGATATATGCTTTAGGGCTTGGTTACCACGCTCATCAATGCAATTGGCTGCTAAGATGACTTTAACACTTAGCTGTAAGGTTGACCTTGAATTATTGAAGCTAACTGTGTTAACAGCTTCACACCAGAAACCAGATGCAGGAAGGTTGCCTCTCAGGGTGTCGCTCTGCTGCTCTGCAGCATGTGTTTGTCAGATCCACCCGTCACTCCTCCGCAGTCCAAATATGGTCACATCAGTTCACTGGTTGCCAAAAAAATCTGCAAACTGAGCGGGCAGTCATTGATTTTAGATCCATTCTTTCAAACATAAAAATAGCAGGAAGGAAAGTCAAGAGAAAAGAACAGGAGGAGAAGGTAGTAAAGCTCACTAAATTATGTTCCATTGGCTTTTGTTATAAGTCGCCAACCAATTGTGTGTGTGTTTCATAACATAACATTAAACTTACTGTTATTCCTTCTTTTAAAGAGTGTCGCTTTAAGTTATCAGGTTGTTCAAGTTGTTTAACTTTGACACTAAAACTACACTAAACTGTCATCATTACATAACCATTAACAATCAATTACATGAATCGGCAGACAAATATTTGAGCACATGCACGTACGTTTGTTACATCGAAATGTCATTTTCCACATAACAAAACATGCAGTCTAGTTGCGACTGCAGTGCTCACACGACATCCTCCAATCGCCTCCTGAGACGAAGTCTTTCAGTATCAGCCAGACTGGCAAGTAATTGACTTTGGATTTAATCTCACATACTGGATGTGCTTTCCATCAAGTTGTGTTCCTATAAATGATTACCGAGCAGACAGTCATCACTGCAGAGCATCATGGAAAAAATGAATCCCCGTCATATCAGTGTTTATGTGTCGAGAGAAAAAGTACAGCGGGGTGAACACAATAACAGGAAAACTACAGCAAATTACAACCTCAACATTATCTGTCAAAACATCACCTTTATGACACACTGTCAGCAGACAGAAGTGTTTTTGCAGGGGTTTTAACTGAAATACTGTGCAGGCATTAAATGACAGAGTGGATTTGTCTATTCTAAGAAAAGACAAGCCTTCTTGGAACAATATATACGTGTACTTTATTTAGAAAGTCAACACTGAACAATCAACAATGCGGGTATTGACAAGCAAGATGTCAGTTTCTTTTCAGAAAGCAGCGATTCTGGACTTAGCTCGTGCAGGAGATGGGTGTCCAGTGACCAGGACTCTGCAGGATTCAGGACTCCCTGCTGTGCACTCACTTCAGCCGTGTGGCAACTTATCTCAATGCCCACTCTAAAAAAGGGCTTCACATTGTCTCGGGCGTAGATACATCCATAATTTACAGCGTGGCAGTGAGAAGTAGAGGTAGCCAGAGATGTCCATTGTTAAATTGACTGTATTTAATATTGTGACGTGTAACTCATTTGGACATTAGAGTGCAGTCTGTTCAGTCTCTGTTCTATGGAGCTGCACGGGCAAAAACTGTGGTTTTAGTAACAAATATAAAGTCTTAACATCCATCCTTGCAAATGACTTTAATATCACCAAATACTATTAGCAGCAATTGAATCTTATAGACAGAAAGCTTAAAAAAACACACACACTCCAACAGTTTGTTTTAAACCACCACAGTAACGTGAAAAAACAAAGAGTTGTGTGA
Source organism: Chelidonichthys spinosus (assembly GCA_029853015.1). Lineage (NCBI taxonomy): Eukaryota > Metazoa > Chordata > Actinopteri > Perciformes > Triglidae > Chelidonichthys > Chelidonichthys spinosus. The sequence goes on along the minus strand of CM056832.1, from coordinate 19,434,930 downwards.
ATAACAGTCCGCGTCCTTCAGGTTTGTACCTCTACGCCGTGGTCACGGTGGGTAGAAAGCGCTGTCCACACAGTGTACATGGCTTTCAGGAATGTCAGAGTGGTGCAACGCCTCCCTGCTGGGAATCTGTGTCAAGAGCTCCACGTCTTCATCTGAGGTAGAGGGATGAGTGAGGATGATCCGCGGGATCTGTCACATGATTGCCACAGAGGGAAACAGGATTGAGGACGAAAATAAGCACATCTTCATGTGATACGATAAAAAAACATTATTTTTTTTTTCGATTTTTGCAGGATTCTGTAACTCAAGGTGATATCGCAGGTGGCATATACTATTTTGGGATGAAATGTGCTTACTGTCATTGTGTGTTTACCCCCTTGAAGGGAATTATTTTTCATCAATGCCAGTTCAGACAAAGTCCTGTTCAGCCCACTCTCCAAATCCGGCTGAAACACAAAAAGAATGACTTACTTTCAAGGCGTAATCCAATTTTAAAATCGTATTCTGTTGGTGCTGTGATTTGAGTAAACCACCTACAATGCCATTGCCGTTGCAGACAGCTGCCTCGACCTTCTTGGACAAACAGTCTTCAGTGCCCTCCATCGTGGGCTGCTTGCGTCTATTGCCTCCGCCGTCCTGGCTGCACGGCTGTCGCCTGGTCACCTCCCGAGGATCCTGCGGCTCCTCTGGGTCACGGACCTCTCGAGGTAGCAGCCTCTCTCTGAGCACTTTCATCTTGACGCAGCTCCCAGCATTCCTGAGGGCGCCGACAGCTTCGTGGTGGGTTGCCGCCTGCATGTTGAGGCCGTTGACCTGGAAGGACATTGGTCACATTACACTTTCAGGGGTCAGTGAAAGTAGGAGAAGGGGTCAGGGGTTAGGGCGAACACACATATATGAACGTAGCACATGTATTCCCACTACAGACACCGATGAGGATTTCTAAATCAGCTTAAACCTACCTAAGTGTGAATCTAAAGATTGTTTTTTATTTGTCAATGACATATTGGCTTTATCATCAAGAGGAGTCCCAGTTGAGTGTCCTCTGCTGGTCTTATGATGCCCTCCACTGGTCACGAGAGGAACACCATCAGGAACGTTTTTTAATAATATTCTTACAGCCAACATAAAGTACATGTGATTTTTCCATTCAGTCAACAATGTTTATAATTATATTTGACAGTTGGAAAAAGGAAATAATTACCGGTGATTAGGGCAAGAGAAACAGGAGAAAACGCCTACCTCCAGCAACCTATCTCCAACATGGACCCCTGCCTTTTCTGATGCCCCCCCTTGATTAACTCTGGAAATATAAATGCCCTGAAAGGAAATAGACACATTATCGTAAATAACCGTAATAACAACAATGTGCTCAACGCTCTTTCTATTGGTAAATGTGCATGTTTCACATTACTGCTGCACACCATTATGAGCACGTGTGTGCTCTTCCACACCAGCACTTACCTCGTCATGGTCTTTGTAAGGCAGAGAGCCCTTCCCACCAGCAATACTGATTCCCAAACTACCACTCTGGCCAGACACTTTGACCTGTAACTAAAAGGAAAGTGTTTTGTTACACATAAATTGCTAGAATCTACATACAATTTAGGCCTGAAAGGAGCAACAGTAGATTAAGTAATAAGCCAATTGAATTTCCAGCAGTTCCTAGAGCAACCCCACAGAGATGATTGGATATTTAAGAAAGACACAGCGTGCAGTTACTCTTAATGGCACTTGGGTGACGAATGCTTCCTGAGGAAGGGTCTTCTCTGTCACTAAAGAAGACTGCGGATGCCCTATGATGGAGGAGATCTTTACGTTGGGGGCAGCGTCTCCATGGAGACCAGACCCTGCATCAACAGCTCTGCAATGCTGGGACTTCCTCCCCTCTCTGGTTTCACGATGGCGAAGCCGCCGTGGTAAGGCGTCGTTCTCTGATGGCTGGACTGCACCATCCTGATGATAAGAAATAATTCAAGGCTTTTTTTTTATTATTTTGAGGGAGCGAGAAACAACGGTGGAGAGGGATGCTGCACTTGAATTCACTCACGAGACAAAAGCAAAACAAGGGATGAAAAAAAGGATGAAACACTAGCACAAACAAGCCTTTCTTGACACACAACGATGATGAATCTAGAATAAGTGGAAACCGGAAGCGGAAGTGCAGTTGATGAACCCCATTTCATCAGAAATCAAGATAAATAACATGAACCGTCTACGATACCTAAACAGGAAAAACAGACCTCGTCAGGTTGCTCAGCTTCCTCTGCGTCCTTCTCTGCACTGGAGCAGCGACCACACACACTGTTGCCGGCCTGGAACGGTTGACACTCTTTGCTTAACGACCGGTTGAAGCCTGGGACGGCCCAGTTTTGGCTACTGGTCCAGAGGGACGGGTTAGTATGAGGCTTTCTACACTCCTGGAGATAGTCAGAAGACACCAGCCGTTGCTGAAAATTACATTTCAAGGGGGAACTCTTGAAGGAAATATGTAGTGATAGACTGATGGATTAGTGGTGGATATGTTTGATGAAACCCTCATCTTGAATGCATGGCCATGTGTCAAGGCAGTACATACTTTTCTCTAAGCCCATCCTTGAACCGATCTCACACTTCAAGCAGCTGATAATCAATGTAGTTGAGACAGACTAATCAAAGCCTGCTTGTCTATCTAGATTGCATGGTTGTTTTGTGCACCAGGGGGCACCAAAACAGTCATTACTGCATAGTGTAATTACGCTACTCACTTTGTGTCTCTTTCTCTGCCTTTTTGACAAAATGTGTCATCTGATGTATCTTGAGAAGGCGGCAAAGAAAGAGAGTGAAGGATGCCGCCATGCTTGAAATGCTGCAGGCCATCTAAAAGCTATATTTGTTAGTACAAACAGTTCAATACCTGAACACCAGTGATGGCAGTAACCCACATTTTCTGGCTCCATTTGTAATAGTTTTACTTCAACACCAACTAAAGGTTAAAGACAAATTAAGGTGCAGTTGCCATGAACAATAACATATACAGTATATATAATATTAAAGCATGCCAGCATCAGTACAACAGGCAGCACGTGCAGTGTGGACAAGTCAAATGTGGCACATGCTGGCAGAGCGTTACAAAAACATCATGCGCTGCTGGACAGACAAAACAAGCAATGAAGGGGTCAGGAGATGGAATATCTGGTTCGTTTCCTCAAGCAAGTCAGTTTAAGTCTTAATATATTATTTTTGGATATGGATAATAAAAAAAGACCACACCAAATGTATTTTATTTTATAAATCTGACATTTAAAAGTTCATCAAGTCCAACTCGATGCGATTTAGTCCATTTTTCTCTTAAGTGAATAACATTAAAAAGGAATAAGAAGCATGTTGTTTAGTGTTGCACTCATTTTATTGATCAGTGGTTAAAAGTCATCCAAATCTCAAGGCACAGTGCCCCCTTTGAGATCTGTTTTGTGCAGTTTGATCAGAAAATAATTAAGAACATAAAAAAAAACAACAACTTGGACGAATTTCTCTGGTCCACTTTTTGCAATCAATTTAAAAACCAAATAATACAAATTATCATGTACCATGTAAAAGAGTTTGAGAAAGAAGTGCATCAAAGAAGAACTTCTAACAACCGCATTTTTAAAGGATGTCATCCTTTATGAGCCTCATTCTCACCGTCCTTCCGAAGGTTACTCTATAGAAAACTTTTTTTAAATATACAACTGTTTTTGGCATCTATTTGAAAAACATTGCAAAGCAGTAAAGCACAGCACATTATAAATAAGACAGCACTGTTAACTCTGCATAATTACGTTGCAGATAGGTATTGAAGTTTGATGTGCAGCACTTTAATCCAAACTTAATTAATTAATCAAATCTATTTATTATCCAAAACATTGTCCTAGATGTTTTACAGATGAACAAAAAAAGGATTCAAGGCCATCCACTCACCCAGTAGCAATTATGTGGATTTAATAAGACATCAGTGACTGCGTTTTGTTTATTTCTTTGATTTCTTTAAAGTACCAAGTTCAAAAAGAAAAAAAAAAGGTTTAAAAAAAACTGCAACTGATTAAGAAATTTGCTATACATTTTTATTTACATCTGAGCTGCCAAAAAGTATAAAAGTATCAATATTCACACGAGTCTATACAATAATCCTTAATCAGTAGGTCCAAAAACTCCTGCTTTTATGTTTGCCCAAAATGTAAAAAGTATTCACCCAGTGTTTTAAAAATAGATATAGAACAAATATATAATTTACATTTACGAAGGTTTGACCATATTATAAAGACTTATAATAGTGCAACTACCGTATGTATGTTTTTAAAAAGAGGCATTTAAAAAAAGTTTAAAATCTTTAAATATCTTTTTAAAAAGGAGCATCTCTCTGCAGATTATTGCTGCGGACATTAATTAAAAAGAGGAAGGCACGGCGGCCCTGGTAGACTGAGTCAAACACGTTTTACAAAGGACTGGAGGTGGAGTTAAGTTACAGGGGTCCCAGGGTTTAATCGGGAGGGGTAGGCCACATCGGGGTTCCAGGGTAAACAGAAAAAAGGGAGGGGGGGGAACTGCGGGGTTGTGCGGGACGACACGGCGAGACACGAGAGGTAAAAAACATTTCTGAGGTAAAGGTCACACAGATGTGGTCACTCTGTCTGCTGCGTTATTGACCTCGTTTTTGTTGGAGTCCAGGCCTTTGGCAGCGTTCAGGTCGTTGCGGAGGTTCTCGGCCGCTTTCTTCATCGTCTTCAGCTCACCGGGGTGAGGTGTGGCCCGTCTAAGTAGTGTTCCCTGGGTGGAGGAAAAGGATTTTAATTAGTGGTTCATTTCTTCGATCTGTTGAAGAAATGGTTTGCTTCTGTTGTGAGTGTTGAGCTTATAACAAGATGGTTAAAGGCTACCTTATAATGGAGTAGCATCACAAAAGACTAAATAAGTGTTTTACTTGCAAGTAGCAAAATGTAACAGAGCACTGTTGGATCAAATTAGGTTGTTTGCAAGAACTTGACTACATTTTGAGGTTGTTTTAATTACAGTCAAATTGTCGAGGGAAGAAACTTGTGGAGAGGCGCTCCGTCGGTGCACTACCGTGGTCCAGACTAAATATCTCAAAAACACATTTCCATTTCTCATTCAATTTTGGGGAGACATGTATGGTCAGCAGAGGATGAAGCTGACATTGGTGATCCCCTGACATTTCCCTGAGGAACACCAGCAGGTTAATATCAGAGTGAAATATCACTAAAATCACCAACTACTGGATGGATTTCTGTCAAATTTGCCCTCGAGTTTGCCGGTCTCACCTTTTCGTCATCCTCCTCCTCATCATCATCATCCAGAAAGTGAATGGCACTGATCCTGTTCGTGGCCTTGTTGTCCCACGTGTCATCTGCCATGTCATTCACCAGGCTTTCCAGGGCTCCGAAGCGAGCAAGATTATCAGAGCCTGTTTTTTTTTTTAAAAGACAAACACAAGTTGTGTTACTGGAATCCATGCTCACATCAAAATGCTCAGACGGATTTAAAGCGTGCGATCTGAAGTGAATATTTCAGCAGATTCAAATCAATATGGTTGTTATGAATGCTTCTCCGTAATTTGCAAACTCAAGAAATTAAATCTGCCACATAACCCAGCATTCATAAGAGAGAGCCTGAAACTGCCAGATCACAGTTTCAAATCCCAGCTTAGTCACTGGCTTACAGCAATGCAATCTTCCCCGCCCCCAACCTCAGCTCCCTCGTCTGATCTCCGCCAGTCTTACATCTGCACCTCTACAACAAGTGATCGCACGTCACAAAAATGAATGAATAGATTTATTTTTGGGAGAAACTAACATCTTTTAAAATAGAATTCCAAGCAAGGAACTAATATTTTTGCAGTGACTCCAAACAGATTCATAGGCAAAGCTCTGGAAAAGAAAAAAGAATTACAATTAACTGTTGTATCAGGCAGAGATAGAGCCACCCCTCAGCCGCATCTCTACACCCAGTGGGCAAGCTTTTAATGGCAACAGGCCAGCCGCTGCTGCTAAGCCTCTTTAGCTGTCCAATCCACCGCATTTCTGAAAAACATAACCAAGGAGGGCCTCAAGGGACGGGAGAGGCACTGATCTGTTATAGGCTGTGATCCCTTACAGGACCTCATAATCGACAGATACTGCAGGGAAGGATCAGAGGGCACAGAACACACTGTGCTTCCCCGAGCAGATCATGCGATACTGTCATCAAAGCTGCAAGGCAGTAAATACTCGGAGATGATGAAAGAACTGATGAATATTACTCAACTATCTCAGAGTTGGCACCGAGTCATTTCACTCTAGAAGAAGACCGACACTTAAGGAGCATGAAGACGCTGCTCTACGGACAAATAGATGCAAAGTAACACAGCTCATGAAATGTCTTCATACAGCCACTGCTGATAATACCAATAATATGAAACACATTACCTTTGTTGTCTGGCTCACATGGCTGTTGAGGCAGCAGCACGCAAGTGAGCACCTTCTCGCCTGATTCTGGATCCTGGTCGGTCTGAAAGGTGAGGAGAGGCTGCGACTGGTTCTCTGACATCCATAAGGCCTTCAGTCGTAGCGAAGTCAGTGACAGAGGCAAGTGGATGAGCCTGAAAAAACGGATGTAAATCACTAACTGGCTCATGTCACGTGGGATATTAAAAAAAACCACAAGATTGTTTTGACAATGTGGAGCAGGGAAAACACTCTCCAGACACAGAGGTGAACGTGTTTGCGTGTGACTAAAGCAGCAGGCATCGCTGCAGCTTCCTCTGAAGACAAAGCTTGGATCTAAACAGGTTGTAGCTGAGAAACAAAGCCAAAACAACCTCTGACAAACTGTGAGTAATAATGATCATATACAAAGATAATCTGTAGGCATCAGAGGGTAGAAAATGAGTATATCATCAAGTATGCTAACAAATATGATCATGTTTCAGTATCGTGTTTTTATCATAGTTTTTAACCACAAAGTTGTGATATGAGCGTGTTTTCCGTACCTATTTCCAGAGACGTCTAGCACATGCAATTCTGTGGCTTGTGACAGTTCTGACGGTATCCTCATCAGCCTGTTCTCTCGTACGCAGAAGACATTCAGACCGCTGCAGCCCCCGATCTAAGTTACAGGAGACACAACATGATCAGGCTGCACGTCAGACTGTGTGCAGGTGTCCTGTTAAACCTAAAAACAGTATGTTTGGAAGTAAAAACTGCAAGTTTAACAAAGCCAGGACCAAAGAAACCATCTGCTGCCGTGGACTTTGTTCCAGAATTGGAGATCTCAATGGAAGACCAGTTAAATATCAATGGGTTGTGACAGAGGGACCTAAAATAAGGAACAATGCTTCGTAGCCCAACAATGAGGAGACTTGATGGGACTGCAGTTGTAATCGTACCAGTTAAAGAGGTCCATCTTGTTAAAAGGAGTGGGTTAATCCCATCATCTACACAAGTTATTATGAAAGCAGCTTATTGCATTCATAGAGTCATCAGTAAACAAAGCGTGAACAAATCAACAATCAATAGAAACCATAAAACTGGGCCAATGGTCAAGTAGCTGAGAAATGCATGAATCAATACTTGGGCCATGGTTACGCTGTAAATGCTAGAGATGTCATGGTTGGAGAAAACGGTGACGCCATGGATTCATTATCTAAGCAAACTGTTATTTTTCTCCCAACACTGCAGACTTTGCATCATTAAGACAGAGGGGCATTGTACAGCGTCTGAAGAAGCCTTTTCAGACGGCGCTTTAAACCAGGCGGGCCTTCACTTAAACAGACAAGAGGTTTAGAAAAGAATGTCACATCCAAACACAACGGGTTCACTCAGACAGAGCCGAACAAACCAGAGGACTGAGCGCTAAACGTGAAGTGAGAGAGTATTGTTGATCCAAACGTGAAGGAGCTTTAGACAGTTTGAGCCAATGAAAATCTCAACAGTCGCATTAAAGAATTAATGCGGTCTAACTTAACAGCATTGTGTCAAATGTGCTCAAAACAGATTTGATTTGATTGAAGAATAAAAAAACAGGTTGGTTATTATTTAAATGTTATCTTGCAGGTCAGAACTGCAGATTCGAACCATCAATTTAGACGTGCAGTTCCAATCTAAACTCCGCCCCCCTTCACCCCAAAAAGTAGCAGCCAGCAGCTGTTTAGACCTGAAGATGTAGAACATGTCCATGTGTGCCATCTACAGGCAAACAGAGTAACAGCTTCTGCAAGTGACACTCAATTGTGTCACCTGTAGGTGGTGTCACAGCTTTTTATTTTTAATTAATTGTGGTTTTGGTTAATTTGTATGTATTAAGGTTTGACATTATATATACCAAACTTGCACAGCTTTTGTAAATTGTATTATGGCTACTTTCTGTTATATAATAATCTTTTTTTTTTAATTTATTTTAGGTCGGTCCTCTTTTTAGCATGTCCTCTCTCTGCCATTTGTATTTCGGAAGCACCTTCATTGACGGCCAGTATTCATAATTGCTTTATAATGCGTTATGATTATCGTTATAAAGTATTCGAGTATTTGTGAGGGCTTATAACTATAATTGTAAAGTGCATTATGAGTATGTTTAAAATGCATTACAGACATGGACGTTATAGAAAGTGCTATCTCTATTTCTTCAAGGGAATAAACCCACTGTTTTGACCTCTAAAATTCTAAATCAATGATGTTGGTCGTTATTTAAAAGCTTACCTCCTTAGGTAACGACGTTAGCTGGTTTCTGTCACAGTTGAAGTTGGAAAGTCGCTTTAATTTCCCAACACTCCTCGGCAAACTCTGCAATAAATGAACCAAAACAATGAGGATACACTGGCAGCTTAACGATCATAAAGGCACACTAAGGAGTATTTCCTCCTCTCATTTGTCGCTTCACATTATCTTTAGAACAATTTATTAAACGGTTTGTCTCAAATGGATCCAAAAGGACAACATAGACAACCGATCCATCCATGCGTCACCAGTACAGTGGAGCGCTCTCACACACAGAGACAAACGGTGACGTGTTGCTCACACAGTCGGTTCATTTATTAACACACAAAAACACACTAGTAAGAGCAGCCACTTATGCATGGCCTGAATGTGTCTCTCTGTGGTTTCACTCAGTGAGAGTGCACAAATAAACGCATAACACTTTTAGTCTTTATCCTTTCCTTATACTAAAACCATTATGTGATCTGTTGCTGCTTTCATATCAATTGTATTTATGCCACATTTACATAGAAAAAGCTAATGGAAATGAACTATATATAGTTATATATGTACTAATCCCATAGTGGTTTCTTTAAATGTAAAAAGACTAGACATTAAGACAGTTGCCAACCCACCTGTAGCTGGTTCTCGGTGAGCACAAGTTCAGTAAGGCTTTCACAGTTACCAATGCTCTCTGGGAGATAAGTTAGCCGATTCTGATCAGCTTTCAATATAGAAAGTTTACGTAGTTTTCCTGCAGAGAAAGACAAATATGTATTAATAACGATAAACCTTGCTCAGACATTAATTAGGAGACTGGGGTGTCATATAGGAACATGCCAACAAGTCGTTAAAAATCTTTATTTTCCCATATGTGATAATTACACAATAAAGAGAAATAACCTTTTAGATAAAATAGTCAAAACATGACACAAGACAAGCTCTCAAGAGAGCGATACCATGCTAATAAAGAGCTGTGTGGATTCACAGGCTTACCGATGCTTTCTGGTAGAGCATCGATGAGGTTCTGAGACACCAGCAGGTCTGTGAGTGACACCAGGCCGCCCAACTCCTCTGGAAGTCGCTCCATTTTGTTTTCTGAGACATCCAGACACAACAGGCTTCTTATACTGCCCATCTCCTAGAGTGCGGAGCAGAGACATGATAAATACAAAGATACCACCACATGGCAGCAAATACAGTCTAAGAAAGTAGATGTAATGTAATGTTGTCTATGCATTTTGAAACACTTAAACACAGGACTTGGGCCACAACATAAAATAAAGTTGCAGACTCTGGTAATGTTAACATCTCTTTAAAGGGGATTTATATTTCTATTCAGAGGACACAATTGACATTTTAGGTTTTGGCCAACACAACACAAACGCAGAAATGTTATTATCTTGGGGCGGATGAGACAATTGTTTTATTTATATTCTCTAATTATATTCTCTAATGAACACAGAAACAATTAAAGATTTTCAAATACAAGGAACAAATTGATAATCTTACTGAGGGTATTTCAGCCAACTGGTTTCCATCCAGCCACAGGTCCTTTAAGCTGACAAGGCAGCCTATTGACTCTGGCTGTGTGGGAGGAAGAAATGTAGGGATTCAAAGAGTGAGAGACAGGAAAATAGAAGAGAAAACAAAGCAGGAAAAATACAATATAAGTGACTTGGTTCTGATAATGTACTTCTTTCCCCTTTAATTCAAATTCTAAATAATTAAGTTCACTGTATGATAAACTAAAAATAAAATAAAACACACGCAGAGCCACTTCTCGCCCGCCTGACGTTGCTTCATTCGTCAGTAAATCATTCACCGTCAGAGTCCGACCGCTCTCATAAGATTACAACTTAAAACCAAGGCTCATGGCAGATGGCCATCCTCCCATCTGGGTGATAAGAGGTGAAAGCTGTTCTCGAGGGATGCTAATCTACTCGGACGTGACAAGAAGAAGGAAATGGGGAAAAGTTTCTTTCTGCTCATTTTGTCAACCATGTGGCATTCTTCAGAATAAACAAGTCGCCCAGCATCCATAAATAATTAAAAAAAACATACCAAACTGTATAGTTCATTATTTCCTAGGTCGAGCTCTTCAAGTCGATGAAGCATAGATAGTGACCTGTGGGCGACACATGCAAGGACAGGTCAGATGGAAATACAGTCAAAATAAAAAATGCAGAGGCTGCATGTTCTATAACTTATTAACCTCTGTTAAGACGACAAGGTTGCTCCTCGACATGGAAAAACACAGCGTCTCTTACAACAAAATATGTCGACATAGACATGCGGTTGGTTGACTACTCACTCTGGCAGGAACGTCAGCAGGTTTTCCCGGAGTTCTAGTGATATCAAATTGGAAAGGCTGCAATGACGAAAAGAGAGATGATTACACGTTTCGGAAATGCAACAAACTGTAAGTTGTTATACAACTTCTTCTCATGTCGCCACAACACGGATAATAATTATACACGATGTTTCTAAACAACAAAGAGTTTTAAATGAAAGCTTAAAAAAATGATAGTATGGTGTCTCCTTGCAATCAGATATTTGAGAACAGGAAGTATTTTGGAGGCGTGTCAGCCTTATCAGGGTCATAAAATTGCAGTTGCATAAACAATCACTCCTTTACATGAAGTACAGGGTTATCTTCTTGCGTTGGTGTACTGAACATGTACCCAATTAATGGCGGCTTGTACGACGACAAACGAGCACAGTACAAAGTCTGTCTTGTTTATCAGAACCTAAAGAACCAGACTAAATAACTCGTCGGCTGTGCCAAATGAATAGAACATCGTTTTGTAGGTGTGTTTGAACTGGTTCCTACAGGCTAACCCTCAAATGAGATGAGAAGAAAGCCAACGGCTATTTCAGCTTCTGTCTTTCATTCGCCACAGAGCACCGCTGAGCCAGAAAAACAAAAACAGAAAGACAGAAGCAACGGTGAGAAGAGCCGCCTAACTGTGTCAAGTGTCTCGGGTTTTCTGTGAAAGTCATTTCTTTGGCCAGAAAACATTTCCATCTCAGGAGATAAACCACTGATGTCATTTTTCACCCTGTGAACGTTAATCTTATCCACTTCTAAAAAAGCCAAACCATGGTTTTCATTACCTTCTTCCCTCAACAGAGAGCAGGCCTTAAGTCACTGTGTTATGTAAGATAGATATGGAACATATGTGGGGCACATGCCGTACCATGAGGAAAAGGGTGTTGGGAGATCTCTTTAACTCAAGCTGACCTTGCTGGTAGGAAAGTTGTATATCTCATAAAAAGGTAACCCGGTTCAGTTTGTAGCCGTTTCCATGGCAAAAACAAAGAAAACCATGAATCGTATGATAAAGTGCTGTTACAGCCAACAAGGTAGTCTACAAATTCATATTTCTGAGCTTTTTAGGAGGACATTGAAATACATTCTGTCCATGAAAAACACTGTGTTGCTAGGAAACAAGAGGGTATTATTGAAGACATTTCCAATGCAACATTCAGTTTAAAGCAAACAGTTTTAACCCTCATTGACGTTGGTTTTACTATTTTTTGGTTCATCATTTTGCAGAATCTGTTACAACTATGAAAATATGTAGAACATGCATCTATAATCCATTACAGTATGGATCTCCATCAGAAAATCCATCTGGTGTTTTGTGTCTTGCATGAAATCTTATTTAGGTCCATCATTTTACAAAATACTGTACGTGCGGATCATCAGATTTACACTAAGCCTTAAAAGCACATCTATACCTAGCAGAGTATTATTTCAAAGTTCACAATCCTGATTTATGACTACTAAAAGAGCAGAAAGGATCCTTTCTTGAATCACAGTCAAGCTCTCATCCACCAGCCATGCATCATCCCTTAGAGGTTAAGCAGTAATCCTTAATTTATGGCTCTGTGGCAAGCCAAGACGAATCTCTGTTTAGATTATCTCAAAGTCTTCAGCAGTTATCTAACGGTTAAAATATGCCACCCGACGCTCTGCCAATAATTATTTTAAATGTACTGCTGGACAACATCAGCACAAGATTCACGATCAGAAAAAGTTACTTTATATAACATGTATTTATTTGTGTTATTGTCTTAGAAATACACTTTCTACATTAACATTACGTTATGTTGTTGAAAAACAATGCGTCTGACTCTCCCTGCAGTTACATACTAGAAGCTTTCATCAGTCAACTTTCACCATATTATCAGCATTTCTGACCAAAGAGTGATTTCATCCCTTTAAATCCATCCTGAAAGGTTTTAAAATTAAATGCAGTCTCTTGAACTCTGAACTTCTACTAAAAACATCCCTGGTGGCAATTTGACCTAAAAGCACATAGTTCTGTTATTAAATCCAATTATAATTGAGCTCAACAAGAAGGTCGACCTCATAGGAACAAGAATGTTGGCCAGACATGTCTTTTAATTGCAGCAGATTATATGCCATCTCACAACAAACCTTCTGCCTTCTATGAACAATGTGGCCAAGGAGAGGACAACTGACTGGCAAAGCATAATGTGGTGTTGGTATGTTTTGCAGTCAGATTTTAGAAGACATTTTTACTGAATTAAATTAATTTCTAGGTTAAGTGCATGATAATCCTAGCAAGACCATGAAGGCAAAGTGTGAGATGATGAAATGTACAGAGAATAAATGATATGGACCTCAGGCTGCTATGAAACTGTGTGGAAATGTTTTATTGGCAAGGTCTTCTTACACTAAATATGTCAAAGCAATGATAATGAAACGGTGCATTTACTTACCTCCCCATGTTTTCTGGAAGGACTTGCAATGAAATATCATTGATGGAAAGGCATGTTAGATTCCGTAGCTCTGGAAAGCTTTCAGGTAACCTGGAAAATAAAAAAAGAGTCCTCATCCAATTTCAAGCAATAATATCATGACATCCATCCAACAAGCAATCTGCACAGAGCCGGGGAAAGTCGTGAGCTAATCTTTTCAACAATCAAATCAAATTGTTCCCCACATTATGTCCTGACTGCCGATCCTGTTTCACTCCTTTATTGCATCTAATGTTTTAAAACATGAACATCAGGGGTCAAAATATATATATCATAACAAAGGGTGTCAAAATATTCCTGTCCAACTCCAGGATCTCCGGCTGTGATTACACTGTGGGACACTTTGTTGGATGCTAATGGACATTTTTACAGTAATGGTTTCATTACACCAAATACCTAAGTGCCCATACTTCATTTCTAAATGGACCTGTTCTGCTTGTTCAATACAAACAGACAACTTCAATACTTTCTTTTGAAGAGTTTTTACTTTAAAAACCATTATCCTCTTTAATATTTCAGGCTGGCCACATGGGGCTACTTACAAGCTAGTTGTGGTCACACTTCAATGAACGATGCAGCAGCAATAAAATAATCCATCTCCACTTTTGGTGGCAGCGGTTACGTGTACTTGTAATTGTCTTTGAGCATCCTCCATAATTGTGGGCTGGCAAAAAGGCTACTTCTATTCTAACATTTCAATTCAAAAACATTATCAACAATGAATGGATTCCAAAGATCCTATTGAACTACACTCATTTGCAAAGCTCTGAAATCAGAGAGTATTGTGTTTCTTAAGTAAGCTATCCACAACTGTCAACAACTGCCCTTCACACAGACACAGACATCTAAATCACAGGTATTTATCATTTCTAATGCTATATTTTTAATTATGATGAGTTAAGAAACACATAAAATGCTTATTTTCCATTTGAATTTAACATGTGAATGTAATTGTATTTTATATACCGGTAGTTAAAAAAGAAAGAGTGGGTCTTATATATTCGCTTCAATTGTTAATGATTGGCAACAATGTGACATCACATCCCTGCTAAACCACAATGGGAACTAGACCTTTACTATCAACCTGCTAAAGTAGGACTGACGTAAGAGTGGATAATTAGGCTAATTCTGTGGAAAAAGAGTGTTGTGTCGAGTGTGAGTGTGTGAGTGTGTGTGTGTGTGTGTGTGTGTGTGCACTTTAGAGGTATTGATCACCGATGCCTTTGTAATACTATTCACTGTTGCCTCTACACTATACTGCAGAGCAATATGTGGTTTAGTCCCTGCTGAGGTGCAAATTAGGTTCTGTGTCCTCCACACAATAAAAAGCTTATTATGCACAATCTGCACCATGTCAAGGAGAGTGTGTGAGTGTTTGTAACAGCTGGGGATTTAAAAAAAAAAAACACACACACAGTGCAGACAATACAAATAGAAATTCCTCTCTGTGACAAAGATGCGTCTCTTTTATAAATCTACTTAAGATGTACTCCTGGCTTTTCTTATTTAAACCTTTTTTTTAAGGATCTGTTCATAGCGAAAGATCAATAAGTATCAAGCATCAAAATCAGCATGAAATAAACAATGTACATACTTTTTATGTATTAAATATGATTAAGTCTATTATAGGTCATTTGCTTTCCTTGCTGAAAAGTAA
Source organism: Chelidonichthys spinosus (assembly GCA_029853015.1). Taxonomy (NCBI): domain Eukaryota; kingdom Metazoa; phylum Chordata; class Actinopteri; order Perciformes; family Triglidae; genus Chelidonichthys; species Chelidonichthys spinosus. The sequence goes on along the minus strand of CM056832.1, from coordinate 19,419,777 downwards.
AAACAACATAATCTGGAGGACTACCTTGTCAATGGATTTCCGCTGAAATCTGCCACTTGGAGGGCTTTGCAGTATGAAATACTCTCTGGAATTTCCATAATATCTGAATAAGAGAAAAGACACTGGTCACAACATGTCTCAATCACAAATAAGTAAACAATACAATCAGCATTAGTTAAACAATACATGTCGAAATAATATTAAATACAGTCACTTTAAGTACAAGTGATAAACAACAAAAATACGGGAATATTAGTGTAAATATTAATACAAGATTGATATTTAGTGGTAAACCTATTGTAGAACACAGCTATTTTATTAGTCATGTTAACCAGGGCTCACTCTTAATATAATGCATTCAATTGTGACAAAAAAAAAAATGCACCGTTGTTTAAAACACTTCCACTTCATTAGAACTCAATACAAACAGCACTTTGTGTGTTAAATGTCAGTTTGTATTTTTTTTTTTTACTTCTGAATTTGGTTTCGGTCCTCACCTCAACCTGTTGCAGGACAAACCTCACCAGTGTATCTAAAGGAGTATATCCGCATCTATACAAATGACTTCGGAGGTTCAGGCTCAATGCAAACCAGCAAACCTTAAGTCCGTTTGTTGTATCGGGTTCACTAAGAAGGAGTAAATCTGCCAATGCAATTAATTCGCTGAGCTTGTTCAACTGTAAACATATTTTCTTGCAAATATTCAGAAAATGCACAAACAATAATGTCACTTGGAACAATTGGCTATGTGCTAGAACATCCTAGTTTACTTTTATACTGGCTTCTTACCATTTCGAGAGACATCCAGTTCGACCAGCTGCATGAAGTTGGCTATTTCTGGTGGAAGTCTCTGAATCTCGTTGTCACTCAGGCCAAGTTTTCTTAGTTTCACAAGCTGGAAAAATGGCTGAAAGTTGAAATGAAATACATATTCAGTAAAAGCTTCAAAGGGTTGACATGTTATACGTGCTCTTAGACAACAATGGTGCATACTGGACTTATGTTTCATACTTGTCACAAAGTTAAACTTGTGACAATTTCATTCTTGTGCCACCAGTTCATACTAAATAATTAAGTGCAACAGAAACACAATCTCACATCATTTTTGCTATTAACTGTGTTAAGGATGCAGAATCACGCGTTTTTAGCATCTTTAGAGATAACAGCAATTCAGCGCATTTTTATTATTTATTTTTTTATTTTTTTACAGCGTTTTGAAATCATTCTAGGTGATATGACCTCTGCTCAGGGTGACATTGGGTTGTTATGGGAATCACATGAGGTCACCACTACGGGGAAAAGACAGGTGAAAGGTGTAAGTTGTCTCCAGTTCTAACAGGAACAACAGAACCTGTGGAGAAGAACCATGTGTAAGACGGGGCTTCACTTGTCCTCAATGTCATGACATTATAGCCACAATATTATCATAACTGCAGGGCGGCTCTTAACAGATGACTAACTACTGTATGTTTGTTCATAGATGACATTTCCATGTGTCCCAGCAGAAAAAGCACAAGTGTATATAATAAAATGACTTATTAAATCCAATTTACCTTCAGGATTATTTTATTATGCATGCTGGCTCACTGGGACATTACTAATTATTAGTAACACCTTTGTTTTTCGAGTGAAAAGAAAAGTAAAGACGTTATGAACTGGATTGGCATTATTTATGCCCAGCCTCAAGCACCAATTATTAGTCACTCTTTTAAATTTTCACCTTGGGTTGTTTCATATCTTTTCAATTTCCCTACTGAGGTTCTAGCAAGACCATGAGAGCGAGCCAAGATAATAACCCTAATTCCAATTCAGAACACAGTCAACATTTCATCTCTATTTGCAGATGATATAACAATATCTTTGTCGCGCCCCAAAGCAAACACCCCAGTACTATTACGCTTTAATAGATACTTTTGGAAGCTAACACACCACGCCTTTAAGATCGCAGGGGACCAATTCAAAGCATGAGGCATAATTCCTGCGCGAGTGCACGCAACACTTCAACTTCCATATATGTTTTTTGGATATTCTGGCCATTTGTTGAAGTATAGAGCAGAAGGAGGCTATGATCTATCCCAATTTAAAATTATACTACTGAATAATCAGCCAATCTTAATGTTCTAATATCTCGGCACAGATGTCTGCTGGTAGGCCACGATCATGAGAACAGACCCATGGTTTTATTGCCACTATAATGTAGTGGACAGCAGTCTTCATCATGTACCTGCCACTATAATATACTGGACAGCAGTCTTCATCATGTACCCGCCACTATGATATTATATTATTAGTTTTAGTAGTATGTATATTATATAAATGTCAGACATGTCATAGTAACATTCTAATTGGTTCACAGACTCCCATCAGAAATCTCTACCTTATGTGATAAGTGTTAACCTGGAGCACTAACTCATCCGCTCTGGTCTTGCCCAAAGTTAAATTCCTTCTGACGGCATATCAAAGGTTTTTAATAAAGCCCTCGCACCAGACCCTCTACTTGCTATCTTTGGATCAGCAGCAGCTAATCCTTCCATTAATAAATATGAGGTACAAGCCATTTCCGTCTGTCCACTGCTTTATCTTACAGTAGTGGAAGTCAGAGCTCGGGGATCTGGGGGATGTGCTTCAAACGGAGAGACTTTGACTAACCAACATCGTCCTCCTAAACATCTTCCTCCCAACACTATTATTTCATTTTTATGTATACATCTATTTTTGAAAATAATAATTAAACAGAAAGTTATGATGATGAGTACAATGATGGAGGCCAGTCTGTAGCCTCAACATGCTGTCTTTTATTTCCCCTCTTCCTCCAAGTCTTTGCTCTATTTGTATAAAATGAAATATATAATAAGCCATTTTTTTATAAGAATTACAATAAGCAGGTCAAATCTCACTGTCAGATTTTTTTATTCAGCAGGCTTTTACCATGAATGTCTGGCAACAGGTTTTTACTTTTTGTCTCCTTCTTAAAAGTCGTACAGACTTCTTTCCTCTCAGCTGTGGTTTTCTGACCATGTAAGATGAGCGCAAAGCCTCAGACAGTCATACACAACTCATAAAAACTGTTTGGAGAGGTCATGATCACAGGTTGCCACTCAGAAGTACAAAGATCTGTCTCTGTTGTCGACTGATGTGAAAGAAAGATCCGGCTGGCACACTTATTTAAAGCAATTACAATAAGCACATACTTGACGCCCTAGAACATGAGCGGGCAGAACCTTGCATGTGTGGTGATAAAACAGGTAGCAATACTGCCTCAGGTTGCCTTAATGTTTTGGAGTGAAAAGAAAGGAAAAAAACAGACTCATTTCCCCTCTGGCATTTGTATTTTCCCTGCTATTGCTGGTTAAAAGGCACGGCCACTCAATGCAGTTGCTAAAAACATTTCAATTTCTCATTCAATCAGTCACGTAAATTGTAATTCTAATAAATTTGCTCTGTATATTTTCACCTAAATATGGCTAAAAAAGAAACTTTGTTTTCTATTGTTATGAACAGCCCCATTGCACTTGTTGCACAAGGAATGCAGCAATGCAACACAATGGCTGGATTTTCCCAAACAGACACATGGATGAAGTTGAGCTTTGTACTTTCCCATAACTTTGATATCCTCTTTAAGGCCGTAAAAACGCGTCTCCATTGGAATCCATTGTAACCAACATGACTTCAAGCCGCAACAGCTTTTTTCAACCTTCTGCTTAACACTCAAAATGTTAAGGTGGCGTATGGACCTTCATTGACATTGTCAGAGTTTTATGGCTTTCAAAACTGCTAGGGGAACACTTTATAGGCTTGAGCAAAAATGTGCCTTTATTTTTAGAGGAAACCAGACCAGAGTTCCCCTTTGGTTCCTCTGTATAGCTTACTGTCCTGGGTTGTCGTATGCTAAGGCATGTAATGTGTTTTGTCGTGTGGTTGCAGGATCTAAACAAGGCTATGAACTGAAAGCTTTGCTGTTGGAAAGATATATCTGTATGGCTGGTGCACAGACAAACCCTCACAGCTCATTATTGTAAAATTACCATCACCACTTCTACCAGCCTTGGTGATTTCTGATTAATTCTTAATGATTGTGCCACTTCCGATAATATTAAACTCTACCTCCCTCAAACTACAGGATCCATTGTCCTCCTTTTAAGACCTTACGATCGGGCTGCTCATTATGTGAAGACCATATCCAGAATGATACATATCACATTTTAATAATGTGTGCACAATAAATAAGGACCAAGAGTCCAAAAGTCAAACTCCACCCTATTATGAAATGCACGTCATTCCAAGGTCTTAAGTCAGTTCAAACAGCCTCTAATCCATCGTTTCATCGAGTCAACAAACCCGTACTCCTACAAGTACTGCCTGTTTGTCTGAGCTTTTGCATCCTAAGCACCTTGATTTCACTTACTTATAAAAGCACATGTCTCTCAATCTCATGTGTACAGCTCAAAGATTTGTCTCTTGATATCATCAATGGGAGTCTTGGCTTGTACAGACTTGTTCGTGTTCAGAAAACTAACCTGATTTGTGCTAGATCAGGCAAATAATAAATTTATTTTACAGACGGGTTTCCTGCTCTCAGACTTCCTACTTAGCTATCACAGCCAGAAGCAACCACAGGTGAGCCCACTCTGAAACCTTCCTGCTTTTGTTTGATTTTGTCCAACTTTGATAATAAATGAATAAAGACAATCATAGCTGTAACAAAGAGCAATACGCAATTAATTCTGTATTATCAGCCTAGTCACAAATTGTCCTTGTGCGTCGAGCAGTCTACTGACAGCAAACCTGTTCATCCTGTTGCGTTCAGTGCCACACCTCAATCATCCATGTGTGACACGCAAAAACAAAACAGACTGAGCAAAGACCACATTAACCATTCTCCCACAGTCAGTGTTTGAATCTTCAGCTTCACCGCCAGCACTGTTTGTTAGAGAAAGCTTAGGAACAAAATTCTTACATGACCGAATGAAAAAGTTAGACAATCAGCATTAAAACGTTTTGGGTTTTTCCCAGAGACCACAACTCTTCATCCACAAAAAGTAGTGTGACTGCTTCCAAGACTACATGTAGGTTACATGGTCATATGCGTACAGTATTATATATCACACAGCATAGGCCTGAGTTGAAACTGTCTGAACTACATGTCAGAAACTCAACAACTGCACTACCTTCCTGATGGGGCTTCCTTTCTTTCTTGTAGATCACCTGAGAGTTAGTGAGTCACTTTAACCACCAGCTTCCTGCTCATAACACCGCTTGATTTACCACCTCACTTTGTCATAAAACCTGACAGCTTCCCGTCTTCATCACTGCTACTCTACCATCACTGTGTGTGTCATTTTTCAAAAGCTGAGAGCTACTCATGTCTGAAATAGGTGATTGTTTTCTCTAGCTTACAAATCCAAATATATTGAGAAGCCTATGCTTATTTGGCAAATATTTTGGAAAATTGGAAACAATAGATTTTGTTTATTAATTAAACAATCAACAAAATGAATAACAAGAAATTGTCTGTCAACTGAGTAATTTATTACATGAATAATTGTTTCAACTACAGCCTGAACTCCATTATATCTGGTAATTGTATTGCTTGTCAGATTGGAAAATATAATAGCTCTATACGGCTGCAAAACTAATAATTATTTCATCATCAATGATGATGAAACAATTAACCGTTTAGTCTAAAGGAATTTGAAGTTGATTTTACAGACATGTTAACTGCTCTCAGACTTCCTATTTGACCGTTTAGTCTAAAATCTGTGAAAACTTCCTGTTAAAAACTTCCCACAGACTGAGGAGATGTATTCAAATTGCTTGATGTTCTTTCACCATCAGTCCAAGCCTTAAATATATTCAGTTTGTTTTCATAATCTATGAAAAAGAAAAGCATAGCATCCTCACATTGAGGAGGCTGCAACCACAGAAGGTTTGGCCTTTTTGCTTGAGAAACGACTGAAACACTTGTAAGAGAGATGATAAGATTATTCAAAGCTCTCCGACACATCCATAAACACCTCCGTCTTATGGTTTCACCTGAGCTGATAACAGTGGACACTGCATTCATTTCTTAATTGGACAAACAGGCGTCAGCCTTTCTTTCCAGTCTGTTTCTTCATGCAGTGAGCTGACAACTACAGGTTACAAACCAGAAAGACGGTATGTATCTTGAGGGTAAGTTGCCTCAGGGAAAATTTTAATGAACGAAGAGACGCAAATTTCAGTTGGCTCATTTGGTCCACTGCCTCAGCACAAACATTACATAAAACAATCAAGGAAACGAAGGTTATGCTACCTGTGCATTGGGTCCACATGACTTGGTCAACAGCTTTTTTTTCCTCTGTAAAACTACTGAAACTAGCTCAAGTTGAACTTGCCTCATCTTGTTACTGTAAAAACACACCTTTGCTGTTCCATCTCACCGATAAGACTGACTTGTGCATGCCTTTATCTGCCTGCTGGTTGAAGTGATTGACTTGAAATATTTCCTCGTGTCTTTGTTACATCATAGCCGCCACAATAATGAGCGGTCAGTGTTTATTCGTTAGGCCACCTCGAAGGCAACTGTGATGAGGCCCACACAGCGAGCACTGAACTGGACTGATACAAAAGGTTTATCCGGTTGGACGTTTCTTGGGTTCACTCAGCAAGCATTGATGACATTAGTTACATGCCAAAGAGCACAATAAACAGTTCCTCTTGTCACCACCCCTCTGCCCTCTAAACATACTTAGGATATTTCTGAGCTAGGCAAAAAGATGCCTCAACTGCCACGCAGCCGTGTGTGCTGTCACAATGCGAGTACACCTGCCAAACGCATCCTTTAGCACAGACAATGAGAAGAGGTTTGCTGTGTTCATTAGGTCACGCCGCGTGTGGCCGTTTATGGTTTTATTGGTCTTTATGTAACAATTCACGTCGATGATTCATTGTGACTTTATCAGAAAACACCAGCACACACAAGTGCATGAGTGAGGCAACAACAAAACACATAATGCTCTCTTTGTTTTTCTGCCAGAATACCTTTTTCCTGTGCTTTTTCTCCAATGGACAAAGTAAGCAGTGTGACCCAGCCACGGGAGGTTGCTCACATTATCTCCGTTCCATCACATTTTCACGGACGTGCCAAACACAAATATTTTTTCAGCTCTCTTTGCTTTACTCTCCAGGTCCGATTTCATTTATGTAGAAATCTCAAGGTGCTTCAAGCGCAACAAAATCCCAGTATTGATGATCAATGCTACTTAAACTATTTATAAAGTTGAAGACTTTATGTAGTGTTGTTTATGGCTGAGGTTGAGCCAAGCATTCGTTAAACTGTAGACAATCATGAATGAAAGAAAGACGTTTCAGGGTCACGAAAGAGTTTATCAATCCAATCAGCTTTATTGACCCACCACATCTTCAGTTATATGAGGTCTCAAGCTTTATTCCCTTATCTGTCCACTTGTCACAAACAGCTGTAAACTCCATGCATTACCAAACGCACTCCCCGTCTTTGAAGGGTACACAGAGAACACAATTTTCTCAGGCTTAAAATACACTCTCCAGAGCGGAACTGAGGGCGCCTTCTACAATAAAACCAGTTTGGCTGCAAAAGTTAAAGGGAAAATGCAACAAAACAACAAAAGTCGTTCTTTCACTCGCTGCAGCGACTCGAGGCTACATGTCAGAAAGACACCGCAGGCCGGACTCAGTTTCAGGGATCGTCAGTTTCGAGCCCTGACAAAGAAATATTACATGGAGCATTTCGTGCCCATGGGAAATAACCTGCAAATCCTTTAACTAGCATCCCACTTAATCCAGAGCACTAGGGTCACAAGTAAGAGGGCCGGGGCTTGCACCAACGCCTGCCAGTAAGTCACACAGAGCAGCCCCTGCAATCCTCCTACATGGTTTCTATTAAAGAAAAAACAGAGTGGCGGTGACGAAGCACTTCAATCATCATATGATTCAAAATGTGTGTCAGGAAAGGGTTACGGTCAAGCTTTGCCCGTTGTGACTGACTTGAACGATTACTTTGCGTACCAATGAATATGGCTCTATAGCACATAGTGTAGAATGGATTGTTTCATTTCATGCTTAATCGCTTTGACAGTCGTTTGACAAGCAACCAATCAGTAACAGCTTCTTGCATGTCAGGATTTTAGCCATTTGTCAGAATAACTTGCATTTTGTTGGGTTTTAGATTACGATAAACAACTAGATTAGATTTCTCTAGAAATGTTTCGATTTTGGAGTAGTGTATGGAAATCAAAGCCACGCTTCTAACTATATAAATTACTCTTAATTCAGATCGCTCACCTCTGTGTGGAATAAATAATGCTCTGGAGCACATTGCCCACTCAGATTCATCATAAAGATGATGACTTTTTATTGTATTATTATTGTTAAGGGTTCTGTATGTCCCCTTCATGTCACGTATGGGAGATAAGAGACAAAGGAACATTTCTGACATCAGCATGGGGGCTCACCTCACCTCCCCAAGCAGGTTTGACAGATCACACATAACACACCAGGGCTCTGCGGTAGGCTGTGAATGCCTGAGACACCTGAGGCACGCAAATAAAAACGTTTAATGATCCAAACCCCAGACTGTGGCATGTGCGTTTCGTTAACCTGTTGTGGGAGGTGTAGTCCAATGGGATGGGGGGGTATTTCCACCTACGCAGGGTGCCTGCCGTGCTGATCTTGCGTAATTGCTGGCCCGCAGGTCCCACCAGACTCTCACGGGACGCCGGATCAGCTCAGTTAGCAGCGGCTGTGTGTCGGAACCGCTTCAGCCGGAGGGACGTTCACGTTAAACAATACCTCTCCCCCTCCCCTGGATCGGAAACCTGCCGTTTAAATGTGTGTTGTTCGTCTGCTTACCTTGGGTAAGTCACGGAGTTGGTTGGCATCCAGCAACAGCTCCTCCAAACTTCGTCCGTAGCGATAAATCTCATCGGGCACATACAGCAGGGAGCAGTGGCGTTTATCGATCGTCTCAACATGACGGTTGCACCGCCACAGGGGTATACAGTGAAACATCACTGGGGATAAATCTCGTACCCGTGCGATAAACAAACAGCGGTGGGAGGACGGTGCGGGTGAAGGGGGGGGGATGCAACAGATTGCTACGGCGGGACAGCTAAATATACCGTCGAACACGGCTGTTCGTGGAAGTTAACAGGCGAGTGAACGGCGGAACTCCAACAGAAAGTAAAAGCGGCGTTACCGAGCGAACGTCCGTCGGCTCGCGGCGAACATGGGAACGATTCCCCGTCGATGTCTCACTTTGGTTAGTTTGAAGGCACCTGTTTTTTTTTCTTTTTTTTTCTGGTTCCTCGTCTCACGTCGACCTCCGTCGCTTTGAATCCCGCCACTCTTCAGCGCGTATAACACAGGCTACATCTCCGTGTGGAAGAGGGTAGCATTCTCGGGTTTTTTTTTTCCGTCTCTCGTCCCGGAGTTAATTTCCTCTCCCGTCCAGTTTCTGACCCGGAACATTCACTCCCTCATTCCAATCCTACGTCATCATCCTGGACGCTCCTCCCCCCTCCCCCGGTCCCTCCTCCGGATAGTCCCGTCCCGCACAGGGCCGCCATGATGGGACACTAAAAATATAAATAAATAAATACAAATAATTTTAAAAACTATGGACCTCGGGTGTGTATTTAACTGACATTACAGTATGCTACTCTTTAAATCCTTGATTGTTGTTCTGGCTTCCATTAAAATCAACCACACCCAGTCATTGTAAACAAGTTGATTAAATCAAAGTTCTGTACAATTCAGAGGCATTTGTTTCTGCTTTATGCTTCTTTTTCCAGCCAACGTAATTTCGCATTTTACATAAAATATAATTCATTATAAAATATGCTGCTTGTTAGAAATTTGACTAGTAGTATAAATATGTTAATGTATCTGCAGCTTCATCTCCACTATTTGCAACAATAAAATGCTGTTTACACATTCATGCATCGGTATTAATAATCAAAAAAACATAACACTTATTGGGGCCGTTCAGCTATCATTCGCTTTTTTATACTTTAAGTAGGCTACATTTTGCTCACAATACTTCAATACTTTTGTCTTTTTTCCCTTTTTTAAAGTGAAATTTAAACTGTGCTTTCGTTCAAAATTAAAAAAAGATGAATATGTAGAGCTGAATAAAACCTGTTGGGGACTGCAAGGTAAAAATTAGCTGCTTGGTACATTTTAACCTGCAATTCGTCTCTTTGTATTCTGTACAGTATTTTAAGATGGACATGGCTGTAGGTTTGCTGTGTTGTGATTTAACTCAAACTTAATTTAGGAATATGCCCCACGTAAACACAATAGCTGCAATAATTACCGTAAAGCTACATTTTAACGCAGGGACCTTCTTCAAGACAGGTTTTCAAGATCAACATCAGCGAAGATGAGCTTTACTTTGAGTTCAATATCTGATCAGTAAATTAATTAATTAAAAGGTACATCCTGCATTAGTCATAATTCAGGCTTCGAGGTGCAACACATGATGGATGTTTCCTTCATCTTAATCTCACAATGAAAAAAAGGTCAGGTCCAAGGTCAGGGTCAGATCCGGCCCTCTGGTCTGAGGTCCCCTTGTGGCGGGACAGCATCATAACCATCAGGTCATTTTAGGGATACAGGTTACACTTAAATAGCAATTAATAAAATGTTTGTTTTTTGAATTTCCAATCTATTTATAGAGATCAATAAGGATGCACCTCTGATGCCCTGTACAGATTAATGAGAAAGATACTTACTCACTCACAAACGTCAGATCCTTTTCTTTACCTTCAGTTACATCACATGAAATAAACCCCACAAAAAAAGACAACATTTTAAAATGTATTAGCTATAAGACCCACTCACTAACCCGGAGAAATAGCAGCTCACCAATAAATTAAATACGAAGATGGATTAATGATGCAGTCTTAGCAGGCTGCCACAGGTGGTGCTGAAGGCTGCAGAACACTCAGAGCCTTTACCCATATATCTGCCAGTTGTTGTCCAAAACAAAACTAAAATAGACGGGAAGGGTCATTGAGAAGTGGCAGGCAGCAGATACCTTCCCCCATAAAATACAACCACATAGGGGTGACGGTGAATTGACAGAAGAGCTGCTTTCTTTTCATCATGGGGCTCGAATTGTTGACAAATCGTCTCAGAATTGTTTGGCTCAAAACCAGGCGGATGAGAACAAAATCTAGATAAACCATTTGATGTGAATAATAAATATGTCTGTATCTTTTCTCTTTGGTTCGGTTAGAAGAGTTGAGAGGAATGTTATACAAAATGCACTGATATACAAAGATTGGCATGTATTGGGAGAATATAAAATGTTATGTGTAGTTCCTTTTGGGAGAAATTTGTAAAAACAAAAACAAAACAATAATAATTATATAAAACGGACATGCTTTTTACGTCCTCTAGAGGGAGCCACACCCCTGTGAATAACCTTCTCAGTGACCTTGTTTAGCTCAAACAGGCTAAAAGACAAAATACCAAATCCCATAAATTTGCTCTTTCCATTGTCTCTTTAATAGTGAACACACTTCACCGTTATAGAGGAAGAAAAAAAAAACATGGTAAACAACACAGAGTAATTGAAGGTGAACACAGACCTTCTATTGTCCAAAGTTAATGAATGATAGAGTGCACTTTCCCCACATCCACACACTGTAAATATCGAGATCATATAAGAGCGTTCATCTGCGTCCCAGCTGTTTCTTAAACGCCTTTAAGGACTTCGCCATCATTGGAGCAACTCCTGTGTGAGAAAAATAGATGAAGTAAAATAAAATGTAAATCATCAGGATTAAATTAGATCTATACGTGTAGCTTTGATTCCAACTGGACACAAAAAAAAGCCAGTTTGGAAAGATTTAGCAAACATGACAACTTGTACATGCACTTGTACTCTTTGATTAGCTCACTTGTTTTTTTGCGAGGGTCTTGTGTATTTGTTGCCCCTGAACTGGCACTGTTGGACCTGCTGGGCTCAATACTGGGCCTCGGTCGGTTGTCCTGTACCTTGACGCTTATAATTGAAGAAATAATAGCACAATGCATAATTCAAACAGAAACAAAGAGCATGCATGTTAAATTAGAAAACACATAAGTGTAATCTACATTATGGTTGTGTGAAGCAGGAACAAAAAAAAAAAAAAAAGGAGCCAAGGCTGTCTAACCAGAATAAAACCAGTTTATACAGCACATTGCTCCAATTCCTGTTTGGCTAAGCTCACACAAAAAGCATTTCAGCCACTGTTATTGCATTAGTCTCCAACAGGTTATGACCCTGCTAAGCTGCTGTTGAGTGATCACTTTGTAGTTAAGGGCTTTTATGTGGAAGAGTAGCAGAGCAAGCACAAGGCTTTCTAAAACAGGTGTTTTTTTTTTTTTTGTTGCAAAAGGCAAATGTTGATTTATTTACTTTCTAATTAAAAAAAACATAGCTGAAGTGAATATGCATGAACAAGAAGGCAAACATCCCAAGGTAAATCGCAAAACGTGTTGACCTGTATTTCTCTCTATTCAGGATGCTGAAACACACCTGCACTTGAGCTGAGGCTGCTGAACAGCAGTTCCATGAATTTCCTGCTGAATTCGCACATCTCTCGGTGGCTTGGCAACAGTGTGAATAAATGCCATCTTCACCTGCCGACCTAAAAAGTAAAAAAAAAAAAAAAAAAAACGTCACAGCGTAGAGAGTGATATCGTTTTATTCTATGGTATACGATTCCATTTTTTTTAATGCTCAATTATTCAAATTGGGATTTGTTTTTGTTTTTATTAAGACAAAAAGGCTGTTCTACTCAAGATCAGTCTCTTCCAGATCCAGTATATGACACACACCTTTGGGTTTGCTAGAATGAGCAGAGACAATGGTTTTTGTCAGTCTCTTGAGTTTCCTCTCCCTCTCCTCAGACAGCCTGAGGTGCATCTCTTTCCACGACTCGTACTCCTGAAGTTTGGAGTGTTTGAAGTCCCTCTCGCAGTGTTTCCCCCATAGGTGATCTGTCTCTCCAACGTAGATCTGTGGAAACAACGGATTACAAGGGCAAACAACAAAGTACACGCCAGAACACCCACACTGAATTCTCTACATAACTCCTACATACATAACTAACCTTTAAAATCTCTATGCTACAACATTTAGTTTGATTAGAAAGGTAATTTCAGAATAAACTGACATACTCAGCGACCACTGTAGCTAAACCTGCTCATTTACAGCCTTCGGAGTCCCCTCAGAGGTTAAGTGTTCAAATAGACATTATAAACAGGACTTGCCATTGACCTTGCAAATAATCCCAAGGGACAAAACCTTAAGATTTAATGCTTTAATGCTTTAAGGCTTTCCTCTCAATCAATATGGCTGTAGGCGAACATACAAACAACAGAGGTTGAATGCAGTACGGCAGGTGTACCTAACAAAGTGGCCCCCAAGCACATGTCTGGCCTACATCCACATTTACATTCTTACTGGGTTGCATTCTTCAATGCGTAGCAGCTGCTCTGGGGTGCACCTCTCCAACACCGGCTCCAGGATATCAAACGGCACTCCACCAGTTTCATAAAGCACTGAGGATGAGATTCCTGCAGCTAAATACAAACCCTATAAACTGATGAGACTGATCAGGAAAAGAAGCTCTCTGGGATTCACTCACAGTTGATATTATTCTGGAGAGTGCGGATACACTGTTGGCTCAAGCTCATCATGGTTGGAAGGAAGGCGGTTTTGGCACCGGAGTACACTTGCATCTTTTTGTTGAGTCGTTGGCCGGTGAAGACCACCGACTCCTCAGGGACGTCACAGAAATCGGACTCCTTCTCCACTTTGAGACAAAAGACGGGAGCGTCAAGATTCAAGAATGAAACCTGAGAGCTGCAGCTGTACACAGCAGTTATAAATACGGTACCTTTCCTTTCAAAGTAGTCCACGTTGAAATGGCTCATCAGCATTGGCTCTTCGCATTCAGGCAGAACGTCAGGTAAAGGGATGGTAAATGGAATCAGCTCCATTACAGACTCCTTAAACTTCTGAAATGTGAAGGATTATTAGTCAAACTTAAATCGACTGCCGTCTGCACTCTGAAAGCTCAATTTAACACCATCGTCAAACGTACCCGCGTTGGAGAGGTCTCGTTGAAAGACATCACAGGTGACCTGAAAGGTTTCATGCCGGGACCTTTTCTTGCTTCTTCTTTTACCACAGTTTTGACTGTTTTTCGAGGTTTCTTTACTCCCGATTTTCCCATTCTCTTGGAAATCTTCACGTCATAGTTCAAGCATGATTCAAAAGACAAGGAGGGGTCCTCGGCCTCACTTTTCCTATCTCTGTGCTTTGTTTTGGCCTTTTTGCTTTTTGAATGTCCCTTCTCTTCAGGCTCTTGTTTGCCTTTGAGAGTGTCACGTTTCTCTTTACTTTTCTTGTTTTTGGCCTCTGAGCTCCTTGAAGAGCTGTCATCATTGAAACTGGCCAGATTTAACATTTCTGAGCGTTTTTCACGAGGTTCAAAAGCAAAAGATTTTAATATTTCTGAGCTTTTGTCACAAGACTCAAACGTAAAAGATTCTTTGCCTTGTTTTGACGATTCTTTCGGTTTCTTATTTGACTCTTTTCCTGATGAAAATCTTCCACATTCAGAGCTGGATTGCTGAGGAGTGTCCTCTGAGTTTTTGTTTCCACTGTCCCTTGCTTTCCTGTTACTCTCATCCTTTTTCATCTTCTTGGAGACATCCGAATTGTCAATTCGATCCTGCTGGATTTCAACGTTTTTTTCGGAGATGTCGCTCTGAGAGATGTGCTGGTTTTCTTGTTGCTCTAGATTTTCATTCTGGCTCCAGTGTCTTTTCTGTTCTTCACCTTGTTTCTCCGGATGAACTTTGCTGCTTCCTGTTTTGAAAAGGGCCTCTTCTGAAGACTCCTGGCTCTTTTGAGATGTTAACCAATTATTGTTTAAATACTCCTTTGACAAACTCCCATTACTTGGACAGTTTTGGTCATCCAGTTCCTCTTTAACAGACAAACTCTCTGACATGTCCTTGTGTTCTGTGGGGCTACATCAAGGGAAAACTCAAGATTAAGATGAAAAATTACAGCATACTGTTGAATAAAAGCGTTACATATACGTCACCTTTTGGATTCCTTTGGGACCAATCTTTTCCAACCCCTAACTAGCGACTTGGCCAATTCTCCAGCCTGTTCATGTCTGCGCAACGAGTTAACCGTTTTGCCAATTCCAGTTTCCTAATTCATATGCAGACACATGACAACGCAGTCAAAAACACACTTTAACTTAATTTGTAGGATAATAGATCAACACAAAACACACTCACAACCAGAATCTCTAATGTGATATCCAGATCTCTGAGCTTCTGCAAAATCTTTACAACCTGGAAAGAGAGTAATAAACACATTAATGTTACGCTGGCCTTGACCATGGTTTGGGACCCCCCCCATCCAAAAAAAAAGCAACTAAAATGCAAAGTAAATGGAGGAAAACCTGACAAGCCATATATGGCAGTCCTGGTTTTGGATCACCACAGTTGCTGATTGTGCATTCAGAGCAGAAAGCTATGTATGGGAACCCCACACGCCCTCTGAGGCTGCTCCATTTACTGAGACCTATAAATGGATGAAGCTGCCTGCTCATGTGACGTCTTCCTATACTACTGAATTGCTTGCAGGTAGTGCTTTGATTGGATTTTAATTTATTTGAATTTAAACCCTAATTAAAAAGGTTGGTCAATTTATAATACTATCTGAGTCAAACAGGCCTGCAGAGGCCCCGACTTCCACTGATGATGGACAGCAGCCACAAGTCGAACAACTGGAGGAGTTGCCAATTTTAGCCCCCAAGGCGCCTCCCATCTAAACAGCCTGCACCAAAGTGAAGTAGTTAAAGTGATCATGATGTGTGGCGGCAGCGCACATGTCGCTGACACGCAATCAGCGCGTTTCCTGTCAAGTAGAGATAATATCTTACACGCTGGAGAGCCGTTCTCATAATTTAATTTGTCTCTACAGCCAATGAAAACAATGTAGGACCTCGAGATAATTAGAATAAATTAAAATAAAGCGGCTAATGACTGTGGAGCGATTCTGTTCCGTCTCATTCGAAAAGCCGCAGCTGCTGCTCTGAAATGATGAAAGAATCCTCTACTACCGTGGCAGACTCTGCTGTGTCTGCCAGCTGAAGTTTGAACCGCGTGACTTTCCTCAGCACGTCGGAGCTGCTGGCCATCACGGTGATTCACGTTCCACCGTCTGCACACACCGGGCAGCGCGCGCCCATTGATGACACTGATATAATGGGCGGAACCCGCGAGGGGAATCGTTTTGGAGCGCACGTTATGACACAATTAAGCGTGCGTGTGTTGATAGGCCTATATGACAAAACAAATATGTTAATATGAGAGAAGACAATTAGGCCTGCAGTTAATGGAAGGAAACTTTCTGACGTTTCCCCCAAAGCTTTCTGGGTACCTGCAGGTCCCTCTTTGGGAACTATTGGCCCTTTGAATGACCATTTAGGGCTTATAGAAGAGATCTCATCTTCAAACGGGACACAAAAAATCACACTTTACCTTTCAAGAGTTTAACCAAAGATATGCATACTATATGATTATGTCCCTTAATGTCTGTTGATGAGAGAAGTAATAATATTTCAAAATGTGCTCACAGCAGAATTTACGTTTTTTGTGTGTTTCCTTAGACTTTTGTACATCCTCTGCACATCCCATTGAGGTCATGCCCCCATGCACACAATGTTGACATCAACTGTTTGGAGGCTATTGTGGGACACTATATCTTGGGGTGGGGGTTTGTAAAGTCGGAGGTCCCTCTCCTCTGCCACATGCATTGCAAAATACTTGATTGGCACCCACTGCCCTAGAGGAGGAGCTAGCTGTATGTCTCTTTCAGCCGGTGACTGCTGCTCTCTCTCTCTCCTGCTCCAGTAACTGGAGGCACTAGTTCCTTCTTCACCAGCAAGAACGTCATTTCTCAGGTAAGTGGATCATCTTCGTCTTTTCCATTATAGCAATGAAAAGAAACATTTGCTGCAGTTCATGCGTCAGCGTTTGTCAGTCGTTTTGGAATGGAAAGGCACTCTTTTCTCACTTAACTGGGATTAAAAAGGCAGATGAAGTGCTTTAAGATGTTGACCTTTTTGAACATAAGTTTTTACACATGGTAAGGTTCAAGTTTTCTAGGTTTTTGGTGAATAATGTGAGGAGAGGCTTTTTAGGAAATGCTTTTTGTCTTGTAGATTGTGTTCATGGTCACGTATCCAGGACAAGCTTACAACAATGAGACAAGAATTAAATAAAGACAAATAATGTAAAAGACAAAACATGAATGTTTGCCCGATTTTGAACTTAAACAGTCAGAGGACATGAGGCCTGCTGCTCAGGTCTCAAAGTCTATAAAAGGAACGTCATGGGTGAGCCATCCAGTGTTGCTATTCCTGGACATACTGCTGATAAATTGTGACAGATGCAAAGGGGAGCATGTTGATGCACTCACTCAGTCCGGCATCACCTGGTAGCACACGTTTTCAAAGGTGTCAGTGTCTCGTAGTGTCTAAATAAACTACACTTTCTCCGAACTCCAAGAAAGCTTTTCTCCTTGGATACAACAAGTTACATGTATTAGGGCAAAGGAAACGGCACCAGGACAACATGACCACATACACGGCATACACATGAAATATTTTAAAACTTTATAAGCTATTTTAATGAAGTTCGATCTCCAAATTTAGACCAATTCTGCCAGTATAAGTCGTTTCTGTCACAAGTTGCATTTACCACAATTGATCTATCTATATGCATGTATGTATGCATGCATATGATTTCTGTGCATCATTTTGCACTTTTCTGATAAAAATCTGATTTATATTTTCAGAAGGTCTGGGCTGTGTTCTGCTGCTCCCGCCATGGCACCCAAAAAGAACAAGGCGACCAAAAAGAGCAAAGGAGACATAAATGAAATGACCATAATGGTCGAGGACAGCCCAATCAACAAGATCAATGGACTCAACACCCTGCTGGAAGGAGGAAACGGCTTCAACTGCATTTCAACTGAAGTCACCGATTCTGTGTATGCCCCAAATCTGCTGGAGGGTTTGAGCAACATGAGGCAGGACAGCTTCCTCTGCGATCTAACAGTCGCCACTAAGTCAAAGTCGTTTGACGTCCACAAGGTTGTCATGGCCTCCTGCAGCGGCTACATCAAAAACATCTTGAAGAAGGATTCGTCCCTCCAAAAGATCGACCTGAACGACCTCTCACCTGTCGGCCTCGCCACCGCGATCACATATGCATACTCCGGGAAGCTGACCCTGTCGCTGTACAGCATCGGGAGCACTATCGCTGCAGCCATGCTGCTGCAGATCGGCACCTTGGTGAAGATGTGCAGTGACTTCCTGATGCAGGAGCTCAGCGTGGAGAATTGCATGTACGTGGCCAACATCGCCGACGCCTACGACCTCAAAGAAACCAAGGAGGCTGCTCAGAAGTTCATGCGGGAGAACTTCATAGAGTTCTCCGAGATGGAGCAGTTCCTGAAGCTCACCTACGAGCAGATCAGCGATTTCCTCTCAGACGATTCCCTGCATCTCCCCTCTGAGGTCACGGCGTTCCAGATCGCCATGAAGTGGTTGGACTTTGACGAGAAGAGGCTGAAGTACGCGGCAGATCTCCTAACTCTCATCCGCTTCGGCACCATCTCAGCCCAAGATCTGGTGAATCATGTCCAGAGTGTGCCCCGGATGATGCAAGACTCCGAGTGCCACCGTCTCCTTGTTGATGCCATGAATTACCATCTGCTACCATACCAACAGAACATCCTCCAGTCACGCAGAACAAAGGTGCGCGGTGGCATCAAGGTGGTGATCACAGTTGGTGGACGGCCTGCCCTGACAGAGAAATCTCTCAGCAAAGACGTTCTCTACAGAGACGCCGATAACGTGTGGAATAAGCTGACAGAAATGCCAGCGAAGAGCTTCAATCAGTGCGTGGCGGTGTTGGATGGCTTCCTGTATGTGGCCGGTGGCGAGGACCAGAATGATGCAAGGAACCAGGCTAAACATGCCGTGAGCAACTTCTGCAGGTAAGATCTAATTGTCACGTTTTATTTTGAATTTTGTCGCGTTAGTGTGTGCAGAGCTCGAAAATAACTGCAAATCCCTGTCACATTCCTTAGATATGACCCCCGCTTCAACACTTGGATCCACTTGAACAACATGATCCAGAAGCGCACACACTTCAGCCTCAACATCTTCAACGGGCTCCTGTTTGCCATCGGAGGGCGAAACGGCGACGGCGTTCAGGCCTCTGTGGAGTGCTACGTGCCGTCCACCAACCAGTGGCAGATGAAGGCGCCCATGGATGTGCCCCGCTGCTGCCACGGCAGCTCCCTCATCGATGGCAAGATCCTGGTGTCCGGGGGTTACATCAACAACGCCTACTCCAGGGCCGTGTGCTCGTATGACCCCTCCACCGACACCTGGCAGGATAAGAGCAGCCTGAGCACACCTCGAGGGTGGCACTGCGCCGCCACCGTGGGAGACCGAGCCTACGTCATCGGTGGCAGTCAGCTGGGAGGTCGCGGGGAGCGGGTGGACGTCCTCGCCGTCGAGTCTTACAACCCTCACAACGGGCAGTGGAGCTACTGCACGCCTCTGCTCACGGGAGTGAGCACGGCCGGTATTTCTATTTTGAACAACAAGGTCTATCTCCTGGGAGGCTGGAACGAGGGAGAGAAGAAGTACAAGAAATGCATTCAGGTTTACAACCCTGACCTCAATGAATGGACTGAGGATGATGAATTGCCAGAAGCTACAGTCGGCATTTCATGCTGTGTCGTCACCATACCCACACGGAAAACACGAGAGTCCAGAGCCAGCTCGGTGTCTTCTGCACCAGTCAGTATATAAAAAGTTTAGGTAGAAATAACGTAGTTCACATGTCTAACGGTCTCCAGCATTTTTTGTTGTATAAATCTCCAATAGTCCCTTTTTTCCTGATTAAGATGATGTTTGAATATTTCAATGGTCACCTTTCTCCAGGTCAGAAATAAATAATAAAATGCCAGGATTTGGGAACACTTATAAGATTTGTTTAAAACTCCATTCATAAGAAGAACATTGAAACTATGAAATGCATTTTCAGTATTTATAGGTTAGTAATTAGTATAATTGGCATCATTAAGGTCAAATAATGTTTATGATAGAGACAAACTGAGTGTAGCAACACCCAATTTTATAATTTATAGATAAGAAATTTACCTTTGGGGCCAATTCATTTGAGATACATCTACAGATACATTTATAGCAAATATACTTTTATTTAAAAATCAAATGAAAGGTATAAAAGAAATGCTAAATCACAGCTGTTGTTGAGATTAATCTGGAACACGATTGTCTTTTTTTACCCAGTGCCATGAAATTAATACAGTCGTGTTGTTTGTCTGCAACACAGTTATTAATGTTCAAGGATGTTGTGACAGTCCTGTGTTTGACAGCTATAGCTACTGTGATTCTCAGATACTTGAACAGATTAATGAGTTGGAGCTGAAACGTGTTGGCATCACCTACCAGGAGTAGGTGCCTGTGATTAGTGTTCAAACACACGACACAGGAAGGCTGCGGTCTCTCTGCATGTGTCTCATGTAGGTTCTCAGTGATCTTATGTCGTATGTTGTGTGATCGCCACGAACACTGTCGGTGCAAAAGAAATGGATTCTGTTGGGAAAATGTTGGAGTGATGAAGGTTGAATGGGTTAAGATGTGACAGCAATAAACTATTTTGTAAAAAAGAAAAAGAAAACTAGAAGTTGGGAAACGACGTCGTCAGCCTGAGCTTTCCTGGAAGTCATGAACTCCCTGATTGCTCATGTCTCGTCATTTTTTTTGTTTGTTTTTAAATTAAAAAGATGAAGTGAAGCTTTTCTGAGCCATGGTCATTTATTTAAAATCATCATCAAAGGTTTTTTTTTCTTTTACTTTATGGCAAATCAGTGAGTCCTTTAAAGTGCTGTACTTGTTTGACACTCACAAAAAAAAGTCAGGTTCAGGTTCGTTTTCGAGCACCACAGATCAACATGCACACACGACGATGATTTAGCATTTTACAATTTCAGATTTTTTTAATTAATGATTACTGCAGTATTTATGGACCATTTAGGCCTTTAATCATGAGCACTTTTTGTCTTTAATCTGATCAGTGATGTCAAAGGGTATGAAGTAGCATATATTTGTAGCTAATGGCATTCACTGTCATCGAGTGAGTAATAAGTCGGCCCTTTGTTATTAAACACAGTATGTAAAACTTTCAATATTTGAGCTCCTGCTCATTTGCATTGTAGACCTACTTTACTTGGCTCCAGACCTATAACATGACCCATATGAGTAAAAGTCCTCTTACTTTATGCTTTATGGTTCTTTTTTGGGGCATTGTTTTGTCTTTCCAAGTCCATTATTCCCAAATCAGTGTTAAAGGATTCAAAAAACTATTTTCTCGATCAGATTCTGACTATGAATGATGTTGTCCTATTTGAACACAGCAGTTATTCCACATGAATAACATGTTGTACATGTCTGTGCAACTTTAGAAAGATTACTGACAAACTGGATGCCAATCAGTCCAATGGAAACTGAAAGTCAAAGAAATTAATGGTGTTAAACAAGTTAAACAACAGCCTTTGGACAGACGTCAGTGCAGTTCAATGACCTTAAACTTGTTGTATCCACCCACGTACAGTAGCTTCACACACCCTCAAAAGTTGAGCTGAGTCATACATGAACAACACTTTTGCTGATGTTACATTCAGGTGTTTTTGATAAACTGGTACTTCTAAACATGACTCATTCATTTTAAAGCTGTGGTTGCGAAATTATAAGACACGAGACCCAGTCAACAAATAACGTTTTAGTTGTTTTTAACGTTAACTTTTTTAATTTGGTCTTCCAGAAAAAAGGCTAGCTAGTAACAAGAAATCAACTTGATAAAAAAGAACGAACTAAAAAGTAAGATATAAGCAGGTTTAAGCAAACTGAACTATGAACTACATACTGTCTCCTAAAACGATTAAATTGTCTTTTTACACACACTTTGTCTTTTATTATTATTACCCAATTTCCAACAGTGTCGAAGAGGATAAAGCCTCATTTTACATGTCTGATCTAAGAGCGGACAAGATATTGATAATACCCAGAATTAAAATTTAAGGGGAAAATAGAAAACTATCATGTATTTTGTTGCCCGGCACAATCAGGCAATACTTGGAAAAACAGAAAGAAAAAACAAAACCCATAAGAGGAGCCAGAACAGGAAAAAAATAATTATTGAGATATATCATTTTCTCCTTTTTAAGGGTTATAATTATCCTTATCCTAAGGGTTTTGTTGAATATTTCATTAGTTGATTTAATCATCAGATACAACTTGTTGAGTTTTTCCACAACATTTTTTTTAAATCACACAAGTTTGTGTGTTTTACCAGAAATATTTTTCTTGGAAATGAGTTATTTAGCAAGAAAAAAACATTAAAAAAATGTTAATTCACTAAAGAAAGCTTAATCAACAAAGAAAGAACAAAATTACCAATTAGTTGACTAATCGACTAAGAAGGGGTATCATTTTCCTCTTTCCCTTTTCCATTTGGTTTTTCAAAGCGCACAGTACAGGAAGGTCTGGCCATCATTTTGGTATTTGGAGAAGTACGTGAACGCATCGCTCACCTACCTGCTCCGATTGACAGGTCGGTGGGCGGAGCCAATCGGCGAAGAGTGCCGAGTCATCGTGGCGTCAACGCGCTCCGCCTGACGACATCACGTGTGTGAAGCCAGGAGGGCGTACATATGTACACCCCGAGTGAGAGAACCACAGCTTTGACAACAACGACACAACTACCGGCTCACCTCGCTGTCATTCAATCACAGTAACGGACACGGTTGGTCGTTCACCGAGCCGAGCAGTCGTTCGTCGGGGTATTTTTTTTCCCGGGGGAGGGGGAACAGTCACAGCAGCTCGCCGGTGTGCCTTACCGAGCTAACCAGACATTAGCAAGTGATGAACAGGGGCCTGCTTCTCCTGGATGCCCTGCTAAGGTTACCGACAGGGCACGTCGCTTAACTGCACCTAGAGACTCCAGACTTTGATCTCTCCGACGGCACGTGAAGGACCCGCGGCTCCGCCGTTTGTTCGGACCGAGACTTCATGCTAGCTCCGCGCGAGTTGGACACACTAAGCTAGCTAGCTAACACTCGGCGTGCACGTTAATCTGTAAAGAAAAAAACAAACAAAAACACACACACACACACACACACACACACAAATATATATATATATATATTTCCTTGAAGTTCACAAAAAGACACAACACACTTCCAGGGCTGTCTGTGCGATGGGTTTACTGTCACAGGGGTCTCCGCTGAACTGGGAAGAAACCAAGAAGTATGCGGACCACATCAGAAAGCACGGCATCATTCAGTTCCTTAACATCTACAACAAGCTGAAGGAACGCCAGAAAGATGTGTTGAAATGGGGCGACGAGGTAAGAACACTACCCACTTTTCCGTAGAACGACCCAACGTGTGGAAAAGTGCTGCTTCGATCAGTCTATCGTGATGGTTTTGCATGACGCAATAGTGGCCTTTTATTGATATGGAAAATTAGTAAAAAAAATGGTTTTTACTCTCACTTGAGGAAAAACATCTTAAATCAACCTGCAGAGGTTAAGGTGCGCTTCCACAAGACGTTGATAATATCACTAGGTAATAGTACTAGTATCGTTTGCATGGTTATAAATGGTTAATCACTTACTATAAGTAACTGCAGCTGCTTATGCATATTACCCATGGTTAAATCTGCTTGTAGCTGTATAATAATACCAGCAATCCAGTCATTGCTGGTAATTCAGGAAGAACACTCCTATGATGAGCAAGTGTATTTCTATTCTAAGATACACTTTCCTGGACTCGCCTGTTGCCTTTCTGTAATTCATTCAGAAAGTCACACTACTAGTTTGCCCGCCACCAGTCCACAAAAAAACTTCAGTGTGCCACAGCTTGAACAAAGTGTTTTGATTTGGAACAATGTGGAATGCTGTTGTTATAGATTAATCCCTCTTTCAGACAGAGGGGCTTACAGGGGTAGCAGAGTCAAAGTCAAGGAAACATAACTGACGAATTGGAATTGATGTGATGGCGTCCCCCGTCTGATATTGAACACGTCTGCTTTGTGCTGCTTTGGTCTGGCGTGGATTGATTGTCCGCTTTAGAAGTTAGAAGGGTGTGTTTGGGATGACTAAAGCTGTGGCTGTAGTGCAGCGTTTCACCGATAATGTGTCCTATTTGAGTTTTTTTTTTTTAATGATTTACTTTCAGGTTGAGTACATGATGGTGGAATTGGATGACAAGGATGAAAAGGTTCGGCTGGTCCTGAATGGCAAAGATGTTTTGGAAACTCTCCAAGACCAGGGTGAAAAAATAAACCCCAAGTAAGTAAGCTCACCACAGAATACATTCAGCTCAATTTACTTAAGAGCTAGATGTGTCTTTATACTGACAAAGGCCATCGACTACTTATCATTTCAACAGTGTTTCCTTCCTTCCTCTTAAGAGGTATTTTTGTGAAGACACGCATGGCTTGTGTCAAAGTTTATTTATCTATTTAACCTTTATTTTTCCTCCAGGAAGTCTTCATATTCACAAATAAATCGTCAAACTCAGAAATAGAAACAATAAATTATTCATTTGAATGACAATTACATTTCATTAACCCCTAAAACATCTCCGTTCATCAAAATAACTTATTAAGAAGTGTTTTGCCCCTTGATTTATATGCCAGCATAGTTCCATCTTGTAGATTATGTTCCTGAAACGTCATGGCCTGGATTCACACTGTGAGCTGCAGGAATTTTATATTGCACATTTTGAAATCCTCTGTGATCAAGGAACACCACGCACATAAAGGATGTGAGTTTAGTATGAAGACATGAAAGTAACTTAAATAAATCTGCAAAGCCTGTAACAAGAAAAAACGTTTACAACAATGCTCCAGATAAGTCAGAATGAGGATATTTTGCCTAAGGACATGAGCCGAGCCACCTCTATCAAATTGAAGGGATTGGTTGCTTAGGTATGCAATGTATGAAGCCCTGCCTGTCGGACTGACAGAAATGCTCAGCAATACCGTTGGCTGCTTATTGCCCTCATTTTGTCTTGTAGCATTTACAAAAAAACACCATATGGACATTCTAACAAGGGTAAAAAGTAATTATCATTGGAAGGGGTCTTTTAAGTGAAGGCCACACCTCAAACGCAAACAGTCATAGCGGTGCTATTGTAAGTTTAAGTGTTTGTTTTGGATCACAGTGAGCTATTGACATGCTGTTAGTGGTGTCACGTTAACTCTGGTGGCATTAAAAGGTCTGATTTGTGTTGCATCGTAAAGAGTAAAGGCAAGATTAGATGGACTCGGCGACGATGTGAAATCACCATGCACATTTCCACTGTAGTTGTTTTTACGTGTCCACATTTTTTGTGTTGTATGTCACTGGAGTGTATTAATACAGTTTGCATACAGGAGCAGCTCTGTAGAGAGACAGACGGAATACACCAATAAGACTTTAAGATGAACTGCAAATACAGTAGCTGTTTCGTAAGGGTTGTTTTAGTAAAATGCACAAGAAAAGCTAACATTCTTTAACTGCATAAACAATATTGACTTTTAGGGATTTTAGGTCATTTACATTTGGCTTTTTATTTCATTGGCTTAATATCAAATGTGCACATGAGGAGGACAAATGCCTCTGGCATGTATTTGCATGTTCACACTTGCATGTCAAGATTCAGAAAGCACACCAGGTTTTATAAGCAATTAATTTGCCCTTTCAGCCTGTGCATCACAGACTGTCAATTTGTCTTTCAAAGTCACCGATCATGCATAATTCATTATAGATGTGATGATTAAGTCCTGTCCACACGCAAAAAGCAAGCAACACAAACAAGTCTGAGTTTAAACAAAATTCTGGGGAATTTATTTTTAAAATGTCCGTTTTTTTACAAGTCGGCTACGGATCCGAGTCATTATAAATGTTTCTCCTCCAGCTATGCACATCTGGATCTTCATCTGGGACAGATCCCCTCAGGCTCTTGTAGGTAATTTGGGAGGCACGTTACAGTTTGTGCCTTGTTTCAACAAGCTGTAACTGGTCGTTGTCCCACTTACACTGCTGAAATGTTACTATCTATATGATGGTCAGCATTCTGCTAGTCTTCAGTCTGAAAGGATAGGTTTTTTTCTTCATAGAAATGATCATTTTCCGCATTTCAATCATTGCTGTTTTACACCTTAGGAGCGACTTTTAGTTGTCAGAGTTCTCCAAAATAAAGTACTTCTCGTCTTCCATTTCATGGTGTTAGTGTCCACAGAGTCCCAGGAGGAGTTTTGGTTTCATGGTTTATACCTTCCTATTGATTTACACTTTCACCGTCTGATAAATATCCAAATACTATTTGCATGTCCAAACTGTCGTAACATTTCTGTAAAAGAGGAATTCTCCGCAAGCGTTGTAATTGTGTTTGTAAAAGCTCATGAATGTTATGCTTGCTCACTGCCCATGACGTCGGTCTGAATCCGCGGAGCCAACTTCACCCAGGGGAAATACCAGTGGCAGTGGGAATAGTAGAGCCGATGCATTCCTCATTATTGCCCCTCTGTCGCACACACTAAAGAGCACGCTCCGGAGCACAAATACGTCGCGTTCGCCTGCCGTGCCAAGATTACGGCTGACATACGATAAAGGGAGAGTTTATTCAATCAAAAAGGTCATCGTGATACCGAGATCCGGGGCTTTTTTCTCCATGGCCTCCTTCCTTGCTGACCTACAAAAGTAGAATGTTTTCACAACCTTTTTTCCATATTTGTGCAGTCACCCCACACTTTGAACCGGAGTATGGCAGCTACATGATAAGGAACCCTAGCCTAATGGCGCTTATTCCATTCACTTAACGCACATGGGATTTACTACTTGCATCTCTCTGTTCCTACTGATCCGAGTCATTATAAATGTTTCTCCTCCAGCCAGGGGCGGGCTGGGGTTGAAATTCAGCCCGGGAGCTTGGTTTGGAGAGGCCTTTTATCCGATCGCACGAAGGGCACAAGTAGAACCGTAATTTAATGTAAACACAAATACTTTATTTTCAACCAACAAAACTACTGTGTGTGTTGTGTGTGTGTGTGTGTGAAAAAATTACCTGTTCAATATGACTGGTACAATACTGGCTTGCTCCTCCTTTCTCTCTCATCCCTCAGGCCATCCCTCACCTCTTCTCCTCCTCTTCTTTCTCACTCTCAAACCTGTTTAATCCTCCTTTTTCTACTCCTCTTCATCCTTTCTTTCTCCTCCCCCTCTTCTTTCTCCTCCTTCTTCATCTTCTTTCTCCTCTCCCTGTTAAATCATCCTCTTTCTCCCCTCCTCTTCTTTCTCCTCCTCCTCCTCTTCTTTCTCCTCTCCCTGTTTAATCCTCCTTTTTCTCCTCCTCCTCTTCTTTTCTCCTCTATCTGTGTAATCCTCCTTTTTCTACTCCTCCTCTTCTTTCTCCTCTCCCTGTTTAATCCTCCTTTTTCTACTCCTTCTCCTCCTCTTCTTTCTCCTCTCCCTGTTTAATCCTCCTCTTTCTCCTCCTCCCCCTCTTCTTTCTCCTCCTCTTCATCTTCTTTCTCCTCTCCCTGTTAAATCCTCCTCTTTCTCCCCATCCTCTTCTTTCTCCTCCTCCTCCTCTTCTTTCTCCTCTCCCTGTTTAATCCTCCTTTTTCTCCTCCTCCTCTTCTTTCTCCTCTCCCTGTGTAATCCTCCTTTTTCTCCTCCTCCTCCTTCTCCTGTCCCTCCTCATCTGTCCCTCTCTCCTCCTCACTCTCATGACTGGCATTATCTGTGTCTAACATTAACAGCAACAATGATAACATTTATAGTACTTTTGCAAATAATTCAGTGTTAGAACACAAACAAAATCTAAAATTCAATTTAAGAAAAGTGCCGTGCGCGCGCACACACACACACACACACACACACACACACACACACACACACACACAACACACTAATGCAGAAACATAACAGGAAATATAGCCGTATTATATTATATATATATATTTATAATTTTAAATTATATCTTTAAAACAGAATGTTATTTATTTATTTATTATTGCAATGAATTTTAGTGTTTTATGGTCAGTTGGTAGCCTATGGATTTTATTTTTAATTGACAAAGCAAATTAATGATTTATTTATTGTGTAACTTTACTGATAGCTCTGTCTGTGTCCTGAAACACAAACACTATATTGTCTGGGTCTGGGATGATGGCGCGGTGTAGACGGTGCTTGTTAACCTGCTGTGGCCGTGCTGCTCGGACCCGTGTCGTCATCACCGGCCTGGCAGACCTTGGTCCCACCACGACGGAACATATCAGTTAATTTCGCGCATTTTGCTGCGTCTTCTATCAACTTTCTTTTCTTTTTCATCCTCACTTTCTCTGCTCCACCCATCTCTTTCTCTGGCTTCTTTCTTTTCATCATCGCGATCCTGCCCCTCTTCCTTCCTTCCTTTTCTGTTTTTTTAACAGGAAAACCAGCCGTTCTTCTGACTGAGCGGCTGAGCCAATCACATGTCAATAGGAACAAGGATCAGCTCAAATTGAGAGGGGGGGCCGCTCGTATCCCCCCCTTAAAATGCAAGATATTAGAGTGACCCAGTCTGGCGTTCCAATCTGCCACCTACAAGGGCTGTAAGGGCATGCTGCCTGTTTAATCGCGCGCCCGTTTTAGATTAAAAAAAAAAAAAAAAAAATCTGACCTCCGGCCGGTTCGGCCCAGAGCAGACCGGCCGTTCGGGAATCCTCCCGAACCTCCCTGTGGCCACCCCGCCCCTGCCTCCAGCTATGCACATCTGGATCTTCATCTGGGACAGATCCCCTCAGGCTCTTGTAGGTAATTTGGGAGGCACGTTACAGTTTGTGCCTTGTTTCAACAAGCTGTAACTGGTCGTTGTCCCACTTACACTGCTGAAATGTTACTATCTATATGATGGTCAGCATTCTGCTAGTCTTCAGTCTGAAAGGATAGGTTTTTTTCTTCATAGAAATGATCATTTTCCGCATTTCAATCATTGCTGTTTTACACCTTAGGAGCGACTTTTAGTTGTCAGAGTTCTCCAAAATAAAATACTTCTCGTCTTCCATTTCATGGTGTTAGTGTCCACAGAGTCCCAGGAGGAGTTTTGGTTTCATGGTTTATACCTTCCTATTGATTTACACTTTCACCGTCTGATAAATATCCAAATACTATTTGCATGTCCAAACTGTCGTAACATTTCTGTAAAAGAGGAATTCTCCGCAAGCGTTGTAATTGTGTTTGTAAAAGCTCATGAGTGTTATGCTTGCTCACTGCCCATGACGTCGGTCTGAATCCGCGGAGCCAACTTCACCCAGGGGAAATACCAGTGGCAGTGGGAATAGTAGAGCCGATGCATTCCTCATTATTGCCCCTCTGTCGCACACACTAAAGAGCACGCTCCGGAGCACAAATACGTCGCGTTCGCCTGCCGTGCCAAGATTACGGCTGACATACGATAAAGGGAGAGTTTATTCAATCAAAAAGGTCATCGTGATACCGAGATCCGGGGCTTTTTTCTCCATGGCCTCCTTCCTTGCTGACCTACAAAAGTAGAATGTTTTCACAACCTTTTTTCCATATTTGTGCAGTCACCCTACACTTTGGAGACCGGAGTATGGCAGCTACATGATAGAAGGAACCCCAGGGCAGCCGTATGGCGGGACGATGTCCGAGTTCAACACTGTGGAGGGCAACATGGGGAAGAGACGACGAGAGGCCTCATCTGTCCTGAACCAGAACGAAACCCTCTGCACCATCACCTCATTTCCAAGGTACTTGTTTGACATATAATACAATGTATTTCATGCAGATTTTCATTTAAAAGCTGCGACTATTAGCTGATTGGTCCAATTTTTGTCGGTCTTACAACAGTAAACCTCTGAGGGCAAGGGGCTTTATTTCTGGGGTTCTGATAAGCAGCTTGACATGCAAGACTGCAGTTGGAGTTGTGTGACGACTTGCACAACCGGATTGTTTCACAAGCAGCCGGTTTACAAGAAAATATTAAACCAGCAAAAAGCTAAATTATCACCAGATGATAGCCGGTAGGTTTCAAGATTGCACTTTGGCCAATGTGTCCCACCTCGGACTGTTTACCTGCCTTCAACCAAAGACTGGGTAGTATTGACTAATCCTGTGTGAGTAAACTACAAACAGAAACGCCTCCGAGAGCAAAATCTTGTCCCTTCTTGTGCCTACAGTTTCTACATGTATGTTTTCATTCTTCCGTTTAGGTTAGGCTGCCCAGGTTTCACCAAACCAGAGCACGAGCCGACCCCTGTCGAAAAAGGAGTGTCAAAGTCACTGTTTTTCCCAGATGAAGCCATCAACCATCACCCAAGATTCAGGTAGGTCGTCATGGTTACAGCTTCCTGCCTCATTGATATGGTTTTTGATTGGAAATTAAGTTAACTATTAAATTGCCATAATTGAATAACTAAAACAGCTGGTAAAAACTATAATTGAAGAGTCTATAATTAATTCAGTATTATAGTTAATTAATGACTGCATGTGTGTCTGTTTTTCAGCACCCTTACCAGAAACATACGTCACAGAAGAGGAGAGAAAGTTGTGATTAATGTGCCAAGTAAGTTTGAACAAATTATTGTAGTTGTTATCATAAAATTGCTTCTATTTAGTTTACTGTATTTTGTGAGTAGTTTCTGACAATCACTATTCTCATGTTTTAGTCTTCAAAGACAAGTGCACTCCATCTCCATTTGTGGAGAATTTTCCTGAGGATGATGGTGAGGCAGCGAGGGCAGCTCTGCCTGATCACATCTACATGGACGCCATGGGCTTCGGCATGGGCAACTGCTGTCTGCAGGTACTGAATGAATTTCAAACAACCGTCTTCTTTTAAAACGGTGATGCTGTGACCTGTGCTATTTTGAGTTTTGCCCCACTGCAACTTTACAAGTGATTTATAAATGTACTTCAGCCTCTTTTTTTATGATGCTTTTGCAGGTGACATTCCAAGCTTGTAGCATTGACGAGGCAAGATACCTTTATGACCAGCTAGCAACATTCTGCCCCATAGTGGTGAGTCAATAAACAAAGCATGCGATTCCTGTCATATATTATGGTTATTTGACTGACCTCTTCTTCAGCTGGATTATCGTACAACTGATAATGTTTTTACTGAATAAGATATTTTTGCAGCCATATGCATTTTTCTATAATCTAAATACATCGGAGCTACAAGATTGTGTGGTTTCCTGTTCCCATAATGTCACAAAACGGTACTTAAAACAGTTTTTTCTCTTTTAACAGATGGCATTGAGTGCAGCTTCACCCTTCTACAGAGGCTTTGTGTCAGATAATGATTGTCGCTGGGGAGTTATTTCTGCCTCAGTGGACGACAGGACACAAGAGGAACGCGGCCTCAAGGTGAGTAGGCGGAGCTCCAAATTTAGCGTGCAGAAAACATGCTTCAGTCAAAAGGAATGTTATTTTTTTTGCTTTGTTTAGTTTTAATTAATGTTATTTTTAACACCTTTCTATATTGACGCTTATTGACAGATTTTTATACATGGGTTGACGCTGTAGGTCAACACTCTTAATAATGGGTCAATGGATTGTTTATTTTGTCCAGCTTAGGAAATTCTACTGTTGCCTCTGAATGAATGGATCTTGTTTGTATTTTGATTAATGTAGGATTCTTTTTTTCTTTTGCAGCCTTTGAAAAACAACAAATTCAGGATTTTCAAGTCAAGATATGATTCAATTGACAGCTACCTGTCCAGCTGCGGCGAGAAGTATAATGACATTGATTTGACGATAGATGAGGAGATCTACAAGCAGCTGCTTGACGCAGGTACTTTGGAAGCAGCGATATGTCATCATCAGAATCTACTAAAAGATGCTTGTGTGGTAAATAAAATATGAATGGGTTTCCTGTGTGTATAGGCATTGACAAGCTCATGGCCCAACACATAGCACACCTCTTCATCCGAGATCCACTCTCCGTGTTTGAGGAGAAAATCCACTTGGATGATGAAAACGAGTCTGATCACTTTGAGGTGAGGTTTTTTTTTTGTATTTTAGCTTTCTTAGAAGTACACCTTATGTTAAACGCAGTTAAAGCTTACATTCAGTATATTTATTCAAACTTGTCTTTCTACAGAACCTCCAGTCGACCAACTGGCAGACGATGAGGTTTAAACCTCCACCTCCGAACTCCGATATTGGCTGGAGAGTTGAGTTCCGCCCCATGGAGGTAAAGATCCTGCTGCACCATCGCTTAACTTAGACTTTTAGATTTAATCTGTGTTTATAATAGAAAATATTATATCTATTTTTCAGGTGCAGCTAACTGACTTTGAAAACGCTGCGTATGTGGTCTTTGTCGTCCTGCTCACCAGAGTGATCTTGTCCTATAAACTGGACTTTCTGATCCCTTTGTCAAAGGTAACAACAGCCTCTTTTATTAAACGTCAACAGGAATTAAGTTAAAGGAGGAGTGTATTTGGGTCCGAAGTGATATAGTTCGTACATGGCGCTCTGGTGAAGTATCACTTGTCTTTTGTTAGGTTGATGAAAACATGAAGGTGGCACAGAAGAGAAACTCTGTCCAAGAGGGCATGTTTTACTTCCGAAAGGACATCTTCAAAGGTGGGTTCAACTTAAGGTCAATGCTTGAAGCCACAGATAGGAGTGGAGCAGCTGACCCATTTGTAATGTCCACCAATAGGCTGCAACCCGGGCCTTGATGGTACCGCCTCGGCTGAGAACGGCTTGGAGACCGATGGTGCTAATGAGGAGTACACGTTGATGAGTATTGACACAATCATCAACGGAAAGGTGATTATTGTCTTACGCTTAATGATATATAACTAGTATTGGATGGATTGTATTTTATCATCGTTTACAACCATCTTCACTGTACAAATATTGTGTTTCACTGGGGAATCCGTCACAGTACAGAAGCTAAAGATGCTCTAACCTCTGTTTCACGGTGGCTTTAATCCCTCTAACAATTACTGCTGTTTTCTTCTGTTATTTTATTACCAGGACGGGGTGTTTCAGGGGCTTATCCCGATCCTCAACTGCTACCTGGAAAACATGGAAGTGGATGTGGATACCAGGTGCACCATTTTGAATTATCTGAAGCTCATCAAGAAACGTGCCTCAGGTAAATTTGCATTAAAAAGGACGAAACCCGTTATCGTAGATTTTCTCGTCAGCTTCAACTCTGAGCGCAACTTTAATGCTCTGATTTGCAACAGGTGAACTGATGACCATGGCCAAGTGGATGAGGGAATTTGTTGCTAAGCACCCGCAGTACAAGCAGGACAGCATCCTAACTGACAAGATAAACTACGACCTGTTCAAGAAGTGCGACAGGATCGCTAAAGGCGAAGAGCAGTGCCCGGAGCTCATCGGAAACCCGGTTAACAGGTTCAAATGAGAAATGCTGCAGAAGTGCTCCATCTTTATACAAACTCGCATGCAAAGAAAGACCAAATGTGTGGCTCTGAACGAAAACGGTCCAATTTTAAGAGAATGCAAAACAGCATGCGTGTGTGTTGTAAGAAAACACACCTGCATCATATGTATGTATATATACTGTATCAGATTTTTATGATTACAGAACTATTTTAATAGGGTTAAGACATGCAAAAGGTTGTGTAATAGAAATCAGATATGTATTTATTTTTCTCTGGAAATTAAGCCTATCTGTGTGACAATGTAAATGTAGCCAAGAGTTGTACAGTAGTCTGCTTTTAATCTTGTGTTCTATAAATACTGTACTTCTGCTCTTTAAAACATTAACATCCTCATCATTGTTTTTTTTTTTATTCTGGATATGAGCTTTTCACTTTTGGTAGAGACCTTTTTCTTTCTGCATTTTAAGAGAAATGTTTGCTTTGCGCTGCTGACGACATTGTAGTGGGACCTTGAAAGTGGTGTTGCATTCAAGTGGAAAGGGTGAACCATTATTTGCAATATGATGCTGCTTCAAAATAAATCTGCACAACAGCAAGTTAGTCTTTTATGGAATGGGTTTCATTTCAAGGTGCCTTAGAGGGTGGATTCAATTTGACCAAATACAGGTGCATTTCAACACTTCTTTAGTCTGTAATAACTAAATGTCCAACAGCCAAAACATGAAGATTTTCATCCACAAGATGGTAGTATTGAACCAGAACTTACCGATCGCGGTGACAAATGAGAGCATTACCTCATTTTGACCTCTTGGACCAGATAATGATTACGTTGGTACACACCCATCCTGTGGGGAGACAAGAAACAGAAAAATAAACCACAAACGAAGCTCAGTTTTCATTCAAATGGACATTAGAATAAAATTAAAGGCATTCGTTTGCTTAGAGACCCACCTGCTATTTTGTTTTTTTTTTGGAGGGGGCATATATATCCTCAGATTCTCTGTCTCTAGTTTGTGGTTGTAAAGTTTCGGGAGGCTGTTTATTATCCTAGAGATCACAACGTGTCATTTTATACAGTGATGTGGAGTTTCCAAAAAAAAAAAAAAATGTCTCATGAAATGGCTATTACTGGGACTAACCTCACATATGATTACAATTAAGTTTAATATGATGGCTTCTTATAGTTTTCTCCTAGCTTTAACTCTGCTACAGCCACTTAAAACCACTGTGTTGGATGTGTAAAACCATTTGTTCCAGAGGAAGCTGCACCAAGTCTGATAAATGGTCACTTGAGGCTGAAGATGAAAAATAAAAGATGTGGAATTAGAAAGGTCTGTATCATGCTCTTCATCTCTGCTCCAGGTTACATTAGTTGCTATTAGCACATCACTTTAGCTGATACTCGCATAACTTAAAAAAAAAAAAAAGTGAATATTGGATTTCCATTTGTTGGGCGGCCAAAAACACGACTCCAAATGAATGCTAATGTTGCTACTTATTGGTTGGATGTAAATGAGTTGCATTTTTGCTAATACGTTTAGCCGTATCAGCTAAAATGATGCATCAGTGCTGTTTGCAGCTTGTTCCTATTGCCCCCAGGTGGCCAAGACAATCAATAAATGCAGTTAAATCACAAAATAGAGAAATTGATTTGGCTCATTTTGGGATGTGGGATGTGGACGTATGAGTGACAAACGGGGTCAATCTGATTGGGGAAAGAGCTTTCCCTCACTAGCACCACTGATGTGCCCTGAACCCAGAACTTCTTCAGTGAAGCTGTTCAGCGGCCCAAAGACCAGACTGGTAGTACTGGGAGCTTCCATGTGTTTATCTGTCTCACTGTGTGAAAAAAAATCAGGTTTAGGCCTGAAAAACCCAGGCTGTCCCTGAATCCCGGGTCGGAGGAGTCCATCAGAAACAGTTATTAGGTTTAGCTGCCTGTAGTCGTTGGATTTAACATGCATCCTCTTCCCTGGAGATCCCGTATGTATTCCTCAACTGCCTTGTGGTTTCAAATAGAGGTTTAGGGTCTTTGGACAGAAGCTTTCACAGTGATGAGAGACACATCCCATATCATCCTTGTTGCCAGCAAATGTACACGACTCTTCGTAGAGAGCTTCTCATACAATTCTCTACTGCTCTTCTTTTAAATGGCTCACATCCACTGGAGGGTGCCAGTGTGATGTTGGATCACCTCTGCTGGTTTGTCCTTCCACCAGCTGTTCGACGGCACCCAATCAGGGGCCATCCCAGTGTCATATTGCCTACCAAGTAGGCTACTTGTATAGGGGAGGATCCCCATTGCCTGAAAGGTTCTCAGTCACTTTCACCCAACAATTAAACGGTAAGAGATTTCGATTGAAAGCCACAAGAGGCACTGGTCCTATGAGTTCAGACAGTGGTCGCAATAAGACTTGAGCTGTTTTGCATCACTGCTATATTAGCTGGGGAGGTATCAGTACAGGTGTGTTCTACAACTAAATGTGGGACTAAACAATTTTTAACAAGCTCACCAATAGCACAAATCTCTTCATCCCCCTTAATTATATTAGAATGATCAAGGTTTGACCTGGAAGTCAGCTGTCAGTATGTGAAGACTCTTCTTCAGCATCCAAGTCCAGTGGTTTTCTTTCACCGTGGGTCATGTTTCACAGTCCCAGGTCCTTTGGATTCTCTCAGCCAGCTGCCCCAGCTGCTCACCCGTGGTCCCTTTCTCTGGTGATGCATCTCGTCGCCTTGGGTTTGTTGATCACAGGATCAGCGTTAACAGCTGTCAGATGCTGAGTGGTGCCTCCAAAAATCTGTTTCAAACGGGGAAAAGGAAGAGATGGGACTTGTTAATTGTTGTCTCCATTCAGGCTCTTCTTGTTCTTTGAAATGTCTCCATCATTCTATCATGCTTATGTTGTCTCTTTTGTCACAACTAATTTCAAAATAAACAATGCAAAAAAAAAAAAAACCTTTGTGTCTGTCTTTCATTATACAAACACGCATATTAGTTCAGTTACTGGAAATTACAGTTCACATTCAGTATTTGTTGGAATATGTAGGAATTACATATCCAGTATTCAAGTAACTATTTAATATTCAGTTACAGTTAAAATATCTAACTCATAGGAAAACAATTTCACTGAGTTAAATAACATTATTCAGGAAGTTAAGTAATCTAAGTTGCATCCATTTGTTTTTTTTTTTAGATGGAAGATGTTTGTTTGTAGTTTTTTAATTTAAAAAACAGAAAACAAACAAACAAAAGATTAAACAAGCTTATAACTCTAAGCATGCCAACCACCCAAGCTACTACAGTACTTAATACACCGATTAATATAATAAAAAAAGCTCAAAGACTAAGCTCTCTGTACTTTGGCAGCATCCACGTGTCTACAGTTACCAATTTACAGGAAGGCCATTGAACTGCAGTGACAATAAAGCAGACAGAGCCTTGATCCCATCTTTTTCATGTGTGTGTGTGTGTGTGTGTGTGTGTGTGTGTGTGTGTGTGTGTGTGTGTGTGTGTGTGTGTGTGTGTGTGTGTGTGTGTGTGTATGCGCGCGCGCTTGCAACACACCGGGTCACCTCCTGGCTGTAGCGCTCCTGCAGGGCAGCGCGCCAGTCTGCCTGTTCCTCCCACTATTTTCCACTGAGCGACAAGGCTGCACATTGTGCTCAGCCCGGCAGCAGCAGCAGCAGCAGCAGCAGCAGCAGCCAAGGTTACACAGCCTGCGTGTTCGCTCTCTCTCCCCGCCTCTGAAGGTAGGCAGTCTGCGGCTCACAGCTGCATCTCTTCATCCACTCGCAACATTTCGCTGTCTCACGTGAACGAGCGGGCGGGTTGCTTTCATGGTGAGGCTTTTTTTTTTAATTATTTCTATTTATTTATAATCCAAAAAAAAAAAAAAAAGGATGGTGATCATCGTTTAAGCGAACCCGTTTGGGTGATGCTGGAGCGGTCAGCGGTGACCTCGAGCCCTGGATGCGATCGACAGGATGCGGGTTTCTAATTAATTGCTCTCTGGAAGTTTGAGCTATGAAATAAGCGGATGATGTAATGAGATAACTGTCTTCAGATGTGCGCTCACATGTCTGGGTTGAAGCGTCGGTGTTCGTAAAGTGCCGTTTAGTGTGACCCCGATGGAAAATTACTCGTATATGTGATTCAGACACGCGACAGGACGCATATTTGATACAGTAGCGCTACAATGTTCCCATGGATGATCCTCTAAAGACGCGGGCAGCCGAGCGCTGCACGATATTCACTTATGGAACTCTAGTTGTCAAACTTCCTGGTATTGTTCCTGCGGGAAACTTCAATGTTGATTCTGCTGCCGGCCATTCAAAAACAACTTTAAACAAGATCTCCTCATAGTTGCGGACAAACAACTGCAAAAGAAGCTAAAACGTGGAGTAAAATCTACATACAAATCATGTTAAAGGCGCACAACTGATAGGGAATTTAGTTAGTCTTACCCACGTGATAACGCCCATCAGAGATCATTCACTGCCAAAGACTTCGAAGGAGAAGAAGAAATGCTTTGCGGAAAGAATTCAGCTCCCTTTTGTTTGCACTCTGTTGATCTTAGATCACAGTTTAACAATGCGGTCCAGGCTGGTTACGTCTTTCATTGTGATGAAAGATGTGAAACATGCAGATAAAGGAAACGCTCAGAAGACTCTCGATCAAAGACATAAAAACACGCAGGATAACCAGTCTCGGGGCTTTTGTAATTGTATGTCTGTATGATCACATGCCCAACGTTTAGTTTAGTTAACTTCTGGAGAGACATTGCTGTCTCTAAATACTATATTATGTATTATTTCTGCTGTCTTATAGTGATCTCTGTAGAAAGAATTACATGCATACTATATTATTTCCACACATTCTACAAAAATAATCACCAAAAATCCCAAATGACAATGAATTGACAATCATATATTCCAAGGGGTTGTATATTGTTGTATCTACTGTCATATTATCTTAACGTTTTAGACTGTTTGAATAAATCATTATCAGCTGCAGAGATGAAACCACTGACTTTGACCTCAGTCCAGATCGTGCATTAGTGTTTCCTCTGATTGTTTAGACGAATATTACATTTATCTAGACTCAGTGAGCGGGCTGTGGCATGCTCTCCTGTTGTGGCTCATCGTGCTCTGATTAAGGCCTTGCAGATTATCATGTTTTGGTGCGGCCTAATGCATCCCTGATAATCAGAGCATGGATATTACTGTAGTGAGGTTGACCAGAATAAGCCATATTTTGTTCCCGTAGACGACGAGTGATTATGTACCGATGCAACTATCAGTAATAACGCAGCCTGGGCATCACACGTTTTACACGTATCTTTACAGAAGTCCCCTGGTAGACTGAGATACGCCACAATGTTGAAAGGAAGAGAGACGACTCTCTTCAGATATGCATGGTACATTTTTGCTCTTTGTGTGCTATTGTGCAACACATTAGCACACACAGAACCGGTATGTATGACTACCATGTATGTCTTACAGTAAAAAGGATCTGTCAACATTGTGTAATACAGTTATCAGGGTTCAGCTAGTCACAGGGTTGAATATGTCTTCATATGGATTACATTAAATGTATTTAATGCATGTAAACAAAGGCACTGGTGTGCCCCCCTCAGCTCTAATAGTCACATTTCAATATCATATCACTTAACATAATAGCTGCACGCAGATTAAACTGAGATGCTTTGGCTAAATGTGATTGATGGACTCACATGTGCGTGGGTATCCTGTTAACCTGTACGGCTGTGTGTCACGTTCACCTCAGACGCACACAAATCCGACTGGAGCCAAAAGAAGATTGTAACCCATCTGCAGTCGAAATCGGATTTGTTAATCATATTAAGTCTAGATCATGTTCAGGGGGCTTTGTTGAAGAAAATGTGCAGAGGCTCACATGGCCGTTTGTCATATTACAGAAGGACTACAGTGTATTGTCCGTGTTTGGTTTGCAGGTGTGGACGCAGGTGTAGAAAGTGTCTAGTGGTGCAGCAGTATTTGACGTAAGTGAACTGAATTGAATGCTCGGAAACACGACGGTGGAAATGAAGAATTTCTGTAGCTGCGAGGAGGCAAAGCCTGAACGGACACAGAAATCATATAAAGGCAGCAGGATTGAATAATACCTCAAATACCTCTGGGGTGATACTAGTACAAGGGGAAAAGATCCAGACAGTTACATAGTCGTGTAGATGGCCTTCTGCTTTACATCACAGGGTAGATCTGACTGTCATAGCATGCATAGCATTTAGTGTTTATGGAAAGTACTTACCTCTTACAGACAGCCTGCACTTTTGAACCTGACAGCAGGCACAGGCAGCCGTTTGAATTACTACTGCATACACCACTTTTGTCAAAGTAAACACAGAGTCTGAGATTATTATTATTAAAACTTGGAGCACATTAACTGTAATACAGCTACACATTTCATTACCTTCAACAATGTAACAGCTAGAGAATCTCTATAGTCTTCATTGAATAGAGGTGGGGTTGTCCTCTGTTCAGACCTGCCTGTTGGATTCTTGTTTTAGAAGTGTCTTGGTCTGTTTGAAACCACAGGGATGTGAAGAATCAGTTATTGGGACATGTTAGAGAGAGAGGGTGGACAGCTAGAGCATAAACTGATATATGTTTAAATAACAGACATGATGGGCATGTATTCATTTGACAAGTCTGAGATTGTGAGACATTTTGTCACTGAAATACTACTTAGTCAATCAGAACTTCCAGAAGTTGTGATCACTATCAAAGCCTCCTTCAGGCAAATTCATTAAGCTTATCATACTTAAAGCTGCACTAATCAATATTTTATTAAACATGTCACTCGTAATGACAAACAGACATCCAGACTGCAGTTTGCCCCAGTTCTGCAAAGCGTTTTAGCGTCTTTGGGCTCATTATTTTGGTCTATAAGCGTGAAACTTTAGTCGCTGTCTGTCTGTCAGCCAAAAAGACTCTGACTAACTCAATGTTCTCTCCCTGTTCCACTCCAAATGACAGACAAGTTATGTCCGATATTTCCTTCATGGTGGAGACCAAAACAGAGTCTAATATCCGTGAGATTCATGCTGCTTTAATTTGTTGGCCTTTTGTTTTTCCCTTGTTTTTAGGTGACAAATGGAGACCTTCAATCATAAACTAAACACTTACTTAGAGTCATGGATGGGTCCCAGAGGTAAGTCGAGCTTTTTATTGTCATCTAATCTGCTGGTATGAAAATGTGCTACTGTTGTCTTTAATGTGGTTGTACCAGCATGTTGCAAATATGCTGAATTTGCTGCAATTGCTCAATAGCCAGTAGAAGTATTACCTAAAAACCTTCAACCCGAGGTGCTCATTAAACTGTAAACATTGCATGGACTTGCACAAGAAGTCTGCCGGGGTGTTTCACCTACTTGCTACCAACCTTTCTATGTGTTGAGCAAACATTCCACAGCGCTGATTTTCACTGTACATGTTCATCTACTGTTACAATGAGGCCACCTTATCGGCGATGAACACTGGTCTCTTTATCTCCATATTTCAGATCAGCGTGTGCGGGGATGGCTGCTGCTCGACGACTACCCACCAACCTTTGCACTCACAGTCATGTACCTCCTGATCGTGTGGATGGGGCCCAAGTACATGAGACACCGGACGCCGTACTCCTGCAGAGGCTTCCTGGTGTTCTACAATCTGGGCCTCACGCTCTTGTCCTTCTACTTGGTCTATGAGGTAAACAGACTGCTGGGCACCGTGTTGAAGTAGGCTAAAGCAATCACTGCAATGTCACACTTCAGACAGATTATGGAAAAAAAAAAAAAAAGAGGACGCCGACCTGAATCTGAGCCTCATCCTCACTGCAACTCCAGTGTGTGAATATGACCAGATTTATGTTTTTAATGAAAGGAATGATTTTGAAATGTATTATTTATTCGCTTTCTTGCCAGTTAGATGGGATTGGTGCTACGTTTTATGCGTATACATTAAATATGAGCCTGCAGCCAACTTAGCATTCGAACAAAACCCCCATACCGGCACATCTAAAGCTCTCTGTGTTATCTTGCTTGTTTATTCTACACAGAGACCAAGCTGTTGTTAGTTAGAACCAGTCTTTCCATTTTTACGCTCTCTTTGTGCTAAGCTAAGCCAACCAGCGACTGACTCCAGCTTTAACCTATAAACATGAAAGTGGTATGGCGTCTCGTAAGAAGAAATGTTCACCTGTTCCTTTAAATATGAAGCTAAAATCAGTAGAGAGTCATCTTAGTTTAGCATAACGGCTGGAAACTGGAGCAAACAGCTAGCCTGGCTTTGTCCAAACAGGAGGCAAAATCTTTCCAGCAGCACCTCAGAGCTCACTATTTAACAATATATCTTGTTATGAAAATGCTGCACATTTTTTCTTGCAAAGCTGTCTATATGAGGCTAAGCCAAAATAGCTGTAGCTGTGTATTCAGCAGACAGGTATGACAGAGATCAATCCCCTTTCAACAAGAAATGGAATAAGCGTATTTTCCAAGAATGTACTACTTCTTTAACACTCGACTCTGATTCCATTCGGGCCTGTTGCTACTGACGTCTCTCTCTAAGCGACCGCCGGAGACAATACTATCAGGGAGTGAGAGGGACACAGCTGGATGCTGACAGGCTCATTGTTTCAGCCGTCAAATCCCTCATATGCCCTCGCAGACACCAGCACAGGCCTCTTTTGTTTGCTGCAAAACTGCTTTTGATAAACAGCTGACTAAATAACTGAAATTGATAGATGCAACAAGCGTGGATGATTTGGCATGGTGGCGGCGTCTGAGCTGAATTGTGCTCTTTAAAGCTGGTAGTGCCCAGGCGTCACTTATCGTAGCGATCGTATCTGGCATTAAAGCGAGGACACCAGGAACCAGACTAAGAACCAGACTAAGCAGTTTTGTGGACGTGTAAGTCTAAAGTATCTCTACTCTTCCCCCCCCCCCCCATTCAGCTGGCAGAACAAGCTTCTTGTCTTTCCGTCTGCATTGCGTAAGGCCCCGGCTGGCTGTTGGCTTTGTGATTCATTAAACCCTGTACTCTGACAATGCTCTGGCCACGGGGTGAACTTTTGGCAGTCCAAAATCAATGCCACCTGATGTGGATCAAAGTACAGGGCAGTTTCATTCTCGTCAACTTTTTACAGGGCACAGCGTGTCATCACATAATGGCTGTTATTAAATCTGATTATGATTACTTTTGTTTCATTCAACGCTTCGTCCTGTTGCCGGTTCTTAACCGGAGGCAGTTTCTTGGCTTGGAGGTTCGTTAGTGAAGCCTTTTTTACAGCGGCGGACAAAGACAGCGGATTTATATTGATTTGGTGAATCAGCACCAAGCCAGGCCATCTACTTGCATTTGAATAATTATTGTTTAAAGGGGCATGACACTGATTTTAACACAGAGATGACATGAATAATAATAATAATGACCACAAGTCTGATACAAACTGTGTTTTTGAGCCAAACGTGCACAATCTGATTAAGTGTGGTAAAAGCTTCGCTTCTGATAAATAATAGCTTCTACATTCTCCAATAAGGAATATGTGATATCTTTAGAGCGGTCGCCACAACCGAAAGATATGGGAGCAGATATAGTACTCTGACTTGCATGTGTTTGTTACTTACTACATCACCTTTACATTGCATTTGTGTGTAGCTTATGTATTAACAAAATGCACATTCATCATTCATCTTACTGTCTTTTTCCCCTTTATTCCCCTTTAGCTTGTTACTGCTGTGTGGCACGGGGGCTACAACTTCTACTGCCAGGACATTCACAGTGCACAGGAAGCAGATAATAAAGTGAGTCGGTCAGATTTATACCCTTTTGATGTTTATTGCTGGGGATTTTATTTTCACTTGATCATGTGTGATTGTTTTTATCACAAAGTTAATTATTCATTCTAGGACACCTAAAGTGTGTGTGTATATATATATATATATATATATATATATATATATATATATATATATATATATATATATATATATATATATATAATTTTGAGCACATTCTGTGTGTTTTCTTTGCTCTGATTTCTATGGACAAGTACCTGTAAATCCCAGCAGATAAGCTGCAGAGACAGGGAGTCAAATTAATCCGACTCATGTCATCATGATGACTCTCTTCGGTTGCCCTACTGAGCTCAGCGGAGGTGAAAACAAGGCTCCTGGTGAAATGTGCACAGCTTTGCTGTTCCGCGGTGATTCAATTGAAAGTGTTATCACTGTGTCACAGCTACAGTACACATAGTGAAATTGCTTTATGATCCTGAACTTTCAAGGGCCTTTGGTCCAGACATCACAATGTATGATAACTAGTGTCTACTGTATTTTTACCTCAATTGACATCTCTATCATCTCTGTATTGGTCTCTCCAGGAAGTTGTTCTTGTGTTTTATAATCATTAACCAGTTGTTTTTTGTTGTTTTTGCTGCGTCTCCTCTCAGATCATAAATGTCCTGTGGTGGTACTACTTCTCCAAGCTCATTGAGTTCATGGACACCTTTTTCTTCATACTACGAAAGAATAATCACCAGATCACGTTTCTTCACATCTACCACCACGCCAGCATGCCGAATATCTGGTGGTTTGTTATGAACTGGGTACCCTGCGGCCACTGTGAGTGTTTTAACATAACTTTTCCCTCCAGTGACTCAAATCACTCCAGTAACCACATTTACCATTTGGCCCCAAAGCAAGCTGAATAATTCAAATGCTTGAACGTTAAACCCATTAGCCCTAAAAACAGCTCGTTTTCCCCACAACCCTAAAGGACACTAAGTGACCCAAACACTGCTGCACTGTGTAATCTATCTTTTTGTGCTTTTTCTATTAATGTTAAGCAAAAAACAGCACAGCAGTCTGCTAGTTATGGAATAGTCAATATCCTCACATCAAAGGTCTCCTTATTAATATGCCTTTTACTATAGATTTAAAGATAATATGACACTTCAGATCCATAAGCATGTTTCATTATTCATCAGATGCTCACTATATTATTTCTGTATTACTTTACTGTTAATGGATTCTATTGATTTAACACGGACTTCGTAGTAATGGCTTCAAACGGAGCGTACCAAGAGTAGGTTAGTTATTCCCTACATGCTCATTGCGCCGCTCAACGCCAGTCATCTGTTATTACTCACAGTAGATGAATAACTCCCCGTGTCTCTGGTCTGTGTCTCTCCAGCCTACTTCGGCGCCTCCCTAAACAGTTTCGTCCACGTGTTGATGTATTCTTACTATGGTCTGTCGGCCATCCCAGCCATGCGGCCGTACCTTTGGTGGAAGAAGTACATCACACAGTTTCAGCTGGTGGGTTCAAAAACATAATGTGTATATATTTGTATATTTTATTTATACATAAATATACTGGATGTTATATTGTAGC
Organism: Chelidonichthys spinosus; assembly: GCA_029853015.1. NCBI lineage: Eukaryota > Metazoa > Chordata > Actinopteri > Perciformes > Triglidae > Chelidonichthys > Chelidonichthys spinosus. The sequence continues at coordinate 19,374,796 of CM056832.1, read as the reverse complement.
ATTATTATTACTGATGCATTAATGTGTAAGTTGCCTTTTATCTTTCATTTGAACTATTCTATATACTGTTGGGCAGTTTTATCTGCAAAATCCCCCCCAATCTCATGTAGCCTCTGAATATTATTATGTCCTAAAATCTTATTTTCTTAAAAAATAATAAAATAAGGAATAAGGAAATATAAGGAATAAGGAAAAAAGAGAGATAATCCATAGCTTTTACAGGTTTCTGTATCACTGAAAAATTAAAATATTTTCGAAAATAATTAACGGCAATGGAAATAGGTTGGAATATTCTTACTACCATACTGAAAGATTACATTATTATAGTAAATGAGTCTATGTGCAGTATGCATTGGACAATTTATTATATTTAAGAGACATATAATACGTTTTGCATGTGAACAATGTAAAGTAACTGGTAACAGCTGGCGAGTAAATGTAGTGGAGTAAATGTACAGTTTAAAAAAAGTTGAAGTCAAATGTATTTTAGCTGTTGTCCTTCTTGTTGTATGTGATGATTATCATATTCACTTGACACTGTGGAGCTGATGTTGCTATATAGATGTTGGAAGTGTCCTTGGACTATTTCCTGCAGGACCCTCTTCAGCTTTAACAGTGTGCAGGCGTTTTCACTGTCCATTAAGAGATATTTTAGGCTCTGGATCAATATGATGTTTGTATATGCTCTGTGTCACCTTCTGACTCTAGTATGTGACTGGATGATGTGCATGTGACGTCTCCCCCCACAGATCCAGTTCTTTTTAACCATGTCCCAGACGTTGTGTGCAGTCATATGGCCATGTAGCTTCCCCAAGGGATGGCTGTACTTCCAAATAGGTTACATGGTCACGCTCATTTTCCTTTTCTCAAACTTCTACATTCAGGTCAGTTGGTTTTTCTATTTTCAAACTGTCAATTAATGAGTTTAACGGATCAGTCTGGTGATATTTTATTATTTCAGCAAGTGCCAAAAAAAACCCATAAATGAGCCACACTGTTGCTGGATGTCATGTCTCTTCACTACAATGAACATGAGCACTGGGGTTTATTTTAAATTAATCTCACAAACATTGTCCATCTGCTGATGATCACTAGTGCATCAAATGTTTATTAATCCATAAACTACATAAGTAAGGTTTGCTAAAAACTACAGTGCTCAACTGTTTAAGACAATTATGTTTTTTTCTATTTATTAAACGAAATATTTGTGACCTGTTTTTAAAGATATTTAGTAAGAAGAACAGGCTTGGAGCTGAAAGGTCATCACTCATATAATATTATATAAAAATATAGGTATATGGAGGTTTGAGGCTATAATTTTGAAAATGTGATACTGATGATAATTTGCCAAATGTCATATTTTCATTGACAAAGAGCCCTTAATTTGTGTCAAAAAACTGTGACCATGCTATGTAAGCTACTGATTCGGACATTTTACAGGTGGATAACAAACATTATGACATGTCATAGTAGATATGACTCATTATGAAGTAATCTGTTGATTTTCAATGATAACATTTTGTGTAATAACACTTTATCTCTGCCTCTCTCTCTCTCTCAAGACTTACAAGAAGCACAGTGGTCCTCTCAAGAAGGATCACCAAAATGGCTCTCCTGCATCAACAAATGGACATGCAAATGGGACGCCATCTAAGGAGCACACTGCACACAAGAAACTAAGGGTGGATTGACATTTGAAAAAAAAACAACAACAAAAAACGCCACCTAATTCTCACTGTAGCGTGTTAGCTAATGCTGCTAGGAGGTATACGTATCTTCTTATCTAGAATAGTTTAGCACTCACTTGAGAAGAAATAAGCCATAGCCACATATAGCCAGAGACTTTCCATGTTTTTGCACACGTTCCTACTCATGGTATTGAATTACTAAATAAATATAGAAGAGTATTGTAGTACAGTTGCACAATATTGCCTCACCCACTTTCTCGAGGAAATTCACTCCACAAACAATCACAGTTTGATCATTCAATGATGCTTTTCACACAATAAGGTCCAAAGATGAAAGCTTCAGTTGGTTGCAGCCGAAGGTTTCATCACGTTCACTGACCTCTCCTAGGGGACGGTTTGTTGCTTACGATGGTCCTTGATGTGTATCCTGCCTGTGCTGTTGAATAATCTTAAATTCTGTCCTGCGTAATACTGTTAAGCATTAATACTGACAGGTTGTTAACAGCAGACATTTTGCTGTAGGGCATATATTTGCAGAACTGGCTCTCTTAATTTGAAATATTTCGCCATCTAACCAAAGCATAACTAAAGCATAACGCGGTGCATTTGCTAGGATTTAAATAAGTTTCCGACACACAGGGAGGGGGGCAATTGGAATGTTTTATGACCATAATATCAACTCAATTCTCCTTAGCATCCCGCATGTTATCCTTTCTTCCTGTTTGTCTCCCTTCACACTGGGCTGTGATATCTACTGTAGCTTTTATCCAGTAAATCCAATTAGAACTCGAATTCACTGAAATTAATTAAATGCTTTTTGGTAAGATTATTATCACTGTATTATTTAATGATAAACACTGAAGTATATTATATTTGCATAAGCTTTAATATATAGTCATTATTGACTTGGTAAAAGCATTTGAAAAAAATAATCTCACCACAAGGTCCATTTAGTAGATGCTCTGGAGCTTTTGATTGTCACATGATCTTCCTCAACGCATGGAGACATTTTCCTGTGGTCATGAGTCCTTAAAATGTTCAGAAATGTAAACTAAAATGTCATGACAACTAGCTAAACCCCAACCACCGAAGAAGATCATGTGATAAATGGACGTTGAGATGGAATCGTTTTGTCAATGTTTAGTTTTTGTCGAGTATTTGCATAATAGGGTGCCTTCTGGACCAGTAAATTTGGTTTCTAAAGTAGCATTTTTCATCTTGTCAGTATGCTATCACTATCATCATGTTGGTGCATTTCAAAATAACGATGTGTCAAACTTCCAGTTCAAATCCTGTGCCTGATGTTTCTGTTTTTGAAAATATAAAAATGTCCTCAACTATCATTCCTAACAGCTGACAGGGTATCTTATATTAAAGGAATAGTTGAGCGATATACTTGTACACTTGCTGTGTACTAACATGAAGACTGGAAACAAGGGGAACAGCTAGTTGGATCTGTCCAAAGCCTGTAGCCTTATATTTAGCTTACAGATATAAAATGTTTTAATCTTCCCGGCCAGCTCTCAGAAAGAAAGCTAATAAGCATATTTTCCAAAATGTCAAACTATTCTTATAAAATGTTATTTTTTATGAAAACAAACATTAACTGTGAAGAAAGCAGGTTTTAGTGATTTAACTATTTATTCCTTTGTGTTCCTAATGTTAATGTTATTTTTACGTAAACCATTGAGAAAGTAAATGCTGGTATAAAAAACAAAAGGTACAAGGATGTTTGAATTAAGATCTCTGTAAATGGGATACCCTCGCAGTGGACCACTGCTGCACTGCTCTACCATGCCGAATCCATTTAACGAGGTAATATACGGCCTTAACCACTGAATGAGCATGGTGCATTGCTCACATGTATAGGTGATTATTGTTAAATCCTGTATAATGCATACAATGGACACATTTTGTCTGCATGATGAATTTGGTCTGCAGATCAATGAACCATGTCTACACAAAATTTAATTATGGTTATATTATATCCAGCTATAAGCCTACCTGGTTACAGTTTCTTCCTTTGTACAAGGTGATAGCACTGAAGGTAACAGGGATTATTTAAGGGCTGGATTAGCATTAAATTACATCCCATTTGGTAAAGGCCAAGGAAGCATATAGGTATATAGGTATGTAATTATATAGTACATGCATTTTTATAGATTGTTAAAAAATATATATAAATAAATCTGGGGTAAATGTGGGTTAACATGTTGTGACTCATGCTTTACTCACTGTAACCCATTAAAAACAAACTGAGATCGTAAATCTACTTGTTTTCCTTCCTTAAAAACCATGTAAATGCTACAAAACAATGGAGCTCATCAACAAAAAATTAAACATCCTTGTCTCAGCATGTTCACATTTTCACTGTGAGCATGAATACATTAGCATTTAGCTCAAAGCACCACATGTTTGAGTCTAGTTTGTAAATTTGAATGAATATGTTATAAGGCAGAATTTAAAAAAAATATTATGTGGCTCTAACAAGATATGAAACAAACTTGCATCATCAAAGTAATTTATACTTATTTAGAGAAGCTTTTTTAATGACAGTATCAAAAAATATTTTACAGAATGTATCACTTGCATAGCAATAGTGCATCAATACAAGGGCGCCAAGATCTTTTATTAAATAAACTATTAATATTGCAAATTCAAATGAAACCTTTTAGTGACTATTGTTCTCTCAGTCCACTAGATGGTGCTGAGGTTCTTTGGTGCCGCCATGAGTTTATCGACGGAATTGGCAGGAAGTTTGTCGTGTTCACTGATGAACCCATTTTGCAGCTGTGAAAATCATTGAAGTGAGATTAACTGAGTGAAATCAGAATCTCATTAGATTCAACAGATGTTGACCAACTGCATGATTTGCAGCGTTTCACATTGCAATAAGATGCCGTATCGTGGTGACGCACTGTGTGCAGAGTGGATGCACTGGTATGCTATGTGTCACACACAGCTCGCATTGGACAGGACAGAGCGACTGTTGTGAGCTTTGGTGGTGTGTCTGCTGGTCAGCCACTGTGCAAACAATGCCTCACTCACTGATTTTTCAGAGACCATGGCCTGAGGGAGACGGGGAGGGTGGGTTGATGGTGTGGAGGTTCTCGCCTAAAAACAGCGGCACGGTATGGCGAGAATGTCCGTCTACTCATTACTATGTAAATGATAGGTTGGACAACTCAGGCTGGAAGGGCTTCAGTTCAGCAGCAGGATAAATCTGGGTAAGGAAAGTGAACAAGCAGTGCTTGCTCCCTGAGCAAGGCCTTTAACCCCAACCGCTCCAGTGGAGCTGCTCAGTGGCCAGCAACAGGGCTTCAGTTTTTTCCCCCAACTGAAGTAATAGAATAAAACATGTTACAAGCTCCATATTTTGAAACCATTGCAGTGAGCCGAGTTTATGATGAAACAATTAACCTCAACTTCATTGCTTTAGCTTTGTGACAGATGAGTATTCAACAAACCTGTATCAAAGGAAGGGATGTTCTGTGAGGTCATGGTAGTCCTTGAAAGCTTCATCGGAGGCATCTGGACTTGCTTTGGGTTTTTGAAGACGTTTCGCCTCTAATCCAAGAGGCGTCTCGAGTTCTGAAGAAGGAATCACCTGAAAATCAACTCAAACTTAGTCTTAAAAAAAACCCAAAACATTTTAATTCATCGTTTTCACCTCCGTTTGTTATTATCGTCACCTTTTCCGTCAACTCCTTCAAAAGCAGAAATAGATTTACTTGCCATTTGAATTTGCAAGAGGCCTTTGGAATATTTCTGAAAAACCAACTATAGTAAAGTCAACCAACCACAAATCATTTCAGCCTAATCCAATGCAACTTTCACATTCATTTTTTTCCCCACTGCAAATCCTGTTTGATCTGTCCGTGCTTGGTTCCCAGAAAATGTAATGCGTGGATTATACCCGTGTGTCCTCAGCAAGACAAATGATGCACTGTCAAAGTCTCAAAATCAAATCTGCAATGTCTTTTCCTCAGGTTGTGTAACAGGATCTCTATTATTTTTCCTATAGACATGAGTGTACATGCTGAAGAATTGTTCAATAAACCCTGAGGTCTCGCAACATTTACCCAATTCCCCTTCTATGGATGATTTGTCAATACAAGTCACTTGGTTAAAACGAATGAATCTGTAAGAGCATATTCTGTTCACCATTGTTTATTTGAGGGAGAAAGTGCACCATGAAACAAACACCATATGAACATTCACTGCTTGGGGCTGGTGGGAAAGGTTGCTAATTATTTTAGCTCTCAGCACATTATCACAATTTCTGAAATCAGAAAATAAGTAGTATTCTATTATGTAAACCTGAAACAAAGCGTTCACATGTAGGAGACGTGAGGGTTCATATATTAACAGTGTAATCCAGCTGCAGCACAAATTAAACAAGCTGAAGGATGCATTTTGTTGAATGATGGCTGAACGTTGTGCTGTGGACGTTGTGGGATCGTGTGCAGGTATCAGGCTGCTTAAAGAGGCTGATTAGAGAAAGCAGTGTAACTCTTCACACGTGCAAAGAAGAAGGGCGTGTACATGCTGTCCAGGTCGAACGCTGTGATAACCGTCTCCCCAGTCAGCCTAAAAACAGAATGCATGTCAATTTGGGACGACTAGGGAAATATTTGTGTTCTTTTCCACCATTATTGGTACACAGTTCTCTTACTTGCAAGTGAGGTGGCAGGAGTGGTGGATCCACACCAGTTTATTGAAACTCTGACGCCCCCCAGAGCTCAGATGCAGTCCCACGTGGAAGCTGCGCTCAGCCTCTGGAGGTGGGTTCCGCCTGCAGAACCGATTCCTTTGAAACTCGGTCGCTTTCTGTTAACGAATAACAGTTTACAAGCTGAGCCATAAACGGACTGTTTCACGTCTACATTCTTGAGGTGTTTACAGTGCAGGTGAGCATTCATGTGTCATTAACATGCCGCTATGACATTACTAGTAATAGGATTAATAGGAGTTATGCAACCATTTATAATTTAATTTCAGTAACACTGTAATATTGAGGAAAAGCCCTTTCTTCTGTTATCACTCTGAGGTGAAATGATAAACAGTAGTAAATAAATAAATCCACACTCATCCCAGATAAGATTTGTCTCATTTAAGTGTTCTACATTAACCTGAAAAACACTTTGTACTGCCACCGTATTTACAGTTCACTTGTACGATGAGAATATTGTACATTACATTTCTTGGATCATTTACATAAAATCTCAGGATTGCAACAGTGTAGTGTTGGAATAGAATAATATAACTACCATCTAACCAACAACTCACTGGTTTTATAATAAATCTCTTGTCCGACCAAATTCTCATTGGTTGGAAAATTCACTGAAAAGCAAAACGCTTCTAAATACATTATTTTCGGGGGACTGGAGGAATAAGGATGGGAGAGACGGGGTTATTTGTTTTGCTGCTATTCAACAATAAAGAGAAATGTAACTAACAGTTATTTAACACACCTTCCCCTCCCCCACTCGCTCAGTGTCTCGCTGCTCGTCTTCAGACCTCAGTCCAGACAATTATCTACTACTATAAAGCATAAACTTGGCAGTCGGTACCGTTGATTAATGCTTATTTATACAAGACGGGTGAGTGCAGCTATTGAAAAACAACCCTGATCAAAGTATCACTAATTGAATGGCTTTTAGTGTTATCAGATTTGGCATATTTTAATATGGTTTAATAAACAGCCTAATTGTTTTGTTTACAATTTAACTGTGGGTGCAGCAGCCACTTTGGAGCAGGTTGCCTACGTATTTACAATTGTCTCTCTAAATAAACTTGCAAATCTGAATAGATTGAGATTTTTTTAAAACACATTTACAAATATTACACACAGATTCTGAATGCAGATTTGCATATTCCTGTACACATTCACACGTCTCAGTATGCATTTAGAGATTCTTTGACACATCTTTGCTCTGCTACAATTATGGTCCCATAGCTGTAATGTATTCTCACCTCCTCCTTTTTCTTGCAGACAACAGCAAAAACTTTGGTTTGATTGTCTGTCTCCTGTGACAGACGGAAATGGCCAAGCATAACTGACTCCATTCTGTAAAACCAAACAAAAGTCAACAATCATGAAACGTGATGCCACTTAATCTGTGAAATTATGTTTATGTTGCAACTCTAGCTGAGTTTGTAGAAAACAAAGATGTACCTGATGTTCTTAGTGCGCAAGCGAGGAACAACGGACAGAGGGTCTTCAGGGGTGGTCAGCATGACAACGTTGCCGTCGGGGAAGAACCGGAGGTACCTGTGAAAACAACGTCAACACTTAGTGATATCCATACAACTCACTATCAAACTACAAGTGCTGCTTTGTGGTTGTATGTCTGCCCATTCTATTACTCTGCCAACCAGTTAAGTTGCAATTTACATCCATGTCTGTCCAAACCTCCGTCACTTCTTAATTTTATCATATTAGACATTGTATGAAATTGTCATAATGAGCATAAGCATCATGGTAAATGTGTTTTTGAGGTCACAGTGACCTTTGCCCACCAAAATATAAATCGGTTCATCTTTGAGACTAGGGGACTTTGGTCCATAATTTAAGAAAGTCCCTCCAGGCAGTAAAATAATGATGAAGTCAAACATCTACCTGTAGTACTCAACGTGATGCCAAGCTCTGTAAAACCCATCCAGCGATTCCTCTCCTTGACGAATGTATGATGTCTTGCTAATATAAACACCTGTGAAGAAAAAACGTATGGAAAGTTACCAATAAATCATGTTCATTGGATGTTCATTGTAGTAATAATAGAAAACGGATTCACAGGTACATTGGCCAGTATTAAGTTTTAGAAGCAACATCAAGATTGGTCTAATGTTATTTTCATTGATAATATTTGAGACTTTGGCTTTCAAACTGGGGTGCATCTTTAACATTATATTCATTTGTGTTTGCTAAAGTTAACACTACATTTGGTGTTGTCCAGCATTCATGCTCCAATAACATTGCTGTAGACCTCTTCCCACTGTAGGGGGCAACAGTGTGCACCATGTTAAGAGTAAACAAGTGTTTCGTTACAAAACGGTATATTTTTATGAGCTGATATGCGTTATCAGTACTGGTCTCATAAACTATGACACAACAAATGTATAACGAATATAATACTTGTAAATCCCCCCACTGTGGGACTAATAAGGGATTCTCTTATCTTATCTTTTACTTAATTACCATCAAAACGGACTCGAGGCCTTTGCAGAAACATGTCCCTCCAGGATGTGAAGGGTACAACTTTGGTGCAGTTCCGTCCCCACACTCTCAAACAGGCCGAATGCCAAATCTCTGGGTCCCTGTAGAGAAATAAACGATTGAATAAATCTATAACACGCACATAGAATTCACTTTAAATTACAGCAAGAAAGTGAGATCCTTAATTGCCCAATGTCAAATCTGCATGTTTGAGGGGTCAAACCTGAAGCAAGCTGTTGACAAACAAGCTGTCACACATGTGATCTGTTATGACAGAGGGGCTGACCTTGCACAAATGTAAAACCCACGGCAAACCAAAGAGAGCTGCTCCAGGGCTCGCATGTCTAGATCACTCGACACAACCCAACGGAAAATGTACATCAGGATTTCACGCGGCAAGCCTGTGGTTAAAAAAAAGAAGAAGAAAAAAAAAAAAGAGGAAACAAATGAGTTACAATACATACGAGTCAATAAAGATGTGAGACATGTGTATAATCTTAAGAAAAATACACATTTTACTTGAAATGTGCATCTGAGTCAAATCCAATTCAGGAGTGCAGATCTTTGGAAAGGAGCTCTCCAGTGTGAGCTCCTGCTCAAAGTAGACCAGTAGATCCTCGATTTCACCATCAACATCATTGCCCACCATGCTGCAATAAAAACACATGTTCGCACTTAGATGTGAGGAGATCCCTTTCTCTCATACAAGCCTGTGAACCACTTTATTTGCTGTTGGTGTTAAAAGGTCAGCACACATGATCCATCCTGGCTCCATGACACAACTCACAATGGTTTCTCCACTAAAAAGATTACTTGTTTTAGTATAATAACCACTTAGTTGATATGGCAGAAGATTAAAGTTCTCTCAGTTGCAAAGATACTTTACCTTGATGACTACAGAAGGAGGTGCTAAATTAATGTTTTCATGAGGTGATTAAGAAATAGTTTGTGTAAGACATTGTCTGCCATGGATACTAAAAAATAGGGGTGTAACGGTACATGTATTTGTATTGAACCGTTTCGGTACAGGGTGCTCGGTTCGGAACGGAGGCGTACCGAACGAGTTTCCATACGGACATATTAAGTAGAGGACCGCATGTGTGGAGGATGCTGCAGCCGCACATGCAGCTACTTTATGCTAATCAGAGGCACCGGGCTCGACTCGCTGCCTCGGGAACGCTCGCAAAAATCTGTTGTTTGAAGGAGAGCGCCTGTCAATCATCCTCTAGTGGCAACTCAGCAAGCGTGCAATACTGGGAAGCGGCGCGTCCACTCGCGTTTAAAATCGCCCCTGTGGACACGTACCTTAATGCCGCTAGCGTTGGCAACAAGCCAGAGTTGGAGGACCCTCCCGCGACATTAAGGTCTCCCGTTTGGGAACACTTTTGCTTCCCGGTGAGATACAAACAGGGACAAAGTGAGGTTGATAAAACCAAAGCGGTTTGCCGACATTGTTCACGTGAGGTCGGGTATATTTCTGGCAACACGTCAAACCTGTTGACGCATTTGAAACGGCACCACCCCCACGTGAACATCGCTACGAGGAGAAAGACGAGCGTAACGTTAGTGCAAACATAGCTCCCCACCGCGTTTAAACCGCCTCTCCTTGCCCTGTTCAATTTTGCACCATCAGATGGAGAAAATATTTGTTTTTAAAGAAACAGTCTGTTATTTTTATTTTTTAAATAAATATTTTAAATACTTGTATTTATATTTTTGAGCAGCATTCTGGCTCCAGTGCATGTTCCTACTGTTAAAAGCACAAAAGTAATAAACAACTAGCACATTTATATTTTGCATTTTGTTTTCTTACTGTACCGAAAATGAACCGAACCGTGACCTCAAAACCGAGGTACGTACCGAACCGAGATTTTTGTGTACCTTTACACCCCTACTAAAAAATGTTGGAAGGTTTAAGCCGTATGAAATCAGAAAAATGCCTCTTTTAAATCACATTGGTATTTTGCATCAATTTAACTATATATTAACTAACTGCTAGTTCACTGAGACTCAAAAACACATTCAAATTTAAGTTTCAAGAGATCATAATTTAAAAAGACAGCATATTGAAACATTGCAAACTTAGATTTGGTAATATCCTAAAATGAAAAGCATCTTACTAGTCTGCATCAGGAGGACGGCTGTAGTTGATTTTAAACTCAATGTCAGGCACAAGCTGCATAGCCATGCGATAGAACTTGATAGCTGCAAAGAAAGAAACATGCAAAATAATACATTTAGGAGAAATAAATCTGAAATTCTCAAGCAATCCAATCGGTGGATTAATCCTGCTCAATTACCGTCAATGGCAATAACATCTGAACTGTTGAAATCTTGAATCTAATATAATATAACTAGTATTTTCCACAAGCTTACTCTGAATTAAATATTGCATTTCTGTTAGTTCATAAAAACTGCATTTTTGTGATAAACCCCACATTTCATCCTTCCACTGGGGACATTGATCACCATATATCCTACATTGTAAATTTCCCCGTCGCGGGACTAATAAAGGATTATCTTATCTTACATACCCTCATAGACAGCTCCATTCTGCTCTTCCTGAACAGCCCTCAAAAACAACTCTGTAGCCTGAAGGACAAAAATCCACTCAACATCAGTGTACGTTTCAGTGAAAGCACTCTGCAATAAATCCAGAAATAATTTCACAACTTACTTTCTCCTCACGGGCAATATCTTGTTTCCTCTTCAGACCTTTTGCTCGCAGTCGGCCACTCAATCCACTCGCTCCAGAGCTCAGGTTGAGCTCAGACATCCACTGAGCTCTGAATGCGTTGAGCTCGTGCTGCTGATTAAGTGAAGAAGTTTTTAAGTGCCAAAAAAAGTCCTGGGTTTCTAGCTTCTCAGTCTAATCATACCAGAAGGATTTCTCAATAAATATTACTGAATCAGAACCACTTATTTCATTATTTTACGAAACAAATCATAAAATACCATGGTATAGGTATAGGTGGGTAGAAGATATGATGTTTCTTGTTGTACTTAAATAATGACAGTATTCTGTGAAATATGAAGTGAGTGGTTTCAACCTGCCCAAGCCAATCCAAACATTTACTGACAAAAGACCACTGAGCTACCAGTGTTGGAAACATGCTGTATTTGTATTGCGCATGATTGACTTGTGTGACAGTTTCACCCAATATATTCATTGAACTTTCGGTTGACATCGAGAAGCGCTAGTTGCTTTTACATGCTTTTATAAGGCAGCACCCTGTTAACGGTGCAGTGGAGCAACGGACAGAAATAACAAGAAGACAGGAACAGATGGCGTCAAATAACAAGATGGCAGAGCAAAGACATTAAGTGATGCAGTTAACCATTATTGCAGTCAATAATTCAGTGAGAAGAGAACATATCAATTGTTTACTGTATATACAAGATTCCTCACCTGAAGGTTTGGGTCATCGGAACCTTCATCTTCATCCTCGATAGTACCTCCCATATCTGTATTTTCTTCAGCCTGTACAAGGAAGAAGTGAAATTCATCACAGGAGCTGATTATTTGTCCTCAAAACCTGTTACTACTGTGGTTGTGGATTTGTTTAGATTTTGGGTGTGCTACTTCTGGCATAAGACCATGGTTCCCAGGTGAAATCAGGCCACTATAAAAAGCTACAGGGGACTGCAAATGCCAGAGCAGGATATAGTATTACATTTTCGAATTTTCAAACTTAACAGCATAACCTTGTGGAGAAATGATGGGGCTGTCTTTTTGTTTGTTTTCTTCTGTGTTAGTTAGATAGGTTTATAACTGCAATGTCTTTCATTGCTTTCGTGAAGCGGTTGTATTCCCTGTTTTGGGATCTGGAAGTCTGATGCTGGCATAATTAGCAGATAAATTGATTTGTACAAAAACATATTTTTTTCTAAAGCATTATATGCAAACTATTTGCTGGTTTCAGCTTCTCAAACGTAAGGATGTGCTGCTTTTCTTTGTTTTATATCATCATAAGTAGAGCTTAACCATTATATAGGTGCAAATTCTGGTCGGTAACTAAAAAGAAATTGCAGGACAGAGATGCAGAAGGTTTGAACACAAAAACAACAAAAAGGATATGTCTTAAGATTTTGTTTATGGTTTGAAAACGTAATCACTTAATTAATGGGTCTGGGCTGTTCTAGAGAGTTGCATTTCAGCTCTGTGGAATCCTTATATCTCACTATTTTCTAACATTTTACAAGGTAAATTCACTGTTGTTGAGCTGTAGCTTTATCTCGATCTAGTCAGACTGTGATGACACCACTCCTCCTGTCAGGGCCACAAATATAGTGCCTATTACTTTTATTTGTTAATGTTTCTAATGTCAAGTTTTGTTTTCATGGAAAATAGTGCCCATTACTTTTATTTTTAACATTTCTAATGTCAAGTTTTGTGTCCCACAAACTACTTAAGTTACAAACCTCGCGTCAGCGTTAGTCTAAAACGACGGGTTCACGCCCCCCCCGTGTAGGTTCATGCTAACGACCGATAAGGAAAATTAAAACTGTTAAGCTCTCGTGTCAATTTTTATTAATTTTATGGGGGTAAAGTCGCAGAATTCTGGTTATAAAAGTGTTGTTTGGTACCGAGTTAACCCCCAGAAGAGACACGTCGTGAACAGCAGCAACTGAACTGACGTTAACGTCGCAGATAATGGTATCCAGGTGACGTTGGCTACGTTAGCTAGCTAGTTAGCTAGGTGGCTACACACGTTTCTCTCCGAATAACTCGTAAAAGCACGGTGACCCACCATGACAGCTCGGCTCGCAGGTCTCCTTCTCTATCGTCACAAGCGGTCGACACTAGCGCTTACAGTTCACGGTCGGAGAAACGGACAACACAACGGACATATTTACGAGCTCGCAGGAACGCAGCCATTCCGCTGAACGGCTCGAGCCCTCGGTGATACAGGAAGTCAGGAAGTGTGGCGAAGTTGGAAAAGAGACGGAGAAGCAGGTTGATTCCATATATGGAAGACGACAGCTGACGTATTCATCCAGAAATACATTAAAACATACATTGGTGAGATACGTCAATCGATAAATATTCGAATTAATAAACAAAATAAGGTATATATTATATGTATAATTAAATAATTGTTTTTACTTAAATTAACTTAGTTTAACAAATGTAACAATGTCAATTCTAACTCGTGAGACTGACTAGGAAACATACTGCCAGGCAATAAAACTAAACCTTTATTTCTGTAGGGAAAGACCCCTGAAGGTTCCAAGAAGGTTAAATAGTACAGCTGAAGTGGACTTTTTTTTTAATCAGCATCATCCTTATTATTTTATAGTAGTAATAATGGTATAACAAATGGGGCTGCAATTCAAAATTATTGATTCCTTTGTCAATTATTATCTCAATTAGTAATTTGGTCTACAATATGACGGGAAATGTATGCAAATTGATCGTCAAAAGTCCCCGGGTGACAAGCCAACACAGAGGTGAAATCTGTTCATGATTAAGCTGTAATAGTAGTCTAGTTGTAGTAATACACAATCATGTTAGATGTTACTTCAAAATCTGCCAACCATTCTAAGACATTACATGAGATAGATAAGATAAGATAGTCCTTTATTTGTCCCGCAGTGGGGGAATTTACAGCGTTACAGCAGCAAGACAGTAGAAAAATAAGGATTGTAAATAATTAACATGCATTGACAAGAAAAGTACAATATAAAAAATAAATTAAGTTAACACTAAAGAAAGTTAAATAAAGTATAATGTATAATGTAAATAATAGACAATTTCCAGAATAAATACAGTATGGACTAGATATTTACATTAAAGACAGATTGAGCATGAGATGTTATGTTTGTATTTCACTTGTGTAAAATAACCGTATTGAATGTGACCCTATCTACATACTTGACACAATATTTGGTTAAATCAAAAATGTGACATTTACAGTGACATTTCTAATCACAGAATCTGATGGGTCACCAAATCCAGTGTAACACCCGACGCTCCACATTTATCTTTCATTCATTCAACTGAAGAATGCAATAACAGGCCTACCTCAGCAATGAGCAGCTCCATGGGTTTAGTAGCTCTATACCTGCAAAGCTTTATCAGAAGGCTGTTAACCTTTAATCTCATGAATTTTATACAATGTTGGAATTCTCACCAAAGAACTGACCCCCACCGCCCAAACTGGTTAAGCAACTTTTTAAAACTTTAACCAAATCGCAAACATCCAAAAACAACAGGCAGCAATTGTAAACCTTGGATGAAAGAAAATTATATTCCTATTTGTTTAGTTTATTTAAGTACACTGCATAACTATACATCCATTATGACATTGCGTCTGTACACTTTTTCCCAACACTGGTGTGCTCATTACACCACCCAACCTGAGAAAAAGTAGAGCAGACAGTTTTATCACACACAAAACACGCTTCCATTAGAAAAAAAATTCTTCCCTGCCAAAGTGAGATTGGGGGCAAACATTAACTAAGCAACAATCATTACGTGCAATATAATGAACATTATGTGCAATAAGACAATCATAGGTGCAATATACAATGCTGCACTGATATGTACAGCTTTCTTCTTTTTAACTTGTGGCATTACACTTGTGTATTGTGTATTGTTTGTATTTTTTAATGTTATTTATTTATACTGAGTGGTGTAGGCCTATTTATGCCTTGAATTTTGAATTTTGTTTTGCTTCAGGGTCCTGAAAACAAGTTTGACTTGCACCGTCTGCTTCACTTTCGGATGGTGATTTGAGCAGAGAAGAAGAATGCGATACAAGAGCATACATGCCGGGTTGGGGTTAGGTTGAGGGTTGTTGTTAGGGTTAGGGTTAGGTTTATTTACATTTATATTAAAACAATCTCAAATTTTCTCGGGGAGGACCCCCAGACCCCCCGCCTAAACAGCCCCCCCCCTGTATCAAATATCAATTGCTGCTGACGCCCCTGCATGCCTGGTCACTTCCGGGTTTGCTTTGCACCGAGAAATCTTTTTCCCCCTTTGTGGTATTTTTAAAATAATATCGGTCTTGTTTTAACATCTCACTGTCATGAACAACACGTACACTTGATTTTGCTGCCTTTTGTATGTTTTTAGAACTATTATGAGTTTGAGAATCACTGTTTAGCGTTTATTTTAATATCACTTGGGCGCAGTGTGCGGACTAAAGGAACGGAAAGAGACGAGAGAATATATACAGGATTCTGCTGTAAATAGTCATCGATTGTATGCTGCATACACTGAAGGTGTGCAGACGTCGGAGAAAGGGATACGGTGATTTCTTCCATTTCGTTTCGTATCGTTGTTGCGGGCGGAAGCAGTGCTGTGATTTGTTGTAACGGGACCACAAGCAGTCTTTTTTACAGACAACGCGAGATTATGATGAGCTCTCATACGAAAGGGGCCTAACGCTGTATGGAATTGTACCTCTGCTGTGTTATTAGACTCACTGGATGCGGGTGGCATTATCCCGTCGACTTGGCCATTTGTTGAACGTCGCCCACTTCACGCCTGGCAATGTGTTGTTGTCGATGTGACGCGAGGAGGGTGAGTGATGTCTGTTGCTGCTCATTTTAAGTGAAGAGACCATTCAGTCCAAACAGGCCAGTGGGTTTTTTCTCTCCCTCTAAAGCGCTATATTGTTGTTGTCAGCTGGACCACCAGCAGCATCACAGCACAAGTTGTTGTTTTTAACCATTAACTGCACACGGTTATTCGTTCAAATCTCCACCTCACAGTATGAAACCGAATCAACTCATTTCAGTGCGAATTGTGATCTAAATGTTCGTTACGTTCAAGTCAGCAGTTAATTTAAACAAGGAATTCAACAGCTAGCTTGTAAAGGTTAGCTGTTAGCTACATTGTGGGGGGAAATAACATGAAAATAGTATGCTAACATGCCGATGAAGGATGTAACCGAACGTTAGCTGTTTATGATAGGCTAGCTATATTAGCAATCTAATGATAAACGATATTTCTACTGATATGTGACTATTAACGTTCCTATACTAACGTTAGCTACTTAAAAAGGACCACTTCGCCATTTTTTCATCCATTTCTCATTTTCATTATCTTCTTTCTACGAAGATGTCATCGGGTGACACTCGTGTAAGTTGCTATATACACAGTTTGTCTTGTGAATGAACAGCTTGTGATCAATTGGCCAAGGCAGGTCGTGCTTGTTTTATAAAAGGGTCATGCACACTGTAATTCATACAACTACATAATAACCAAATATTTTTTGTTGTCATTATTCTCTCACCTTCTCTACTAGAAGGAGGCAAATCCATGAAACCATGAGTCCTCCAGCTCTGCCTGTGGTCATCTGCTGTTGTCACAGGAAAGTCTGGTTGCATTCACCAGCAGGAGTTGAACACATCTCTATTTTCCACCCAATTATTATCTCCCCCCCGGATGCTATGGAAGGACAAGCATCATGAATAGATACACGACCATCAGACAGCTCGGGGATGGCACATACGGCTCAGTCGTCCTTGGCCGCAGTCTGGAATCCGGAGAGCTGGTTGCCATAAAGAAGTGAGTATCTGCGGAAAAATTATGAGCGTCTGCAGATTTTGTCTTTCTGCAATTTGTTGCCATTTAAAACAAGTAAGTCAACAGGAAATCTGTTTTCCAGAATGAAAAGAAAATTCTACTCCTGGGAAGAATGCATGAACCTTCGTGAGGTCAAGGTGAGTTGATCTTTTCTATATTTATTCTCCACAAACATTTTATGGAGTTTTTGTCTCCATTCTCCAATTTTGGGTGTGAAATGTCACCACACGATACTGTATTACTACAGCTAAATAAGAAATACAGGTAATCATTGCTGTATATCATTTCCTTCACAAGATGTGGGCTGCATTTCTCTCAGCCTTTTCATCAATATGTACATATATCAAGAAACATCAAATGGCACATATTAAATATGACATGTCATTTTATGCTCTTTTGATTCCCTGTTTTGGTGCATATCCTGTGACTCTATTTTTCTGTTCAAACCAATTCAGTGTGTTGCTGTCTAAATTTTCTCACAGCTCAAAGTCACACACCGGCTCTAAAAGTTGAAGGTGATTGTTGTGTGCTGTTGGTTTTGAGCTCTGGTTCCCATCCCTGGCTTATACTACCCTTCCTAGAGCTTGATCTTAACGCAGCAAAACATATAGAACACGCTAGTCCTTAGAGTTCTGCTAATTGGATCATAATTACAGCATGTCACACCATGTCACAAAAAACTCAAAACCCCATTACAGCTTTGCCCCCAGACTAAAATGTGATAATAATCATAATAGTGCATGGGAAACGTCTATATTTATCAATCATGCTTTCTATTCCCCCTTTTTAAATTGTAAATTTAAATCATACATTTGCAGAATTTACCCCCAAACTCCATTGTGTTCTTACGCTAGCCATGTTTTAACATGAAGGTTTTGGTTCATGGTTGTAGGGCGTGCTTTTGAGTGTGCTGCAATGACCTGTGTGTAATGTTCGGCATGATTACATTTACTTTCTTTTTGTTTATACATTCTACCTCTCATGTTTCTTTTATTCTTTCAGTCTTTAAAGAAACTCAACCATGCCAATGTGATCAAACTTAAGGAAGTAATTCGAGAAAATGATCACTTGTACTTTATATTTGAGTACATGAAGGAAAACCTATACCAGCTAATGAAAGACAGGTGCGTATATTTATTACTTGTCACATCATTAATCCCACATTTAAGACGATATATTATAAATATACAGTTTCAGTTTCTCAACCATGAGTTCTCTAACTTTTTGTTTCTTCACGCAGGACTCGATTGTTTCCTGAATCTGCTGTGAGAAATATTATGTTTCAGATACTACAGGGACTCACGTTCATTCATAAACATGGTATTGCCTGTTTACGTCTCCAGGATGCCTTTTCAATGCAGCATATGTGCCATTCGAGTCAAGGTGGTGACGCAGTGTGCCTTTTTGTTAGGGTTTTTTCACAGGGACATGAAACCGGAGAATCTTCTGTGCATGGGCCCAGAGCTGGTGAAAATAGCCGACTTTGGGCTTGCCCGTGAAATCAGATCTCGTCCACCATACACAGACTACGTCTCGACCAGATGGTGAGTTTATTTTAGAGTAAATGTAATGCACTGTGTTTGGTGGTTTCAAGCACTCAAATCCAATTACTCTCTCTTTTACGACCAGGTACAGAGCCCCAGAGGTGCTCCTCAGATCTACATCCTACAATTCACCCATAGACCAGTGGGCAGTTGGCTGCATAATGGCAGAGCTCTATACACTCAGGCCTCTTTTTCCGGGCTCCAGCGAAGTCGACACCATATTTAAAGTTTGCCAAGTCTTGGGGACGCCTAAGAAGGTAAAGTTATTCACGTGTGTGCAGCAGAATTACAAAAGGCCTAATTACACTAATGCATCTTGATGCACGTCACCCAGACCAAAACCACTTTTGTTCATCTCCAAGTAACATTAGTAATATGAAGTAGAAATATGTATGTCTTGTTAAATATGATGTGTAAATATGTGCCTTCTCCCTCTAGAATGATTGGCCAGAAGGTTTCCATCTGGCAAGTGCTATGAATTTCCGTTGGCCTCAGTGTGTTCCCAGTAATCTGACAACATTGATCCCAAATGCCAGTCCTGAAGCCATTCATCTGATGACAGACCTGCTCCAGTGGGATCCCAAAAAGAGACCAGCTTCTGCCCAGGTAGCGTCTGACCTATACTTCCTGACCTCTTCATAGCTAAACATACAGAATGAAAACTGATGTTGTTTTGTTTAAATCCTGATATCTTTCCAGGCTCTCAGGTACTCTTACTTCCACGTGGGCCAGGCTTTGGGCACTCCCCAGCAGATCCTGGAGCAGGGCAGACCTCAGCCAGGCCATGCCCCACTGCAGGCTCCTTTACAGTCGCAACAGACGCTGCAGCAGCAACCCCTGCTGCTCAAGCCTGTCCCCCCCACCCAGCCTCCACCTCCAAACCAACACTGTTCCCCCTCCAGGCCTCTCCAGCAGATCCAGCCCTCCTCTGCATCTGCAGCTGCCCAGGCGGCAGCGTACCAACGGCACACAGAGCTGGTGCGAGAGCAGCAACCGAAGCACATCCTGAAGCAGGAACAGAACGGAGGAACACCGCAGAGCCATCTCCCTTACATTGTTGACAAATGTCTCCAGAGCAAGGTGAGGCTGGAAACCTTATTTGTGTATGAACAATATATCTGTTGCTATTATTTATTATCCTGAAACTGCAAGTATTCATTCTTTATTTCTTCCAAAAATGTATGAAAGCATTTTCATATAAATGTAGCCGTTAAACCTTGGGCTAGCAATCCTGTAAACCTGGCCTCTTATACATTCATGAAATGGCTGATCTACTGACTACATCAAGTGGACTGTTACTTTGCTTCACTACACTATAGTAAATACCTTAAAATGAAAGTAAAGGGAGGATGACAGCCATAATATCTAGACAAATTTACCAACAAAACTTGTTTCTTACATAGGAAAATATTCCTCACATATATGGTTGATGTTGTTCTTTTAGCAAACAAGACAGGAGTCCGAAAAGGCCAACCTACTGAGCTATCAGGTGAAACCTAAAGGAGGGCGGCGGCGCTGGGGCCACGGCACAGGACACCTTAAGGGGGATGACTGGGACGACTATGAAGACACCGATCTGACATCCATAAGTGTTCTTGGAAAAAGCAACTACTCCACAGAGAAGCCGAGGCAGGGGGAGGACGCACTGAGCAGGTGAGGCTACAATCTGTCGTCACATGGTACCGTTTACCAGGGGCAGAGTCCGTAGCATCTGCAGTATAATGATGTATAGACAAAATACGCAAGAACCACTATAACCACAAGTCGCACTAACAACTCAACACGACCTTTGTCTCATTGAATGCACTCTGTGTTTCAGATATGGAAATGTTCTGGATTACAGTCGACCCAGTGGAAAGGAAGATGCACCTTTAAACCTGAACAAGAGTACAGCCTACCAGGAGCCATCGAGAACTGCTTCTGCCAAACAACATTACTTGAGGCAGTCAAGATATTTACCTGGTAATATATATTCAAGGACTCTCCTTTAGTAAAGTTAGTGGGGCTGAATATCATTTGTGTCTTCAGGTTTTGCACACCTTATCTAAATCTTAATTTGTTTGTAAAGAGCCAGTGTGAACATGAACCGGATGCAGGTCCCCCCCTTTTTCTGATTTATCTATAATCTTCCTTGAAAAATGTATCTGAAAATCTCTTCCCGTCTCCCTCAGGAATTAGCACAAAGAAGAATGTGGCCATAAATGCCAGTAAAGACTTCACCGGAAGCCATCTTTGGGGCAACAGTAGTATTCCATTTGGAGGGACTCTGCCAAGCAGAGGCACTCATGGTAATCTCTCAAGACACGTTTCCAACTTCACTGTAATCTTTACAAAAGTGTTGTTACACGACGTTCAAATGAATGGACCCGTGTTTTCTGTTTTAAATATCAGGTACAAACACATTCCCGGGGGGATACATGCCGTCGTTTTACAAAAAAGACGTTGGTTCCGCCGGGCACAGAAGGCACCAGGGTCCATCAGTGGAATCAACTGCATCAAGTGAGGATGAATATCAGAGCCTTCCTGTAGTATTCAGCTATCTAACTTGTATGAACTGTAATGGTGCCAAGCCATCTAATAATGCTGCTTTTTAAATCTTTGATGCTATTTTAGATTATGCAACATGGCAGTCTGGCCGGAGTCCGATGAACACCTCTACCAACATGCCATTGGCCAACAAGAGCACCCCCGTTCTGCTGCCTCGCCCGTCGTTACCGAGCATCCACGGGCGAACAGACTGGTCTGCCAAATATGGACACCGCTAGTGCCCCACCTGGAGCTCTGATACGTGCTCCTAAGAACTCTTTCACCTCCAAAGAGTAGGCCTAGTTGTTTTGTAATCGAAATCTGTGCATACATCTGACACAGCAATAATTATGTTTTTCATCATATGTACTATGGATATTGTGAGTTGTAAAATATCATAAGTGTATGTGTATATTTAAATGCAGCCAAACCAGAATTTGAGGCCAGAATTGCTCCGCTTTGTATTATTATGTGTTACTGTAACAAAGCTAATGTTCTACAGAGGTTACAACCTCAGTGTTGCGTCAGATTATCATTGAATGTTCACCAAACTGTATACATAATATGCATATTTTATGAAATTTTCACTGTGACTTGTTTTTGGCTGCAAGTAATGCCTGTGTACAGTTCAGTCATTTTTTTTTATATTCCTGCTGTTTTAGTTTTATGATGGTAGCCTTGTCAAACAGGTAACTATGATTTGTGTATCATATGTTTCTAATGACATTGAAGGCCCTGGTTTAATTTCAGTCATTTTAATACAATGCAAATTGTTGCCATGCTGCTCAAAATTGTTTGTTTCTAAAGTGAAATGATTAACACATTACCCCTCTAGGCCAAAATGAGTGTGTTTTATTGATTGTTGAGTATAATTAAACTTTTGACTGCGGATGTACAGTAGGTATGTTAAACGTGTGTAATTTGTCATGAAACTAAAATTAGTATTCAGATTTGACTAAAGTAGAAGCAGTAATTCATCAAAGGGAGTGAGTGCCCTCATGGCATAAGAGAGGTTCAACACAACCGTTTTCTATCACGGTGTGGAAATCCGACCTGACGTGTAACGTTCGGCCGTGATTCGCACGTCTTGTTTTTAAACGTAAAATTGTGTAAATTACGTTGATAATTCATCACGTACGGAAGAAATATCGACCGAACGCGGCCAGTTAGTATTTTTTCCCATGATGTCTAGCAGCAACATGTTAATGAGCCGCGTTTGTATTGGCTACAACCAACCAATCACAGTCATCTGAAGTTCACTCCACCTTTTATCATTTTGTTGCCAATTATAATGTTATATAACGGTAACACTTGCTTACTGGTCACTTCATTCCTCCTTGTATCTCCGCTGCAGGTGGGCTGCTGCACACAGGTATGATTCACCGCGTTTACGGAAGTGCGTTTGTGTTCAGCAGTGTGTGATATTTACTGTGTGTCTTTTTTTTAGTTTTAGTCATCTCTCACACTTTCAAAAACGTTAAATATGGACGGGAAAGTTGTGCTGCACTACTTCGACGGGAGAGGGAAAATGGAGTCAATCCGCTGGCTTTTGGCCGCTGCGGACGTTCAGGTAAATTAGTTAGTAGTAATTAGTTGCTGCTTTAAACCCAAATTATGCTTCCGCGTTGACACAACGCAAGGGCTTGCGGACCCCTTACATCCTTTCTGCTGTTTAACCTGAATGTGCCCTAAATGTGTTCCTTCATCTCATGTTTACAGTTTGACGAGGTCTATCTGAAAACTCATGAGCAGTATCAACAACTCCTCAGTGGTAAGTTGCTGTTTAAACAGACCTTTAAATAAAATAATAAAACTCAGTCTGGACGTACAGGCAGGGATGTACTGGGACAAACATCCGTCGGGATGGAGCGGCTTTTTACTATAAATAGTAAAAATAATAAACTTCAATATGTTGCTGTATTTATATACAAAGACATTAACAAAATAAAAACACAAACAAATACAAAACATGTAATTATGCTCTCTAACGGTTCCATTCTTGGCCTTTCAACTAAGAAACATGTCTTTTGCGCATTTTGCCGCATCTGGTTACGATTTTTTTTTTCTTGTTAATCTATCCTCACCGCGCCACCCATTTCTTTGTCATCTCCATCACCCTTTTCTGATTATTCTTTCGTTTTGTGTAACTTGAATGGTAAGTAAGTGATCCGGCCGGGGTCAGGCTGAGCCAATCAGATTGAACAAAAAGTGGAACAGTCCAAGTTTGGAAGGGCAATTCGCATTGATGTATTGTATTTGAAATGCATTTTTCATTCAATGAATCTCAGAGTGCTTACATTAAAATAATGAAGATAATAAAATAAGCATAAAGGCATAAAAAAACTTGTTTACTCTGCAGATGGAGATCTCATGTTTCAACAGGTTCCAATGGTGGAAATCGATGGCATGAAACTTGTCCAGACGAAAGCAATCTTGCACTACATCGCAGAGAAGTACAATCTTCATGGAGCAAATCCCAAAGACCGTGTCATGTATGGTGCCTTAGTTTCAAAGCGTATGTTCTATAACATGGGATGTTAGTGGATGAATGTGTGTGACTGTAGATATGCTTTCCTCCAGGATCAACATGTACTCAGAGGGATTGATGGATCTCATGGAAATGATAATTATGTTGACCTTCAAAGAAGACACAAAAACACAACTGGACACCATTCAAACTAAAGCAAAAGGCCGCTACCTTCCTGTGTTTGACAAGGTACCACCTCGCTTACTGTACATATATGAAATGGTGAATAGATGGTGAATCAATCAGTTGATTATATACGATAACTAAACAAGATATTGTGTGTCTTTGACAAACATAAGGCGCTTGCTGGACCCATATACCTTGTGGGAGGTAAGCTAAGCTTTGCAGACATACAGCTGCTGGAATGCACCCTGATGTTGGAGGAGAAATTCCCTGGAGTCCTTGCAGAGTTTTCCAACATTAAGGTAAATGTTTAAAAGTGACATTCTGCATAAGGCCGGGTTGCAAAGGATCAAAAACGGTAATAAAGAAAGATAACTTGTTCCTAAATCTTAATGTAGGGTCAATAATTATAACAACAACAAAAAACGTACCAGATGGTGTGTTTTTTAAGGATGCCTTTCTGCATTTCCCTCCAGTCTTTCCAGGGCAGGATGACTCGGATTCCTGCTATCAGCAGGTTCCTGCAGCCCGGCAGCAGCAGGAAGCCTCAGCAGGATGAAAACTTCAAGAAGACTGTGATGGATGTGTTCAAATTATCATAAACGTTTGCACATTTCTCACACAGGCGGTGCAACTGATTAATCATGCGAGGTACTGGATGTACGACACGTGAATCAATTATGTTTGGCTTATGTTGAGATGAATACTGTCACAAATCTAACTGACTAGAATCTACCTTTACACTGTTCAGGACCATAACACAGAAAGAAGTTGACTGAGTTGAGTTATTTCACTCTGACCCCCCTCCCCCATTTCCATAACTTACATACATTAAAGGTTTCATTGTTTAACAATAGTCCTCAAAGTGTAAATCAATGCATTCTTCCAGCAAAATAAGCCACTATGAACTGTAGACAATGTGACCACATGCCGCCGTGAGCAGCAGCTCCAGCAGACCGCCTCCATGCAGTCACCTGGTGGAGAAGAGCCACTGTGGCCCCCGGTGAGAGAGCTGAGGACCAACTCCTCCAAAGAGAAGGCACACACTTCCAAAAATCAGTTGGCATTTAAACACAGTCTACATAGTTTTCCTGATGAGTTACAGTCGGATTTTTGTCAGAATGAAAATATCTATAAAATGGCTGACAAGAGTCATTTAAGAACAAGAACGGTTGACTAAACCATTAAAAAAAAATACAATTATGATGTATTTAGGCTAAAAAAAGAAGGAAAAATGAGTTTCTTTGCTGTCATCTGGGCTGGAATTTAACAGGTATTACTCAACTTTAAATGTATAACATCATGGTAAATACACCAGGTTTGGGCAATTATTGATTTTTTAAGGTTAAAGCAATATTTATTGGTAGAACACTTTCATTTTTAAGCAAGCATTCATCCATATGAGCTCACTTTGGAATCTGCCAGTGTTCAATCTCAATAGGTGTTGGTAATTAATACCCTTTTATATATGCATATATGAGTGTTTTATAGCTACATTCATTATCAGTATATAAAAAAGTGATGTCATATGAATTCATACGGTAAACAATGCAGCTGGTGTCATGTTTATGAGCCCCTCTGCATGCTACTTATTAATTTGTACTGATGTAACACATAACTTTAAATGAGTGCATAAACCTGACATGAGACTTGGCAGTGGTCCCCAACCACCAGTCCACAGACCGGCACCGGTCCACAGAGAAAAAAATCACTATATATGTAATACAACACTCAAATTTACCTATTCCCAGCAAGCTAATGGGACTCAAACCACACTACAAAACACATACAAGATGGCTACTCTATTTTACTTCCCCCTCATTGACATGGCAGAAAACCCCACATAGAAAATAGAAAATTGCCCAGTAAATGAAACAGTTAGGAGACACACTAAAACCTAAGAAGTATGGGAATAACAGTGGTTGGCTCCTCTAAAAGCCCTTGCTTGTTGCAGGTGACTGGAATCTATAGAAAAGTCTTTATTTTGTAAAAGGGCTAAAGAACCCATTTAAAGACACCTCTGTTCTGCTTTTAGCCTACCTTGGTTCTTGGCTGATGTGCATATAATGCAATCACTCCAAGCAATTAGAATCCCTCACGAACATGCAGAATCTAGAAAAACAAATGCTTTTAATAATTCATTTTGATATGATTTCATTGTTGTACATTTTAATAATTGAATTCATGCTTTTAGACATATTTAAAAAGGAACATACCAAATCAAGCAAACAAAGGGTGATCTCAGCTGCTCTCACTCTCAGGTGATTGGAAGGTCCAGGTGAGCTTTCCGCCCCCTTTTATGGACTCTGGCCCTTTGCCTGGGTCCTAGTGCCCGACACCGGTACATATAAATGGTCCTCATTTATATTTATATTTATATAACTCACCGATAATGCTATATGTGCATGAATACAGTGCATCTGTATTGACCTGGTATTCTACAGAGTGCACATAATTCAATGTGATGTATTTATGTTTGCATTGTATTGTGATTAAAAGAAGAAATAAGATTGGATCAGTTTAAATGCAGCTGGTGTTGGTGCTCAATAAATTCCTTATACCATTATATTACAACTCTAGAGATCCAAATGAATAGTCTCTTCTTCCCTTGAGTCAATTATGGTAGTCAGTGATGGAAGAAATACTCATTCTTCACTTAAAAAGTAAAAGTAGCAACAGCATAAAAATACTCTGGTTAAATGTAAAATGCATGCATTCAAATATATATATATATATATATATATATATATATATATATATAAGATAAAATTGCACAAATATTAGATATTAATTTTTTTGGTATTATTATATTTGAAAAAGTAAGGCAGACTGCCACGTGCAGCGCCTCATTTGGATGTGCCTGACGCTTGGAGCTTAACTTCCCTACGTTTCTCCTACAAATGGGCCTTGAGCTTGTTTGGAGGTTCTAGCAGGGGAGCGCAGCTACTGGTACACCGAGGGATGGTCGTCCGCCGGGGGGACCTCGTCCTCTTCCACCGAGCGCGGGGCTTCGGGAGGGACAGACGTGGAGCGGTGAGGGAGGAAGGGGACACCCGCCTAGCCAGCCAGATCAGCCGAATAAACCCTAGCGATCAATGGGGTGACAGATGTCGCAGCCAGATCGCCCTCACATCCGAGTAGAAAAGGGGAGGCGGGGCGTATTTATGAGGTGGTTCAACACAACCGTTTTCTATCACGGTTTTGAAACTCGAAATGTCGGAACATTTTCGTGATTCGCACGTCTTGTTTTTAAACGTTAAATTGTGTAAATTACGTTGATAATTCATCATTTACCGAAGAAATATCGAACGAACACGGCCAGTTTGTATTTTTTCCCATGATGTCTAGCGGCAACATGTTAATGAGCCGCGTTTGTATTGGCTACAACCAACCAATCACAGTCACGAGAAGGTTACTCCACCTTTATCAGTTTTTTTTGACAATTACAATGTTATAACTTGCACTTTACCGTCGCTTAACAGCTCACTTCATTCCTCTGTCTATCTCCGCGGCAGGTTGGCCGGTGCACACAGGTATGATTCACTTATATACCGCGTTTAGGGAACCGCGTTTGTGTTCAGCAGTGTGTGATATTTACTGTGTCTCTTTTTTTAGTTTTAGCCATCTCTCACACTTTAAAAAACGTTAAATATGGCCATGGAGGGGAAAGTTGTGCTGTACTACTTCGACGGGAGAGGGAGAATGGAGTCAATCCGCTGGCTTTTGGCCGCTGCGGACGTTGAGGTAAATTAAAGCAGTGGTGATATTCAACTCAAACTTTTTCTGCTGTTTAAGCTGAATGTGCCCTAAATGTGTTGTATAATCATGTTTACAGTTTGACGAGATCTTTCTTAAAACTCGTGAGCAGTATGAAAAACTCCTCAGTGGTAAGTTGCTGTTTAAAACAGACCTTTAAATAAAATAATAAAACTAAGTCTGGATGCTTTCCAGGTCACACGTTTGCTTTCCCCCCCTGTTTAATGTGTTAATCTGTTAACCTCAACCCACTTATGATGCAACATGGGTGAAACGGTCATTTGAGTGCAATGTTTAAAATGTCTTGTCATGGTTGTATTCTTGTAAATTATAGTTTTAACAGCTTGGGTGTGCCGCTCTTTTTACCTGTTGTTGTTTACTCTGCAGATGGAGATCTCATGTTTCAACAGGTTCCAATGGTGGAGATCGATGGCATGAAACTTGTTCAGACGAAAGCAATCTTGCACTACATCGCAGAGAAGTACAATCTTCATGGAGCAAATCCCAAAGACCGCGTCATGTATGGTGCCTTAGTTTCAAAGCGTATGTTCTATAACACGGGATGTTAGTGGATGAATGTGTGACTGTAGATATGCTTTCCTCCAGGATCAACATGTACTCGGAGGGGTTGATTGATCTCATGGAAATGATAATGATATTGCCCTTCACACGAGACACAAAAAAACAACTGGACACCATTCAAACTAAAGCAAAAGGCCGCTACCTTCCTGTGTTTGACAAGGTACCTGCACCTCGCTTACTGTACATATATGAAATAGTGTGGTCCAATAACTGACTTATCTTGATTCAAACGCTTAAAGACGGTGAGAGTTGATGATTATATACGGTAACTAAACAAGATATTGTGTGTCTTTGACAAACATAAGGCGCTGGCTGGACCCATATACCTTGTGGGAGGTAAGCTAAGCGTTGCAGACATACAGCTGCTGGAATGCACCCTGATGTTGGAGGAGAAATTCCCTGGAGTCCTTGCAGAGTTTTCCAACGTCAAGGTAAATGTTTAAAAGTGACATTCTGCATAAGGCCGGGTTGCAAAGGATCAAAAACACCTGTGAAATCTCAATATATTGTCATTAATCATAACAAAAATGTACCAAATGGTGTGTTTTTAAAGATGACTTTCTGTGTTTCCCTCCAGTCTTTCCAGGGTAGGATGACCCGGATTCCCACTATCAGCAAGTTCCTGCAGCCCGGCAGCAGCAGGAAGCCTCAGCCAGATGACAACTACAGGAAGACTGTGATGGAGGTGCTCAAAATCCAATTACCATGAACATTTGCACATTCCTCGCACAGGCAGTGCAAATGATTAATCACACAAGGTACTGGATGTACGACATGTGAATCTATTATGTTTGGCTTGTGTTGAGATGAATACTGTCACAAATCTAACCGGCCAGAATCTACTTTCATTACATGGATGGGTTTAATGTTTAGGTTCGCTAAATAAATTGTTCATTTTTGAGGAGCGTTGTTGTTGTTTTTGTTATTTGGATTATCTCCACTCCATGTGAGTAAAAACAAAAGCATGTAGGAATCACATTTGTTTGCCATTACTGTATTATATAAGTCACAAACAGTTGTTCTTTTAATGACATGTCAAGAATACACATTTGTATGCTTTAAAAGGGTATGTTCCATGTTATCTGTTCAAAGTAGGACACTTCTCGTTTAAATGAGCGAGCGAAGGAGGGAGTGGTATTAGTGAGAACCAAACAGTGACTCAGGGAAAAAAGAATTCTCATCAGAAAACGCCCCGAATATGGAAGAGAAAATATAAGCAGAGGGCGCGGTCTTTTGATACAATCACCACCACACACTTCTAGTGGGTCATAAGTCATGATTGAGAGGGATTCTTTTTGTATCAGTCTAGGCATTGTTGTTTTTTCTTTCATTTTCTGTGCTTGGAATATTTGAGAATAGCAGCCTGCAGTGCAACACATAAATATTTGCACCCACAAAGCTCATATACATCTGATGAATCTAAAAATAATTTACATTCATGCACATGCTCACGTACAAAAAGAAAACTTTTATTTATTAAAAAAAAAAAAACTGATATACAGCAATAAGATTAGCAGTTAATCTTAAATCTGTTAAACACCCACTGGTTGCTTTGGTGAGAGTTTCTGGTCACATGGAAGTTGAGTTACCATACAGACCAAAAAGCTTGTTTTAGTATGCTAACTGGGAATGTGGTTTCCTTTAGAACAAGGCTTGTTCATCGAGACAGGGGGCCCTCTGTCTGCTCGCTGTTATTCTCCCACCACGAAGAGCAGTAGCAGTCGAAACACCATCAACAAACTGTAAGAAAGACAGCAAATCAAACATTAGTATAATAAGAATGCAACAACCTGTCATATAATTTCACGTGTTACTGACCTCAGCCCTGACATGATGCCAGCAGGGATTAATTTTCCAGATTTCTTGTATCTCGTTCCCATCACGAATGAGAGGACTCCCGCACTGACTAAAAAAAAACACAGTGACATGACAACACTTCTCTGACTCGTGACCTGTTGATTATTACTACATTAGGATGACCACGGTCATACTCACGCAACGAGAACTTGATGTCCTTGGGGTCATTAGAGATTTTGTAAGCGCCGTAAGTGGATAAACACCCAAAAACTAAACCAGCCATCAGGGACATCACACTGCCTGCAACGCCACAGAGACACGTGATGATCATCAGTGTTAATTGACAAGTAAATTAAGTAGCAGATGGTTTGGGTCATGCTTTTTTTCAGCCAGAATGATTTTGACCTTTTCTCTTGTATCCCATGAATCCCCCAAGGGCGATGGCTGCAGCATAGCCAAACCCAATCCAGTCCACTGCCATAGCAAAGCTGTAAACACAAGTACAGTGCAGGCGGTGAGGTATGTATGGTATTTTAATCTTGATACTTGTACTTTATGCTGCCTTCACGTGCCAGTAAGAAGATCCTACTCTCGATAGGTGAAGTCACGTGACGTCACGTTCAAACGAATTGGAAACAAATTGACGTAAGGTTAGCTGTTACCTGCGTATTGGGGAACATACTGTTTTGATTACATTATGATAAAAAATAACGTCACAGAAGGAACGCAACTGGACAAGGTGACGTCAGCGAATGTACTAACTTTGCACCGCGCTACCAGACTATAGTCCATTTGTTATGGATAGAACGATGCATTTGTTTATATAAAATCCAGTGTACATGGATTACAGATTAAAATACTGTACACACCTAACAGCGAATACTTGCTAAAATGTTAAAATTACAGAATTACAATCTGCAACTCGTAATTCCGATACCACGCGAAGGCAGCATAACGTACTTTAACCGTCCTATAGGCCTCTAGGTGTCGCTCGAAGACCTTTCGACGTTAAAACACGATTACGCCACAACATGGGAGGCGTAAAGACACAGCTCTACGCGCATTTTCTCAAATAATCATTTCCACATGTTGAGTACGTATTGTTATGACCAATTAATGTATTTCATCTCGGTAAATATTACATACCTTGAGTCCGAACGAGCAGCAGGACTTTGAAACGTTGCTTTGAATTTGTGACTACACTTCCTTGTTACTGCCCACAAACAGTGATACGCATGCGCTGTTGGGTGTATGCTGTGTTCGCTGACTTTTTATAAAGTAGGAAAGGAGCCTTTCAGAACTTTAAAATCGATGGTTCGTTAAATCGATTTTATTACGTTCCCAATTAAATATTAATAATAACCAATACTACACTTTTAAATGTATACTATCTATGGCATAGATATGCAATGTATATATACACAATTTCACATTTCCAAGCCCATTTCTCATTGGTTTTGATTTGTTTCACTTAAATTCTATTAATCTTATTCATGTGGGAGAGTATTGATTTGCTCCCCACATCAGAAAGCATGGTCTTATTTTTGAATACTGATTTGAACAAATTGTGAATAAAATTATTCTGAAAAAACTGCTGCAACTCTTGAGTTAATCATATTCAGAAAGAGAGGATTAAAAAAAAAACAAATCTACCAAAAACATACTATGATTGTATATGTAGGGATTGATCGATGTGAGGGAGACAAAATACTGCAAGTGTGCACAGCAGAGACGTACAAACAAAACCTTTATTTATAAAAGCTATTTATGTGACTTCTGAATGTTATTGGTACCACCAGATCTTAATTAGGGGCTTAACCGCAGAGGAGGTGAATATATGTGCGCACACAATAATCTGACCCTCGGGCAGTTCAAACCTTTAGACTTACAGGATTTACTTTAGAATTTTTGCTCTGATCATTTAGTTAATTAAACAGGAAAGAAATTGTAAATTAAAGAAAAACATGAAATCTTAGATATGGCATCTCAAACTTGTGCATGTTTAACTTTGCCATCAATCAGCTGAATTCCAGCAGCAAGACATTTTTCTAGAAACATGCAATATATACTTGTGCATCTCTAATATCTGTACAAGTATTTTAATAATCGTGAAATCAGGACCAAAAGACAGAGAAAGAAGTTGACTTTACCCAAAGAAAACCACTTTATTTCACTCTGACCCCCCTCCCCCATTTCCATAACTTACATACATTAAAGGTTTCATTGTTTAACAATAGTCCTCAAAGTGTAAATCAATGCATTCTTCGAGCAAAATAAGCCACTATGAACTGTAGACAATGTGACCACATGCCGCCAGTGAGCAGCAGCTCCAGCAGACCGCCTCCATGCAGTCACCTGGTGGAAAAGAGCCACTGTGGCCCCCGGTGAGAGAGCTGAGGACCAACTCCTCCAAAGAGAAGGCACACACTTCCAAAAATCAGTTGGCATTTAAATACAGTCTACATAGTTTTCCTGATGAGTTACAGTCGGATTTTTGTCAGAATAAAAATGACTATAAAATGGCTGACAAGAGTCATTTAAGAACAAGTAAGGATTATTCAAATGAGGTATTGGAGCAACATGTAAAAACTATGATTTACTGTACTTTCCACATGAGGAAAACATGTCTCAGGCTAACTCTAGACGAGGAAGAGACGGCAAACATGTAAAGTGACTCGTGGAAAAAAAAAACGCAATGGTTTACAGAAAACGACTACAATGGACAAACAGTGCATTTCACAATACAGTGACATTTATAATACAAATGGCTTTGAGAGCACAGGAACCTGTGATACTGTTAACATGGCTTTATCAGCTTTTTGCTAGGTAGATACTTTCATGTGAGCTGTAACATATAAAGTAACATATATATGAAAGGTTATGAAACTGTGAATAAACCATTACAAAAAAATATAATACAATTATAATGTATTTAGGCCAAAAAGAAGGGAAAAAATGAGTTTCTTTGCTGTCATCTGGGCTGGCATTTAACAGGTATTGCTCAACTTTAAACATGTATAACATCATGGTAAATACACCAGGTTTTGGCAATGACTGATTTTTGTAAGGTTAAAGCAATATTTATTGGTAGAACACTTTCATTTTTAAGCACGCATTCATCCATATGAGCTCACTGTGGAATCTGCCAGTGTTCAGCGACAAACGTACAATAGATTTAATTTCTTAAAGATCTCAATATTAGGCAAATCAAAGTCTTGGGTGTTGGAAATTAAAAAAATACTATTTTATATATGCATAAATGAGTGTTTTATAGCTACATTCATTTTCAGTATATAAAAAAGTGATGTCATATGAATTCATATGGTAAACAATGCAGCTGGTGTCATGTTTATGAGCCCCTGTAAAGGACTGCATGCTACTTATTTTATTTGTACCGATGTAAAAACATAACTTCAAATGAGCAAAGTGCATAAACCTGACATGGGACTTGGCATAAATAACATCACAACCAATGTCAATGAGTCAGTGCACTTTAATAATTAATGACCTACCATCCGTAGGCTGGTGTACTGTGTCAGCTACATACAGTCGCTGAGCATGATCATTAAATTGGTTTTCAGAGTACTTGGCACACATTGCTTCTAAAAATATGTCATAAGTGCTTTAGAAGTGGCCAATGTTTGATGGAAAAGTGAGCATGCATGAATATTCATTTGCTAAATCTGATTAAGGGGGAAATTATTTTAGGAGAAGTATATAGCTATTTTTTTTTTATGTCATAGTAGATAATAAGGGGTATTTTTGAGAATTCCACTCAACTTTTCTCATTATTTCAGGCTGCAAATCCAAATAAAGCAAGGGAATAAGTAGCACAAAAAGCTTAACATTTCTCTGTGTTTCTGTTCAGCTTTTAGCTCAAAGGTCAACAATGAGCCATACATGTGGGAGTAAATCGCTGAGCCTCTTATCAGATACTGCTCTGCATCTGGAACACACCTTGTGTTGTTGCGATACGGAGAAATGGCAACACCTCTCCGTGTCTTTTGTGCATCTCATGGCGGCCGCTGCCCTGTTCGTTAAGGGAAGGCGTTCACCCACAGCCAGCCCAGCAGCGTCCCGTACACCCAGGTTCTCACGTACAGTTTCCTGCCGGTCTCCGTGAGCAGTAATGGCAGTGTCAGTCCTCCCAAGATCACCACTGATGGGAGGGTTTTACAAAGGCTCAGAGGAGAATGTTTGCCTTCCCCGGGGAACCTGCGTATTTTGTCTGCATCCTCCGACTCGTAGAAATCCGCCAGCAGCCTTTGAAAAGACAGATTACTCTCTTAGGAATTCATCCTGTCTTACAACACAAGGACTACAGGAGGTGATCAGGAAAATATGGATTTTTTTCAGTTTAAGAATAAAAATAAATAAATAATTCACACCAGGGTGCATATCTGAGCTTAAAGCTGAAGACAAGACAAGAAGATCAAGAGGCAAAAAAATTAATTACCAATGTGGTTAATGTATTCATTGACTTGCATACAATTTAAAGACCATTGGTTGTTCCACCCACACACACACTTACCGGTCCTTGATTTCAAACCTCTCGTGCAACCACCTGCGGAAAAACAGTGGCTCTGGAGGAATTTCCTTTATGTCCACACGGTCAAAGTGTATGTGGACCCGGGGACATTCTTTGCACAGGAATTCTGTCAAACACAAGAAAATAAAAGACTAAACAAAAACAGGAAAGGCCTTTCAGCAAAACGGCACGTAGAGTAAGCACTTCAAAATCAACACTAGGGAACACTGAGAGTGGAGCTGCTATCACACCGTAATGCCAAGGCCCTTTGATTCATGATAGCAAACATCAGTCACATACAGCTCGGTGGTCAGACTGGTGCACCGCAGTTGGATAACAGACTCCCAGAACCAGAACAATACTCAGATCCAATAATGAAAACAGGTCAAAATGAGTCCTCCCTCTATACGTTCTCCTAAAATAAATCTACAAGTGGCAAGTGGAAATTATAATAAACTGTCAGAGCACGAAGCATAGAAAGAAAAGTGTCCG
Source organism: Chelidonichthys spinosus (assembly GCA_029853015.1). Lineage (NCBI taxonomy): Eukaryota > Metazoa > Chordata > Actinopteri > Perciformes > Triglidae > Chelidonichthys > Chelidonichthys spinosus. Next base: position 19,339,475 of record CM056832.1, on the reverse strand, counting down.
ACAAGGTCAGGCATAAAAATGTAACCAAGTGTGAACGCTCAAGGCTACACATGTGTCTCCCCAGAGACCTTCCAGTTCCTGTTTCCACAACATGCAATATTATCAGGAAACCTGGCACCGCGGCCAAAAGAGGAAACTTGATCGAAGTCAGCAGCGAAAGATTGCTTCACCGGCAAAGAGAGCAGCTCAATCAGCGGCTGCACAGATTTAAATCAACCTTCAGGCACAAAATGCAAGACTTCAATAAACACCTACATCTCCATGAAAGACGGGTTAGTTTGAACGGAGGTTCAGGAGGAGCGATGCACGTATTTTTTTTTCTTTGTTGCAAAAAAAACATGAAGAAACCAAGCTCACTCTTACAAGAAAAGATTTGATCCTCCACTGCAGGCCATGTGTGTTTGTGCAGAACAATGTTCCAAAACACACTTTAAAAAACAACTTGGTGAAACAGAAGGAGGAAGTCGACTCTTTGCTCTGTGGCAAACACCTCTTAGTGGCAACACGATCTAAAGTCTTTTAATAAACTCTAAAGTTGAAAACAAATCTTTAATAACATGAGTCATCTGCATACAAAGGAGACCAAACTACCAGTAAAGAAATGCAGGGAGTATTAATTGAAATCGTGATACAGAAATGTAGACCAAAATGTATCAGTTTCAGTATTTAAAGAAGAATATTTTCTTCCACAATTTTAACATTTAAGCAGCCATTATATGCAAAAACTACTGAAACTTGAAACGTGCGATCAATAGAGTACAGATCTCTGCCAGGTGTTGTAATGTTGGCTACAGCCCCCCGTCTGGACCGCAAGCAGATCAAACTTGTGTTTCATTTCCATATCGCACATAACAGATACGCTCTCACTGTAATCTATGCACACGTCGGCACCGGCTCTGTGCACAAACCTGACTTGTTTATTCAGGCATCAACGCTGTGTGTAAACGTGAGGTCGTTTCCCATTAAGACGACAGGGAATGAGTGCGACTCAGCTGTGTATGTACCAGTAGTTCCATTAGCCGGTAGCCAAACAGGTGTTATAAGTTGATATATGAACATTTACCCTGACCAAAACAATTATGTTTCACAATATTATCCCCAAAATATGCCTTTAACTAAATTAACCTAACCTTTAAGGTCCTTCTGCACACACAAAAACTTAAATTGTGAGTCTGTTGAAGTGAATATTCCATTTAGGTGGATCACTGCATAAATTAACCTTGCAGAGGGAATTTAATTATATTAGTAACCTAAGGCTGTGTCAATAACATTACATTACATTACTGAATCTGATTTTTAAGAAGAAAACCCCAAGGGTTTGGATGGATCCATCTTAAAAGGTGAGTAAATTAGCATTGCGAGAGCATAGCACATAAGAGGGAGTATACATACTTGCTGAGCTGCAGGCTTTTATTCATAACAATCAGCTCAGTTCTCCAAGGAACGACAGGGATCCATGACATGCCAAAAGAATTAAAGAGCCAATCTATTTCATGTTGGAACTTTTGCAAATGTACTGTGATTTGTGGATCCAACTTGTCTGGCCATTAGTTTAAAAGCCACAAAGTGAAGGCATTATTTTGTCATTAAAGTTAAATGTTTTAAACTTTTATTGATTGCTAAAATAAATATTCAGCTAATGGCTACATCATAGATTTAAAATGTTATTAGGGGAAATGTGAACTTCATATTGTGTCCTTTTTATTAACCTGGTATTGATTAACATAATAATTAAAATTGATTTAGAAAAGCGCTTGGAATTCTAGTTATGACTTTCCAGTGAGGTTAAATATTCTGAAAGACAATTCTTTCCCAAACTCATTACCTCAGCCAACTGACTTAAATTGTGATCTAGGTTTTAAAATAAAAGTCTCATACAGTTAACGATCCATACATCAGAGTCTCAACCATCACAAGAAGCTGAAACGTTTCAAACTGATGTGAAACTTTTGTCGGATGTGAAACTCAGACGTGAGCGTTCGTAGCTGCTGTGTGAACGCAGCCCTCGAGTCACTTCCACTTCCTCATGAAATCACTAAAGTCATCTTCACCACATGAGACCAGGAAGTGCGTATTGATGGGAAGAATGCTTTTCTTTTCTCCCTGTTCTGTTTGCTAGAAACGTATCTGTTTATTCCTGACTGAAACGGGATGTCCCCCCCCCCCAACATTCAAACACTTATTGTCAAACAACGGGGAACACGGAATGATCAAAAACCATTAAAAAGAAAACAGTCATGCTGTTTACAGGAACATACTGCCCTTAATAGGTAATGTTTGCCAAGTGATTATTTACTGGATGGGGGGGGGGGGGGACACATTGTTGTACGGATGCACTGATCAACAGAAGAAAGCCGACAGTCTGTAACTGCTTTTATATCTGAGTTATCACTGCTTATATCTGAACCACATTCACAAGCCTTAACACTTAACACTCTCGTGTTCTCATTATGTTTCCAGCACTATGATTAAACCTCAATATGTAAATAAGTTAAGGCAGGTGGATTCGCCAACAAGCTTGGAGCGTTCCAAGTCGAGGGAAGCAATGTCACAGACAGGCGGCTGAGTTATAGCTTCACATCTGCTCTTAGCCGAGATCCACCTCCAGATGTGGTCTGGCAAATCCGACCGCATTCAGATCACAATACCCTCTCTTGTGCTTTAACGCCTTGCATCAACAAGCATGCCTCCATCTCCACATAGGACATTCTGGTACAGACTGCAGTTCAATGCCAGATGTAAATGGGCAGCAACTGAAATAACAACATGACTTCACCACATCAATATCTGCCACTGTGAATACTGCAATGGAAAAGGAACAAAGACTACTCTTACTCTTCTTGCCCTACCCCGTCTGTTTTTATGAAAATGCTTATGCCTACACAGGTCTGTGACCAGTGATCAGATGCCTGCTTACCTGGCATTGACGGCGCGGGTTTTCTTCGACCAGAGGCTGCCAGCGTTCCCTCATAAGCTACTGTGACGTCATACACAGCGTCCAGGTGGCCCTCCATGGCCGTGAGGGCTATGTGGGAGGCCTTCATTCTGGGTGTAAGTGTGTGCTTCAGCACAGCTAATCCTATGGGGAGGAACAGAAGAATTACATTATTTAATTATTGATTAATAACAGTAATATTAACAGTTTGAATACAAAGCATGCCTACGAAAAAGAAGATGCCGTATTCACAACAGTCCTCTGATTTGCTGGCAAGTCTTCACTATCCACTATCAGATTAATAGCTAAAACTATAAAAATTACCTTAAAAACACCGTAAACATATATGATATTAAAAACCACAGTTATTCTATGTGAACACTCGGGTCAGTTAATGCATAGTCTGTTGTTCAGTCAATGTGGCACCACCCCTCTGCTCAGTAATACCTCACTAATAGCAGATAATGTCATGTGCACATGTCAGCTCTCCAGAGCGATTTATTTGGATTAATGGGGGAAGGTGATATTCAGGACTGTGGTCCAGAGAGGCTTAATCTGCAGAATAGATGCAGTTTGTGTGTCGACCTAAACACCATACTGCCCAACAGCATCTTAACAATCATGTTGATGCAACAAATACATCTAGCTGTTACATTGGAGCTAAATATAATTAAATAAATGCATTTAAAATCTGTTGATTTCACTTCCTCGTTGCTGCAAAAATCACCACAAGAGACATCTTTTAACCAGATAATTTGCAAGCAATAAATCATCTTATGAACCAGCAGCATGTCTTTTTAGTACTCAAAACTTTAAGCTGCACCAGCAGGAATATCCAATCAGCAGTTTTGGTGGACGCTGAACAATTCCACCACACCAGTAATCCAATGACATGAACATAGCAGGTTTTATGTTTATAAAGCTCTACTAGTTCATTCTTCAACAAAGCGGTCTAGTAAAAAAATGTCCAATAAACTGATATATTATGCTGTACGATGCTTTTTTTGTTAGAGTTCTGACATTTGCTAACATTTTTACATATATTTTAACAAATCCATATGCAGCATACGCGATGCTCATTGGTGAAAAAGTAGCTCGCACAACAAAACTTTGTCAGCCGTATTACAGACTGGGTGGGCTGTGCTGAATTAGTATGCAGCAGTAAATGGCTGTCATCATGTCAGTACCTTCTTTCACAGCAAAGGCCTGACTGTCGGCGATAACATTCTCCAGGTCTGGATTATACCGAGTTCCCTCTGGGAAGATGACAAGGTACATCTGTGGGGAGAAGAACACGTGAAATCAAAGCTCCTTCAGGATCTGGTTCTTATTGTATTGGCCAAAATTAAACTTCTACCGTAGACAGGATTTACTGAACAAGAAACACGGAAAACAATCCCTTTAACGTCGTCGTCGCCTCATTCTTTTAAATGTGTTTGGATTGCAACTGAACTGCTTTATCTCTTCCTCAAGCCCCCTTTTCAATGACGCCGGATAAGAAAGAAACGTATGGTCAATAATTAACAGGAAGTTTTACTCTTCTGAGAATTTACTTTAGCACAAGTACTGAAAATACAGTGTATATAAGAGTCCTTCTTTTTCATCTTCTGCAAATTAATAAGGTTTTTTTTGGAATATAAGTACATCCTCACACTTGCAAATGATAATCAAAAGGCAAGTTTACCAATTGAGTTCTAACATCAACATCTTAATCACAAGTAGAGTAAGAAGGAATTTTTGGAATACCGAATTATGGAAGATTATTACAGAAAGCCTTGCAGTGGATTTAAGTGGTGAAAGTTCAAATCAGATCAGAAACATTTGGACAATAAGGCCCCGTTTAAAGACATGATTTGTTCTGGAGAACTAAACTTCCATCTTTCAAGAGGAAGGCTCATTTAGAACATTTATAAATTGTACTTACTGGTGCTCCACATCGAGTCTGAGTCAAGAGCTTTTTCTTCATCGCTATTTCATTAAACTTTGCACTTCGTTTCACATAGGTCCCGCCATGCTAAAACAGAAAAAAAAATAATCTGATTGAGAACAGCAGTGTGGTCATGTGATTCATGTTTAACTTACATCTCTACAGCTGCAATTTACTATGAAATATGACATTCAAATACTCACACAGTTGCATTACCTGAGAGAAATACCAGCCGTACAGCGGGAGCCACTTGAGTCCATCTTTTAGGACGTATCGGACGTGGCCGAGGGCACTCTGCCTGATGGCGAGCATGTCAGCAATAATCCAGTCAGCTACAGAGAAAGAGGTTGGCATGGATTAGATATTTACTACAGTCTGTGCTTCATACTAAACTGAGATTTTAATATGTAAATGTGTTACCTGTACATTGATGATTAGACAGGTAGATCACGTTCTCTTTGTTCTTTGGTATATCTCCATATATAATAATCTGTAGAGAAAGCAGGTTTAAGGCATTATAGAATACAACAAATAAGTCATTAGTGCGGAAAATGTATTGTTTTGTTAAAAATCTAAAATACACAAGGGGTTTTGTTTCTAGTTCAGACTGATTTAGCCCATTTTTTTTTTGTAATAAAAACTAAACCAGTGTGGACTTCATCTTTTCAATAATCCCAATAAGTAATACTCATGGGGTTTTACTACACAGAACAATACCACTGTTGTTTTTCCTCCAAAGTCTAGCATACAACAACACCAACTGTGCAAGGAGTGGCAAATAAAGGAATGCAGACGGTCTTGTCATAAACCTGGTTCCTCAGGATCTTGTTTATTTTAAGGAGGTGCAACAAATGCAGGCACCTGCAAAAATGCACCGATCTGCATGGGTGCATGCAATATTCAGTGCAGGTGCAAAGCTTGCAGGCACAGCCAGTCAGAGGCAGCTGTAACTATGCCCTTGTGTATCTATTATCAGACTAGCTAAGGAGGTGAAATATCACTATCACTGATGAACACAGTTCCACACTATGAGTTTAGGGAGTTTTACAGTAAATTAACATGCAGTAAACGAAGGATCACTGACCTCAACTCCTGTGTAGTTTTCAAAGAAGAACAGGACCATACTCTGGTACATCGAGTACAATCGGTCGTCCCACTTGTGATACATCCTCGCTGGAAAGACAGTCGAAAGCAGGCGCCAAGCCCCCCATGACAGCAGATAAGCTGGTGCTGTCCCCAGCATGACCGTGGCTGGAAACCAGTACCGCAGCGAGTATGTGTGCACAACCAATGAGAGCAGCATGGTCCCAACTCTGGCTTCCACTGAAGTACCAAAAAAATCCCTGAAGTGGACTGGAGGACTCTACTCCGTGAGCAGGACAATTAAGTTGCAGACCCTATCTATCCCTTGCCACACCTGGCCTACTTTCAACACACCTGTCCCGACAAGTCAGCATAAGAAAGTGAGAAAGCTACAGCAAGAGGGGAATGTGAAGCTAGCTCGCTAAAGCTAATTTTAACCTTGTGTGCAAAAGGCAGTTAGCCGAGGGGGCTTACGAGCTAGCGTCCACCCATAATGCAATATAAAAAAACACGAAATCAACCGCAGTTATCTCATTGGTTTCAACATCTCAGAACAGCAAAGCAGAACATTTACAATATAAGTTGAGAGAAAGCGTTAGCCTACTGTTTTTTAACGTGTTTGGCCAGACAACTTTTACCTACATTTGAATTAAACTGTCCTCTCTGACGTAAGTACGACAACAACGTGTATCCCAAACATCAGCTCGGTTGTTAAAAGCGAAAGTATTTTCTATTTCCCTTCCTAGTTCTTCATCTTTATCCGGTTAGCTGCTCATATACTAGCTTCTTGCAGCAAATGTCACACACGCCTCCTAGCGTAATGCCACCCTGTAATATCGACGAAGCTGATTAGTCAAGTGACGTAGTGCAGTCCAGCCAATGGGCGAGGGCGCACCATAGGTTCCATTCTGGCTCAATATGCTCCACAATTAAAGGGATACAACGTGTTTTGGTCCTGCTTTGCCACAATGGTTTTCATATTTACGGAAGCGTAATGCACTCACCCGAGGAAAAAATATGTGCCCTGTTTTTCTGAATTAATGAGATGATTTCGGAATTTCCGCTCTAAATTTAATAATAAAAAATAAAAAATTTCTGCTGTTTTTCTGAATTAATGAGATAATTTCGGAATTTCCGAGATAAATTTCATGAAAAAAAAAAATATTCTGCTGTTTTTCTGAATTAACAAGATACTACGGAGCCCTCTGCTGTTTTTCTGAATTAACAAGATACTGTTTTCACTTGAAAAAAAAATCTGCTGTTTTTCTGAATTAAGAAGAAGCTCTCATTTACTTTCGAGCAAGATTTTAAGGAAGCAAACATGTCCCGCCCGTTTAGTTTAATCCAGTTTTATTTTGGTATGGGTTTGAGACCTTGGGAGATACTCCTGTATTAAAGTACATATACATGGTATTGTAAGTAGTTTGTTGTCTTTGCGCAGGCTTTGCGTTAATTCAGAAAAATAGAGCAGAATTATTTTCCCCATGAAATGTATACAGGGTAATATTTTTTTCTCAACTGAATGCATTACGCTTCCATATATATTACATAGTACACTTTTTACTTTTTTCTTACACAACATTAATGACAATTTTATAGCATTTTATGGAAAATAACCTTATTTATAGTATATATATTATTTCCTATTATATATATATTATTTAGTAGGCTTTTGTTTACTATGAAGGCAACAAGATAACAGGGTGTCACTCCTTATGCTTAATACTTTATTTTAAGCTTTCATTATATTTTAATGGGCTTGGCCTGATGAAGTGACTCGAAAAGTTTAACTAAATGTTACAGCTAAAACTGTTTTTTTTTACAAACTACACATGCATGTACAAAATAATTACACCAGTATTTGTGTAAAACGTCAATTATGTTCTAGTACATTTAGAGTATAGTATTACAGTAAATGTGTTACTTTCCATCTCTGCTGCTAAAACATGACTCACTAGTGTGAGTACAAGCTGTGACAAATCAGCTTGTTCATTTGTCATCTGTCGCCCAGTGACACTGCTGAGTGGACTTTTGACAGATTGATCTCACAAACCAATCCTTTGACCTTTTCAAAACCAAGTCGATATTTTCAAAATTGTGCTTCATTCATCACACGATTGTGAGAAAGATAAATCAGACACAGTTATATCTATCTCATCACAATTCAATTTCAATAAAACCTGGAAAACTGAAAATGACATCATAGAACATAAAGACACAATGATCAAAGTATTTATTAATAATGGAATCACAAAACATTTATATAAGGATACAGTACATTGTCTCCATTAGAGTGTCTGGCTCAGCAAGTATTATTAAAATCACATTGTAAATGAAAAACAATCTCAAAGCTCAATATCATGTCAAAACACAGTCACACAGTAGTGGTTACTACTAAAAATGAAAATAATAAAGGATCAACACACACCGTTACACCAGTTTCCCTTGTTTCACAGTAACTCAGACCGCCGTTGAAAGGTTGATAGACCTCAGAAGTGACAGGTTTCCATGGTAACCCGGGGACGAAGTTCTTTGAAAACTGAATATTTGAGAGGGTTTATGTAAAGCCCCTGAACACAAACAAGAAGATAAACATGCAAAGAGGAACACTGTAAGGTAGACACAGAGGGTATGTTACCATGTTGGCTACTGTCCAACATAAAATTATTAAAATTAAACTTCACAGCTTTCACTCCAAGTCGTAGTCATCGTATGACAGCAGCTTCAAATTTGTGATACTATCTGAAACAAAATATGAGAGAAACAATTAATAGTTGCATAATAAAAGAATTTAGTATTTAACACAGAGATTGGCAGAACATATCTTACCCAGCACCCACTGCTCAGACAGGATCCTGCTTCCCTCTGGCCTCCTGCCACTGTGCTTCCCGATGCAGATACCTGCCTGCCGCACAGTCTTGCAGACTGTTCCTCCACAGAGCTGGATCAGCTCTGCCAGACTGTGAGTGGGTGGCTGGGATTCCTGCGACACAAACATGGCTGGCTGGTCTTGGAAGAGGTCCTGCTGGTGCTCCCCAGCAGACAGGTGCCTCTGGAGACGACAGATCTGGAAAGAGAAACCGACAGTTGTCAGAGAGGTACAATTAGAGACTTAGAAGCTGTTAATCTGTTCAGCATCTCTGTTTGAGATAACATGCTTCCTTAAAAGATCATCTGAAAAACTGCTTTTTAAAACAAATGCATGATAACATTTGTCTGTATGCTAAAAACTGCCAAAAGCTGGTTAGCGTATCTTAGCATAAGGACTGCAAACAGCAGCACCTCTCAAGCTCACTATAGTATCTCTCATGTGTTAAATCTGTTAAAACAGAAAACAAAGTGGAAAAACAGTATTCTAATGTTTAATGTGCTGGACTATGTCTTGACCGGGAAACCAGTTAAGACTCAAGAAAGTTACACCTGGCCGTTTCCTGCTGTGACATTTCAAAATGTCTGCAAACCCCCACCCAGTCCAAAGAAAAAGTGAAAACACCTGTGTGGGGCGGCTATGGGTGTATAGGGGCTTTTGAAAAAGTACAAATTTGAGTTCACGTTGTGTGACTGACAGAGAAATATGAGTTGAATAACGCCCTGCCGATTGTTCACTAAACTCATTAAAACAAGTTTGTTCTGAGACATTGTTGGTCATGTGAGTCACAGGTCCTTTCTCTTATAACATTACACTAATACTAACTGTGGTGATGTGTTCAACATGCATAACAGCCTGACATATTCATATCATATCAATTATTGTGTGCTGTCCCTAATGAATAAATTGGAAATCTTTGGAAGGATACTGCATGGATGGAATTATGTTCTATGTTTTATGTCTTTTGTGTGGGTCTTTGTTTTGTACCGTTATGATGAGCACACTGAAACAAATCCCTAGCAACTTGTACAGAGTTGTATAGCAATAAATTACTGAATCTTGAATCAATTAAGTATCCACTTTAACCCAGAAGAACCTCACTTGTAAGTCATCACAGCCACACATATGAAACTGATTCAATACTGGAACTGGCCTGAAGGTGGCTGCTGGAGATGCAGCAGCAGTCGTTTGAATTTTGCTTTGAGCCACATAAAAGGAGGCACCACTGAAAGACTAAAAGTACCGTTAAATCCAAATTAAATAGCAACTAGCTGTATCACTTATCATTTCTAGGTCATTGCTGGACTTGCTACAGGTTATTTCAGTAAAATTCAGCACTATTTAATTAAACTTACAACTTTAAGGAAGCCTAATATTTTAAAATTCAAATTAGCACAAATCCCCTCAGAACTCCCGCTCACTGTTGACCAGCCACGTTGTTCATAAATTATTGCCAGCTCTGTCAGACTAAATGAGAGCATGTGAGTCTCTTTGAGGTTCTGTTGCTTCTTCTGATTTGGTGAGTGATGCTCTGTGCGTTCACTACGGGCCTGCTCTGTATCCAGTAGGGGTCAGTTGCTAAACTGAAGGGGACAATCTGCTCCATTCTAAAGCTGAATGCCAGGAAACAAGCTTTAAGGCTTTTAGTCTTTTGTCAATGTTCACACAGCTTTCACTTTACCTCAAGTAATCAGGGATTGGTCAGAGACAGGGTTCGGTTAAGATTAACCCACATTGTGCACTTTAAAGAGAATGATTGAAGGCTATACGTAAGGTCTATTATGTGACTTTAAAAGGCTTATATATACACACACACACACCGACACACACAGAGATAATGTTTGTAAAGATGTGTGACTTCAAGTGTAAATGGTCACGTACATTTAATTTCATATTTAGTATATTGCTGCATTAGAAATACATTTTCTCTACCCACATGTCTGTATGTTTTATAGTGTTAACATTTCTGTAAATAAGCTGCAAGCTCAAGCACGTTTGTTGCATTTCTCAGTATCACAGTGCTGAATTTTTCAAATCTCTAGAGAACGGGTCACAGATGCCAGTGGTAACAAGCGTTCTATGATGAACGCTCTTTTAAATTGTTACAACATGGATGAGTTGCATTGAATGCCAGCAAAAATCTGTTTATTCTGCACATGGGAAATTCCACCTCCTCACTTTGACACCCTAATCAATATCTTTGCAGACACAAATGTAGAATGCAGAGATTGAGACCCCAGATATTGTAGCTTGTGCAGATTTGTAGCAACTAATAACAGGCGAGATTCATTCATTCAATGGCCCTTTATAATGAAACACAGAGTGCTCTTGATGGATCAGCAGAAGTCACATTGTCTGCTTGTAGCATTAAGTGTGTGGTAAATTATCTCCCCTGTGTGTTCAATAACTGTTGCCATTAAAGTTTGAGTCATTCAGAACGACCACCTGAAAAAAGTCGGTGTTTTCGGAATGACGACAAGTCCTTCCTCTTTGGTAATGCGCCTTAAATATGTTGCATTTCCCTTATACAGTAACTATTACATCAGCCTACTTCCTACAATTCTGTTTTGGTATTTCTATCCAACTGCACAGGACAAATCTAAGCCTGGCGCAGTTGACATTAAAATGTGGTTGTGCCAAGGTAAAATGACTTTTCAGTACACAATGTAAAGCACAACATATCTACAATTACTGTTAAAGATGGGCCATGGTGTTTCATTTTCAGCAGAATAAAGATTGAAGCAACTGAATCAATAATCATGCACTAAACACTGTTCCCAACTGTGAACGGGCGTCCCTCAAGGCTCAGTATTAGGACCGCTTCTGTTCTCACTATACACCAGATCACTAGGTTCTGTTATCACATCGCATGGATTCTCCTACCATTGCTACGCAGATGACACCCAACTGTTCCTCTCTTTTCCCCCGTCCTCTGACGCTCACATTGCAACTCGCATCTCAAACTGTCTGGCTGACATCTCTGTCTGGACAACTGCACATCACCTCAAGCTCAACCTGAACAAAACCGAACTCCTCTTCATCCAGGGAAAGACTGCCCTCGCATGGACCTGTCGGTCACTGTCGAGGCATCAGAGTATTACCTTCCTCAACTGCGAGGAACCTGGGTGTAATCCTCGATGACCAACTATCCTGCACCCCCAACATCACTGCTGTGGCCCGATCCTGCAGATTCGCCCTCTACAATATCCGCAGGATTCGGACCCTCCTCACAAAGGATGCAACGCAGCTCTTGGTCAAGCACTGGTCATCTCCGCTTGACTACTGCAACTCTCTCCTGGCCGACTCGGCCTCTGCGATTAAACCATTACAGCGTATCCAGAATGCTGCAGCACGCCTTATCTTCAATCTACCCAAATTCTCCCACGTGACCCCTCCTCCGTGACCTCCACTGGCTCCCTGTTGCAGCACGCATCCAATTCAAGACGATGACACTGGCCTTCAGGGCCATCAATGGAACGGCACCCTTTTACCTTCAAACACTGGTCAAACCTCATGCCCCGAAGCGAGCACTTCGCTCTTCTACTTCAGCTGGCCGGCTGGTACCACCATCGCTGAAATCAAGCAAATGTCGCTCAGCAAAGTCCAGACTCTTCTCTGTTCTGGCGCCTCAGTGGTGGAACGAACTCCCGACCAATGTCAGGACAGCAGAGTCATTTGCCATCTTCCGAAAAAGGCTCAAGACTCACCTGTTCAGACTTCACCTTGACTCTAATCACTCCACATAGCATACCACTAGCACCCCAAAAAAAAAAAAAAAAAAACATTACCTATAGCACTCTGATCTTAGCACTGTTGCTCTTGAAGTACTACTTTACTCAGATGAGGACCTAACACTTGTTCTATTTTTAGCTCTTACTTTATCGGCAATGATACGTCGTGGTTTCTTTGTTTCCTTCTTTTGACAAATGTACTTATTGTAAGTCGCTTTGGACAAAAGCGTCTGCTAAATGACCTAAATGTAAATGTAAATGAACTGAGACTCAAACAGACTTCAGCAAAAAAGGCATTTGTGAGATTGAGACTATGCAACAACAAGAAGAAAAGACGCCAAACTTTCCATTTGCATTTTGCTGGATAGTCGTTGTAACAGATAAAAGCTGCATATAGCTGTATCTTTATGTTTTGTACAAAATGTAACACCATTTTCTACTGAGAACAATTTTTTCTTTAAGCCACAAAAAAAAAAACAAGTCAGTAACTCAATTATGTCAGGCATGTTATTCTCAAAGGATGTCTGAAAATACTCTTTTATGCTTTAATATCACAGAATGCTTAAAATGACAATGCTACCTGAAAAAAAATCTCAAATTCTCTTTCTAAGAGAAAACAAAGAAACAATTGTCTCACAGTTTTTCTAATCTGAAAAGGTACGAGAAACTAATAATTGTTTTATAACAATATAAACTTGTGAAATGAACCCAACTGTGGAAAAAATGAAGAGGAAATAAGTAAAAAAAAAAAAAAAAAAAAAAAAACTCAAGTAAAAGTAAAAGAATAATCAGTAGAGTTTTCTTTTAGTAACTGATAAGAACAAAGTAGAAAAATACATGGAATGAGTCCATGTGACACTTTTCAATGAATGGGATGGAGCTACTATCACAGCTGCATCCTGAGTAGCTGTTCAGAGATGAAAAAAACATGTGGCTATTACAGAGGATATTGTGGAACGTGTGTAGTTTTGTGCATCTGCTCCTCTGTGTTGTTAAGTGAGCGTGTACTGAAAGGAATCTCCACTTCACTGCTCTTCACAGTGACTGGCCACTGTGAGGGGGGAGTGGTTTAAACTCACAGTTAGCTAATAAGAGGGGCCACGGGCAGCTCAAAAAAGTGGCTGGGGGCTTGATGAAAAGCGAGTTCATGTAGTCTGGCACCGGTAACCTGAAGGGACTGACACACTACCTCTATGTCCTGATGGCTTTTCCCCCTCCTACTACTGAGAAGTAATAAAAGGGATTTTACGGATCCTCAGGAGGACTGTTTACACTTGGATGCGGCTCGCTAAAGACATCCAGGCTTTGAGAGAAGATTAAGGACACCACAAAAATCCAAGAAGTTGTAATTGCACTAACTTTGTTTTCGGTAAATAGCTCTACTATGAAGATGCTGAATGTGGACTTACTAGTTTTAAGTTTCTGCCTTGGTCTGGGGACAGGATACGGTGCTGTGGCAAAGAGACAATATCAGATCCAAAACGGACCTTGCAGCTACACCTTTCTGCTGCCCGAGCAGGAAAACTGCCAAACCCAGAGCGGTGCCTATTCGTTTCAAAAGGATGGACCTGTAGACAACGAGGAGTCGGCTCAGAGGCTGGAACAACTGGAGATCGTCATGGAGAACAACACGCAGTGGCTGCTTAAGGTAAAGTTGTATCACACCCTGAGACTTCTGCGCTCCATGAGTTGCAGTTCTCTGTGTAAGAAAGAGCTACGCTGCCTCTACACAGGTGTCACTGGAGACATTCAGACTTCCTTCCCAATTTTCTGGAAAGGAAAGAATGTAGCATTTTCAAGAAAAGCAAACAGTGGAATGTGAGGATAATTTGGAAAAAAACACAGATTTTCCACAAAAACGTTATTATCTAATGTACTTCACATTTGAAACATAGGCAAATTTAGCATCCACGATGACAAAGATTGTTTTCTTCTATTTCTGACTCAAGCATTACTGCTGCTTTGTTTTCATGCAATGGGCAAATTATTCAGGCACTTACTAAACCACTGGCTCTTTGTTAACTGCCATATGAACATGAGTAAGGCTTAGCCAATACCACAAATTAAGAGTAATAAAACTGCTCCACTAAAAAAAAGCATGACAAAGTCAGTTCAAAATGTGAAGTAATGTCAGAGTTGTAACACGACCACACACTACCTAACCAGCCATATATTTTTTTTAAAGCTCTTTCTTTGGTACTACACTTCATCAAAGACACTTTCATTGAGTCCAAAAGGACATAATGGGTCTGATGACTGACAAGACTCGACACAGGTGTCCACATGAGGAATGCATGCTTCCCTTTCAGTTTACTGAGCCATTACTTGTGCGAGTGAAAGAAGGGAACAGTCTTCTTGTCTAGCTCCCTCTCCAGAATGTGATTACTGATCAGAACTATACAAGACGAGCCAAACAACACAAGAACACCTCACAGCTTGTTCGCGTAATTGCCGTCTCGTTACATAAAACGTGCACTGATCTGTTCCACGGGAGACCTCAGAGGGCACAAAAGCTCTGCTGCCTCAGAAATCAAAGTCAGATAGCAACACCTGTGAACATTTTAAGTCCGAAAGCACATCTAATGTAATGACAGGTTACATGTTTCTTGACTTACAAGAAGCACTGCTGGTACATTTGTCACACAAGATTTATCTGTAACCAACAGCAATCAATCTCCTATTGTAGGACTTCACCCAATTAACTTGCACAAGAAGAAACTGTGATGTGTTTTACAACACAAACCTTTTTCCTAAAAACTCAGCTTACTTTGTCATTAAGAACAAAAGTGAAAGAACTATAGCACCCAAATATAATAAAATCTCCACTATTAAATATTATACATTATTACAGCTACTACATCTACTAAAAACCTGGAAGGCATATACTTTGTAAATCTCAGTGTATGCGTTCTGTTCATTATTACCTTTGCGACTCGAAAAAATATGTGAAAGAGCCTACTTAATCATTCAGCCTGACAAGCTGTTAAGTATGTCAGAGAGGTGTTCCACAAATTCTGTCATCATAGATAAAAAAAGAAAGCCGCATTTCTCCTACAGCTAAATCATTAAATTCGACTTTTTGTTAAAATGTGTGGGGTGAAATGTACCCACTTCATGTTGTGAAAGGTTTCAGCTCCCCATGACGGTAAATAGGAATAAGCAGGTAAAGAAATGGAAGGACTCATGTGCGATATGTACTCAATCCCCGAAGTGTCTCGTCCAGGTTATAAACCTCTTTTACAGGAGTGGCTTGGTGGACACAAGAGTATTATGGAAATAACTTAAGAAAACAAGCAATTATCACCCAATTTATCAGACTGTCACTTAAACGCTTAAATAACTTCACACTGCTGTCACATTTACATATTGGATGGAGGATTTCTACAGAAAGTAGCCTTCCTATGATCCATAATCATGCTTTTTCTGCGCCTAATTTTGAAAAAAAAAATTCCAAATCAGTCTTTTATTTGCCATAATTGACATATTTGAAATGGCTGCTTGATTTCTGGAATTCCTATTTGCGCTGCACTAGCTGATGACAACTGAGGAAAACAATTGGTTGAGGAACACAGTCATTCCTTACTGACGCCTTTGAGACACTCAGAGTAAACAACTGATGTGATCATTGACTGTAAATGGGACATCCTGTCAACATTTCAAATGACAGCCTTCCACCTACCACACATCCTTTTGTGTCTCCAAGAACATAAACAAACTGGACGTCATGAAAGGAAGACAAACAAAATCAGGACTAATTGCACACATGACTTATATTTAGTATAATAACAATCAAATTGGCTGTTTGGCTTTGCGTTGCTGACTGATGTGTAAATAACAAAAGTGATTATACAAACTCACTGTAAAAGACAAAGATATTCAAGTGACGCCGGTTTTCACACGTGCACATGTCTTACTGTCGAGAAGGATGTAACTCCTCACTCAACACTTCCATCCTGTTTACAAGTCGTGTGACCTGATTGCCACTCAGGAACACCATGCAGGAAATAACTTAATGATTGGTCTCGGTCTAAATCCGGCAATACTGTAAGGTAGATAGGGACAAATGTTGTAGAGATGAAACATTGACCTTTTCCTGCATCTGTGCTCATTGTATTTTTCCTATGAGTATGAGGTTTAACACAGACAAGGTTATATCAGAACTGTAAATGTTCTTATCGTCGTGTTATTAAACTATTTGACAAACTTTTTTATAGTTTCATTACTTTGCTAAGAAAACATAATCTAGTAGTTTCCACATTTTGACCTTCAGGACAAACAACTACTCATGATTGCATGTTTCAATTAAAAGAAGCATATTTAAAAGTATTTCAACAATTTGACACCATGTTAAAATAAATTCAGTTCACCATCCCTATAGTTCTCCTTAAATAATGGAACAATGGTGATTCATCATAACTCTAATATTACATCTTTAATCTATTTGTGAATAGGTTGTTAAATGCATATTATCATGCATGCAAAAGTAGAGGAAATTTGATGCCAATACAGATTTTTCAAATTGAGGGTGAAGAACATAAATTCTTTCTTAACTCTCTTGAAGAAACATGGCCGGATAATAATACACAGTATGCAGATCCGTGTCAAACACTACAGATACAGACTATAATGAGCAGCACCCAGCTGTCAATCTGTGATATAACCTGGGAATTTAATAAAGGCCTGTGCATGTACATCTCAAACCACTGGTTACCTATACTAATGAATGTAATTGTCTATCTTCTTTGCTGTAGCTGGAGAACTACATACAGGACAGCATGAAGCAGGACATGGTCCAAATCCAGCAGACCGCTGTACACAACCACACAGCTACGATGATTGAAATCGGAACAAACCTGCTGAGTCAAACCGCAGAGCAAACAAGGAAACTGACCAATGTGGAGGCACAGGTGAGGCTGTGCGACCTGCAACTCCAAACATACACTGAGAAAGTCAACACTGTCAAAACAGTTTACCTAGAAGCATTATCGGCAACAGAACATGCCGAACACAATATGTTCAACAACCCTTTTTTCCATTCAAAGATGCAAGCTGAAGGGTGCACCGTGATCCAACGCATTAAATCATGTAAAAAGCAAGCAGAGGGAAAAACAGGCATGACTGCGTCAGTTTATTATTGTGGCTACACGTCAATGACCTTATGTGAGCCAACTGTACCGCATTTCCTGTTATTAGCACACTCGTATTCCCACAGAAAGGGGTCTATCAGTTTGTCACAATCAGACATCCGTCTGTTCAAAGGCATCAACAGCTTCATTGGAGACACACAGCTCGGATCCATGTAAACAACCTGCTTTTTGCTGAGTTCAGTTCCTCTGAACTGGGAAATTATAGGCTCGGTCCCCAACCGCAGAGTTTAGTTCAATATGTCTGTCTGTGAAAATAGATGGATTGTCAGCGTGAATTTTCCCCTTGTTCAGGTATATCTGCTGTATTGGAGTTTGGCCATTATTTCCTGTCACAATGTTTGGTTGATTTTTCTCTCTAGAAGTGAAAATGGGACATGCACTTGATCCACTAATTGAATAGAGAACTGAATATCCAAACAATTTTTGACCAATTGATTGTTGACAAGGAAATCTATTTTTATGTGCATATATTGTTTATTGCTCTTTTATCATACCTTCCAATATGTGACATGTTTTGCCTTTCTCCCCCCACAAGGCATTAACCATTAACATGGAGAACTGTCAGATGCAACAGCATCATTTCAAAGTAAAATGTCAGCAGTGGAACACAACCTGCTTCCAGATACCAATTAAACTTGGGACCATGCTGTGTTGTTTGGAGAAAGAAATGGCATTATTGAAGGATCTTGAGACCTTGTTGAGATTAATGTGACGTATGAAGTGCTAACATCATAGTCTGGAACATTTGAAAATCTACTGATGGATGTGTGAGTGTTTTTACAAGGAATCTCTTGGACACAGCCCGATTGACTGCTTGACCTCCTTCTTTTGATTTTAGGTAATTCATCATACAACTCGACTTGAGCGTCGACTTCTTGAAAATTCCTTGTCAACCAACAAGTTGGAAAAGCAACTAATTGTCCAAACAAATGACATCAACAAGCTGAATGACAAAAACAGGCAAGGACATCGAGTCGCATGTCATAAAATCCCAGACATTACTGATTTCCGGGGTCACTTAGTACCCCTTTGTGCAAAGCAAAAGCATGCTGCTGAACTTGTTTTCTGCTTCGCCTCAGCTTTCTGGAGAAAAAGGTGGATGAGATGGAGGAGCAGAGGCAGGCGGAGCTGAAGATGCTCCGAGAAGAAAAAGTGCAACTTCAGACTCTAATACTGAGGCAGACGGCCATCATCGGTGAGTTGGAGCAGCAGCTGCTCAAAGTCTCCTCCAACAACACTGTGCTACAGCGTCAGCAGCAGAAGTTACTGGACACCGTGAACAGCCTCATTCACACCCTCTCTGTGGGCTCAGCTCGAGGTGAGTCTGCACTTCAGGTCATCATAACCCCTAGTGCACTCCTAAGTTTTAGATTTATTATATATATATATATTTAAACACATCCATTGCCATTACAACCTTAGTCTACTTAGTCTACCAATTTAACGCTAGAGCACACTAATCCAATTGAAAATGGGCCCTGCATGAATACAACTTTTGTTTACTTTTTGAGGACATTGTGTGTTGTATTACAAAAAGAAAAGCCACCTGAGTATATTCACCACATGCCTCTTTGTAAAAGCAGGAACACTGAAGCATGAATATGACCATTTTTCTCAGAAGACGTGAACTCATCAAAGAAGGGCTGAACGGCATAGAAATTGCAGGGTGTCAAATAAACAAGGCTGATTCTTTCTACAGAGAGCAAAACTGTCATGATGCAGGATACTCCTACCACATTCATGGACTGTGCTGCTGTCTTCAAGTCAGGAAACACTCAAAGTGGAGTCTACACTCTGACATTGCCCAACACTACAGTAGAGGTGAAGGTAAAGTAATTCTGTTTAACTGATTCAGACTAGGCATGCACTGACTCACCCACACGTACACAACCATATGAATAAAACCTCTTGAAGTGCTCAGTAAACAGTTTTGTCTTTGAAGTTGAGTAGTAAATTAAAATGTTCTCAGACTTCCATTAATGATGTGCATGCTGGAGCTAAAACTGTGATCTCCTCTACTTTTCAGCGAATAACAATGACTTGAACTTCAGTTCTGTATTCCTTCCCTGGCTGCGACATTCATTTTGACTGAACTCAAATAAGGCGGCCTTGAAAAATGATAAATTCATTATTTACAGAACATTCATTTTTCAATTATAATTGCAGCATCTATTTCCCCCCTTGTGTTTGAAGGCTTTCTGTGACATGGAGACAGAAGGAGGTGGGTGGACAGTACTACAAAAACGCTTTGACGGCCATGTTGACTTTCACCGGACGTGGCAAGAGTACAAAAAGGTAAAAGCAATCAAGAAGAAATTCTTCCCCTAAAAAAATACAACCTAGACTACGGTTCTCATTCCAAATGCACAATACAGTGAGCAGATTTGGCCATTTAGGCCTAGTGATTACATTCTGTTGGAGGCAACCACAAACACAGAGAGCCCAAATTACCAACTACCAAATCTATTCATGGAATAATGCAAGCAAGGCATAAACATTTTGAAATTACTATATTAATCATGCTATAGCTCATATTTCTATAAATGCATCTGAACCAGAGCATAAAACCACCTATCAAAACAGGGCCAGATAATTCCCCAAAATAGAACAGCATTGCCAACACCAAGCAAGAGATAAATGGGCCGACATCATGCCCGAAAGAACCTTAAGTCCCTACAGAGCAATCACTTACAGAGGAAACCATTCATACCATTTCCTTAATCCCCATCACAATATAAACTCAGTTAAACTGGCATACTTTCTTATCAATACATTACTGTGAATATTTGTGATTGTTTTGTGTAACTGCTGAAAGTACTATTTATTCTCATTAAATATTTTAGTTCCAGGGAGAAAAAAAACTTCCAGTGTAACAGCCACGAAATGTACATGATTGTCTTTGTCTGTTTACTGTTTTGTTAATGGGAAAAGCAACCCACAAGCACCTTGTGTCAGGGTTCAACAAGGTTTAATTAACATTTTTTTGTGTTTTTGTTCAGGGGTTTGGAGACCCTTCAGGTGAATTCTGGTTAGGAAATGAATTTGTCTCCAGACTGACAATTCAACAGTCCTATAAACTAAGGATCCAGCTGAGTGACTGGGAAGGGAACTCCGGATTCTCACAATATGACCAGATTTCTCTCGACAGTGAAGCACAAAATTACAGGTATGTACTGACAACATTAGAGGAATAAGTGTGTATGATGCTCAGTGGCAATTACTAAACATTTTGTATCATTTTTGTTTTATGCCAATATGTTACAGCTCATGTAGCTCAAGTTATTAAGGCCAAAGAAGCCCTTCAGCAAATGATGTGTGCACTCCTGAACGCATACCAACTAGTGCCAATTTTCAGGGAGTGTAATTAAAGCACAGCCTTGAAACTCAAATAATTTCACAAATATGTCAGCGACAACATTCAAAGGCAATAGTCATTAAAAGAAGGCACATTCTTGAAGAAATGATAAGCAAATCTGCAGCCTCATCTTTAAAAGAACTCACATAGTAGTGTAATATTCATCTATTTCATTCATGAATATCTTCCCAGAGCTAAATGCATAATGGCTGTAATTACATTTTCATACAACATTTGTTACTAACCTGGATCCATACTTCTAAATCAGTACACACACCTAGGTTTTTTTAAGCAATTAAAATAGATGAGACGATACATTTAGACAATTGAATAGCAGGCTAATTCTCTAGTTGTTTCACTGGCAGTGAATATGAGGTGACATTAATTGACACAGTGCTTGTGGAGTTTTTCCACTGACTGTGCTCCGGTTGTTAACTCTGAGCTCTAATGTGCAAGAAGGATTAATTCTATAATCTTGATTGACAATTTATTCTGACAGTGTTCACGGACCGTATCACACAAACTTCTCCTGTATCCTACTGTAGAAAGAAATAGCTTATGGTCATAAATGCTGACCTCCTTCTATTTAAAAGCAAAACACATTATAAAAACTCCTCTGGATGGTGGGGTCTTGGCTGTATAAGACTCTCTACTTCCTGATACCAATGTACTGGCATCAGCCCAAAGAAAATGTAATAAAAATGGTCAGTGTTTGAAAAATAGGAAATACATTAAATGTCTTGGATTTCTTACATTCGGTCCACAACTCTTGGC
This sequence comes from Chelidonichthys spinosus, assembly GCA_029853015.1. NCBI lineage: Eukaryota > Metazoa > Chordata > Actinopteri > Perciformes > Triglidae > Chelidonichthys > Chelidonichthys spinosus. Next base: position 19,317,654 of record CM056832.1, on the reverse strand, counting down.
AATAACACAACCTTCTGAAGTATTTTCATGTACGACCCTAAGCTGATTTCTGGAGTGGAATGGATACTTCCTTTAAATTTATCAAACAGACCTTGAAATGCTCCAATTCAACACGGTTCTCATCAGGTCTTAAGTCTACTTGACTATGACCAATTTAGTCTCCAGTTAGTTGGCTCAGTAATTCGAAACAGCTCTGACAAAGAAACTTCACAAATAGCACAATGCGAATCATTCAGCATAAAAATAGCATGACAACATATGAAATCACTAAGCTGCTTGTGAAATATGGAAAAGAAAAGAAAACAGCACACACTTTAATCCTTATGCCAAACCACAGATCCAGTTGATTCAGTACAAGTGAAACTATGGCCAAACTGTGTGAGTGAGTAGGACATTGCCTTTTGAGGAACAGCAATCACAGATTTCCTCCTACTCTTCCTTCATTTTTCCTCTCCCATTCTACAGGATACACCTTAAAGGCTTCAGCGGAACAGCAGGCAAAATAAGCAGCATTGGGCAGCCAGGAAGTGATTTCAGTACAAAGGATGCAGACAATGACAAATGTGTTTGCAAATGTTCACAACTGACAACGGGGGGTAAGAAACACATTTTGGTAACTCACTTGTGCTTTTGAATAATTGTGCTCGTCACAAAAAATGCAATAATCACGTCGATTTGTGATGGCACTTGTTGTAGAAGAAATTCCCATCCACACAAATCTTGGCAAGTCCCACAAAAAATCTTCAAGGGCATTTTAAGGGCTCCCGTACTTTTGTGGCCAGGTCAAAGAGCACAATTAGCTCAGAGTTAATCACTGATCAACTCATTGGGGAATTCAGCCCCTACAATGGCTGACATTAATAGCCTGGGAACAGAGCTTTTCCCTCTCTGTTCTTGTGGCTTAAAGGTCCCCCTCCATTCCCTTGAAAGTGACTCCGCTGCCAGAAGTTTGTCTCCCTCTGTAGTGGGGTCTGCCAAGTGAGCAAGAAAGCATGAAAACCCTTACCCTCTCCCTTTTTTCCCATGAGGGGTCTCTCATAGGGGACTCCATATGCATTTTATGAACAATTGTGACTGAATGGCACTGGTCCAGTAAAAAAGAGTAAAGCAAGAATTCTCATTAGAAATATGTCTGTTCTTGAATTAACTAATATTTTAATTATTAAGTTAATCTGTATAAACCATAATAATATAAAACCTTTCATCATTTTATAATTTTAACTGAAATAAACATAATACACCAAGTTATCAGTCAGTCACACACTGAGGAAACTTAAAAAGTGTCACTGTGACCTAAAATAAAAGGATGTATGTGTCCTCAATAAGTGGCAATCTCAATAACATCTCTACATAAAAGCAGCGGCAGTTTTACTGTCACATCCAATTAGATGCTGCCAAATGTGAAATGCCTGCCTTGACACCATGACATGTACAGAAGAGCGTTCTGCCTTTTTAACAAATAGCATGTAGCTGCTCGTGTGAAGTCATGCTATGACACGGTTTCAGCAACAGCTACAAGTGCAACACAGTTTAAAAGTGCATTCATGATTTTCATTAAGCAATGAAACAGTTTTGTATTTAATGTTATTTTTTTCAGAGAAATCTTAGCTTTCTCAAATCATTCTATATGGAGTAGCTGTTACAGTTTGTTAACCTCAAAGATTCAGGTTTTACAGGAGTGTAAGCAGGATTGGCAGAAACACCACAAGATGATATCATACTACTCAAAAAGGATCATCCTTTTTTTACATGGAGTTGCATGCATTATCCACTCTGACAACATCATATCTAAAATTAACTTTCTGTTGATGTTCTAGGTTGGTGGTTTGATGCCTGTGGTCCGTCTAATCTGAATGGGATGTATTACCAGCAAGGCCAAAACTCAAATCGCTTCAATGGAATCAAATGGTACTACTGGAAAGGCTCGGGCTACTCATTGAAGTCCACTACAATGATGATCAGACCAGCAGACTTCTCAGGTTCCCTTTGAGCTGTCACTCTCAAGTTAAACATTAAAGATGGGAAGAAAATTCTGCCTGACACAGCAATAACCAAAAGTATCAAGGGAACCAAAGCAAATCATTAACATATTTTACACACACACACACACACACACACACACACACACCTTTAAAGACATTTTGTGTATGTTTATGTGTTTAATAATTTGAATCAAATGGGTTGTTGCAAGAAATTGGGAACTATGTACTGTCAAAACGACAATATGTATGTCTGTGGTATGTATTGATTACTATAGATATATTAATTACATTGAGCAATAACATCTTGCTAACCAGAGAAAAATGTTGATCTAATAATTCATCTACATTCTTTAAAGATTTTAATTTTTAATAGTTACCATTGTTGAAAAAAAGAAACTATGGTACAACATGCATGTAAACAAACGTCTGAAAGCGGTGTTTCTGTTGAATGCCTAAAATGTACAAAGCAAATGTAAAAATGCCACAGAAATAGTTTCCCTAAAGATAACATTTTTTGAGAATTTTTGTACATTTCTTGTTTAATTTATATGTAGATTTTTAAGTTTGATATTTAACATTATATATGATGGATTTTTTAAACAGATGTCAGAGTCCTATCTAATTAATAATTTCCTTGCACAAACACTAGGCAATTATTTTAATGTAATTCTGCAGTAGCTTTCCACATGATCATACACTACAATCATCTTTTTGCAGTCTTTTGGATTTACATTTTTTTTATTTATGCAATGTTTCTTTTAAAGCTTCAACATGCAAAATTCATGAGAAAGTTGTAAAACTGAGGACGCTGAATTTCTCACCAGTGAACACTAACTTTTTTCAGAGTGTTTGTCTGTAATGCTCTACTAGCTGCTATATACCTGCCGTTGAATATTTAACACAACCACAAGGCAGAGAGCTTAAGCTAAGCCTTTTCCACAACAGTCCTGTTTTACACTGTAACAATGAACTGCCTGGCGAATGCACAATTGCCAGATCACCATAACTTCTTCAGCAATGTTCTATCATTTCAAGTACAAAATAAAAATTCTGAATGCTCAAACGTTATAGTCATATTTTTTATTGTTGCTCTTAAGGTCGCTAATCACTAGGGATGCACGAATCGAACTTTATCAGTCCTGATACCAAAACCTGAACTTTGGGTATTGGCTGATTCAGAGTACCGCTCCTATACCAGTGTTAAATTAATAAGCTGAATGCCTCACTGTGTGGAAGTGATTGGGATCATTCATTAATGTGCAAGGCAACATCAGGCTTGACTCTAACACTACGTTCCTAACTTGTAACCTAAAATGTAACAAATAAATACATGAATATTAATGTATACATTTGTGATTTTTTTTAAATAATGGCCTTCAATCCAGCTATTTGACTGAGTATCAGACCGATAACTGATCAGTGTCATCATCTCTACCAATCTTACTCAATTTAATTTATTTAAAATTGAATCCCCAAATTTTCAGAAGAGTGGCATGATTATAGCAAATAGAGGGTAATGTGGATTAAGTCACAGTTTATGTCATTTCACACTGCAATTTAAAATATGCTACAATGTATAAACTATTAAGCATTCCTGATTGTTGATTTGTAACATGTTGCATAACAATAGGAACTGAACAAAAGAGGGACGCATGTGGTTTAGATGCATCCGTAAGAGTAAAGGAATGACAAAAGGCCGGAGGAACAATTACAATACTATGTGTGAGTCGTAACAAAAGCCATCACAATTTTAGTAGGAAATGTGTTGACATTTGTCGGCATCAATACCCCACGTCTTCCCTGGCAGAGGCTGGAGTGGACAGTGATTCATGAATGACGAGTTCAGGAAGAGGCAACATTCACAGTTCACACAGGATGCTTCAGGAAAAACAAGCGACTGAAAATGGATGACTGGCAATAAAAATTAGCAGGCTTCCGTAGCCACTTCCTCAGCTTTGGGATTACAAGCCTTTATTAGTTTTTGAGTGTCAAAAACTCAACGGGGTGCAACGCTGATTTATACTATTAACATATAAAAAAAAAACATTTAGAACTCAACCTGTGCTGCAGGAAATTGGGCTGAAAGTTCATATGGTTCCTCTGGAATCCACTGTCTTTGCTCCAAACACCAGAGAATCTATTCAGTAAACATTTAAATAAAAGATAGTTTAACACTTCACATCATCATTTTAACCAAGATCATGTAATCGCATTGAAGAACCCAAACTACATACCCATTCAAAAGACAGGATCCAGCAGCCACGAGCTATGCCCAACAGAATATTGAGAGTCCGCCGGTGACCCCCAGACACCACGTGAGTTGTGCTCTCACAGACTCGGTCAACGATTGAAAAACCCCCCAGTGATGTCACCACCTGAACCAATGTGTGCTGCTTCCTACAACAAGTGAGTAGAATCAGAAAGCATTCAACAAATTATTAAATTAAAAGACATGTTTTCCAGTTTTCTCATCAATAGAAAGTTTTCAGAGCAATCTATAGCGGTGACATTTTTAAATGTTTTAAATACTTACTCAGAAGGCATGCTTGTCATGACCAATGTTCTCATAGTCTGAAACAAAGAAATAAATAATGTTCATGACAGGGGTTGTGTAAACCTAATGTTTTAATTAGAAGTGAAATAAAATCAAACCATTACACAATATGCCCTTGAAGATACATTGGGGAGTATAAGCCTCATAGAGTGTATATGTGTCATGATATCCACATATTATTATAAAAAAAAAAGAAAAAGAAATAAACATTTATTTACAAACATTTGGCTTGATGTTTCAATGTCACTGGGAAATGTAATGCATATATGTTTCTTTTAGGTGTAAGTATATATATTTGTTCAAAAGCTGGTTTGTTCAATGATACAGTACTGAACAGGTAAAGGATCATTACTCAACAGTCAGAGAGGCTGTGTACTTTCAATAACCCTGCTGGATATAAAGCTGCATGGAGACCAAAAAGGAAATCAAACACCAAGGCCATGAATGGAGAAAAACATTATTCCACTGTAACGGAAGTGTAAATTGTAATCTGACGACTGTGGTCAACGCAGCTTCCCACTTTGGCCCCAACACAACAAGCCGCCATCCGCACAAACACCTGAGCAGCAGTTACAGACGGGACCACCAGGCCCTTCCTGCCACACTCTGATATCTGGTCCCCCCAGCTGGAAGTCAGGGGTTAAGGCCTGCTGCACACAGTAGTGCCAAAATGGTCCATACCAGTCACACATCACATTATCCCTGATAAGCATGTTGGGAAGCCAATGGTTACCATCACCCCATGACTGCTACTCCTCGGATGCCTGATAGAAGTTTACTTCAAAAGGAAAATGTTTTGATATTACGCTCTGTTAATGATCACTTCTAACACTTCTGAGCTGCCAAAAGGTGACAAGAAAGAAAATCTGCTCATTTGGGGCTTTTTCAAACGAAGTCAAACAACTCAAAATATGGGCAGCTATTCTAAAGGTTTCTCACAGGGGACTTCGTCTTATCTCGTGCAGTGGACATGTTATTGCAGCGGCACAAAAACCCAGGCACCAAAGAATGAGTTGGACATAATGAGCCTCTGACAAAGAGCTGGTATGAACGGCAGCACGGCCTCTGAGCACAAGCGCTCCCAGTACAAATGAAGGAAATACTTCACTGTGTGAGCAGGACTCCTTGATGGCTGCTACTCTTTGCAAAATGAAACTGACACTATTCAGACAAGCAAAGGGAGATGAGGATACAAGGTCAAAAGAAGCAGTGAGAGTCAATTACAATTCGTAAACCAAGACAACCACTTGTCACAACTGAACATTGACTTATAAAGATACAATTGACACATACGGTATAACTCATTTCACTTAATATGCTTTGAAAACTAAGCACCTTCTCGGACTCTTGGCTATTATTGAAAGAATCTTAAAGGGATTTATGAAAAACACTCACTGAAATGAGTAGAGAATGATGAGGAATGACGTGCAACAAAGGTGCTGCTAAAGATGAACAAAATAAGCCTGAATAATTCTGTTAATATTTGTATGAAATGCATGAAATCTGATTACATTTAAAGTTGTTGTAGAGTTACTTTTTTAAGTCTTAAAATCTCCTGACAACACATTTACTCTGTTTTCACCCAAAGTCGAGCAACATGAAATGCATCATTGCTTACCATGTACATTTCAAAGGTTGGGGAACTATGTGCAGTGTGACCTCTGAGAATTTGAACATGAATCTACAATCTGGATCTTGACAGAACTAAGAGAACAACTACAACCATCTCCATAATCAGGCTACAATAAAGTCAGCCCATAAAAGACCCCCAGGGGAGATGACGTCATGTTTGCCTTTTTTGAGCTACAGCTTGTTGAGGTTACCAGCGTAACGAAAACAGAGCCCAGGTGCATTTCACAAGCAAGGAAGTTGAATGCTACCATCACAGAGGCAAAACACAGGAAACCCTCAGGACCAGACAGAACCTCTTGACTAGATGCGTCAAACGCCTACAGCTATGGAAGTGTATGACCTTATGGAGGAAATACTTAAAAAGGAATGACACACAACACTTCTGATGTTTCATTTACTTCCTGAACATCCTATATTGCAGAAAAGCACAGCTGCAATAGTTTTGAAAAAATAAATCAAATAAAAACTAGAGTAAATTAAGAAAGTGTGAAGAACAAAGAAAAAATGGATCAAGTCAAAGCCAACTACCTGCATTGTAGCTGGTGCCAAACGGTGGATGGAGGTAGAAAATAAATTAGCAAATTACAATTGGGCAAACCCATATCAGGCCGGTATCTTTAATTAATTAGACAGCTTCCCATTGGTGAATTAATACCTGGAACATCCTGTTTTTTTTCAGTTTCACAACACTAAAGGAAATGTATAGTTAATGTAAAAACATTTAAATAAACTTTCCTATTTGGTGCAAAAGAAGTCTTCGGATTTAATCACCATAATGTAAACTAGACATTAAAAACAATAACAATGTCTTCTTACCTTTGTTTTGTTAACCATGTTCTGAGGACTCAAGCTGACTTGCTTATTGTGATTTTCTTCTTCACCGTCAGACGGGATCTCTGCTAAACCAGCTGCAACTGTACGCACATTTCCTCCACCTACATTTGAAAACAAGAAAAACAATTGAAAACTGTGTGTGTGTGTGGGGGGGGATCACTCAAGCACACAGCAGATGTGTGTGTATTCATGTGTTCATCTATCATTTCTCCATTTTCACCTGGCTGAGCAATAACATTGTAAATTGCAACATTTTTAACTATTTATTTCTACCTCACTGTTACCAGATAAGTAACAGACTATTCATTTATTCAATTGATTATAAATAAAATCAAACAATCATAACATTAAAGAATAGTCAAATAACATATAAGGTCACATATGCTCAGGTATCATAATGTTCAAGATAAACAACAAACATTATTTTAAAAATACAGTTAAATCAATGTAAACTCACATATTCTCAGGTCCCATGTTGTTTAAGATAAATACTTTTTCAATAAAATGTTAAATATGTCCTGAGCTCAAATTGACATGTTGTTTAAAACACTAAATCTAAGTTATTCATGTTTTCTAATACTGTAAGCTTTTACATCAGTAATGTTGTATAAGTCTTAAATTTCATTTATGATCTCTTGACATTTTAGGTGCTGATTTTCCATCTTTAGTTCTATCCAGGTCAAAAACTACTTAAACTATTCTGGATCTTGGGGAGCCAGGCCTCAGCATGCATTAGGCAAGATAAGTGAGGTATAAACCCTGGACAGCTCTATCACATACTGACAAACAGATGCACATCAACATGCAAAAAAAGTCTGGTCTTCAAAAGACACATACAGACAATTAAGTTAATTCTTTATTCTTCTCTTTAAAATGTGGCATCCAGAAATAAACATTCATCTTCAGAAAACTAGCTGGAGTGAGTGTACCTAATTATGTTGTAAACCTTTTGAAACCACGGGGACTACAGACAAATGTACAAACCTCAACCCTTGCAAAAGTTTAAACACTATTAGTAACATTTAGTTTTGTTAGTTCATAATGTAGCGGAGGAAAAGTACTAGACTCTCTAGCCTTACTACTCACTTTCCAACGTATGAGAAAGGACATTGACATCGGAGTTTTTCTGCCGCTCCGACATTGTTGTTGCTTCGGTTGACATTGTTGGTTGTACTGATGTAGATCTTCTTCTCGACTTCCCTGCATCACCTATAGATGAACTGGTGCCTGTGGATGACGAGGTGTTTTGTCTTCGCCTCTTAGCCACAGGTGTTACATCAGGACCTCCACTCTCCAATGCAGGCACAGATTCTTTAACATCCTGTTGTGGATGACTTTGGGGCTCACTGCTTGCATCTGGCTGCTGACTTTTTTCCAGTGTCGTCCTCTTTTTACTTTTTGTTTCAGTTCCACTGCTTTGACTTCTTCTTAATCTTGTGTTCTTTGGGACAGGGTCCAACTCAAAAGGAATATGAATGTCTCTTTCCATGGGTATATTAGGCAACGGAGTTCTTTTTGATCCAGAGCTATGGTTAGCTGGGGAGAAATAGTCCTCAAACACATTGTCATCTCCATCAGCAGAAGTTGAGGCAACATTTTTACAGTCACTGGATATATTGAAAGATCGTACCAAGGCAGAAAGTGACAGTCTAGCTCGTTTGGGTATTTTCCGTAATGGGGTAGCAGTTTCTTTTGACAGTTCAACTGCAGCAACACCTAATGTGGCTGGTAACGAGGGGCAGCTAGAAGAGTGCACAGCGTCGTGACAAGAATGTGTCTTTGATTCTGTAACGGATTTAGCTGCTTTTGTGGTTCCCTTTTCAGTTTTGTTAGGTGATAGACTATTTGATTTTATCTCTGATGGCCTTTTTTCTTTATGAAATGTCTTGCTGTTGTCAGATCTCCTAGCCTTGCAGGGACTTTCTAATACACCTATGGCATTGTGCTTCTCTGCTGGCTTCTTTCTGACTGAGGTCCTTCTAGACTGTTTTTGTTTAGTCCTTTTTTCATCCTCAAAGTCAGGACATTTCATTGGACTCATAGTTATTGAAATCTGTTTTGGCACATCATGGCAGGGTGAAAGCCATGGCTTTTTGGAGGCTTTCCTGTCAAATTGTGTTCTCTCTTCTTCCTTATCCGGCGAGTAAGCAGCTTCAGCAACAGAAGCACTGGAATCACCGTCTGACTGGTCATCTATATTAAGAAAATAAAAACAAATTAAAAAATGGTTTTGTGCATTGTTCAGCCACTTTCTGTTCATTGTTTTGTTCTCTTGATCTTGGATTTCAACACGTGGGTTCATTCATCTGGCTTCATCTTTTTTCTTTACCAGTCAGCTAATTCTGGAAACATGCTTTTGATTTATATATACAGAAATACGTTGCCACTTAAAGCACACACTAGACATCTTTATATAAAATTAACTATTGCAACACAAATCAAATATGGTATCAGGAGGTTCCCAACTCTTTTCTTCCCTAGAAATTTAGAATCCGATATTGGAGGATGGCAAAGATACAAACTACAATGCAATTTTTCAATGATCAGTAACACAAAAACGTTCTTACACATGAACTTGCAGACGGTTGGTGTGCCCCCAAGTGAAGGCTTCAGCCCAGTGGGTGAGCAGGATTCAGCCATTTGTGAAGCTGAAATACAGTGACATACTGGTATGTGAATTTCTTGGGTTACCTTGTCAGTTCATCAGCCTATACAACAACACACATCAATACATACCTGTAGGTGAAAGGTTTTCCCGTTTCTTTTTCATGTCTTTCAAACGCTGTGCCATATAATCTGATCTTTTCATCCCGGGGCTATAAATTATTCCATTCTCTTCATCAATAATGATGGGCGACACATCTGAAACTGTGAGTGAAAACAAATCAAAAGATCTAGTTTGTCATTTCACAGTTGTTTTCTAAGTTTCTAAAAGTCTCTTACCAAGGGGTTGTTTTGGAGCTAGGTCTTTCATCATCTTGTCTAATTTTTTCCTCATGCGTCTGTCGTTTTCAGGGGTCCTTTCTGGAGAATCTTTTGGCTGCATGCAACGATGCTAAGTGAATCAAACACAAAATACGTTTTAAATAAAAAGTAAATCAATGCACATTTGAATACTTGCAAGGTGTTTTCACTTTTACTTACTGTCTTTCATATTCAATTACTGTCTTCCACACACACACACACGCACGCGCGCGCGCAGCGCACGCACGCACGCACGCACACACACACACACACACACACACACACACACACACACACACACACACACACACACACACACACACACACACTTTTTTACATTTCATTCCAATATTTTCTCACTCAGTCTATGCAAAGGAAAACTAGGTCATATTATGATAAATCAAAATAACTTCTCTGAATGAATCACAGCAGTGAAATATCACACTCTAGGAATTCTTTTTTATTAACATAACAGGCTCCAGAGAGGTGATTCATTTAGAGAAGTCTAAACAGCTTACTGAACGTCAGCTCTAAGGTGTTTGTAAGGTGTCTGCATGTTTATATAGATTGTCCAGTAATTTCAATTTGATGGATCATTTACCACCAACACCAGCTACATTTAGTGCAAAACAGGATCCAGTTTAAGGATTTGTGAGGATTTTTTTCGAGGGGTCAGCATGACAGTGAAGTGTAAAAAGAGATTGAACAGAATAAAGCATTCGTTTTTGTATTGTGTATGAAGAAAAGATTTTGGTCTGTGACCCAAAATCAGCAAAACCTATAGCTTGACACTGATTGACAATGACAGCTTAAACTGTGAGACCAACGTAAACATGTCATGTGAATATGACTCTACTCACTCTCTTGTTCATCAACACAGGATTGCTTTCATCATTAAAGGCGGGATACAACTCTTCGTCCACACAAACACCGTCATCGTAACATCTGGATGTCATTTCATCAAAAAAAGATTCAAGTGTTGAACACAACATCTTATAACACTTCAGGGCAGTACAATAAAAACACATCAATGAATTGATGAAATAACTCTCAGTGTTATTCTTACCTGCCTACCCAGAGAACAGAGACAAGCCTCACATCACTTTTCTTAGCCTTCCTCCATGTTGCTGGGTGACCGTTGTTGAAGACAACATGTGTGACTTGTTTATTGAATGTTTTTGTTACCTGTAAAAGAAGAAACATTTTGTTTTTTTTTGCAAAGAATACATATCTACCGTCTGTAAATACATTCAATGGTACACAATATAGAGTGCATGTGTTTGTGTACTACAGTCTAACCTGAGCTCCCATTTCCTCCAGCTGCTGGACGAATGGTTTCGAATAGTTTGCTGCTTTGTCTGATGACCACACATCAACATAGGCAACGACATCTGCAGACCCACACACACACATATATATTTACACGTATATAGACTTCAACTTAGCCTTACATCAACTGCAGTAAAATGAAGATGATGTACATTACCTTTAAGAACTGAACAGTTGTTGCTTGTGGTCATTACTGGTCGCTTCAGCGTCACTTACACACAACCTATAGAGACATTTCTTTTAGTTGGATTATCGGCTTTCACAATGCAAAAGTAATTTACTCGCTGTGACTCCCTTGGTCCATCATGCTGACTAAATTAATCGGGAGAAACAATGTACAAAACCTGACAACTAATCAGTGTCAGGGCTCATTATTATTTTCACTTTTGTCATCCGACTGATTATATTTTTCATTAACTGAATAATAAATCAATCATAATGAAGTTTGAAAGCCAAAAGGCCCAGTGTTGACAATGCCTGACCACCAGGCACAAATAGCAACTCTATAATTTTCTAAGGTTAAGGAGATGGAGAATAACAAGCAACTCATCACAATCATGAAGCTGTATTTTTGTATCAAAAAGGGTGACTATAATTTATGTCAATCTACAAACCACGTATTAGTAAAGCTATTCACATGAAAGCCAATGAAGACACAATGCCAGAATGACGGACAGTCTATCGTGTATGAACCTGCCGTTGAAGAAATGTGTTTTCCATATGGGGTCCATACGAAATGTCTACCGACCTTAAACTACATTATTCAAACACATCACTCCGATATTGTGGTCTGTTGTAAATCCAATTATTCAAACTGCTAAAAAAGTGTCAACATTTGCGAACTAACTTCAGCTACGTAGCGTTAGATCGTGAATCGATTAATGTTATCAAACATATGGGTTAACCGATTATAGACAGCTTGTATGACCTTAGTTACTCTGTAACGTACAGCATTTGAAGCATACAACTTATATCCATATATATATGTACAACTTTATTAACTACCTACCTACGCTACCTAGCTAACATCGCTAACGTTTATTCTATTTTGCCGTTAGCTATGTTGCTAAATTGGCGAGCTAACTAACTTGGTTATTTTTAGCTTTACGCTGGTCTGGCTTTCTTGGGTTAATACTTCCGTAATATGCTGACATACGTATCACACATATCTTTGACTATTAGCAGTACAAATACACGGATAAATATATCAATTGGTAGTATTAAAATAATCGCCGTGCACTTACTTTATGCGTGAGTGAGTTTAATTTACTCAGTTTTAACAATTACCTAACTACAGTGTGAATAGTTCGCGCGTGCAGTTTGTGATGAAATGCATTGTGGGACAAGGGCCATCATTGGCTGATGGGTCACTGACGTCACTCAGAAGCGACGGCAAAGGGAACGAGGTAGCATCCACGAGAAGGAGAAGGGCCCTAAGAAGACTTCAAAACCTCGACAGTGAACGAATGAAGTGTTCAGAAATATTGTTGCTATTTTTCTCTTGATAGACAACGACATTAATATGTAAAATTACTTAATTTATGGTGGAGATATTTCCATTATAACACAAATGTATTCAATTGTTTAATTATGTATAGCAGCTCACTGTTTAGATTCTGGTCAAATACACTTTTCCTGTGATTGCTTAGAGTGATTTATCTAGGTCAAACAAAGCCTCATGGATTGGAAAATGGTGTGTTATCTTCAACGTCTGTCACATATTAAAATTAAAGTCATGGGATTTTCTTTTTTCAGGTGATGTTTCACATGGAAAGGTAGTTCCAGTAATTTGATTATTGAACCAGGCACATATAGATAACTACTTTGGCCTTCAGTCTCACACATTCTTGTGGTTGCACAGTCATAAGTAAGCATTTGAATTTAGTAGCTAGACAACCGGATGCAATCTATATGTATACAGGTCTGAGTTGGTATACTATTTAATAACCAAGTGTAAACACTGATACTATTTCGATATTTATTTAACTAATGTTAGGCAAATATATTATTCAACAATGTTATAAACTGTTACATTTTACATATGCATCACATTAATCACAACAACCTTGTGTTTTGCTCCACTGTAGAAGCTCACACATCAATTTCACAGCACAAATACCATAAATACAAATAAGTAATACAGTGTAAGAAAAAAACTAGTTGTACAACGAAAAGCAAACAAAAAGGAATCGTTTTTTTGGGATTCACTTTACTTTTTCAACCCTTTATCCCTTACTTTGGTGTTTTGGTGATGGTAGTGGGTCAGTAGCTCTCAAATGTCACATCATAAAGGTATAATATGTAGTCGCATTGTAAACACAGCATTCTATGGCCTTCTTTCGAGCAAGTAAGAGAGTGAGAGAGGTGGAAAATGTGTGGAGAGGGACTAGAGTTAGTGAGAAAAAGTAGGGAATCAACCCACCTCTTCTGAAACCTATGGGAAGCTGGATTTTGAATAAAGCAGTCCAAGACACACTTCGTCCTGTTGTGTCTGCTCTCTGGGTCTGTGTCAGTGAGGTCTGTGAGCTTTGGCATGCCGAGGAACACGACAAAGCGCTGTTTGACTTGGGAATAAACATGGGTTGCACACCTGCTTATTCACTGGGGGTTACCAAGAGTTCCAAACAAAGCAAAATTACAAGAAAAGAGAAAATGGACGTGGAAGACGAGGTCTCTTTAGATACAGAAACAAATACTTGTAGTTGGTCAAAAGTGATGATTGAAATTGATTATCTTTGTATTAGTCTACACATTTTAGGAAATTGTTGCATATTATACCTTTACTTGACATCAGGGTACACGTCTAATCAGTATAAAATTGTCAAATATGTCGATTTTTTGTAAAAAATAAAAAAAACAGTATATATAATATACATACTAGTATAATGGAAAGTATACATAGCCACAGATTAGTTTGAAATGACACATTCTTTTAAGTTTTTTTTCCACATAAACACACCCCTTTATATCTAATGCAGAATAAGATAAACCAACATTTTACTGCACACTTCACTTCAAACAACTGACAAAAACTTTGCACTTTAGACCACTTTCAAAATGATTGTAGGCTACTAAAGGAAGACCAAACAGTAGTCCTACAAGTCCTACAAATGTACAGTGTATGTGACTACATCCAATGTCCTTCAGGTTGTAATATCAAAGTCAAACAGAGTTGCTCCTGCAGCTGAGAGGCATGGAGGTGCGGGACATCTCCATGTGCACAGTCGATATGGGGAAACGCTCAAACTCCTCCTCTAGCCGGCTGCAGCGGCAGTGCAGGAGCACCTCCCTCACCTCCTGCCGAAAGTTGGAGTTGAGAAAACCGTAGATGATGGGGTTAATGCAGGTGGAGGACATGGCCAACAGGTGGCAGAGGGAGAACAGCAAGTCGTGGTGGCAGATGGGCAGAGCCTCCTGGTTCCAGTCTGACACCACGTTGAAGATGGTAAGCGGCAGCCAGCAAAGAGCAAAGGCTGTAATGAGGGCGACCAGCATGATGTTGATTCGGCGACTGTGGGTCACACGCTGGTTCTCTGGTGTCCTGGCGCGGTCCAGCATGTCTTTGCGGTGGCGAAGGCGCACAAAAACTCTAACATAACAGAGCAGGACCAACAATAGTGGACCACAGTACTGGAACAGCAGGAGGCATGTGGTGTAAGCGAGCCTATGTTTCTGGGATGGCCAGTGCTCCAGACATGCCTCCATATGTGAAGAGGTGGGGAAATAAGAAAAAAGGGTGCGGTATGAATTTGGAAGCACAGATGAGTTTTTGTATGTGTAGGAAACAGGTTGAGGCGATGCGTTGAGATAAGCCAGGGGAGAGGCTTGGTTGTGGAGTGGAGACTGGGGCAGGATAACATTGGTATACGGCTCACTTGTGAGGAGCTGAAAGGCCAAGAAAGGTGAGGAGGTGAAACAGGCCAGAATCCAAATGAGAACAACCACCATGTGGGCCTGAGGAATGGTTGGTTTCCAACCAGAGGGGTTAATGATGAGCTGATGTCTCTCCAGCGCGATGAACACTAGAGACAGCACAGATACAGTCACAGACATACACTGGATGAACGGCACCAGCCGACATAGCAGTGACCCAAATACCCAATGGTCCATTAACGTGTATATGACAGTGAAGGGGAGGCAGAAGACACACACCAGGATGTCAGAGAATGACAGGTTGCAGATGAAAATGCCGGTGACATTGACTTTTTCTCTGTGACGGGCGATGATGCAGATGAGGCCGATGTTCCCCACCAGCCCCAGGATCATTGTCATGCTGTACCACACAACAAGACACGCTGTGAGGACAGCAGACATGGAGCACTGCTCATCATGGCCGAGAACGACGAGGTCTGAGAGGAACTGGGTCTTATTCCCTAACCACTCCTGTGCAGACTCAAGAGTGGTTCTTCCCTCCTCCCATGGTAGGGGATTTGGAGTGGGGGAGCTGTTGAAGGGCAGAGGCAGAGCGGTCGATGATGGAGAAGACTGGCTCTCGTTGCCACTGAAGGACATCTCACCAGGACTTCAGTGTCACCAGCCCCAAGGGTCAAACTGTCCATCCCAGTCCTCTTAAAGCATGCATCTGAGACAAAGAGACAGAAAGCACAGAGGGAGACAGAAAGAAACAGTAATCACTTGCAAAGCAATTATAGGTCAGACCCTTTGTCTGTTCATGTGGAAGTGATACTGTTGTTCTGAGAGGAGCAGAGAGTGAAGGAAGTGGATCCTGTGGCTGAGGAAGAATCAAGCTTAGGGGAGATATCATGTGCGAGGAATGATTTTCTATTTGAGTCACTATGAGATTAGGATCAAGAAAGCATTGTCTTTAAAACATGCCGTAATGCTCTAGCCATAGTGGCATAGCTGTCAGTTTGTCTGTACAGCTGTTTAATGGATTGTCATTACATTTCATTGTATTCCTTATTTGCGGTTGCTAGAGGAATTTATGGCATCATCAGGCCAACGCTTTAATAGAATTTCAATGTGTCCACTCCACACTGGTTAATGACCATATACCTACAAAACGAATCATTCCGTTCAGCCTCAGCTGTACTTTATGTGTTATGTGATAATTTGAAACTGTGCTAATGTAAACTAAGATGGTGATCATGATAAACATTGCACCTACTAAACACACTGCAGTCTCAAGCAGCTGTAAAGTCTTGTTTACATGGAGTTAGTCTAACGTTGTGTGCTGAATGTCCACAAAGAATGTCATAGTGAGGTAATTATGAGATACTTTAAACTGTTTACACAGTTCATAATGTGCCAAATGTGATTGTAATGTATACACATTTTCTGCTTTTTAGTGTTTTGCATGGAGTGGTACTGCAGTAGTAGCTTCAGTTCTCTTCACAATCACTCTCTTTGTCATCTTAACCAATCTTAACACTTGTCGGTTCTCCTCCCACAAATTAGCCCTTCAGTCAGGTTTCAAGGCTGAACACAATAGCTTAATGACAATAAAATTACTATGCATACGTTCGAGCAGCGACTTCTCATTTATCAAGAAGACGATACATTATGCTGTATGTCGAAATGAAAGGGCATGACACTGTCAAAATCCTAAAAATGGATTCTAGCTCTCTCCCCCTGAAACCTCCCCCATGTGCCGTGAAAACCGGCGTCGTAAAGAAAAACGAGCCTGTCATTTTCCATTAATGGCACACACACACTTAGCTATCAGTCACTTCACACGGCATCATAACTAACCTACTCTGTCAGTGTGTGGAGTGAGCTGCAGGCACGGTGGTACATTGATCATGCTTCGTTCAGGGTGAAAAGGCAAGTGCAATGTCACCATTCTAGATGTAACAACCTGCTGTAACAGAGTGGTGGAACCAAAAACACTAGCTGGAGAAAAAAAATAGAAATGTCCCATTCATGGGAGATAATGAGGCCGTCATGTTACAATGATGTGACACTGTCTGATGCACATCCAGCAAGTAGCTGTGTTATTACTGTAGAGATTGGCCCAAATCTCTGCAGGATAAGGAACGCTGTGACCTGGCACCATGAGCATCACATTTTTCTTTTCTGACGCATTAAATTGCCTCTCCATCTCAGAGAAAATAGTGTCAGTGTCTCTCACAGTGAAATGAGAGACTGGCTGTCATCTTCTCACCTTGATTCCCCCTTTTTTTTATTTTTCAGAGACCGGTGGTGCTGCACAATGATGCTTTTTCATTTATGTTTGTGTTTCCTCAGTAGTTTTCGATTAAACATTTTGTCACACCGCACGAAAATCATTCTTCACTTCTTTATCTTTATCAAATATTCACTCTAGCAATATCATGCCGTGTTAAGATAGTCCTTTATGACTTCACCACTGCATTTTCTACAAGTTTCCTTGTAAAAAATATATATTTTAGATTGGAGACGTCATGAGTTGTACCAGAATTCTGCAGTCTGTACTGTAGGTACAGTATGAGCGGGCCCAGATGGCGTAACAAAAGGATTTGATTGTAACAAATTAGACAATTACACTATAAATAAACTGGAAATCATAAGGACACAGCTTTATGTGCTTGACAGAGAATCAAAGAGACCTCTAACCCCCTCCCATAGTCACTGATTAAAATCTATCAATACAAAATGTGTAATCTAAAAGATGCTTAAAAATTTAATTTCCTCTTTGTTTATTACAGCTGTGCACCAGCCCACCAGTGAATATGACAATTTACTGGAATCCCTGGTTGTGAATTAATTAGACGCACGCACACCCAACACACCCACTCTAATCAGAATCAATTTTCTTTTCCCCTGCGTGTGGAGGAGCAGGACAACAGGCACTGTAGTGTGCTCAACCTGAAATGATGACCCATGTCTCATCATTGCTGGGAGTGTCAGGGACTGTGGGTGATATCTCCCAGATATTATCTTTATGAATACGGTCAGGAAATGGGAATTTGACTGTATATGAAACATGAATGCATACGTTTTCCATGTTTTTGCTGTTTGTTTTCCTGCTGAAATCAGATGCACATGCTCAGACATATATTCTCCAGACTGCTATTGTTTCAATGCATCATTGAAAAACGTTTGTAATGGTAGAGGAATACAATGCACCTGCACATCTGTAGACACTACGCTACAAGCTTACAGTGGTGAAACAACATGATGCAGCGTTCATTTTATAATTTATTAATTTAAAAAAAGACACTGACTTTCCCTGGCAAAGATCATTATTGTGCGTGATAGATCATTATTGTGTGTAAAAAAATAAAGCACTCACGTGGTGGTTTGGCTGATGATGGGTGTCTCTGTGATGCCAAGGTGGCAGAGGAACCGATGCTCTGAGCAGCTGTGTGAATCCACAGAGATGAGAGTTGTAGAAGGAGCTGAACATCACAACCAGCAGAACGTTTCTGTCAGAGACAAGGCGAGGGGAGCACTGCTATTATTGGGCTGTTAGAGCCCTTTGGATGCCAGAGACCCTCTGAGCACTGGGCTCTGCTGTCACACAGTGGTGGTTTTATTCAATTACATGCTGAAAATGACACTTACTCTAGGTGCTATTACAGAGACATGAAACAGGCAAGAAGGAACAGAGCCAGGGCAGGTTTTTATCTTTATGTTACATCCACGAGGCGATTAGGTGAAAGTGGGGAGTAACACTTTAGAAAAAAAAACTCACTCAAGCTGGAAGCTGCACATGCAATTAACCTTTTCTGATGTTTATTCAACCAACTAAACAATTCTGCATACAGTTAACAAACAGCAGAGCTCTCATCGTCAGAGCAAATACAGCAGGGAGGCTGCTGGATGACACATAGCTGACAACTCTGGCCCCTGTTATGGAAATGAGTCGAAGCAAGGAGACCTGTGGAGAAAGTAGATGTCTTATGCTGAAATATTTAGTGATGCCCGATGCACATCGTGAGAATGAAGGTTTGAGCCGTACAACAGCTACAAACAGCAGCTTCTGCCTCCCGTCCCTCCTGGGAAAGCATAAAAGCCCAAGTTATCTCAAGGGAGCTTCCACGGCGTCCATATTATGTCGAGGTTAAAGGTCCTGAGAGACACACTAGTGTCTTGTTTGTGACCATACCTCGCCTGGAGAAGCAGGCACTTAATAACTTAATGGATTAATAATTACATGTGAACCTATTCATAGAATTACATGTATTAATCTTACACTGAGGGAATCAGGTATAGAGAAAATTCTCTCACAGCCCCAACTTATATACGCCAGTGATTGGCAACCGGAGACAGCCGCTCCATCACCTGCTCCAGTGGGGGAGGGTTCTGCAGGACACAGGAGCATAGGACCAACACACATACACAACACACACTGACGGCGAAACACTATATTTTCAGTAGCATTTAAAACATGACAAGCAAGAGAATGATTGATTTGTCTACTTTATTGGTATTTTTTGATGCTGAAATAGTTGATAACATATGAAAGTCCCACAACCAGTTTGGACTTCAGTTGTCCCTAAAGCGTGACTTCACATCTCGTTACACTCTTTAGTCTTGTCGGATTTCAACACCGCCTTGGCAGTGCAGGCCTTCTTATCAACAATCAGTTCACACTCCTCAGGAATAAATATTTGGCTTGCATCAAGGATCCTGAAAGACAAAAAGAAATACTATTAACTTGAGATGAAAAGAACAATGTCTTCTTAAAATTAGGGACTGTACACAATTTATAAAAAGAGTCTTTCTTTGCGTGAGAGCAGGGGGATTTTGTTTCATTATTCTTTTCCCACTTCCATAATTTATGTTATTTCAGACTTCGCTAACAAAAGGTGGATCATAAAGGTGCACTTTGACACATGCAGAGAACAGCTGTTATTTCAGAGCTTTATTTATTCCTATCATAATCAACTAGTAACTAGTAAAACCGATATGTCAATTTGGTGAAACACAGAATACTAATTTTATTTATTATCCTCCATGAAAGGTATTGGTTTCATTATAATAGACATATGACGTAATTTCAGTACAGTCCCTTAGAAGTTATTTTGTTTAATAATAAAATGTGTTATGTAATAAATCCAAGCATGAAAATCTTACAGGTTACAGCAGCTCATGCCATCTTGCATGCAAGAGCATTCCATGCAGTCTCTTTTCCATTCAGAGCCAAAATCATGCTGCTTTCCATCTGTATCCACACACCCTGCATGTAAAGAAATAAAACCAGTTCAGAGATACGGTTGATCAAGCTGAAACATTTGCAGCGGTGACTAATTGTTTGCAAATCACTGTGTACACGGGCGTGGTGGCAGATGTTAAGCAAACACACTAAAGCTGGATGATACATTTATGATGGAGATGCAGAAAGAAGGACTAAATGCTGCCACTGTTGTTATATTGTGTGTCTTCCAAATGTTATCACGTCGACACACCTTTTGGAGGGTTGTTCGGATCTTTCACCTCCAACTTGTGGAAGGTGCAATCAGAGTGACACAGGACAACCAGTCCCAGCAGACACACAAACACACAGAGAGAAGCCTGAACGAGTAAAGGAAAGACATCTGTAAACATGGTGGATGTTTTATACTCTACGCAGTGCATTTATCCACTTATTGGTCATCCTTTTAAGATCTCCTAAGCACTGAAAAGAAATGAGTTCTCACACATAAACAAAAGTTTTTTATTTGAAACAGACTAAAAGTCTTCAAATTAAAATAAAAAGTTTTGCAGTCAATGACCGAATTCTTTTTTCTTTTATATGTTTAAGTGATTTGTCATTATTCCAAATGATCCAATATCCTACAAAAGGACACATATTTATACTTTTCAACACAAAACACATTTTGTCTGCAACATACTGCATGTCAAATTTAGATTTATGTAATTTATTCTGCAAAAGGTAGACTTTACAAGGATTCACACTTTAAATTAAGCAAGACTAATTATCTACTAGACCACTTAAATTATAGATGCAGCATTTACATTTGTATAATAATCTGAATGTTATGTAAAAAGGAATCACTATAGACATTATTTACTAATGTACCACTTCTGTTTTTTTTATTTTACCACCACCACAACTACCACTATGAACAATAATAAAATACAAATATGATTAATGGTGCATTAGTGAATTCTGCAGGAATTTTAAGGTGACTGTAAAGCTAGCTAACTATGCAGTCCAATGTCAAATATATACACATCTGCATTTACGTAGTACATTTTATTGTTAAAAAAGTTCAACTACAATTCAAACACCTTAGTCTATAAATAAACAGTCTTAATCAAACACTTCATATTAATAGCTTCCCTAATTGTAAGGAGAATAATACATACCATGCTTAGATGTGATGTGACCAGGTCAATGTGAAGCTGATCTGTGGGTGAAATGTTTAATAGGGGTTTTATAATAAGGTGTCGGCCCTTGTATAATTATTTATGTTAATATTTGAATAGTGGTGGGGTGGTTATTAAATATTTGTTTTAAGGTGTGGAAGAGAAACATGGAGGTCCTGTTGATATTAAGGGCATGCCTCACGGACACATGACGTTTCCACCCATGACAGATGCTGTATGAGGTTTTTACGAACTCACAAGATATCTGGAGTTCTTAAAATATTTATAATTTATTTCATTCAACAAATGCAAAAAATAAAAGTAGTGAAAAAGCAACCAAGGTAACTGAGACATAGTCTGACATATAAAAACTGCTTTCTATTTGTACATGTTTATTGCTGAGCCAAAAGGCTGAGATAGATTAGTTGCATTGCATATAAAGCCACACATTGTCAACAATTATTAAAAAGATTTCATTTGGATCAACCGTTGTAGTAAACAATATATTTTTGGATACTTTATTATCCAAAAAGGTGCTCTTCGTACTGTGCAACAGAGGAAAACTCTGGACAAAAAAGCTTCAACAAATCTCTATACATTTCTATACTCATCACATAATTAACAATCTGAAAAAAAAAAAATACAAAAAATAACAAATTAGGATAAAGGAAAAAAAAATCATACTAAGGGCTAATTGGCAAAAGTGAACATAACAATAAATATTGAAATATTTGGTTGAGCTGAACTCTGTGAATGTAGAAAGTTACACAATCCCAGTGGTGACATTATCAAAATCCAACAAAGCTGTAGTCCGTAAAGTGTAACTGAAAATAAAAGTGACTGATAAAAGAACAGGAAGTGTTTTCCTGTCGCATATCAAAAGAAACAAGTGTTCTTTTGGTAGTAGCTACCAAACAGGTGTCAAATCTCTTTGCAGCAAAAAACAACATGTAAACCGTCACCACAAAAAGTGACAACTACAGAACCAACCTACAGCCGTGTGAAGCCTGATGGGTTTCCTCCTGTAGATGTTGAGTGAGTCTACCAACCCAAACCAGTGAAACTCAAACATCCCCACAATGGAACAATAGAAGTGATTAAAACAAAGGCAAATAAATCTCAAAGAAAAGTATCCATACCTGCAGCTCTTGGGCCCCAAAATAAACCACATTTCAATACCATTTTGATAACTGCCAGCATTAGTTGACAAAATAAAAACCATCCATTTATATAAATTAAGGGGGAAAAACAGATAATAAACATATAACGTATATTAAAAGATTAGAAGCAGCATCTCAAGTCTCTCATTCAGACTTTAGTGTTACAGTCCATGCACATTGCAGAAAGCTATTTAGCCAATCAGAGTTTTCATGAAGGCAGGTTTGTTGAAGGGCCAGTGATACTGGTTGGGGACAGGCCCATTGACATTGCACTCAAAGAAGAAGAACATGGGGAACCAAATGCGTGCCCTCCGGCTCTGCTGGTAGGCGCGGGTGTTTGCTAAGGTGTGGTAGTAGAGGAAGAGGCGCGTGGTGATGTAGAAGGCGATGAACACGTCGATGGAGTAGTGCTCGTGAGCCGCCAGAATGAAGAAAATCCCAAACAGGTTCAACACCCAGGAGATGGTGTGAATCAGATTCCAGGTCCGTGGTGTGTCTGTGGATGAAGGGCATCAATAAAAGGTTAAATATAGTAATATTTATATTTAAATGATTGTCAAATCCCATGAAAAGACCAGAGCCAACAGTGAATTGAGCCAGCTAACAGGTATTATTTGTGTAGCAAACAGTCATGAACACTTGCACAGCAAATGCGTATTATGATTATTATTATAGACTTGAATGCCCCCTAGGGGAAATTCATTTTCACAGCACCCATCCATCAAACAGCCAATGCCATACACACACGTCTTCCTACATGGAACCGATGGGCTTTGGTTTGAGAGCCGCAGACAGAAGACGGAATTTAAACATTATTGGTTTTGATCCTTTCATGGCATTTGTTGACGATAGGAAAACTCATAATGTCAGCTTTATCCACATACTCTTAAGTCATACTTTTTTTGAAGGCAAATAAAAAGCAATATAACACTCACATTCAGTCACAAAGAAGTTGAGTAACGTGATGACAACTGTGTGTCCACTGAACATGTAGTCTCCACACGTTTGCACGCCTGTCAGTGTCATCCCGAATCCACTCCAGATCAGCAGCGCCCTCTGCATCTTTCCCCAGGAATCACCGTACGTCTGAGGAACAAAAGACGCCAGTTTATCACTCACGCTGTGAAATCACAGTGGCAGCCGTTCATCCGTTATCACAGTGGGAATGCTGAGTCAAGCATGAACTGTAACACTGCCAATAGCCACAATCATTGCTTTGCAAACTTCATCTAATCTGCACATAATCTCACGTGTGCTTCCCACCTTGCTGGCGCACTTCAGGTGCTGCCCCGGCACGGAGAGCGAGGTGACAAACATGGTGCAGCAACGGAGCAAAAATACGGTTCCCAGCAAAGAGCACAGGCGTCTCAAGAGAATGGACCTGAAAGAGAGACAAACACTCACAATGCATTCCTTTCCCAGCACTTCATAACCTACAAGCACTTGGATAAATTGTGTATCTAGGCAGTGCTGTGGTCTACTTGTACATGTGATTATAATACAGTGCACCAGGAATGGAAATGGAATGGTGAACTACCTGTGTTTGTGGAGGAGCAAGACCAACAGAAACATGTAACACAAGATGAGACCACAGGCTTCGGCCATTGCAAAAGCCCAAGGGATTCTGGGAACACTGTCAAAGTACAAAAACATGTGTATCAGCGCGCAGATTAGATACGAGTGTAGGAGTGTGCATGAACTATGGAGCGTGCACTGGATACACGCATTCATACCTGTCCAGAAAAATGTCAGGCAGCGGAGGGTACGTCCTCATGTCCGGGACACGCTCATGCACGATGACCATGACGAAAGATGTAAATCCAAACACAAAGAAGACGTATATAGAACTGATGATCGTCTTCCACACCTCCGGGTCCAACCTGCCAGCCAGGTGCTGCCTATACCTCCCATTGGAGTGTGTATGACACAACGCGGATCTGTCTCCGTTCCTCAGCCTCAGCTCAGTCCCGTTACATAAGCGATCACCTGCGTTATACCTCCTGTCAGCTTCGTCGCAGCTCCACTTGCCACCCGCGGCGCCCTGCGAGAGACCGTCTGCCGGCCGGAGACCCAGCTCCTCCAGCTGGGCCTGGTTCTGTCTCTGGAGCCGGCACAGGGCTATGGTCAGCCTCTTGATGTCTCCCAGCACAGTGAGGCCCAGTGGAGGCCCACGCAGGTCGGCCTCAGTCAGAGCCAGCAGGCTGGGGCCGTCCAGGCGGTGCTGGGTGCACAGTAACTCCACATACTCTCCAAAACCTTCTTCCTGCAACCACTGGGCCACATGCTTACAGCTCCAGGCACTCACACTGTCCTTGGATAGTGCCATGACACTGTGGATACAGACACGTACAGTGTTAAGTCAAGTAGGTCACAAGGTAGACGAAAATAACTTCTGATAATTGACCACCACTTCTTTCTCGACTGTGTTGTCACCTCTTGATTTAATTAAACTGAAAGTCACCCATGGACTTTCATATTCAATTAGCATTCTATTGATCACAACCATTGGCCCTACCATACCAATGAGTTAGGGCCATGGCTAATGATTTTCCCAAGAAAGATTCAAGAGGTGAAATTTTGAAATTGTTTTGAAATTGTGTCTTGTTTTGGACAAAAAACTAGTTTACAGTGATATGAAATGGATAAAAACAGAGAAAATCCTCAGCAACAATTAATTGATTATTCGGATAGCTGCTGATTAATCTTCTGTCAATCAATTAGTCAACTAATCCACTAATTGTTTCAGCTCTAAAAAAAACACTGTCATTTGTTACAGTGTTTCAGCCACTCAAGCTAACTGTATATTATACTAGAACATAATTGAGATATTTCCACAAGTAGTTGCAACTAATCATTATTTTGTATTATTGATTAGTCTTCCAGTACATTTTTAAAACTTACTGAATAATAATAAATAATAACAATTTAGACAAAATGCAAATTTCCACAGTTCAAAAACTAATGTCTTCATCCAACAGTCCTAAAAACAAAAAGGTAAACAAGCTATAAAATTACAGATGAAATGATTAGTCAAACAATCGGTGAGGCGAAAATGTATCTTTTATAATCAATTAATTTAATTCAAGCAAAGACTTTAAGCAATCTCTTGTATAGGCTTCTGAAATGTGCATGTATGTGCTCTTATTCAAGGTGGCCGACCCGGCACTCCACACTGCCGGCTACATCATCAGTCAGGTCTGCGACTGGACAGCAGAGCAGTGGCTTTCAGTATAAGAATGCATTGACACCCTGATTCAACAAATATTAATGATAAAAACCAACAACATTGAGTCACTAACCATCCACAAAACAAGCAGCGTAAGTAAGTCCCTCAGACTGGGATTCAGGTTCTGATCAAACACTCGTCTTTACTTTGTCTTTTGCGTGCTCCTGCCCTTTGAACCTCTGATAAGCTCTCCACAGCGCTGCTCGCCCTGTCCTCCCGACTGCACCAATGGTCTCTCCACCAACGCGACTGTCCCAACAACTGAGCGTGAGCGATAGTCTACATGCTGACGGGACAGCAGATACGGTCTCAAAATGACCCAAGTAAGCAGCTTTCAGTAATCAGTAATACACGAGACAGCAGTAGCTTTGATGGGAGGTTTTAGACTTACTAGTAATACTATGATGAGATATCAATAAAGACACATAAAGGTGGTATTTTCATAGCTAATTAGTATTAAGACAGTTACAGTATTACACACTATGTCCCCTCTGTGTTTACTTAATGGATCTGGAAACTACTTAAAATTTAAGGCCTGCAACTAATGATCATTTCACAATTTAATCCATTATTCACTTCAGAATTTAGACCCTAAGGTGACGTCTTTAAAACTGCAGTTGTTTTTATCCGACCCACAGTCCAACGCCACAAAATATTCAGTTTGCAGAAGTGCAACCAGCTGTGACATCACTCTATTGATGGTGAAATACAAAAACAATTATAAAAATAAATAGCAGGAAACTACATTTTTGTCAAAATCCTTCCAGTGATCATCCCATCAATTTAAGTTATAGCTGCAGACCAATCATCAATCAATCATGCCAGACAACTGACTGTCAGGGAGGGATCCATACAGGGCAACCAAATTCAGCTTATCAGCTGATCAATATGAAATATTTACACGTCTGTAACCTAAAGCAACTCACCTGGGTAGCTGCTGCTCCATTCCCTCAGAGAGAAATAGGTTATTTTTAACTGGCCTCTAGATTTTACTGGCAACATCATGCAGCTTCTCTGCCCGAGGCTTTACTTGGGGTTTCATAAGTGCCATGTCAGCTTGTTTGGCTGGCTTACACCGAGTCCCAGTGTGCAGTGACACACAGCTGTGAGAGAGATAGCCCTTCAGTGTGTGTGTGTGTGTGTGTGTGTGTGTGTGTGTGTGTGTGTGTGTGTGTGTGTGTGTGAGAGAGAGAGACACACACACACACAATATGACAAAGGGCTCATAGTCTCTTCACCACAGGACCACAAAGCAACGTCAGACTGTTACGAGTAAGCATGAGATCAACTCCGTGATTAGATCACATTTTTATGTTGTTGAACAGTTTCAACTCTACTTACTTCACTTACACAAAAAGTCAGAGGATCATATGTTTTAAATTAGGACAAACAGGAAGTACATGCTGTAGTTTCAAACTTACTTTAGAAGATGATTTTAAAAAAGTAGTCGCCTCTTTTACCATAAATCAAGTGTTACTGTGCTGGCAGATGATCTGGATGAGCCGTCAACCTGGGGCATTTCACGGCCAACATGCTTCTGACAACTAGGCAACGCCAAACAGGAAGGCACAGTAATGAACAACACCAGTAAAGAAGAGCCCATGAGCTCATTAGAGGGCTGCTGAAAGTACACTGACACCTGCTGGCCATTTGGGGGTACAACTAGGATCTGTTTACATCTGTTTAAAGGTTTCTCTAGATTAAAAAAAAGTCGAAAGAAGTGGATTTCATTCAACAATTTGATTTTGATATTACAGCACAAACACAAGCAGTGGTTTTCAAACCAGTGAATTACATCCATATTTCCATAAGTGAGAGCTTGACAGAGAGTCGGTGCCAAACTGCACCACCTGTTTATGACGGTCAGATGTTGCAGCAAACCAAAGCAAAGGCAACAGACAGCAGCAGGGAAATAACAGAGCAGCTCACTCCCTGTGATCCTGGAAATGACAGACGCACCGTCGACCTCTGAGGTGAGATGTGACGCACGAGACTCTGAGGATCCAAAGAGGACGTGGGAGATCCCGTCTCTCCAGGAGCTGGAGGAGGTTTTGCACTCGGCTCCACGCTCCTGTCGCCACGGAGATGAGGTGTGGCCCAATCTGTATCTGGGGGACATGTGAGTACCCTGTGCCTTATCTAAGGTCATCTATACGTGTCACAGAGTTGTGCATAGAATGTGGTGCATGTGTGCAGGTTTATGTCTCATGACAAGCTCGGCCTCTGGCAGCTGGGCATCACCCACGTGCTGAACGCAGCGCATGGAAAACTGTGCTGTAAGGGCAGCGAGGATTTTTATGGAACCACGGTGAGATACTACGGTGTCCCAGCCAACGACCTGCCGACATTTGACCTTTCACCTTTTTTCTACCCTGCTGCAGCGTTCATCCACCAGGCTTTGACATCGGGAGGTACCGTAAGCTGCAGAAAGCGTCACTGTGGGGGGGCTACCTGTGTTTTCATCTTTGTGTCTTTTTTGTGGTGTCCAGGAAAAGTGTTTGTGCACTGCGCTGTGGGTGTGAGTCGCTCGGCTGCGTTGGTCTTAGCCTACCTTGATGATTCATCACCACCTTAGTCTTCTCTCCTCTGTACGCTGCGTGCTGCAGAAACGCTGGATTTTCCCAAACAGAGGCTTCCTGCGACAGCTGATAGCCCTGGATCGAAAGCTGCAGGACGATGGGATGAATGAGCCAACGTAAAACAAAGCGAGGAGCAGATCTTTGTAGTGATTCTAGTATGATTGTCCTCCCTTATTCTGCAGAAGTCCATGTTTTCACTCCATGCCTCAATCTGTATCATTTACCGTATATACACTAAACAGTTCCCCCCTCCTCTGCCTTGTCTTCTCCTTATGTGTCCTCGGTGGGGACGGAGAAAGTCCCTGTTTCTTTGGGGCATCAGTGAAGAGAGCAAGCAATGCAACACAAACATTGAATAACTCCACATCCAGTCGGAGAGAACTCCACTGAACACAGAGAGCTAATTTTGGAGACAAGCGGCATTCGAACCGACCACCTGCTGTCGTCTCTCACCGAGCTGCAGACCCGCTGCAGTGGACGGACGGTGGACACCGACAGTCAGTCGGAGGAACTCTCTGTGTCTGGGGAGAATGTCAGGGAGCAACCAGGACCTGGCGCTCATTAAAGAACTGGAGCTCATCTTGGATTCCTGCACACTGGAGCTCACACCAGTGGATGAAGTCTGGCCCAACCTGTACATAGGAAATGTGTGAGTGTCTTGTGTTTTCTAGAGTCTGTTGCAGAAACACTCATGAGCTCTGCAAGAGAGAAATCCATTGTTGTTTGTTAAACTACTGATCCTGTGTAACTTCATCTTAACATTGCATGATGTTTTATTTATGATATCTTTAATTTGCCTCTTGTTTTCGTGTGATTTCAAGGGCCGTGGCACAGAATAGAAAGAAATTACATAAGCTTGGCATCACTCATGTCCTGAATGCTGCGCACTCCAAGCAGGGCAGCATCGGTGACCAGAGTTTTTACGGGAACACCTGCGTTTACTTTGGCATCCCAGCTGAGGATTCAGACAGCTTTGACCTCAGGCAGTACCTAAAACCTGCAGCTGACTTCATAAACAAAGCCCTGAAGAGCAAAGATGGTACAGTATATGAACGTGACACCCAGTGTTCAGCTGTTTTTACATTTTCTTTTTCTATTTCATTTTGTCATCCTCAATCTTGCTCTACAGGAAAGGTTTTGGTTCACTGCATCATGGGTATGAGTCGTTCAGCCACTTTGGTGCTGGCTTACTTCATGTTGCGGGAGCGTCTCCCTCTGAGAGACGCCCTGAGGCACGTTGTCCAAAAACGAGCCATTTACCCCAACCGGAATTTCCTGTCTGTCCTCATCAAGCTGGATGAACAGCTGACAAACAAACGGAGGCTGTGTCCTCTTCTCTGACATCCCTCCCTTTTTCCCCTCCACCTCTGAACTCCTTCCTCACATTAGACCTCTCTCTCTTGTCCCATATCTCTAAAAAGTACGGACAATATTTGTGTATATGATAAAGTTAATGCTGTGATTTTGATGGCGGTGAACATTTACAGTTCATCTTTTTTATTTCTAAAAGTTAACTACTGGGTATAGCAGCAATGGTGTTGTGAAATATTGTATCATATTTTTTTTGTTTGGTTTGTTATTCAAATTGTATTCAAATGTTAACTGTCAGGTGTTATGTGTTGTCAGGCAAGCTTTGTAAATACAGCCTCATGACTTCTGTTGTTATGAATATCCATTAAAGGTGATTCTTTGAAATGTTCTGGCTGGATAGAATACGTGATGAACTATATTCTAAAATTTGTTTTAAACTATGCACATTGTGCCTTTATTTTTCAACAAAATATAACATGATTTGCTGTATCATTGACACTTTTTATTTTAACCACAATCTGAAACTGACACCAATCAACTGAACAAAACATAAAAATGACATTTATTGACAAAATAAATGTGGCCTGAAGACTTATTTCCACCCGTAGCTGCTGTCATGTTAAATGTCACTGACTGTTGTGTTTTACAGTGATCTCAAGGAGCAAATAGAGGGCTGCACATGTACTCATCCTCGAACACACAAGGTCACATGTGCCCTTTCTTTTTTTTTTTTCTTATTACACAATGATTCAGTTTATCTTATGATGTAAACACAACAAATTCTGTTGCCAAGTCTCATTCACAGGCTGGATGGTATTTCCTAAAGGAGCAGAGCTGCAGGCGCTTACTCGACACAGTGGTGGATTACATAACAGTCTGTGGTCATGGAAACTAAGTAGTGAGCTAATGTTAAAGTTCACAGGGTGACACCACATTACTGTCCATAAGAATGAGACTACAGAAAAAGGTTGGAAAAATAACTACTTCAGTAGCAAGTCACACGGATCAGTTTGGCGATTGACCCAGAGATGCGTGAGTCAGCACACTGATTCAGATATAACACCTTTATGCAGAACTCCACAGACCTGCCCCATTCTACTTCTGATTAATTGACTTAATTAACTTCTGGCGGCCACTTGTTTACTTCCGGGTCACTTCTTCAGGTAGGAACCTTTTATTGTTATTATTTTGTTTGATACAAAGTTCTTTATTGTTTTCATTATTTCCTGAATGTATTTTATTTTTAAAGCTGTTGTAATTCACTTTTACCCTAGTCATGTAACAGTAATAATAGTTTTGATTCTGTAGTCAGTTTATTTCAATTTTGTGCATTTCTATGACACTGTTGATCTGATTTTGACGAATTTGGTGTGCGTACTTGTTAGACCTAGCTGGGGTCATCATGGGAAGGTATTTGTGCACTGTGCCATGGGTGTGAGCCACTCTGGGGCGCTGGTTCTTGCCAGAACCTGCCGTGAGCGGAGGACCGAGATATTGGACCCAACTCTGGATTTCTTGAGCAGCTGAGGCAGCTGGAGCTGAGCCTCGGTCCACAGAGATGTGCAGATCACAGAGGGGGACCACGCTGACACACCATGATGGAGCATGACCTTTCACCCCTTGTCAGGCACCTGTTTGGTTGGAATCCACACTTTATGCAATAACAATCAAATCTGACAAATAGAAATGCCATCTTTTACAAGAAGCCTCATATATTATCTCTGCCCCAACAACAATCACTAGAATTTCACAACATTAACAACTGAATGCTTTCAGTATCCAGAAATAACTCTCCACCCACCTGTCCACAGTGACATTCTTATAATGACCATAATGCAACATGCCTCTGAACTTCTTTTTGTTTTCTGGCATCTTTTCTCGTGGTTCAGGGAGTCTCTTTACCATCGAGGCTATGGGAAAAAATAATCACTGTCACATTAGAGAAGTCCGATCACATTATTAAGGCTGTGTGTGTGTGTGTGTGTGTGTGTGCGTGTGTGTGTGTGCGTGTGTGTGTGTGCGTGTGTGTGTGTGTGTAAAGTTGTTGAGGTCAGGTGTTGTAGCCCAGCTGGCTAAAAATATCATCTTAAACACAGAGCCCGTGAGAGCAGTTACCATTCCAGATCTGTATTTCAGCCTTCATGCTTACTGCCGAGGGAGGTCTCTGTTAAAACACACACACACACACACACACACACACACACACACACACACACACACACACACACACACACACACACACACACACACACACACACACACACACACACACACACACACACACACACACACACACACACACACACAGAGTTAACACATGTCCACTGAGGAAAAGTTGAGGTGCTGCTCTGCGATCCCGCACAGGAACGGATTTCAAGCTTTAAACACCGACAAGAAAGAGGTAGGTGATTTCTTTCTTCCATAGTGCTTATAATAACATCAGCTTTACTAAATGCCACAACAACTTTTTCCTGGATTTCACAGAATGTCCTGTTTTGTCAGACTAAGACATTAAGTTTAATGTTAAAAAAAACAAACAGCGCATGTATTCCCATTTCAGAGGCTGGAACCAGTGATTTTTCTGACAGTATTGCTTAAAATTACTAATCACCTATAGAAATAGTTGCCGATGAATTTGACTAGTCATTTAATGACTGATAGACTGTACTGACTGTATATTGAAATATCCCTGGTGTATAAGTGTTAACATTGCTAATCTTCACAGCTTGAGGCACAGAGATTTTGATTTATTTCAGGGATACGTGTGTGTGTGCGTGTGTGTGTGTGTTTTCTGGGCAACAGATGTGAGCCATGTCCTCCTGTGTGGTGAAGCCCAGAAGCAGGAACCCGTACGCAGCGGTGCAGGTGGACCCAGACAGTGACTACATCACACCGGGGACATTAGACCTGGAGCAGCTGTTCTGGACTGGCACCGGGGCTCAGTATGCACACGTCAACCAGGTTTGGCCCAGTGTCTACATCGGGGATGAGTGAGTATCTGGACACATAGATGGTTTCATGGTTCTAATAACAGCTTCATTCAAGCATGTTTGTTACATGTAAATAGGAAGACAGCTCTGGAGCGGCCCGGCCTGAGGGATCTGGGTATTACACACGTCCTAAATTCAGCAGAGGGAAAGTGGAATAATGTGCTGACTGGTGCAGATTACTACGCTAACATGGACATCCAGTACTACGGTGTGGAGGCTGATGACAAACCCACCTTCAACATCTCCCAGTACTTCTGCACTGCAACCCAGTTCATCCACGAGGCCCTCAGTCACTCGCAGAGTAAGACCTGGAGAAAATTAAAAACAAAACTTTGATCTGAGATCATTTTCTGCAAAAGAAGCATCACTTTGTTTCTAATGAGTCTCTACGTCATTTTGCTCCAGACAAGGTGCTGGTGCACTGTGTGATGGGTCGGAGCAGGTCAGCGACTCTGGTCTTGGCATACCTGATGATGAAACACGGCTTAACTGTGGTGGATGCTATTGAGCATGTGCGACAGCGGCGCTGCATCCTGCCCAATCACGGCTTCCTAAAACAGCTGAGAGCCCTGGACATCACGTTACAAGAGAAGAGGCTAACTGACAAAAAGGAGAAATGCAACACCAACAGTACACAATAGAGATAATATCTGTTTATTACTCTGTTTCCTTATTTATTATATCCTTGAACTCAGTTTTGTTTTTCAAAAACTGTCATTTCATTCTCAGAGTGTGTAAAATTGAAAGATGGAGTGTCCTAAAGGCTTAGTGACAAACCTAAAGATTTAATTCGTCTACTTCTGGGAAGTGTACATATAGTGGACGAGGAAGGACAGATTTCAGCGAGTGGTGCCGACACATACAGATACTCAGAAACCTATATATCCATTAAAATTAACTTGAAGCTACTTACTGTACCATAGCTTTTAAAGTGTATCCAGGGAAGTTTGATAGGCAATCTATTTACATTTACATTACATTTAGGTCATTTAGCAGACGCTTTTGTCCAAAGCAACTTACAATAAGTACATTTGTCAAAAGAAGGAAACTAAGAAACCACGACGTATCATTGCCGATGCAGTAAGAGCTAAAAATAGAACAAGTGTTAGGTCCTCATCTGAGTAAAGTAGTACTTCAAGAGCAACAGTGCTAAGATCAGAGTGCTATAGGTAAGGTTTTGTTTTTGTTTTTTGTTTTTTTTTGGGGGGGGGGGGGGGGGGGTCGAGGGAGGGTGCTAGTGGGTCATGCTATGTAGAGTCAAGGTGAAGTCTGAACAGGTGAGTCTTGAGCCTTTTTCGGAAGATGGCAAATGACTCTGCTGTCCTGACATTGGTCGGGAGTTCGTTCCACCACTGAGGCGCCAGAACGGAGAAGAGTCTGGACTTACAAGAGTCTGGAGTACATCTATATGCAGGGTGGTTATTTGGTACATAGTGCTTATATACTTTTGATTAAAAAAAATATATATATAAAGATTAAATAAAATATTCCAACACCAATAGAATAATGAGAAAGCCTAAAGATCATTGTTGTACATTTTATTTGGGAATTTTAGGCATCACAGGTCAAAACGGAGATGGGCAACTTGAGTGTAACTGTGACCAGGAATAAATCGTCATACAAGGCTTCTTGGTGTATTGAACATTATAAAAAGCTACGTAACGGAAGGATCAATACTGACAGATACAAGAGTTACACAACACTTGTAATAGAATTGTTTTTTTTTTTAAGAGTACATCTATATGCAGGGTGGTTTTGTTCAAGTAATCAGTGGTGCACAGATGACAATAGATCACCAAGACGGATTGTTTGAAATTTTTGGACCCACATCACATGTGTGGCCTGAGCCCGAATTCAACGTATGCCATTGATTTGCTCCTCCATTTCTATCTTCCATACCCCATTTGTTGCAGTTGTTGCCCATAGTGGTCTAGTTTGCAACCTTCCCTGTACAGACCAATGCAAGTTCACACAACACCTGTAGGCCTCTGCAAACTGTTTAACATTAACAGAGAATGGAAGGGAAAAAAGGCACTTGTGAGTGGAAACACTTGCCTAAACAGGTGAGAAAATACAAACTTCCACAATCATGCTTACACAGAAAAGCTGGCATTGAACGGTCATCAAGGGACTCGACGAGTAGAGGCTTAGACAGTTAAAAAGTAAAAAAAAAAATAAAAAAAAAAAATCAACATTAGGTTTCGTAACTGGCCTGTTAAAGTCAATTTAAACAAGTATAAACTCCATAATCAGGAATAATTCATCTTTAAAAAAAGTCTGAAACGAATAACTACTGCACATTTCAATGCAGTATCCATAACCTCCATTTACTGATATTTAATGAATTAGTCTTCTGTTTTTGTATGATGCCGCCACTCATTGTGGAATTAACTTCTCGTGATTCGATTCCCTCTCCGAGAGGAAGACACAACAGACTTGTGAGATGACATCACGAGTGCTCGGAGTCTGGCAGGGTCGGAGTCAAAACACATTTAGAAGCAGCAACAGTCCACAAAAACACCATTTCCCATTTCCATCGTTTGCGTAAAGGAAAATGATCACCGCTTCTGACGTTATCATGATTCCTTATACATAAACAATTCTCCCTTGGTTGCATGATCCTCTAGCAGCAGAGAACAGAGACAGGCACTCTCGTCTGGAGGCACCCAACTAATAACTAGAAGGAGAATATGCCGGATGAATTTAAAAATAACCTGGACGGGTGGCTGATAATATTTGTAGAAATTAGTGCAAATTATAGGTCGGAGTTAAACATGGCAGGGTGAGTATGAGGTTTCCGGCTGATGGATAAGTTTGTCCTGGAATCCCTTAGTTGAAGTCAGGTTTTTCTGGGAAGGTACAACCTGCTCGTCTGATGATGACGTTGGCAGCGTAGTGTGCTGCCTTCACGCACTGATCCAGAGGTTTCTCCTGGACCAGCTCAGACAGGAAACCTGCAACACAGAGAAAAAAAAAAAAAAAAAAACTTTCACAGAAATGCACAGGAAAACATGGGAAAGACAAAAAGCAACCTAGAAATATATCAAATGAAGAAAGAGGGAAATCTTACCTCCTACAAAGGCATCACCTGCACCGTTTGTGTCAACAATGTCCTTGGGGTCAATCTTCAGTACAGGGAATGTCTCGACCTTATCACCTGAGCAGACGAGAAGAAAGATTAGACATCTGCAGTATACACCTAACAGAGGACAGGAGACTAAGAGGAAGAGAAAGTCATACTTAAGCCCATCACAGTCGCGTCCTTCCCTTGGGTCAACACTACAACCCTCTGTCTCTTCTTGTTGACTTTGGGCAAAGCCTGGGCTTTCTTGGCAATTTCCTTAATGTCTTTGGTCTAAAGAAAAATAAACACTGTATAACCAATTCATAAAGTACAAAATAAATGAAAGATGCAGCACTAATGATATGCAAAAATGAAAAAAAAGAGAGCAGTTCACTCACGTCGAAGTCTTGCTCTTTAGCAAACGCAGAGGCCTCCTGAAGAACCAAAATTAAAGCGTGTTTAACACAAAAATATACGTGCATTCAGTCAATATATCTAGAAAATCTGAAGAAAACACTGTCAACGTCTGGCTTACCGTCTCATTGCCGAACAGCACATCAACGTAGGGCATAACCTGCATGAGGTTGTCCTTGAAGAACTGGCAGATGAAGGGCGCTGAGAGGTTGAGGCAAAACAGCTTGTTATTTTCAGACGCATGCTTCGCAACTTTGAGGATGGACTCCAAAGAGACGGTCAGGAAGAAGCCCTGGAAGCAAACAGGGCATTGGGTCAAGACTGATCTGCTTTTTATATCGTGATGGACTCTAATGAATCACACGAGTTAAAGACTTGAACAGAGACTACATCAGTATGGCTGCACATTCCCCATGTGGGTCCTGTAGTAGTTACGCGTGTGTACAAAGTGAT
Organism: Chelidonichthys spinosus; assembly: GCA_029853015.1. Taxonomy (NCBI): domain Eukaryota; kingdom Metazoa; phylum Chordata; class Actinopteri; order Perciformes; family Triglidae; genus Chelidonichthys; species Chelidonichthys spinosus. The sequence goes on along the minus strand of CM056832.1, from coordinate 19,280,905 downwards.
AAATAAATTGACCTGAATATCAGAGGTAAATGACACACTTCTAGTACTACTTACAGCAATATAGTAGACTTTAGCTTTTTCCACCAGCTTCCAGTTTTCTTCCAGGTCTAGATGCTTGTCCTTCTTATAACAGTTAGCAGCAGCCAGGTTAGCTACCAGAGACCTGAGGGGAGTAAACAAAGATATGAAGAGTTTAGTCAGATGAGATGATGACTATACATATGCTTATTATTATCATCACCTTCATTATTGCTTCATGATGTCTGCCTACCGGTTGTCGCCAGTGATGCAGGCAGCACATGTCCCTGTGGGCTCCTCATCTTGCTCATAGTAGTGGGCATCAACGTGGGCCTCCTCAGCCTTCTCCTTCAGGATACCTCCAAACTTGTCTTTGCCAATGCAGCCAAAGAACGTGCCAACGTTGTGCGGTTCTTGGATCATCCACTACAGACGGTGACAGTCGGTTGATTAACTCTACTCACTGTGGCCCACATTTATAGCAAGAATTCACACAGCGTTGATGTAGTTACAGGGAGTTAGTGAGTGTGTATGAACATGACGAACCTGAGCAATCTTTATAGAGTTCTGTGTGGCTCCTCCAGCGTGGTATTCCACTTTGAACTTCTTCACTAGCTCCTCAAATCTACACACAGACACAAACATGTCATTCACATATTTCATACTTCCAATGCCATTTTGCTTACTTCTTGTTCACCTACAATATTTTCTTTGCGGTGCTGGCTAAGTGATAGACAAATGCAAAGCTTCAAACTTCACCACACACAAAGTAACAATTATATATATATTTTGAATACTGACTTCCTACGTCTGTCTAAAGGCTTACCCTGATTCTTAAAGGAAGAGTTACATCATTTGGGAAATATGCTAATTTAGTTTCTTGCCAAGCATTAGAAACCTTGACTTGCTTAGTCTTAACTAAATGAACAAGATATAACATATTAATGATCCACCTACTGGCACCTTTAGAGGTGGAGTGGTGTTTCCAAACCCTATGCTAGGCTAAGCTAAGCATCCCTTGGCTGTAGCTTCATATTTACTAGACATATGAGATTAATGTCAATCTTCTCATCTAACTCTTGGCAAGAAAGCAAATAAATGCAGTGTCCCATTTACACTCTTATGTAACACATTAACTGAAGCCGCGTTTTGTCGTTCCACTCGGGGCTATAGCATCTCAAATTTGCAATGGTATTTAATCTAAATATAGCAGTTGCATCAAGTTACACACAGATTTTTAAATGTGTGGTTAATGAGAGTGTAACAGACAAGTGCTCAAATATGTCACTGGAAAGACAGACTGCCGTTAAAGGCCCCAAGGCCAGAGGTGGAGACATCTGGGAGATGGAGAGAGACATGGCGTGGGGAAGACTATTGTATTATCTCACTTTTCTTGTTGCTTACAGTCTGTTGTGTCACTTAATTATCTTCCCCTGGGGGAAATCTCCAACATAGTTGCACCCTTCCCAAAACAAGAAAAACCTGACTGGTGCAAGTAGAAACAACATTCAGAGTCAAAACGTGTGTATGTGCACCTTTATAAGTGACCAATGGCTTCCCTATTAACTATTTCTCCACTCTTTGAGCTCCTCACAACAAAAGTTGGGAATCATGACTATATATATTTCCTGAAATAAATAATGCTTATAAATATAGGAGAGATGTAACTGTCTTTAGGTGGTTGCAAAATGTCATAATTCTAACTGTGTACAGTCAGGATACATCAGTTTCCTCTCACCCAGTCACACACGACTCTTATCTCCTGCTGTTAAATGTTTGCTTTCTGGTTCTTGTCTCAGAGGGATTGGGAGGTTAAGTGTCCTGGTTTGCTATTGGCTCAGACTGTCTCTCTGTGCTGGATCTGCTGCTCTGCCATTGGCCCTCTATATAGATACGGAGGTCAATTGTGGTGATTTCTGGTGTGCGCCTGTTTTGACTGCCCTGCTCCAGAACAGAGAGGAAAAAACGAGGTATGGATGAATACGTATTCGTTTCCCCCCCTGTACAGACTACAAACCACAGCCTAGACGGAGATAAAAAAAAAATGTTGCAATGAAGAAGGTACGAACAGTGCTTTGTGTTTGTCCTCTGCCAGTATCTGGTCATTGGGTTTCAGAGTGTACCTGCATAATAAAGAGAAAAAAGAAAAAGAAGAAGAGGTATTAGTTTCTCAATAAACACTGCTGTTGGCCGCTGATTGGATAACAACTCCACAAATGTGTGTATGAAAAACACAAAATAGATCTCCAAGTCTAGTTTCCTCGAAACACAAAGGCAGGTTAGGGATTAAGGTGCAGCTTTAGTCCTGCTTTCTTCTATGTGACTGAATTAGAAGTACAGTTGGTTGGTTGAGCTCTAATCCTGGAGTTTATGCAAGGGGTTTGAGAGTGGACTCTGAGCTGGAACCCAGAGGAGCCCTTTGCCCTGGTCAACTGTGTGACAGAGCTTGGACAGACCAGAAATACTGCTGCTCTGATTGTGTAGGCTTGCCCTGAAGCATAAATACTGCTTTTCAGGAAACGTTAAGGCAACACATCTGTTGTAAATACAGCTCTTGTATACTCCTTATCTTGCATCTCCATTGATCAAATTACATTATAGAACCTTTTTCCATTACAGTCAGACTGTCAGTGGACTGACCTCACTGACACTGAACATTTATATTTTACTTTGTCTGATTGTGACTGTGCTTAATAGAAATATAACAGCAGCAGAAAAGCTGTAACACGACACATTCACACTAAATGGAAAGCATCTACTGTCTGCCGGATTCCATGCATATGCAATATTATGCAACAAAGATTAATTATAAATGATTTCAACTTACTTGTCCAAGAAGTCTTTGTCCACTACAGCACAGATGTCCAGTAAGGGGTTTCCCATCCCAAAGAGTGAATTAGGGCTGAAATAGTGAGACAAAGTGTTAAAACAAGAAAGCTTTACAAGTCTTAGCTTGAACATGACAGCATAGAACAGCTTATATAACACCCCTCTTTGCCTCTACTCAACACTAGTATTTTTTTAAACATTACAACTAGCATTATAGCCCTTTTGGATAGTTTATGTTTGATCATTCCACTGAATAAGCTGGGGTTTTTAATACACTGTTGATCATTCATTTGAAAAACCCACAGCTTTGTTTTCCACGTGACTTCTATCTCATGACACAAAATGTTCCAGTTTCACAGGCAGAGAAGCAGAAATAATACACGTCGGAGAGAGTTTGGAAACATGCATGCCTCAACAAAAAAAAAAAACAGTTTAAAAGAACATGAATGTGGTGGAGCAATGGTGACGTCTGAGTCAGTCATGCATGTAACCACGTTATGAGATTCACAGCAACGCAACATCAGGACAGCTGTAGGCTCTTAGTGTCCCTGCGTTTGTACTGTTTTTTTCCCGTCCTGGAATAAACAACCGAATATGAGCGTTGACTATCCTAGAAAATCGTAGCCCTATAACATCATTTTAAAAAAGCAGAGCAGTACTCCCTTTGTGTCAACATGCAACAGCCACACAGGAAGGTGTCACCACTAATTGGTTATTTGCTTAACACTTTTATGGATGTGTCATGCTGCGAAAACACAAAGATTGTGGTAGCATGTTAATAATGTGTACTCAGATCTGTGTCTGGGTGCCATCATTCCAGCTGACTGCTAGTTCTAGACGTTACCACAATCTTGTCAGCATTTTCTGGGGGGAAAAACCCCAGAAGGAGCAAGTCTCTGAACACAGACCCTGACACATGCCTCCATCGAGCATCAGAAAAAGCATCTGCCACACCCCAACAATTATTTCTTACATCACATACAACTGCCAATATGCATTCAGAAGATTACTGGTGACCAATTACACTAAATCCCAACCCATGTGTGGCCTTAAGGGCAATTTCCTCATGTCAACCGTGTTCTCTTACCTTGCAGAAGACATGGTGTCTCTCTGTGTGGCAGCTAGATAATGACAGACCTGTTGAGCAACCTAAACCGTCTCAGGAAGAGCTAGGCATTCACAAAACTTCACAATTTAAGCTCAGTGGGAGAGTGGATCGATTTTCCCCTGCAACCACGGCTCCTCCTACCCGGGACAGACTGATTGGAGGCATCTAGAGGAGGGCCAGCACGATCAGTCTCGGTCTGGTGATTGGCTCGTCTTGCCGGCTCTGAAGCTACATTTAATCGTGAGAGGCGTGCTGATGATCGCAAGCCACTGCGATACCACAAAAATGTCAACAGCGGGGTTCCGTTGAGTTTAATAGGGGAGATCGCAGATTAAATAAGGCGGGGGAATCAAAACATTGCACATCCAGCAACACGTGACTACAATTCATTGTTTTTGTAAGGAGCTGGTATAGGATGGCATGCATCCTCTGCAGTGATGTTAATCATGGCAACGCCAAGCTGCAGAGCGAATCCTTGGCACCGGGGGTCCAGATCAGTCCCAAGTTTTCTCCTGCTGCTTTTAAACACGCAGGGGCAGGTGGTGGTCACGTTGAACATCGATATAACTTCGAAGTATTTGGCACACTTCGTAGAGGTATGGGTGGCGATTTGACAACGGCGGTGTCTCTGAATGCTCCTGGCCTAACCTTGCAAACAACTAGCTAACCGTTAGCTGTGTGGCGACACGTTATAGAAGATAAGCACATCAAAGGACTTTACACCGGTCGTTATCAATGGCGACCCCTTCCCCACCGTGGTAGTTCAAACACATATAGTGGTGTAAAATCACCCCACAATGTCCAACCTCTCACACAAGCTAAATGCAGTGTGGCTAAATTAAGATTTTAAACTTATGCGTACGTTATAATTCAAACAAATCAGGAGGGTAGTGTCTGTCCTCGCGCCGCAGAGAAGCAGTTTGTTAGCTTTTTTTATTCTTCTTTTTTTTCAAACTTTCGGTCACCTTAGTTTGGCAGGAGTCTTTTTGGTCGGAGACTCTGTCTTCTCCTCCTCTGAAAGTTTTTGTTTCTTTGCTTTTGGTTCTTCAGAAGCCATGGCTGCACGTTGTAATCGCCTCACCGGTGTGAAAACGCGGTCGTACTACTGGTCGTGGGCGTTTGTACCCTGAGTGTAGTCTCACAGGAAGCCGCGTGACGCATTCACAGAGCGCCAATCAATAGCCTTACCTTTAAGTTTTTATTGAAACGTGGCTAACCCATTTTTTTTAGCACTCTATTATTTTTACAGAGAATAAAATCATAAAACGTCTTGTATAAAGACTTTAAAGCTGCACTGGTCGATATGTTTTCATGTAAAATAGGTCAAATTACTTTGTGAATGTTTTTCCATCTTTAATTACAGTGCAAATGAGAACAGCACCCGTTACACCAATTTAATAACTTAAAATGTACAGAGTGTGATGTCAGGGTGCACATGTCTGGTGTATGTCAATGTAAGACTGTCAATGCGGCACTGTACCAGGAATTATTAGTATTTTTATTATAATATTTATATTGAAGTTGGAATACTACATCACCTGTATCACATTTTTCAGTCTATTATATCATACATTAAACACCTGAAGGCTGCGCTTCGGGCTACACTTTTCCATATGATTCAGGTATTAGCTGCCCGTAGATTTTGCCTGATTAAAAAGTTCGAAATTTTGCTGTGAAAGTATCGCTCAGGTTGATACTAGAGTTGCTTTTTTTATTCAAACATGAGAAATGTCACGCAATTGTTTGCTAATGATGATTGAGCCTCACTTTTTTAAATTTGCCAACATGTCATCGTGACTACGTTGTGTTTACGTCTGCGAAGATCTGCAGGCGTCTACTCGGTAACTCAGCCCAAGTCTGCCAGTCTGGCACCAAGTAGCCAACTCGCGTTTACATCCCTGGAATAAGCAACCGGAGTCGGCAGGTAAAACTTTAAATACTCCGTGAAACTTTACACACTTTATCTCCTATTTAGAGCTTTCGTGTCATTTTTATGCCGCTAGTTCTCAAGTTTAGTTGACAGATGGTAAACAAATCTCCGAAGTTGCCAAGTTTGCTAATCAACCAGATAAGTTACGTTACCTGAATTTGAAGTTAGTTAGAGAGAGTGAGGTAACGTTAAACGTTGACAAGTGATACCGCTTTACCTTTACGTTTGCATTTGTTTTTATTCGGCGCTGTCAAATAATTGATAAGGAGTTTTTTTTTTTTTTTGCTTAAAACTGCTGATGCAATGTCTCTATCTGCCACACAATAACACAGCAGTAGTAGTAACAACAACAACAACCATCTGATTGTTGCAGCGGAGATGATCCACAGTCTGTTCCTGATTAATCACTCGGGAGACATCTTCCTGGAGAAACACTGGAAGAGTGTCATCAGCCGGAGTGTGTGTGATTATTTCTTCGAGGCGAAAGAGAAGTCAGTGGATCCAGAGGATGTGCCCCCTGTCCTGCAGACCCCACACCACTATCTCATCACCATATACAGGGACAAGCTCTTCTTCCTTTCTGTCATCCAGACTGAAGTCCCTCCACTGTTTGTCATCGAGTTCCTGCACCGGGTGGCAGACACCTTTGAGGTGTGATTGGATTCTTACTTATTTATTTCTAAATGGGACACATATGGTTCCGTCCATATTTGTCCTGTATAAGCAGATTGTGTCTGGATGTAGTTTGGATCAAAAATAAGTCTCAAGGGATAAAATGTCACTTCCCCGAACAGATTTCATCACCCACGTTTGAAAAGTATATATATATTATTGTACATCATGTATGCAATTACTAGAATTGAGACAAATGTAGTTTTTTAATGGGAAAACGCTGTACTTTTCTGCAACATGCCCTTTTTTTTATTTTGTTGCATTTGTCAGTCGAGTAGTGTGCTTTAGTGTAATGGGTGTTTTCGTTGACAGGACTACTTTGGAGATTGCACAGAAAATATACTCAAGGACAATGTGGTGACGGTGTACGAGCTGTTGGAGGAGATGCTGGACAACGGCTTCCCATTAGCAACGGAATCCAACGTCCTCAAAGAGATGATCAGGCCTCCCACCATCCTGCGATCAGTTGTCAATACACTCACAGGTAAATGGAGGTCACCCTGCTTGGCTAACATGAAATCAATCTTTTCCCATGAAGAGAAGATCAGAGCATTATTATACATTATCTACCATATTTATGTGTACATTTATGTTTTCCCCTTTCTTTTGTGTGTTTCCAGGAAGTAGTAATGTTGGAGATACATTACCAACCGGTCAACTGTCCAATATCCCATGGAGGCGGGCTGGTGTTAAATACACCAATAATGAGGCTTATTTTGATGTGATAGAGGAAATAGACGCCATTCTGGACAAATCAGGTACAAATGATCACTTGGTAGATCACCATATATGAAAAGTGTTTACCAGGCAGTTAGATGTGTTCCCCTTTTCCTGTTAGATTATTATTAATTAGACATGGTTACACTTTAAACATGCATCTGCCTCAATCTTTATTATACAGGTATGCCAGTGTTTGCAGAGATCCAGGGTGTAATTGAAGCCTGTGTGAGGCTCACTGGGATGCCTGACCTGACGATGTCCTTCATGGTTGGTTCATTTCCTCGCAGTGTTTTTCTGTATATGCTTATGTCTGTTTGTGTGTCCAAGTGTAAAATTCACTCGCCATCTTTTTCACTCACAGAATCCTCGCCTTCTCGATGACGTTAGTTTCCACCCGTGTGTGCGGTTTAAGCGCTGGGAGTCGGAGCGCGCCCTCTCTTTCATCCCGCCTGATGGAAACTTCACACTCATGAACTATCATGTCAGCTCTCAAAAGTAAGCCACATTTGAATGTCTCATTTATAATTAAATAAAACAGACATGTGATCTGATAATCAACATCTTCTAGCAACAGTAAAATCTTTGTCGTGTCATTTGCTTTGGGTTTCAGTGTTGAGGAGTGGATCGAAATTCTAGTTTAATTTCCACAATAAGGATTCACAATTGCCTCTTGTTGCCATGTTTACTTGTAAGACACAAGGTTGCTGTTTGCCTGCTGAACCTAACAGTTTGTTGTCGTCATGGTCAATTCTGTCTGTGTTCTGCCTAAGTCTCGTGGCCATTCCAGTGTACGTGAAGCAGAGCATCAGTTTCTTTGAGACGGGACCTTGTGGTCGCCTGGACATCACCATCGGACCCAAGCAGACCATGGGGAAGACAGTGGAGGCCTTGATGGTCACTATCCACATGCCCAAAGCTGTACTCAGTGCCAACCTCACAGCCACACAGGGAAACTACACATACGACCTCGCTACCAAGGTAACTAACCATTTAAACGACTGTCCTAAGCAAATAAATTGATGGCCAGAGTGACAATAAAACTACCCATTTCTTTTATTAAGACAAATTTATGGTCTTTTTTCTTTTTGCAATACAATGAAGCAGCTAATGTAATCTTGATGTGGTGTTGTGAAAAAAATGTAAATACAAAAAGCAATGTGTTTTTGATAGGTGCTGGTTTGGGACATTGGGAAACTGAACCCCCAGAAGCTTCCTAACTTGAAAGGCAGCCTGAGTCTGCAGGCAGGAGCCCCCAAACCTGAAGAGAACCCGTCACTCAACATTGACCTGAAGATTCAGCAGGTGGCCATATCAGGTAGTCCTCGCTACACACACACTCTTTACTGGGCCAAGATTAAAGTCAGTGTTCGGTCATCGCTCACAATGCGTTTCTACCCTCTGTACAGGTCTTAAGGTGAGTCGTCTTGACATGTATGCAGAGAAGTATAAGCCGTTTAAAGGGGTCAAATATCTGACCAAAGCGGGGAAATTCCAAGTGCGGACCTGAGTCACGACTGTGAGAGGTCAAACAATCCAGTGTGCCAAATAGGGGGCGAGTTTATCAGTTCCCCAATATGTCTTACATATACTCTGGCTCATTGTTATTAATGAACTTATTTATTAGTGGGCCTGTAAAGGGAAGCCTTAACAATCAATGTGACTATGTTGAAGTGATATTAGTTTTTGTCCAGTTTAAATGTACTGCATTCAATGAACCATTCCTCCTTTGCTTATTTTTTTTTTTTTTTTACTATTTCTGATAGTTGTTTTTCTTTTAACACCTTCTGAGTGCTGCCTAAGTGGAATATTTCAGCCTGAAAAGGGACACTCGCAGCTCACCGCCTTGATCCTCACTACTTCCACACACCTAGACAATATTACTTGCATGTAGCCTGACAGTAATCAGCCAGGCCTTTGAAGACCTTTTTACATAATGTATTTAGTGCAGGTACTTTTGCACACCTTCAGTCTTGTGGCCTTGTAAGGCAGGTTAAGGTGCTTTGTAAAACACATTACAGCACAAACTGCATCTTTTGGAGGCCTTAAGAGAAGAATATTTAAAAATATATGATATCTAAGGTACATCGTTTGACCTATCAGCAGTGCCTAGATACTAGCTAGTAATTCTAGCAGATTGTTGGGAATAGGTGTGTAAAAAGCACTCATTTACAAAATCCTCACTTAATCTTGAATACAACTTCTTTACTCAGCACAAGATTTGCACAATCAATTGTAACCAAACCATGTAAAAAAAAAAAAAATCCAACTTCTTAAAGCTTCTTGTATGAACTTCAATCTGTATTTCAGTGTATGAGATGTCTTATAAAAGCTTTAAAATTCTGTGTTCATGTGTGTTTCTTTAGCAATGTCAGCAGGATGGCCATCTTTTTGGTTTAGCATGCCAACACGCTAAACTGATGATCAACATGAATTGCCATTGTGAGCATGTTAGCATACAGATGATAGCATTTAGCTAGTACAGCCTCGTAGAGGTGGTAGCATGGCTGTAGATGTGTTGTATTAACAACACTTCAACACTTACTCATTTACTTTTTGGTACCAGTGACCTACGGAAGTGAAATAAGAGGCAGACTCGTCGTAGTCATTCTAGTATTTTATTCTTCCAAGGCACAGCAGATGTGTTGGCAGGGCGAGAAGCTATCAGAATACATTCAGGGTGTGAATGAACACATCAAGTACATGCAGAGGTCGCTCTCAGCGAGGCCCAGTGACTGCTACATGCCCAAATTCATATTTAGAGCTCTGTCCCTAACCATCTTGGGGACGGCTCACTAATACTGATCAAGTCAAGAGGATACAGACGACTAGGTTGACATCAATGTCTGCTATGACATAAAGGTTGTTTTTTTTTTTCTTTAACCACCGGGGTCATCTCTAGAAAATCTGTTGATTGTGGTACTGCTGAGCTCACACATGGAGAGAAACAAATCTGAAAGCAGGAAGTTGAATGGTTGTCTAAAATCATTGGTTTTGATCAATTTAGAATATAATATTCCAACAGTTCAACTGTTACAGATTGTGCAGAAACCAAGCACTACAATTAGTTAAAAAAAGAGAAAGCATACATTCTTCTTTTTTTCTTTTTTTTGCTTAAAAAAACAGACTTCAAAAATATTTAAGCTTCTATAAAGAAAATGCTCTATTTCTCTGTATTTCAAGTGGTAAAACGAAGCTTACAGTAATGTCAAACAAAGCCTTTGGCATTGTTCACTGTTCAAGTTAAAACAAAGAACTGTCAATAAAACATCTGAACTCACCTCGACTTTTAAACTTACTGTCACTCATAATGCACCTGTCATTTGAAAACCTTGTCTGTTAAGTATCAACCTTCCTGCATTATTTATTTAATTGACAACCGTACATTTTTGTTTTAAATTATACAATCACTTTTGAAGCTCTATCATTTCCCTAAAAGTCATAACACTTTAATCCAGAAGACCTGTTATTTCTTCAAGTATAAACATCACTGGACAGCAGTGAAGATGTACCACCTTTGAATTCATAGATCTTCAGTTAAGAACAGTGTTATTACTAAAAGTAAACATGAAGAGAGGAGAGCTCATCAGCCCACACAAGACTCCACACTTTAGTGTCAAACTCAGTGTATAAAGCTCATAGCCGAGTGTTGTCCGTAAAAGAAAAAAAATACTGTATATACAATAGACAATAACAAACTCTCACTGGAAAAAAAAGAGGAAAAAATAATTTAAAGTAAATGTCTTCTCAGAGAATCTTAATGTCATAATTTGCCTTTAGAAAATAGAAAAAACATTTTCATGCAAAAAATATATACCTGGGATTTGGATAAACTCTTGTAACACAACATACCAAAAATATATATTAAAAACTGTCTCCGATTAACCTACGTGTACGTGATTCCACAGTTACAGATGAGGAGAACTGGAGAGCAAAGCTGAACTCACTCCAATAAATGAAACCTGCTTGGTATCAGATCGAATGGTTGAAACGCCACATCAGACCATACGTTCCCTCTTTGAAGAAGTGCACATGTTCACTCTCGTGCACATTGCTACTTTTATACGAGCTGTGTGTTATCGGTGCTAAGTTAACCGTGTTGCTTGTTTCAGGTTCGTTTATTGGTACCAGGGGGTCTTGCGCACCCAGCGAAGGGTGCATCCTGAGTCTGTGCGGATCTTGATGGAGGCTGCTTCTGCTTCTCTCACAGTCTCCTTCACTGACTGCATCAGGTTCTGGGCGTTGTGGACCAACATCTCTGTGGCCTGGTTAGGGAAACATTTGGAAAATGGAGCAGTTAGAGTGTAATAACAACAGAGATGGGACAAAACAAGGTATCAGGAAGAAAAACCAGCAAGAATTCAGCAGCAGTGGAAAGTAACTAAGTACATTTGAATTGGTACTTGGCATTAACATTTTGGGAATTTACCTGCTCCGACTCCTCTTCGCTAATGTTTGTTCGTCCCAGCATGGTGGCTTTGACAGTAGAGAGGATCTTCAGCTGAGTACTGATTGTAGGGATTCGTTCACACACCTTTGGAAGGAGAGAAAAACATCTATCATCTATTTTCTTCACAAAAACATGAATGCTTGTGTATGAGTAAGTCCTTACCTGCAGCAAGTTAGTTCTGATGCGTCTGTCAGTGCACTGCTTGGCCACTTCCTTAGCCAGTCTCGTCACCTCATCTGAGGCCTTGGCGATGTCTTTAGCACACTGAATCAGCGCTCGTTTGTTCCCGCTTCCACCGCGCACGAGCCGAGACATTTCCGCCATTAGCAGAGCCATCCGCTTGGCTGCTGCTATGATGTCGTTACCCTGCGGGGAGGGGGGGGGAGAGGAGGAAGTAGCGAGAGCTGTCAGCAGGATACTTGAGAGGAGAATGGCTTTTGGATACACTGTAAAAAAAAATTGTAATATAACAGAATTTTACTGTTTATTTTACATATTTATTCTGTATTTTTAAAATACCATTCAATTTACAAAAAGAGACTGTGATTTTACATGTCAAATGTAAAATAACAGGAAATCATTGTAACTGTGAAAACACACAATATTTCTGTTATTTTACAAAAAAACACATTAGAAATACATATATTTATTGTTAAAATACGTTCACAAATGTATCGTAATATCACAAATTTGTGTCCGTTATTTAAGGGAATAAACTGTAAATTTCAAGTTTAAAACTCTAAAAAAAGGGGAAAAAATCATTTAAAATGACTGAGAAATGAATAGTAAAATAACTATTTAATTTCTAATTTTACTATAATTTATTTGTTAATTGACTTATGTTTTCATTGAAAACAACTACAATTAAAACTGCCCAGTGATGAATGGGCCCTTGCATAGCCAACTCGGTTAGTGCTTCGAACGCCTGCCAGTGCAGGGCAGCCTGGCCTGGCCACATGCCACGTCGCTGGTCGTCCCTTGCTTGAATTTTCATGTCGATTACCATATCAGACGATTACAGTCATCATGCTCGACTGGGGTGCAAAGTTCCACAACACTGGGACTGTAGCAACCCACTGGAAACGTCGCTCCCTCTTACATGGAGACATAACGGCGCGGTAACGGCATTCAAAGCGTCCTCCCAATCTTCGACAGGAAGCGTGAGCAACGTCTGGAGGCTCTTCCGGCCAAATTTGTCACATGAGGAGGAGTGCATACGAGTGTAAAAACATGACATTTCATGTCGCCAATAGGTGGCGCTCTGATTGTGAGTCAATATTGCAGTGCAGACGTGTTCAGGGTGGGACTCTCATCAACTGTGTGAAGTTTGGAGCTGATCACACAATGTACACTGAAGTTACAATAAGGATCTAAAATCGTGGCATTGTCATGGCTTACTTAATTCACTGCATACATTTGTAAACTATGGCAACATAGTAATACGTATTGTTGTTTTAAATATGTCAGTGTAAGTCATGTTTGATTTTGCTTTCATATTTTATATAAATCCGACATATAGAGCGCTTTTATTTTGTGGACTTCCTGTCGCCGCGTTTCTTTTTCCTGTTTAGTTATTTTTCGTGTCTGGACATGTCTGTGGCGTGTCGAATCTGTGACGTGCTCTCGTCCATCTTTAAGCGCTGTGATTGGCTAATAGTGAGACAGTATACACTGACGTTGCGTCTTCAATCGGCCAGTCTTATATTCCAGATCTTTCCGAGCGGCATTTACGAATCTCACGAGAGGCTTTTGGATATTTGGCTCTGGACTTTGGACTGGCTTTTGACACTTTGGACCTTGGACAACGAGAGGAGACCACATTGGGACAGCTTTTGGTGCACGAACGAACGAACCGTGAGTTATTCGAACTATTAATGAATTTGAATCTGTATTTAGCATGCACATGTTAGCTTGGTAGGCTATGTCGTAGCTATGTCCGTTAGCGAGCAACAGCATGGGCTGATACAGCTAATGACATTATCAACACTGGTACATATTGTCTTTCTTAAAGTTAATAGTGGTTACTATGTGAAAGAATTACGTGTTTTATTTATAACTTATCTTGTCCTGTGTGGTTGAGTTAAAGGCCGTTAGCTTAAGTCCGCTATTCAGGTAGCTAGCTAGCTAGCTGGCTGGCTGGCTGACTGGTGGCCTTGAGGTAAACAGCTTTTTCGAGCTCTGCCTTTTACCGTGAGTTTGTTTTACGGTCTTGAGCTAAGTAGTATTTGTCGTGTGCTTTGGTTTCCACCATGAGTTTGCATTTAAATTAATTTGTTAATTTCATATTTATTGCGGTAGTTACTCAGCGTTTTACACAGATATCCCACTGCAAGAAAAGACAAAATATCCATGGCGGTGTCTCATGCAGTTTCAAGTTCAATAGGGACAGGGGAGATATGATGGATATTTTTGCTAGTCATGCACTTTTTTCACAAGTCTTGAAGCGCAAGCGAAGTGGCTGTGTGTATGATATACAGCATGTTAATGTGTACACGTGCAGCCTCCTGCAATAATTCATTGGCTTATAAAGGTTTGAGTTTGTAATAGCTGGGGCAAGCCTGTGTAAGATAAATTCAAAATTTGTATATGTATAATATATATATATATATTTTACACTTTGTTTCCACTGCTGACGTATGTTTAAGAACGTTTATATATTATAGAGATTACATTCCAGCTCTATATGATAAGTGGTCTGAGATTACATTTTAATGATATGATATATGACTTGATGTTATATGAATAACCACAATTATTATTATCGATTTTTTTTTTTGCAGTGGAGAAAATCATCAGAGGGATGAGACCAGTGGACACTTTGAGTACCAGAGGAATGGGTTTCTATTTGTTTGACTGCATTAAATACAAGTTTTCACTGTTATATTCCTGATAACGTTTTTGTCCAGTGTGCCTTTTTTTCATTTAGGATGCCTCACGGGTAAAACCACTGGCTGTCCGTTGCTGCCAAGCAGAGGATGGAGGATCGGTGTGACAGGCAGGAGCCTGTCATCTCTTTCTCCGGCAGACCCTCTGGTTTGTACTCAAACGTTTTTTAATATCACTGAATGTTTTACTTTAATTGTTAGGTGTTTTCTCACTATATTTGTACACCTGACCTAGTGGAAAGAGCTATGCTTATATAATTATTATAAATTATGAATGACATTTCTGACTGATTTTGTCTTTTTAACTAGCCCATGGAACTGGTCATCGCCATGCCGTGAGGAAGTGGCCAACTTCTGCTTGTACCGGCAGGAGCCACAAGTTGGTCATCCCACCAGATTCTCCAGACAAACAGGTAATGTTGTTTTGGAAGTCATTTGACAAATGATGTTTGATGTTGATCATAATCTTGTTTGCATGATAATAATTCTCCGTTGTGTTGTTCCAGTTTGTTCTTCTTGTTGGGGACTCCCACCTTCGCAGCATCGTGGATGGGTTTGTCACTATGGCGGAGGGATGCCTTTCCTTTGGTGCCATGGCGACGCCAGGGGCTTGCACCAGGGACCTGAGGATCGAGCTGGTGAGTGCTATTGTGCCACGTACACCAGATGTTGTCTGTGTTCTTGCCCCCAGCAACAACCTGACGGCCAGGAGGACGGTGGAGCAGGCAGGGGAGGACTTCCGTGCGCTCATCGCCAGTGCCTGCAGTCGGTGTCGAAGGTGTTCGTCCTGGACTTTGTTCCTCGCCTGTCGGTCGACGTGGATGTCCAGGATCACTTCAGGAAGGAGTTTCGCCGCGTTGCACCAGTCATGGGTAAGTTTTAAAAGGATTTTTGTGAAGTACATTTACATGTATGGTGTGTAATATGTTCTATAGCAGACTTTTAAAGTCACTATGCCATCTTTGTGTATTTATATTGTGCTTTTCAAGGCACCCAAAGCACTGTTGTGTAACCTTTTTGCAAAGGTATACAAATATAGTACAGTCCACAGTTACTAAAATTGTTTTCTTTTCATTAGACAGGTGCCTCTTCAAGAGAAATCGAGACAAGGGATCAAAAGTGGAGTGGAACACCACCAAAAACAACCTGCAGTCAGTCCAAAAGTTTTCACGCTGATGACCAAAATGTCCGACTACAAGTGGAGGGAATAAGAAGTGCTCAGTTATGGAGTTATGGATGCCTTGGATAGAAATAATACTGTAAATTGGTAACTCAACTTTTTTTTTCATTTCCAATTCAGTAGATTTTTTTGTTTGTTTCAGAGTCATTTTAATGTAATTGATTTTTGAATATTGCTGTAATAATGGTTACCTGTTACAGTTTAATAAAAATACTGAGAATGGGAAATTGTAGCTGTTCTTGTTTCAATGTTTATTTACCATCTTTATGGGTAATTTCACTGTTTTAAAACCTAAAATGTTTGTAATTAAATGTTAAAAACAACATAAAATAACTGAATATACATTTGATGTGATCTAAAATTAACATTAAATTGTTGTAATTTTAAACCCAATAACTAGTTTTTCAACAGTTTTTTGACATGTTTTGAAAGATGAATCACATTATTTCATGTGTCATATATAGTTATATTACATCAAATATAAATTATTATACAACCTTTTTCTATAAAATAATGTTATAAAACCAACTAATAACGGCACATTTCTGTAAATTTAAGCATTATTATTTGTAATACAACGTGTACTTACTATATTTCTAGGGAATTTAATTGTTTTAAAATGTGAAAATGGTTGTAATTAAACGTTAAAAGCATTATGAAAATAAGGGAAATCTTGTTAAAATTACAACTACAAACTGTATTTTTATTATGGAAAATAACTGTATTTTTATGAGAAAGTAATTTTCTGTTATTTCACGGTATTTTTCTGGCGCCCCAGCTGCCGGAAAATTACCGTTTTTTTACGATTTTTTTTTTTACAGTGTAAGAGATGAGAATGCTATGAAAAAACATGTTTATATGTGTCCCATTTCCACACATTTTGAATGCACGAATTTGAATTACAAAAGCAAAACAGGCAAAAGTTCACAAGCAAAACAGCTTCATGCAGTGTCGTGGCAGTTAGCACATCACACTCGTGGAAGAAGATGATTCTTATATTGATGTAGCTGTGGAGGTTAACAGTGTTGAGGTCCTCACCGTCTCCCTCACATCACTGTCACCGTGAGGTTAGTACCCATGAGCTGATGTTCACAGCGATCAGTACGCACCTTGAGACTAAGAAGCAGAAGCAGGTGATCATACCAGGCAAGCCGGGAGTCTAATGTCTACATCACCCAGAAGTCTTTGGGAAACTGTCATCCTCAGCTTTAAAGGTTGGCCAGGCAATGAGTGACGTGAAGTGGTAACAGCGAGACAGAGCGCCTGGCTTCTCCTTAAACCTTTTAACCTCATCATGATCGTCATGAAAATAACGGAGGAACCAGTGAAGCCAGTGCCGGTTTATCCAGGTGGTGCAACAAACAAACAAACTTGCCATTCCAACAATCCTCGACTTTTAGTACAACCTTAAGATGATGTCAGCATAACCGTGTTGTGTGTCAACCGTGTCTGAGTGTGATGCAAATACAGCCACAGCTGATTGGAGATTTACTGCTGGATACAGAGTGCATCGTTTGCATAGCCAGCTAACACTCCGTAGGGTGCTTCTTTGTCCTGCAGAGACAGATTCAATGCACCACGCAAGGAAAGCCTCCTTGTTTGGTGCATTTGACTGATTGCATGCATGAGTGTGTGTGCGTGTGTATGTGGGATGGTAGGTCAAACTGCTGTATGGCCATCCCGTCAGCTCAAGACTCTGACCCCGTTGTGTGTGCACTCATGTGCTTGTGTGCGCAGACCTTGCTGGACCACTTGCGCGCCTCCTGGTGGAGAGCCTGGGCAGCTGCCAGCATGGGTTGATTGACAGGTTGGTTGGAGGGCATCATCAGCAGTTCTGGCTCATAGTCATCCTCACCATCAGTAAAATCATCTTCATCATCTACCTCTCTCTCCTCTACTGTCTCCACATCCTCAGGCTGGGGTGGGCGGGTGGAGGGTTTGGGGGGGGGGGATTGTTGGTGGTGGTTGGAGGATCAGTTGGAATGGGAAGGAAAGGGAGGGAGGCAAAAAAAAGGGAAAAGGAGGAGGGTAAAAAAAGGAGGAACGTGGAGAAGAAGGGAAGGAGAAAGCCAGGGGGTGGCAGAAGGGAGGAAGCATGGGAAAAGGAGGCATTTAGTACAGTATGAGAAGCACCGGATGGAAGAACAGAGGAGATTTACAGGCGGGAGGAGGAGCAAATACAGGCACTGTGCAGGAGCAGGGAGAAGGGAGGTGAAACCGCACGCGCAAGCAAAGATGGGAGAAAAAAAATAGGAAAGAGAAGCTGATATGGGCAGGTAGCAGGTGGATCACACGCCTTACTCTGAGGCAGTGGCTGAGAGCACAGTTTGTAAAGCATTTGCATACTCGAGCAAGGTCTAACTGTAGCCGCAAACAGTGGTGGCATCCTTCTAGTGTGTTTAGGAGTCTAGTAGTGTGCTGGGAAACTGAGTGCGACCCAAGGCCATACAAGATAAGACATATTTTGTGCATAGTTCCCAAAGATACCTCTGATGCATTGCTCATTAAACAGATGTGGAAAAAACTGTCAGGAGAGCTTTAGAGGGGAGACCGGTTACAAACTTCACAAAGCGAGCGAGAGGACATTATAACTGGATAATCACTGGTTATTGACACAGAAAAATACACAGTTCCTCCACAGAAAAACACTAAGACACATACAGAAAAGAAGACACCAATAAGGGATAAGAGTGCAAAGAACGTCTGATGCAAATATAGTGCGCTTGTTTTGTTCTCCGGAGGCTGGATTATCTCTCCACAAATATTTTCCTTCTTTGTGCACATAGGTGTGTACGTGTAAGCCATGAACAACCTTCCATGCCAACACCTCCAACAGATGACAGTTTCCAGTTTTCCCTCTGAAATTAGAATCGCCACTGATCTCCACATTTCAGCATCAAAGTGATGCCAGGAAAAACTTGATTTCAGGAAATTCACAGAATATGAGAATGCAAGTGTATTATTTATCATACTAACACAACAAAGGTGTATCCCTAACCAGGCAGCTTAATATACCCAGAACTCTATGTACACCACTGGTTTTGAAATGAAACACATTTAATGGGGTGAATTTGTGTATTTTTGTGTGTGCTTGTGTGAACGGACCTTGCTTGACCACTTGCGTGCCTCGTCGTGCAGCTGCCTGGCCGCCACCATCATGGGCTCGCTGAGCACCTCTCCAGCCTTCTGTTCTGGGAACTCCTCATCCTTCTCCTCTGGAGGAGGAGGGCGAGGTGGAGGCACCTCGCCCTCTGGCAAGGGGGGCTTGGGTGGCGCCTGCTCATCACTAACCTGGAACAAAGGGGATCTTACTTTTGCACCATCCAGTGGTGGAAATGATGACATACACAGTCTTCACAGGGACTTTAAAGAGTTTAGAGTTAACCGCACCCAACAGTGATGTCAAATTATTGGCAGCGCTTTTATGTGAAACCCAATTACTCAACAGTGAGAAGCCAATTGAGAAAGTAGGTATTCAGGGCCTTTAGAGGGTGTTCATCACTTTGTAAAAAAGAGTATGCACTCTGCCACAGGACACTGAGCAGCTCCACTGGAGCTTTTATTTTTAGATTTATTTTAGAAGGTGAGAAAATATGTGTGTTTGAATGTGCTTACGTGGAGCTGGTCCAGGTCAGGTGGTGGAGGAGGGAAGTCAGGTTCCTGAGGTTGGAAGGCTTCTCTCACTTTGCCAACCGCAGCCAGGATCCTCAGACACGAGTCCAAGTAGGCCTTTTGCAGAGCTGTGGAGGAGAAGGTAGGGCATAAAGACGGATAATGAAGTGAATAAACATGTGTTTGTGCTGGATTTCCTCTACCTTTATCTTGTATGTTTCCAGCCACTGCTTTAGCATCCATCACCATGGGTGAGATCGTGTGGGAGAGGATGTCTGACGCATTTTTCACTGTGTCTCTGAACCGCGGATCTTCAGAGTTCTCCACTTCCCTCTTAGCCACCAACAGGACACGATTAGCTCGTCTTGCTATGCTTGTTGCCCCGGCAACAAGCATTTGGGGCTGAACATTCGCCATGGCAACTCGGCACTTGTCGATGTCTTTCTTTATAGCCTCCTCGGAGGCATCTAACAGAGACTTGGTGTCGATGGCCTCGTCCACCAGACCTGAGGCATGCGCACACACACACACACACACACACACACACACACACACACACACACACACACACACACACACACACACACACACACACACACACACACACACACACACACACACACACACACACACACACACACACAGCATAAGTTAATGAGGTTTCGGATGTAGAATGTAAAATTGCCAATGATTTAAGTAACCCTTTCAAATGGTAAGAAAATCCTGACCAGTCAGTTTCTCCACATTGTCAATCCACTGGTTCTTCATGGTGTCAAAGTGCTCGTATGCTGCTTTATTTCCAGGATTCTTCAACAAGATCCGAGCAGCAGAGGTCACCTGGACGTTTACGAACATGTCAGACAGTGACGGACTCAGCTGCATGTTTTAATAAGTTGTAGGCAACTGTTGCACATCAGGGATGGACAGAAACAAACATGAGCACCTGTGGTGTGAGATCCCTGGCATGCTTCACAGCAGCATGTATCCCCTCCACTGTAGTCTTATTGGCTGATCCCACGGCAGCAGCCTTCTCTGCGGTCGACCCCAGCCGACCTGCGTGGGCCTCAAAGTTCCCTGCACGTTCGTCGAAAACCTAACAGCATCGATACGTGTTTAGTCAGACTGTCATAAGCATCCTCTCCCATTTACACACAACATTTGTTTTTGCGTTGAGTCGCTGACCTCGTCTCTGTTGGGGGCGTCGGGGGGTGCAGTTGCAGCCACGGCTAGTAGTTTGATAGGTGTGGTGGTGTCGCTGTAAACGTCAGATACTTCCTGGGTCATCACCTCCTGCATGTGCCCCCTCAGGTCCTAGTAGAAGCAGAGTTACAACCGACCACCAGGTGGAGCTCTGCACCAACACTTTAAATAATCATAATGAACACGCATGCATCGTATATAGATAAGAGATTTCTTTTTATGGAAGCATCATGTCATCAAATGTAAATATACTAGGTATCTTGCACCTCATGTTCTACACATTTCATAAAAATCTAGCCTGACTTGGAAACTTTGTGATCTTCACTATGATTTTACATAACCTCTGTGGGTTTTGAACACGGTTATGCTGCACAGCACAAGTTTGTAATGACAGAGGAGGGATTCATTCGTAAGTGAATGTCTGTGTTTGTGTTTGTGAGACCATGAAGCTACCTTGAGGCAGTCTTGCAGTTGTGCTGCTGTAGCTCGTGCATGAGGAGCCTCAGACTCCCCTCTGCCGGCCATGTCTGCCAAAGATGTCATTAGAGCCTCGGTTCGGTCGCAGCGTCCAATCATATCTTGGCGATACGGGCCTATCAGGCTTCCTGCCAGCCTCTTCCCTTCTCCAACCATTCCTCTGATTGCTGCCTGACCTAGGGAGAGACACGGGGAGCGAGTCATTCTCATATCACATCTGAATACACAATATCTCCTCTGTCTTTTAGAAAAACCCATACACAACAATTACAGTTCTTTATTTAGACATGAAGCATCTCATGAAGGTCGAATAACTACTGCTGTGGAAATACAAGGGGTGAGAAATGACTGTGGTATATATATATATATATATATATATATATATATATATATATATATATATATATATATCTTTTCTTGTAAATTTGAGAAGTGGTCATAAAGGAAGTTGTTGCGTGATTAATATCTATAGTGTTTGGTTGCTTCCTCTAAGAAGGCATATAGTGGGCAGGTACCTGTGTTCCACTGAAGTATCTCACACTCTGCTCCCAAAGGGAAGCATGGGAGGAAATAGGAAACAATCAAATGACAAACGTACAAGCATCAAACAAACATTAAAAACAATACAATGCTTCCTAAATTACTAAGTTCAGTTAGTCATTCAGTGATTCACTGTGGGCACAGGAAATCAGTGAGGAAGCACAGTCATAGCGGTACCACATACGCAAATCCTCCCGGGCACCTCACATCTTTCAAGATGCCATTAACTGGTAATGACAAAGAGTCCTGCCTCGACCACCTTCACACTCTCCATCATCCACACAGGCTGACAAAAGCCATGGAAGGTCAGAGGGTTTATTTTTGAACCGCTACATCACCCCTCCCGAGAGCCGCCACCCAACCTCGCTCACCTACTCCTCTGTCGTCCACTCCGGGGTTGTTCACCCAGCGGAGGGCTTGCTCCATCTTGCCCTCCAAGGTGACGGCAGGTTTGGTCGGTCTCATGTTGGCCACGGCCCGGTTGGTTTTGGACTGCAGGGTGAGCAGCGCCGCTCCAATCTGCTTTGCCAATGCACGGGCCTCTGGGCTGTCACCTTTGCCCCTGAGACGGGAACAGACAGAAATTATTTGACGAGGAAACAAACGGGTGTAAAAGGAATGTAGTGTAGAATTAATTCACCGACTTAAAAGTCACCAAATGTCTCACCACACCTGTTAGACACCACCTGAAAGGGAAATACTGTCAAAGGCTGATGCCACTTTTCATCTGTTTGGTCAACATTATTTGTTGTTTTGTTTAGCTTGAAATAAAGATAAAAAGTTACTGATTTGTATTGAGAGCATGTACGTTTTTCACAGCCATAAACCTACAAGTTACAAGGCCAGAAGAATAAAATAGTATTTATACAGTTCAATATTTTCAAATATTGACTGCTTTATATGTGTTTATGTACAATCAATCCCTTTAAGACCAAACAGTATTTCTAAATCTAAACAGCCAGATATCATAAAAGTACTTTCTTTCCTAAACATGACCCCGTAAATCTTCTTGTGTCCTAGTGCAGATACACATAATTCTCCTATAAAAGTTCAGATCCACAGTTTTTTGTGCAGATATGGATCACAGCTGGACCATTTCATTGACTTTATCTTCGGTTTTCTTTTATGGTTCATACAGAGGAAGTGGAGTACATGAACTATATTTCTCATGGTGACCCATCTTGCCGTGATTCATTTAACTACAGAACTGTGAGCTGAAAATAATCTCAAACATGAAATTCAGTGGCATGAACCTCTAGTAGTATTTTCCTTTTAGCCCTACTAAGTTTTGATCCTCAGACTATATCTGACCCTCTACATAAATACCATAGCCCCATCCGTTTCACAACATATTCAAACAGAAACCTTATCGTAGGACTGATGCCCAGGGTTGACAGGCAACAACATATTTCCCAGGCAGGTATAATATGCCACCTATTGGTAGCATGAGGTTGCAGTTTGAGCCTAGAAAAAGAGGTTCTAAGAATTACACAAAGTACATAAAACATCATTGGTCGTGCATGTGTCAGAAGGAAGGCATACTGTCTGCGTAGCTCCACGAGTCTGGCGGTGAGACCTGCGATCTCACTGATGGAGCGCAGGATGTCATCCCTCTCTTTGGGGTCTTCACATAGATCGGCGATGCGTTTGGCCTCTGCTAGTAACGCTCTGATGTTCTCCTCCCCCTCAGGACTGCCATTAGGATCAGTCAGCCAGGCCTAAAAAATGCACAGATATGGCTTAGTTCTCAAATGCAACATAAATCTATCATATCATGGATGGGAAAAGTTCACTAAATATTGAATGTTTGACATTAAGCTGCTTTTATTCACCTACGCTTATAACTTAAATGATTTACTGATAATTACAACCAAACAGAACAAATATGATATATGTGTATATATATATATAATGCAGAGAGGAGGTATCATTCAATGGGGAAAAGGTTAACATGGATTACTGTGTTGTTTTATCTGACCTGTGCAGCATCCAGCCTCCTGGCAATGGCCTGCTTGGCATTGATTAGAGCCTCCAATCTGCGAGCAGCACTGTCCACTTTGCCAAATAACAAGTCCAAACCCTGCGAGCACTGGCCTGCCCGCTGCACACAGCCTGGGGTTGGACCCTGACCTCTGTCAAAGAGAAACAAAGATGACACTATGAACACAGGCAAGGAAAGAAAACACTATAAATCATGTTCTCTCATACAAACACACTACCTGGCTCGTAGATCTGCAATCTGGTCAGTCATCTGCCCCAGAGCCTTAGTGGTTGCCAGTATATCTTTCCTCTCCTTCCCAGCACACAGCTCTCCCACCTTACCAGCTTCATCCAGGATCACACGCAGGGCAACCTCGCCGGAGTCCCCTGGGGAGGACGACACACCACGGCGTCACGTTGTGGGATAGCATCTAAAAAAGCTGCTTGAGTTGAGAATGAGAATCTGACTACCTGGTTGTCCGTGGGGGTCTTTCAGCCAGCTTTTAGCTTGTGCCATCTTTGACTCAATCAAAGCCAGACTTCGCTTCAAAGCCTCCATATCCTGAGGGAAAGAGAAAACGCAGCATTGTGTTTAGCTCTGTCAAAAACAGCAGTGGGGATTTAGTAACAAGGTGCCGCTTTACCTCATGGCATACTGTAAATAAAGAGATGTCACTGATTACTTAGTTAGTAGTCATTTTCTAAAACAGCGGGGCAAACTTCTGTATAGCCCAACTAATTAACTGATATGTTAACAATAAGAATTACTTATGAAAAAGGGTGAAATTAAGCATTTAAGAAACAATAACCACAAACTCTTTGCTTTACAACAAGTTGAGTGAAAGAAAGCATTTTTCCAGATCAGAGGAGAATGAACCTGGCTTAAGTGGAAGCGATCAATACAACCCATTTATTATGCATGTGTCCGGACACCAAGCAGTTTCTTTCTATAATTCATGAGCTGAGTGCAGGACAATCATCATGTGCTGGCGGTTCCCCTCCAACACACTGACAGTAAGTGCTTATCCCAGCTCATACACAGAGTATGCGGTATGTTCACAGCAAAAACACACACACAAACACAAACAGACAGATCATTGTCTGAGGTAGCTGTGTGCAGAGAAACATGCAGGGTTACAGGTTAGACTAGTGAAACAGATCACAACTTTACCAGTCAATGATCTTGTGCCACAGTCTCTAAAAAAGAGAGTATTTCCTGTCCCAAAACATCTTAAAGTACTACAGACAGCTCTACCACACAGTAAATACAGCTGCACAAGAAGGAAAATACCATGATTGAACATGGATTGATTTTCTGATATTGAGCTCAAAATGTCATCTGTTTCAAGCCATTTGACTCAAATGGACATCTAGAGACAAACAGATGCACATATACCAATAAAGTGTCAGCGAAAACACATGACACACTTACAGTTGAATACCAGCATGACAGATACATGTGTAAGCATGAGGACGTATTTCCTTCACTCTCTCACACGGACACACTTGCATGCTGGAAACTGCAGAGGGGGATAGAATCAGGCTTACCTTCTACAGGGAGGAAAAGAATGGAGGAGGAAGATAAAGAAAGAAAAGAAAAAGAAAAACCAGGAGTTATACTACCGAGCAAAAAGAAAAAAGTGGTGACAGAAAGTAAAGAGTGATTTTTTGGGGGGGGTGAGATGCTCTCTGCAGCACCGAGGGATGTGTAGATAGAGTGTGTGGCTATGTGTGTGCAAACAGGCACTCCAAAGCAAAAGTGATTGTCTGGATTAGTCGTTCGGTGACTTTTTTAAACTCGTTTTTTGGGGGGAGTTTAGGATATAAAATGAGGGAAAGTCACGGTTCAAATGTGCAGCACAGGTCAAACCTTATTGGCCCAGGCGTCTTCATCCCATGTGGTGAGCTGTAAGACTCTTATGATCTCGTTGATTTCAGTGCTCATCTTTTCAAAGGTAAACCTTCTGTTCCTCTCTGCCTCCTCCACGCCTGCACCTCGACTGCTTTTGGTTGCAACAAAAATCTTTATAGCTGAAGGCAGAAACAAGAATATTTAGGATTACATTCACACAGATATTCATCACAAATCATCATCATCTATTTATTTGTAAATCCCCAAGTATAAAAAAGATGCTGCGGCAAACCCCCAAAAGAAACACATATATATTGATATGGCAAACCTGTGAGCAAACCATTGCTTTTTTATACATCCAGCAGGTACAAAGTCCAAATGTTCCACTATGTTCACCATTTAGTTATGACTTAATCTCTCTGGCGCTGCATGTATCGTACTGTGGGCTTGTCAGAGCGTTTCCTAAAACAAGGCTGATATGATATGAGAATGAAACAGAACAGTGAAGTTGTGTGCCGGAGAACAAAACAATGAGCTGAAAGATAAAAAGAGCTAATTATCTGGGGGGTTCATCACTACCAATAAGCAATTTAGAGTCATCAATTAACCTATCCCCATCCTGCATGTCTTTGGACTGTGGGAGGAAGCCGGAGGACCCGGAGAGAACCCACGCTTACACGGGGAGAACATGCAAACTCCACACAGACGGAACCCGTGGCTGACCCGGGGATCGAACCCGGGACCCTCTTGCTGTGAGGCGAGAGTGCTACCCACTACACCACCGTGCAGCCCATGTGATACATTTTATATGAAAATATTGATTATAGACACTTGGTGATCTTGCAAGACCAAACTATGGGTCCAAACTCTCTTCTTCGCTAGAGAAACATTCGGTTTTAGAGCAGCTAGTGAGTGATGTGTGTGCAGTCAGTCTGGCATCCCCGGCAGCTAATGACTGCAATTATCAGCGTTGCTATAACAACTGGCGGATGCTCAGTGAGCTGCGCTGCACCTACCTGATATAAGAACAGGCAGCAACTCTTTGACAGTGTTCATGGAGTTGACTAGCATCTGTCTGTGTTCTTGGTGCGTCAGCTCCTGCTGCCTCTCCTCAATCATCTTTGACATTTTGGTCATCCCTGAGGAAGAGGAGAGAAAAAAAATGGGAAGAATTTATTGTCCTGAAATTTAAAGGTTACCAAAATCAAACCAACCAGCAGGTAGAATGCAGCAAACGGTCGTGACCTCCAGCATTTGACCTCCAGCATATTCACCAACTGAGTAGCTCCGACACATCCAAACAGATCATTACTTCACGGATGACTGATCTCGTACAATGACAGCGTCGGTCAAGTGTGAGAAAAACCTTGGCATCAGATTTCCTCCAGCTCATTATCCCACAGTGCTCTGACAACACAATTGACCTTTTACCTCTCGTGATAAATAGCCTGTTTGTGGTCCTGCTCTCCTGTCAATCACTGCATCCTAGTGTCAGAGGAGCTGTCAATGGATCATTTCGTTTTTCACAATAACAGAGGAATGTTAAACCAACAGAATAGTTTAAAATTGTCATTTGATTGATAGCTGTAAAAACATACCCATTTCCTGACATACTTTATACTAAACCTGTAAATATACCATTCTCATGATGTTTTCTTATTGTTATCATGTACTGTATTCCCACACTTGATCTATTGACTATTAAAAATAAAAGCATAAATGGCCAGGAATCATTTTTATATATTTTTGTTGTTGATTTTGTTTAAAACGTTGATGTGATTCTCAGTTTTAGTTAAATTAACCTTCAAGTGACATTGAAAGAACCACATGGCATCATCCATTATTGAATCAAAGCTCCTGCTGACCTGGTCCCAGGTTCTTGGTGTAAGTGATGAGGTCCTCCATGGTCTCCACCACCTCAGCTACTGCCAGATACTCTAGGATGCCTTTACACACACGTATGATCTTACGCACCTAAGACACAACATAGACATAAACACAAGCAGATCATGGTTTCAGACATAAAACAATGGCTGATGATGATGATTAGAGACACATTTCTTGATTATGAGAAAATGATCTGTGATCTGTGTTTAGACAAAGATGAAGTTATCCTGTTCTTTGTGTGTGTGTGTGTGTGTGTGTGCGTGTGTGTGTGTGTGTGTGTGTGTGTATACAGTCTTGTGATGTTTGTCTTGTGACTGTGAGAAGTTGCTCTTTCAAAAATGCGGTTTTAGTGATGAGACATGGTGAGTATTATCACGTGCCCAATGTGATTCCACTTAGCAGACACACAAAAACGCATGTACACACACACACACACACACACACACGCACACACACACACACACACACACACACACACACACACACACACACACAGACATTGCATTGTCTTATATTTATTTCCTGGAGACTGACTCTAACCTTAACTTTAATGATTTATGTTATGGGAACCCCGTAACATAATGTCCCCACAACATGAGTAACACACACACACACACACACACACACACACACACACACACACACACACACACACACACACACACACAACAGACATTGCATTGTCTTATATTTATTTCCTGGAGACTGACTCTAACCTTAACTTTAATGATTTATGTTATGGGAGCCCCGTAACATAATGTCCCCACAACATGAGTAACACACAAACACACACACACACAGGAAGGTACATACCATATCGTCACAAAATCAAACACACACCATGAGTTATGACAGAGGGAAGTGATTAGATCTGGCTGCATTTGAGACTCCATAACAGAGTTCCTCCTTCCTTTATATAGAGTTTTATTCCCCTCAAAGATGCCACATCCGTGAAGATGTGACTTTGATATCAGGAGGCACACACACACACACACACACACACACACACACACACACACACCTCTGCCTCATCGAAGGTTAAGAGCAGGTCGGACGTTCCAGATAGGATCCCTCTGGATCCGTCGATCAGGTAATCTCGTGCAGGAACGGAGTACGGATCTGCCTTTAGCATCTGAGCCGCTTGGACGAGCTTAGAGCTCGAGTTCTCCACCCTGGAAATACACAGACGAGCAGCATTTACTGTACTTTTACTGATGATTGGAGTTTATTGCCTTGTAAATCAAATAGATTCGATGTCTAGATGTCTGGAAAAGGAAACCATCTGCCACTCACTTAAAGAAGCTGCTCTCTTGGTAACAGATGAGATGGTTATGAAGTGCACCAAATTGTTGTTGTTAGTTCTGCATCTTATGTTTGTATCATATATAGAGAGCAATGACAAAGCTTATGAATGCACTGTGATTAAATCTAGAATTTAAAGTTGTTAGAAATAAAGTAACCTTCAAGGTAAAAGGTTGTAAAAGTTTGGGACTTCCATTTTTTTTTTTTTTTTTTTACTTGAATTGCCTTTCCCTTAGAGATCAATGATCCGGAGTAATCTGAAGATGGATTTAAGAGCACTTAAAGCCAAGTCCCTCTTCTCTCTGACCCCCATTGGTCAGGGTATCCATGGCTGCCGGTTCATCTATATTTAGGCTGGCTCACATTCCCACACGCCCCTTTCTAAGCCCTGTGGGTGAGATTTATGGTGTAGTGCCCCGTGTATGTGTGAGTGGGCCTGAGAGGACAGTGTGTAGATGTGCTTGAGGTCTGGACTTTTTTTTTTTTTTAATTAAATTTGTAAAATTGAAAAACCAAGCAACAAAAGGGAGAGAAAAAACTGGAATAAATGATATCAGACTCACAGTAAAAGCATAAACACGAAACACACACAGGCAAGTAAACGCCAGATTGTCTAAGTAGTAGGATTGCTGAGTAGCAGCTTCCAGCCGGCACCCAGAGTTCATGTCAGATCAACAAAAACAACAAACAGCCTCTCAGCGGTCTGGATGCAGGCAGCAGGACGGTCGCCCGCCCCTCGGCCTCAGAAGTGGCTCTTTGTTGCGGCTGGGAACGCAGCCACGTTTCCTGGCATTAAACCGCCTGGAATCCGCTTTTTAACAAGTTCTCTGTCGGCGGCGATAGAGTGGATCATTTCCATGACTTTGTCACCGGGTGACTGTGGGGTGAGAGAGGGACAGAGGGAGCTATTCAAAGAAAGACTGACTTACTTAATGAACGCAGGAGGCATGTCTCTCTTCATCACCTGGTCCTCGGTGGTTTGGACGGTCTCCTTGCCCACCTGCAACACACACACACCATTTATTTTATTATCATTAGATACAGCAAGACAGGAAATACTATTCAAGTGAGCACTATTAATAGTCTGGGGGGGTGAACGGGTGTGTATCAATTCACACCTATTTCAACCCTGCATGCATGTCATATCTTTCAAGCCTCGGCAGCCCAGGCTCTGGTTGACTGGGACGTCTGTTATTCTACATGAGGGCAGGTCAGGGGAAAGATGTTTGTGGTGCAGTGCTGGAGGTCTGTAGTCATCAGTACAACATCAACAGTGCATAATAATGTTTGCTGGAAGGGTTATGACTTTCCACATTAAAATCAGGCACTAATTATATTCCGGTCCTGGTAAATGTACTTGACTTTTCTATTAGAGATGCAAACTAAAAACAAAGGAAGGACCATGATTAAATGACGTTTCTTCTTCTTGCTGTGCATGTGATTGTGTTAAGCAATTTTCCCTTGATATTCTGTTTATTGCAAAGTAACATTTTAACCTCCACATTTACTTCTATATGTGTATATTTGGGTGATTTAATACCAGATGTTCCCTGTTTTGTCATAGAAATTGCATAACTCACTTGCAGAGAGAGCCACAGTGGGTAACCCATATGTTCGCACGCATGCACACACACACACACACACACACACA
Organism: Chelidonichthys spinosus; assembly: GCA_029853015.1. Classification (NCBI taxonomy): domain Eukaryota; kingdom Metazoa; phylum Chordata; class Actinopteri; order Perciformes; family Triglidae; genus Chelidonichthys; species Chelidonichthys spinosus. Next base: position 19,250,615 of record CM056832.1, on the reverse strand, counting down.
CACACACACACGCACACACACACACACACACACACACACACACACACACACACACACACACACACACACACACACACACACACACACACACACACACACACACACACACACACACACACACACAGAGATGGATACACAGCAGGGTGACGTTGCTCACTTATTCTGCAGATGTTCATATGGTGATGCAGCTGGCTGAAAAACCACATGTCTCTGAAACACTGCTTCTCACAAACAAAACACATCTTACAACACACACACACTCAAGCAAGCACCCACACACACATGAGATGCGATAACAGTAAGACGATGACATCAGACCCATGCTGCTGCGTCGATGAAAGTCAGCTAATAGACTTTCTGGCTCCAGAGACTCGGGAGGAGGCGTCCATCACACTGCACGTTCCAACAACACAGATTCATCTGAAAACTTTGCAACTATGGATATTTTGGTGTACAAACATATAGCAAAAAAGCTGCCAATGATGTGCTTTGAGCTAGTTAAGCATCAATAATCAACATAATTATCAGTGGTTGTATTTTATGAACCATAGAAACAAGAAGTCTCATCAGTGTTTTTCATCTTTGTGAAACTAATGTACACGACATAAAATAACTCTTACTTTGAAAGGGCAAGTCACGCTCAAGTTTTTAAGCACGAACTTGCATGAACACCCTTTAATCTGTAATTCAATCAGCACCCAGAATGAACTGTTACACATAAATAGGATGTAGCTCATGATCATTCATCTTCTTTTTTAATGAATTAAGATCAAGATACTGTATGAATGTTCATGAATATGCTCAAAATATCTAAAGGCTTAAGTGAATCCTGGTAAATTTCCTTGTTAGAAGAACGCAGGGAGTTTGCCAACTGTAAACCGTGAGGAATGCGGCTCCTCAAGTAGAGCGCACATTTATGTGGACGAACTCACCGAGTCACATCAGGTGACGTTTCAGAGAGCTTGGTGAGCAGCGTTTCCTGTAAGCAGCAAAGCTCGGCATTGATTATTCAATACAAAATTAATGAGAAGGGAAGTGGTTTGCTAGACAGCGTGATGCGTGCGTGGTTTTACAGCACGGAAAGGTGAAAACATGATTGACAGCTGTCAATCAAAGCTGATGTAATGCAATTAGTCTCTTCTCAGTTCCACACGCATCAGCTCTGATGTGGACAGCTTTCATGTTATCTTTCTATTAACTTATTATTCATTTAACAGTCCATTCAGGGTGTTGGCTGTTGCCATCCCTGCTCTGACCTTTCTGCTGTCTGCTATCAAATCGCATTATGTGACACCTTTCACTTTACAAAGTCATTTGATGCATTATTTATACAAAAGCATTGGTTAGTGCTGCTTCAATAAGCTACCTAAATTCCTAATTGAATCAATTAGCAGAATGGAATTAATCAATTATGTCAGTCAATGAACTGACTTATCAACTAGACATTTCAGTACATGAAAACACACACAAAAAATATATATTATTTATATATCTGTTATATGATATAGTCCAGTAGTAGATTTAAGGCCGACTGAGAAGCACAGAGCATGTGTGGCCAATAAACAAGAAGAGAGATGGCTCATATTTACAGAGCAGGCTGAGGACAGTGTGTGTGTGTGTGTGTGTGTGTGTGTGTGTGTGTGTGTGTATATAGAGGGGTTGGAGGTTGGACTATGAGGCTTGGCAGAGTCTGGTCTGGCGTCTGACTGAAAGTGGCCATGTCTCCTCTCCATCCCTCCTCTTTTCCCCGTACAGCATCGCGCTCTTCGACAGTTTCAGTCAACAACGCATCCCTCTTCTCCCTCTTCTCCCTCTTCTCCCTCTCCATCTCCAGCTCTCTCCAGTGCATGCGGTTACTTCACTCAGCGGTAAATCTATTTATTCCTCCCTCCCCCTCCCCCAGACATACTCAGGATCTATGTTGAACTCCTTCAGGAGCAGACTCCTTGCAAACACCGCTGTGGCAGCTCGCTGTCATCAGCACAACTTTTCGGCAAACTCACACTTTGAACCAAACAGCATCCTTCAGATCGATGCAGTGTCAGCCCACGCAACAACCTCTGACAGATTGGGACTGACACCATCTTGTGTGTCTAAGTGTCTCAGTGACCTAGATTTTAAGTACCCCCCCACAGCCCACCCTGGACGGGGTAATTGTATCAGTGTGCAGTGGTGATGTGGCATGTTGCTGTTATATCTTAGCTCAAACTCTGCGAGTGTAGGAATGAATCAGCTTTCTAAAATAAAGCATGTTCGCTCGGAAGTGTGTGTATTTGCGCTTTAGGGATATTTTATAACTAACTAAGTTTATCTACCCAGCAACCAAGAGGTGTGATTTTACAAGTGGTGTTCACTTGTGCTCTCTTTCAACACCTTCTTGTCAGCCACTTAACTCTCACTCCTCTATCAGCGGACTACATCATTTCTTCTTCAACTGTGTATGTCGGCATTTAGCTGTTATCCAAAGTGACTCAGAGTACAAAAAACAATAGCACCTGCTAGGAAAAGACAGGATCTGAGGAGAGGTATCGGCATGTTTTACTTATAGCATCCTACTATTGTGTTCACATTTTCATCCCTCCATCCTAACAACATTTCAAATGTCCAACACCTTCCAGTGTCACTGTGCCCTCAGCTCTTATCTCTAGCCTGACATCATGGCCATCATCTCAGCGGCATGCCCGAGGCTGCTATTAGCCTCCTTCTGCTCACTGTCTGGATGGATCAACTGAATGGATCAATGAGGACAAGCAGACAAAGAGAGAGAGAGAGAGAGAGAGAGAGAGAGAGAGAGAGAGAGAGAGAGAGAGAGAGAGAGAGAGGAGAGAGAGAGATGGAGAGAGAGAGAGAGATGGAGAGATGTGCCCGGTAGCAATGGGACATCAAGGTCTCGGTGCAGCTGGATAGTATCACACCTGAACAACCCATTTCACTATCAGTTAATGAGAAATGTATGCGCCCTTGCACAGGGAAGCTATTCAAAACTTTGATTTTAAAACATTTATATGAGAAAATAATTCAATATATTCCAGTCACTGATAAAAGGCGAAGGTGGACACTGATGGTGCAAATATTAATGACCTTTGAAGTATGGATTCACAGAATTCAAATGTATTGGTCTGACTTCAAAATTCTTCTGACATATTCTTACACATTTCATAAAATGCAATTAGCCAGTTTCAAGATGAACAATAATCCTCCTACATCAAAAATGACAACTTCAAACTTTATTTAAAAAAAGGGCTGAGCAAACACAAGTGGAGCCATGGTCAGAAGAGCAAGGTGATCAGAAATATGCAGCAAAAACCTACATAAATGTGATATCAGGATATCTTTTTTAAGATGCCCAACCCAAGAAGTAGACAAAGTCTGTTTAAATCTTGACAAAACAGCTCCTCAGCTTGCCTTAACAGTTTGTTTTTTTTGCATACTGCCTGATCAAGGACATTGTGAGAAACATTTACTCTCAAATGAAGAAGCTTCTTTTCACACTCCATAATTAGAGTGCAAATGAGTGAGTGTTCCCTTCTGTGTGCTGCTGATGTCTCCTGAGTAAGTGAAGCCCAGTCGCCCCTGCATAAATAACAATGACCCAGGCCAGCATTAATGATGTGGCCCGTATTGATTTTTTTCCAGTCAGTGCATACAGAGAAGACATTAATGTCTGGCTGAAGCTTGCCTTTCTATACAAAATGACCATCTAGACTCAAGGTGATGAGAGAAGAAATGAGATAGAGGAGGTGGAATGGGACAGGTATAGTGGAGGTCAAAGGAGTCGGGAAACGAGAGATCAGGGAGGGGAGAGGGTTATGATCACATAGTGTGTGTGTGTGTGTGTGTGTGTGTGTGTGTGTGTGTGTGTGTGTGTGTGTGTGTGTGTGTGTGAGAGAGAAGAGAGAGAGAGAGAGAGAGAGAGAGAGAGAGAGAGAGAGGAGGGGGGGGGGGGAAACATCCTCTTAATTCAATCAGCACTCGTTTCTTCCGCCCCACAAACTTCATTGAGCTCAGTGGCCACCTAATTAGCAGAGAGGGCAAAGTTGAACATGTTGTGTGTTGTGAACAAGAACAACAAGAAGAACCCGGAGGTGCAGGGAGCTCGTGAGACACGCACGAGCGTCATCTGTGTGTGGCAGTTTTTATAACATTATAATGGCAAGTAAAGCTCAAGATGGGATTGCAATAAATCTATCTGAAAGACACATGGCTCGAATTTCATTACTGCCCCATGTGCAGGGCAGGGCAGTGTGATGACCTACTATTATAATAAAAAGCCATACAGTCACTCCACCGGTCTGTCTCCAGTTTGCATGACAGGCTTCGTGTACATGGATGCATTGACGCCCTGGTACAAAACTCGGGACTCACCCGCACAAGGTTGCTGACTGCCGCCTGCACCGCGGCCACCGGCACCGTCAGATCCGGGATGGCTTTCCCGTCCACCTCCCCCTCTTCGTGCATGATGACCAGGTGGGAGATCTGCTGGGCCACCGGCTCCAGGATACTCTCGATGGTCTTGGTGTGAAACACCGGCATCGTGAACGACTTTTTACCGCAGCCCCGATAGAAGAAAAGGCGGCTGGTCGCTCCAGCACCGAAGATCCCCCCTCTTCTCCGCTCTCCTCCCTTCTCCTCTCCTCACTGACAGGAGGAAGAAAAAAAAAAAACCCGACTTGTCAGCGCCAACCCCTCATGCGTCTCTCCTGCCGGTGTGCACACCGTCTCCTCTGGTGAGCACCTCGGTAAAAGGCTGGACTCTGACGGTCGGTGTCCTCCGGTGGGAGCGACCCAAATCGTGACAGAAGGAATCGCCGCCCCTCCGCCCAATCACAGCCGAGGAATACAGCTGCCAAGCGGGTTGGTGTACTGACGCGTTCCCCCCACGCGCACACGCACGCATATACACATCAAACACACACACACACGCACGGCAAGTGAAAGCGCTTCCCAAATTACGTCATGCATGCCAGTGGCCCCAAAAAGGAAAGTGTTGGGTGAACTTAATGGGATTGTGAAGACAATCCCAGAATGTGTGCAGAGGAGGGGGGGCTGACATCTACAGCAGAGGGAGGCTGCAAACATATTTCACGTTTGGAAGCTGATAAAGGTCAGCTGGCCAACTGATGAGGTCATCAGTCGCACTCTATAATGTTGAAGAAAACCTGGTGTTGTGATGACTTTTTTTTTGTTTTTGTGGAGCTTCGAACTTTCATTTGACATATGAGCTATATGCTCATTAAAAAGGTGGGTCAGGAGTTCATGTCTCCGGACCTAAATGTCCAGGTCTAAATAAAGACCAAGGATTCAACTTGCTGCTGGCTGCAGCTGAAAAAAGGAGTCCGTCCAGCAGAAGGAGACGCACAGATCCTCACACACTCTTTTCTCGCACTTTGACACAGAGAATGCACAGCTGTCCCACTGGTTTAACGGCCATCTGACGGGTTGCACTTGAAATTAAAGATTTAACCCTGTGTGTGTGTGTGTGTGTGTGTGGTTGGTATATAGGGTTGTTGTCTATGCTGCTCAGATCTGAATCTTACTTGGGGGAAACCGGAGAACCCCGCAGCAAAAATAGTGGTAGACCCGGTGACCAACCAGCCTCCAGCCAAGAGACCCCCTCTTTAATGTGGGTGTAACCGAATGGCTGCTATTCAAACCAGAGAGACTGGACAGTCCTTGTCCACCTGGTTAGCCCCTGGTACTTCCCTCCCCTCCCTTCCTCTCCTCTCCTCTCCTCTCCTCACCTCTGTTCGCCTTTCCTCTCCTCTCCCCTCTCCTCCCCTCCTCTCCTCACCTCCCCTTTCCTTTCCTCTCCTCTCCTCTCCTCACCTCTGTTCGCCTTTCCTCTCCTCTCTCCTCTCTCCTCTCCCCTCTCCTCCCCTCCTCTCCTCACCTCCCCTTTCCTCTCCTCTCCTCCACTGTCCCCTGCTCTCATCTCCTCGTCCTGAGGAATTCTCCTTAAAGAGGAGTAAGACTCATACTTGCAGAATCTCCCATCCTTATATGGATGGAGTCAGAGTAGAGGAGCAGCAACGTAAACGGCTCACTCTGAGTAATTGAGGGGGAACAGGATAAACTGTGAACGGCTCCAGTGGCATTGCTGTGTGAACTATCTGTATACACCAACTTGTCCAAACAGACTTTGATGGAAAGCATTGCAGCAGGTTGCTTAGAGAGGTTTTGAAGTATGCTTTCAATAATGACGCATTGACCAGCTGCTCCGTGGATGTCCAGTTCAACAAAGTGTGCTGGAATGATTACCTCGTATGTAGCTGTCAGCTCTTGGTGTTGCTATTGTATATGTGTTTGCATTGATAGATTGTTTGTCATGATTGGAGCAGTGGTTCCTGTGACATGTTTTTTTTTTGGGGGGGAGGTGTGTGGGTGTTGCAGCTATGGGCTATTAGACAGAGAGGTGTGAGTCAACCGAACACATAAACACTCGCTACTCTGCACTGAGACTTTCCTGCGAATCATAAGCTGTGTGACAAGATGTGATGCTCTGGCTTCTCCACCGAACCATGTTGAGTAGAGCTGCTTTCATTCGTACCACGATGCATATGCATATTTATAGTTTCTCAGTGAGTCCTACAATATATGAAATGATAAAAGTGTAGCTAATTCACGAAACTAAGATGGTGAAAATGATAAACGATGCAAAACGTTTATCATTTAACCATGTTAAATCTTAAAAACCAACACCAACTTGTTATACTGAATCAATGCTAATATTAATAATAATAATAATAATAGAAAAAGAAGAAGAAGAAGAAGAAGAAGAAGAAGAAAGAAGAAGAAGAAAGGCATCTCTCCTGCACAATGTTATAATATCAACCAATATTAACATAAGAAAGAGGAAATAAAAATGTCAAAATCCCTGAGGTTTGACTTCACCAAAGTTATTTTTGACGGGCTTTTTCAACAGTGTTGCGTATTTGCAGTTGGTCTGTCCATAAAATGCTAATATAGGCTGGAAGTCAAGAAAAAAAAGAGACTGCTTTCTATTGCATCATTCATGGCTCAGCTGTCTAAGCTCCACTACGATGTGTGTGTGGGATTGTGTGTGTGTCTATGTGTGGTTTTTGTTCCATCTACAGTTAATGAAGATAACTGCATGTTAAGTCAAATCATTTATGAATTCAGAGAGATACAAGAAAAAAAATGATATCCTTTTGAGAAAATAAAAAATAGTCGTAAATAAGAAATACATTTTATGTCAAACATAAACTGTATATTTAGTTGTTGTTTTTTTTAACCCAACAGTGCCCTCCAGTGTTTTTAAGGACACTTTCACAGAAGGACTTGAAAGAATAGCACTCACACTGTCTGAATACCAGCCTCAGTTGTTTTGGATTTCTGCATGTGTGTTTTACATGTGTTGTATTTGGGGCTTGAAGAATAATGACCACGATGAATATGTAATACAAATATTTGATTTATTATATAAAAAAATTGCTCAACAGCAGGGCCAGCCCATAACAAAGAAAATGCTTCTTAAATTAAATAAATAAACTTCTTTTCAAATAAGCTTGTTTAAAATGACTACTCTTATTAGAAACGTGTATGCACAAGTAATGCAGGATTATTATACACTATATACAGAAAAAAAAATGTTAAAAACATTATCTTCGAACTGCTGCAGCAAAGCTTCACTGTGCAAAACATTTTTTTACTTTCTATTAACAACAATGCCCACCAGCTAAAAAATGCTACCTAACATATAACATTCCTCCACAGTCTTATTTTATGGGATACATGGATCCTTTGGTGTATCCGGGAAGCCCTGTGTTTTCGGCGATCCACTTGTTGTATTTGGTGACTTGTGTGTAAACTCCGGGTTTGTTCCTACTGGCACAGCCGTCACCCCAGCTCACCACCCCGAACAGAAACATCCGACCTGCCGCTTCACACACCAGCGGACCTCCAGAGTCACCCTGTAGGAGGAGGATGCAGCATGAAGAAACCATACGGTTGTAGATGATGTTGCTAGGCTCGTATGGATATGGACTGTCTATTAACAAAGCAATGAATGTGTCTTAACCTGTTCCACATCACAATATCTTTACATTTCATGTATGACTACTGTAATATCTTGCAAGTAGTAGTTATTTATGTTCTTATTTTATCCCAGGCAGAGCTAGGATTTAGACAATGCAACTAAATCCCTTCACTGAACCCCTGAATGAGAGTATTTATGGATTTACAAGCAGGTAAGCAAAAAAACGAAAACAAAAAAATTATTACTTGATATTTTAATCAAGACTACAGACATTCATCCTGTTCTTTGCTCACCTTGCAGGCATCGGTGCTCCAGTCAGGACTCCCAGCACAGAACATGTTCTCAGTGATGAGATCTGCATAGTACGGTTTACTTGTGCAGACCTTCGTGGGGATCAGGTTCACCTCGGCCTGCTTCAGTTTCTCCGAGTTATACCACGCAGCTGCAGACAACACAGTGTTTGTCGTAAGAAGCAGTGAAATGGCTAGAGAGATCAGTCATGAATCTGTAGGTTCAACGCCATGCAGTACATACAGAAGCTCTCCCTCCCAAATCCTGCGATGCTGCACTGAAATCCTGCAGGGAGCTGAGTGTTACCGGGGGCAAGACACACTGTCCGCGCAGACGCTGACCTCACCGCACATTCTCCATTTCTGCCACCGATCTTCAACAGTGCTGCGATGCAAAGACAAACACAGCTAATGAGTCCTGCACACACAGCACCCATACTCTTTATATTACTCCACACACACACAACGGTGCTCACCTATGTCATTGTTGAAGCTGGACTCGTTGAATTGTTGGTGGATGATCACTTCTTTCACAGTGAAGCGCTGCTCCCTGTCGGCATCAGTGTCTTTGATGGCAGTCTTCCCCAGGTACACAGACAGATCCTGGATGTTTGTCTCATTACTGAACAAAAAAAGCAACGTGTGTAAACTCATTGCCACCATAGTATGAAAATCAGAGAAACGGTGCCTTTTTGTGTGTTTTGTCTCACCCGTTAGGGAAACAGTGTGCAGCCGTGAGAACCCAGCATGGTGCGATGAGAGAGCCACCACAGAGGAAACTGCTACGCTTGTGAAATATGGCAGCGACCCATGGGTTCGACTCGATGGGTTTGAAAGAACCTCCCACGATTTTGTGCATCCTCACCTCAGACCTCTCACCACATGTCAGCTCTGCAGACACACACAGGGTCAGTGAGTGACGACGAAGGGACAACAAAAAGATGACACGTAGAAAAGGAAGTGTAGCTACCTGTATCCACAAGAGGAGGAGGTGAAGGTTTTGCTGTTGGCGTAGAACCTGCACGGGAACAGAAAAGCGTCATCAGAAAGATCAAAATCGAAACACACTTAAATGATCTTTAAATCTCCAGTCAAACCTTACATCTGGGAATGCTGCACAACTCTCTCACGATCTTCCTTCCTCTTCGGACAAGGCACCACGGCATCACGCTCTCGTCAGGATTCCTAGCATCAAAGTTAAATTATTATTAAACACACTCCATCTCTCTTTGACATATCTCGGCCCCAGATCGGTGATTTACCTGCAGTAATTATGGTCGCCAAGTCCCTTTGAAGCTCCTGAGGGGAGTTTAAACCTGTTCCAGTTGAGACAGAGCCTGTTGCGTCTTGACTCGGAAACCGTTCCCCTGTAACTGCTCCCATCCCCAGACAGACACGTCTCTGAGGGTCATTACAAAGAGAGAGGGGAACATTTAATGCCTCGCACCAGATGCAACAAATGTAGAATATCAAGTGTTGCCCAGACTTGTCTTACCACTGTTTATGCCACGGGGTGACCATTTGTCTTTAGACCATCTTCGTGAAGAAGCCTGAAAGAAGCACATACAAATTAGTTTGAGAATTTGTTCCCATCCTCCCCTTGACCTCCTCAGTATCATGAAGTTACTTCCTGTTTTTTCTTCCTACCATATCAATGTTGAATGTCGCAAGGATGGTGAGGATGACTAGCTGGTTCATCATCCCTTCTGGTTTTACTTCTTCTTATTTGGGAGATATTTTTGTCTTAAGATGAACTGAAAAAAGAAACAAAATTACAGAAACGGAACCGAACAACACCGGAAGACTGGATTTAAAAGCTGCGGTGCCCTTGTATGGAAGTTAACATGAAACACATGACAAGACAGGAAAAAAAAAAAGTGTGACTGCTAATCGGACATGTGCTTTCTTTGTCAAGTGTGTCCGTGTTCAGTTCACACGGTTACATTGACGTTGATTGCACGTTTAGCATCAACTGCAGACGGTAAATGTGCAACAGATAGAGCATGCTCACTGTGTACGCTCTGTACTGTCAACACTGTCTATCTGTACAGTGAGTGCAATATCAATCGAGGTTAGTTGATTACTGCATGCATGTGCATGCCATTACATCACATGACTTGATGCGCCTGACATTGAATTTCTAGATGTTTCTAAGACACAAAATTCAAGTTGATAATGACAGAACAAAATTAGTTAAGTTGATTGATGGTGATGCAACATTTTTACATTAACTTAATTTCCTTTTTATATATTAGTCCCTCTGTGTTTGCGTCCTTCTCGTGTGAATAATGTGCTTGAGCCAAGTCCAATATCAAATATCAAATTATTAGTATATATAATTCTTATAAATAAAAACACTGGCTTGAATTGACTTATTACAGTAAAGCCAAACAACTACTTAGATTTTGCTGAATGTCACAGTCTAGGAAGTTCGATATTACCTTTCTGTTGCAAATCCTGACAAAGTATCCTCAGATATGCACCGGTGTTGTGGCAGGACTCGGACTCCTGCTGCTCTGATGTTGCAGTCCTGTTCCCATGTTTCCTCCCATTTATAAACACACAGGCTACAAGTGGGAGTGGTTTAGGAGACGATTTGATATCATCACTGGGGCTCAATTACTGATCAGCAAAGTCTCGACCGAATAACGTGTAATTTCCTGTGACACATTCACACTGACAAACCCTTCCTTCCCCTTAAACCACTGTCGCTGTCCAAAATAATACATCCAAAATTGGTCATGTATACAATGACAACTGCTGATGTGGGTGCAGAAGTGCACATCCTACTCAAAAGTATATGACAGGTTTGAGAGTCCAAACCTTGGTTTGTAGACACTACAACATATGCGTAGAAGAAAAAAATATGACTTTTTATAAGCACAAGACTTTTATTTTACTCTAAAGTCTAAAGTGATCTTGATGGCATTTAAGTGGATTTAACTGGATTTGCTTGATCCCTCGTGTTCCCTTTACACATCCCCTCAAAAAGCTGTGAAATTAGATACAATTAGATACGATTTGATACAATTACCCCACATTGTATGACAATATGCATATGTTTTGGTTCGATATCCCATTGAAAGACTCACTGACACTGATTTCTTGATTTGTTTCAATTCCAGATAATTCTGACTGACTTATTTAGATTCTAGGAAAGTTCATGTATTTCCTCTGTTGCATTTATGGGAGAAGTACCGCGGCAAGTGATGACATTTTTTGACATCACAATAAACCTCATGATTTCTCATCATTTGTCATCTTGTAATTTAGATTTTAATATCTCAAGCAAAATAGCATAAATCATTTACAGCATATACAAATGAAGCATGTACTCAAGCAAATCACAAATTACACATAGTGCACATAATTCACACAACCAACTTCTAATGATAATAACAGAGCTGCTGTCTTTCACTAAAATATTCTTTGCACATCTAAAGTAACACAACTTCCCCAAAAAAGAATGGGCATTGTTACAGATTTTGCGTGGGGATTTCTAGACAAAAATCCCCCTCGTGCCGTTAGCGTCACGTCATTAAATTTATGCCTGTGTTACTCACGTTTCCTCTTCTCTGATGGTAACAATAGCCAGATATGACACCTTTGTGGTGAATTTTAATGGATGAGATACAAACGTACAACATGCACGAAGACATGAAACAACTGAATGACAAACATCTTATTGGAGTTTATTGACTCCAGCCACCATCTCGAATAAATGTGCACTCTAAGCTTCACGCAAATGTGTTTTACAAATAAGAAGAACATGTTAGAGAGAAATTACTCAACCCAGGGAATTTTATTCAGCATAGCCTAGTTGAAGCCAGCTGCATGAGTGTTTCATTTAGACTCAAGTTGTCTGCTACCTCTTCCTGTTACAACATCAACGTTGCATCCTGCCGAGCACCTGCATTACCTATATTTCTATGTAAACAGCGAGAGGTTGCTCATAGAAAAGCAATGACATCAGTGCAGAGAAAGAGGAAGTAGAACATGAGAAATACAAGCCTTCATAGAGTGTTTCATATCTAGGATTTCATTTGTTCAGAAATTCAAATAGACTTCACAGAGTTGTTCGCTATCTTGATCAAAGTGGCGTTGCTGCGTCTCCTGTCAGAGGGAACGTTTCCTCTAAGAAGTCAGTTGAATTCTCTGTTTTCTGAAGTAATTACAACTTAAAACGTGCGCAAAATATCTCCTATATTTATTTATATTTATTCATACTCAAATCCATGCCAGCCATAGGTAAACAAAGAGAAAACAATTGATTTTCACACAAACTATTCACACCTACACCACCTGACATGTTCATAAGAATTACATTTTAAAAAGCATAAATCTTAAAACAGCCAATCAGTATTGATAAGCAACTATTAGGGCTAATGTGCATGGATATTTTGACTTGTTTCATTTTCACAATATAGTTGTGGATGTGGATATGTAGATTCACCTGGACATCTTAATTATTTTCACCAACAACAAACAGAATATGCTTTTTTATTGTGCAACTTGTGGAGAAAGTATTACATATGATATGAAGTAAATCAAATGTAATGAGATCAATGCCATTAATGGTGGTGACTGTCTGAAATCTCTCTTGCTTCACAAACTCTGTTTCAAACAGAGGTGAACAAACACAGTTGCAGAGAATTTTGTTTTCCCACAGCAGCACCGGCCCTCTTTGTATCAGCCCTTACTCACCACTTTACCCATGATGTCACATTTCCTGACTAATTGCATGTTACTCATGGTCTACTGTGAGCTTGTCTTTTATTTAAAAGATTGAGAGATTATGAGCTCTTCCTGATTGTCAAACCTCTGGAAAGCACTGAACAAATTCATCATTGATGTTTAGAATTTTCAAAATGAACCATGTTATTGTATCCCTGAATTATGGTCCAATTTTCATTGTGAAAGATTAGTTGGGTTTGAAGCCCAAATTTGTTTTTGCAACTGTGAAAGTTCAACCATTTAAAAAAAATGCATTGGAAAAAGTGCCCAATTTAATGGCCCTATTTAATAACTCACTTTTAAAAACCATGTGGATCACCTGACGAGCAAACAGAAGATCGATCATTAATTTTTGTATAGAAACAAGTAATGCTTTTCTTCTCAAAGACACATTTTTTTGCACATGATTCTGTTGTATTGTATATACCTTATATACCACCTCTCCACCTTAGTCTCTTGATTACAGTACTTACAAATGTACAAAAATCTCATTGTGTTTAAACATAAAAAACATCATATTCATCATACTGCATATTGCATGACACTTGCCTAATTGTTCTCTTTTTTTAATATCTATTGTGAAGCCTATGAGTGTTTATTCATGTTTAAAATGTAGTCTAACTGTTTCTTTGTGTATGAAAAAAGATCTTTATCTTAATGTTAGGAACAGTTTAAAAAAAACTTACTGTACTGAAATGAGCTGGTTGTGACTGAAGCTGTATATATGGCACCATCTAGCGGTCAAATTAGGAACTTGTTAAAGTTTTGGGGAAATTAATTCTTAGCTGCTACTGACTGGTTGATTCTGTGGTCATTCAGTGAAAAAGTAGTATTCAACACCGCTGTTTATGTTAAATGCATCCGATTTTGGTAATGTGTGCGTGTGTGTTTGTGTGTGCGGGCGCGCGCGCGTGTGTGTGTAATGGGAAATGCCCAACAAGCGGAGTACTACTGCAGAAAGGCTCATGTGTGTCCCGCCCGCTGCTCTTGAACTAGACACGCATGCGCAGAAGCAACGGCTCTCCGTCACTTTACACTTTCACTTTACGCAGATATCGAGCGGCTTTCTACACAAAACTACAACAAAAACACAGCATCAGCTTGAACTTTAACGCTGTGTTTAATGGACGGTAAAAGGGTGAGGGTGTAATTCGCCGGCTCAACCTCCTTGCTTAGACATTAATTCAGAAAACGAACCGTAAACAACACGGTGAGCTAACTCTGGAGCAACAATGTTCTGACATCTGAAGTAAGCTAACAGTCATCAGTCGATTCTGGCCTCCTGGACAGGTGAGTTCATCATGTTGGTGTGCTAACTAACGCTGTACGTTTGGCTATCCCACAACAAACGCTCTTAAAATAGAGTGGAAGTATATTAAACATGTTTTAATATGTGGCTATGTCAACTTTTATAATATTTCAGTCTTGTATACTGACAGTGGTTTTCTCTTTTTTAGCTGAGGTCTCTAGCAGACTACCTATGGAGCGAAATGCACTCAAACAGAGCCAGCTGTGTGGCTCCTGGGAGATGAAGGAGAGACTTGGGATGGGAGGCTTTGGGCATGTCTACCTTTACCAGCACCTTGTAAGTTCCACCTGTTTGCTAAGGAGAACATAAAGCCCAGAAGCAGATGTCTCATCGCTTTGTTTTTATTCTATATCTGTGTTTTTGGAGCAGGAGCTGGGAGAGAAGATTGCGGTGAAACTTTGCCGCCTGGAGCTGAACTCCAAGAACAAAGACCGATGGGGAAGAGAGATTCAGATCATGAAGAAGTCAGTGTAGATCATCCACTCGTGGTCACAAAGCAGCCTGAAAACAAACTTTATTGTACGTTTTCCTCGTTTTCCATACGATTGGCTTTCCTTCTGCTACAGGCTGAACCACGTGAACGTTGTTCAGGCCAGAGAAGTTCCCGAAGAGTTGAGCCCCATTGCTTTAAATGACTTACCTCTGTTGGCCATGGAGTACTGCTCAAGAGGAGACTTACGCAAGGTACCAAGGTATTTTTTAAATACCCAAAACAATTTGTTGTATTTCTCAACATTGCACTATTAACCTCTATACTATTTTATTTAGGTGTTGAATAAACCAGAAAATTGTTGTGGGCTAAAGGAGAGTGAAGTCCTCTCGCTGATCAGTGACATTGGTAATGTTTTCCTCAGCTTTTACTTTAAAAAGTCGTTGTTTTCACATGTTGATGCACATATTTACATGGAATTGTTTTCTTTACGGACACAGGTTCTGGTATCCAATATCTCCATGAAAATAAGATAATTCACAGAGACCTAAAGCCTGAGAACATAGTTCTACAAGAGATTGGTGGGAAGGTGAATTAATTTCCTATTTTACATGCATGCAACTTGTGTAGTCTCCCATTATATTGATTTCTGTGCCTTGTTCTCATCATGAAACTCTGTTTTCCTCAAGCTTGTCCATAAAATCATCGATTTGGGTTATGCAAAAGACCTAGATCAGGGCAGTCTCTGTACATCCTTTGTTGGAACTCTCCAGTATCTGGTAAGTGTTGCATGAGTCTTGTGGTATCAGTAATAGATGGCAACAATCAAGCCCTGTTTTATAAATCCGTCTTCATGTGTGCCAGGCTCCAGAGCTGTTTGAGAGTAAACCCTACACTGTAACTGTGGACTACTGGAGCTTTGGGACAGTGATCTTTGAATGCACTTGTGGCTTTCGCCCCTTTTTACACCACATGCAGCCTGTACAGTGGTGAGTCAAAATGATATTGATGTGGCCTGAAAAAAAAGGAATCATCTGCAAATTATTGGCATGTTAAAGGTGGACAGCATGCATGTGTTTACAGTTTAATTTGACATTTTATTGGTCTAGTTATTGGTCTGTATTTTCAGTTCTCTCTGGTTGCACCTTTGACTTCTTTTGTAGGACAAGTAAAGTCAAGAACAAAGCTCTCAAAGACATCATGGCAGTGGAGGACATGAACGGAGAAGTCCGATTCTCCACACATCTGCCATATCCCAACAATCTCAGCAGGTAGAGACAGAAAAATACCTTTTGTACCAGTCAAGCATCCCTCATTCTAACTTTCATCTAACCTGCATGTGTGTGTTCTCAGGCCGCTGCTGGAACCAGTGGAGTCTCTTCTGCAGATGCTGCTACTATGGGACGCTACAACGCGTGGTGGAGGGCTGGATCCTGACACAAGCAAGCCATACTGCTACACAGCTCTACAGAACATCCTCAACATGAAGGTAAATAATAAGAATAACATAAGAACCTTGTCTGTATTTAGACTCATCTAAACCAGATTTTCTTGAGTGCATTTATGCTTTTATATATCCCAGTTGAGGCCAGCACTCAAAGCCAACCCACCTCGCTTTGTGCCTTTCTTTCTCCAGGTGATTCATGTGTTGGACATGACGTCAGCCCAGCTACACTCTTTGGTTTTGGGTGCTGAAGAGAGCCTACACTCCCTGCAGCTTCGCCTGGAAACACACACTCAGACACACATCTCCCCGCTGAGTCAAGAGCTGCTGCAGGAGACGGGAATCTCCCTCGACCCACGCAGACCGCCCGCACATTGTCTGCCAGAGGGATTGGTATGTGACGCACGCAATAAACAAAAACGTCTAATTTCAAACAGACCCAGCCACAAGTACATACTCGGCAGACGACCTACTGGTTTTATTATCTTGTTATTTAAAAACAATATTGTTTTTGTTGACTCTGTTCTTGTTACTTTGTCTTGTGCACAATGTCTGATGACTTCCAGGCGGTCTGGCTTCTCAGGAAGAAAATCTTTACCTCATCATAGACTAGACTGGACCAGGAAGCAAACCTCCACTCATGCTTCAGTGTGATCTTTGTTCTCTGCTTTCAGCGAGGCTGGGACAGCTCGTTAGTCTTCCTGTTTGACAAGAGCCTGACCAAGTACTCTGGACCGCTGACTGCCAGACCTCTGCCAGACAGTGTCAACTTTATAGGTGAGATATATAACAACTGATAACTGATCTGTAAAATTGCATTATCAAAGTTACTGTTATCATTTTTCTGAACACTTACAGTGAGTTTTTGGTCAAAATCTTTGTTGATGTTTTTACAAATATTTTGAAATTAAAGCAACTGCTTTGAATTTGTTGTCCAAATTAATATGGGAACTATGTTTCGTCTCAGTTAGGGAGACTAAGACACAGCTCCCACTGTCTACGCTGAGAAAGGTGTGGGGGGAAGCAGTCAGCTACATCTGCGGACTGAAAGAGGACTACATTCGCCTGTACCAGGGACAGAGGGCTGCCATGTTAGTGCACAAACACACGCATTGCATACACCCACACACTGAAACATCCTCACCTTGTGTTTGTGTGTGTGTAGGCTGAGCCTGCTGCGCTACAACACCAACTTAACGCGGTACAAGAATCTGCTGTTCTCCCAGTCGCAGCAGCTCCGAGCCAAGCTGGCTTTTTTTAAGACCAGCATCCAGCATGACCTTGAGCAGTACACCAAGCAGAGACACGTTGGCATCTGTGAGTGGACATTAATCTCCCGCTGGTATCCCGCTGGTATACATAATTTAAAGTCATTTATCAAATCCTTTTGTGAATCTGTGATATCTGTTGTTTTTCTGAAGCTTCAGAAAAAATGTTGAAGACCTGGCAGGAAAACGAAGAGAAGGCTGACGGGTTTACAAAGGTAGGAGAGAGTTATTTATTTGCATTTAAAAATGTGCTTGCAGTTATGTAAAACTTTGGCATGCTAAGGCTGTTTTCTGCTGTAGGTTGCTGATGTGGGGTATCTGGATGAAGAGATAGTGGCTCTACATTCTGAGATTGTGGAGTTGCAGAGGAGTCCTTTTGCGAGGAGACAGGGGGATGTAATGGAGCAGCTGTCAGTAGCTCTGTTATATTAATACTATAATCATTACCTTGAAGGAGTTCTCATATTCAGTCTTAAAACAGTTGTCGGGTGCTCATATTCAGAATACAAAGACGTTGGTACTAAATAACTGTAAATTTGGAAGATCCACTTGATTTGATTAAGTCAGACTGCTGACGCTTTCTGACTGATTGAAATCAGAGGCATGTTAAAAATAAATATTGTAATGGCCAGTATGAACAGGAGGAATGAGTACAGCAATCAACCAATGTACACAAAGGCATCTGACAATTGTTTTAAGAAAATGTTTGAGAAAATGTGAAACTATCAACTAGCATGTGCAAAAGTTAACTTTCTCTTTGCCCTTTTTTCAGTGAGGACAAGGCTATTGAACTCTACAAGCAGCTGAAAGCTAAATGCAAAAGTTAGTACATATCCTCACTCATTTGAAATAGGAAATGTGGATTTCATAGCCAATTTCTGTGGAGTCCGATCAAGCTTTTTGCTATGGATAAAGTTCAGTTGTATAATACATAAATAAATTGAACACATGTGTCACAGAGCTTCCCATAGTTGAATTAATTCCTCAGCGTGGCTGTTATTGTCAATTAACAACATGAAGGATTTGTTTACAGGCTTGTGTCTGATGATTGTACATGGATGATCTTAGGAGTATGTGTTTGAACAGGTCCTGACCCTCCACATGGCTACAGTGACAGCTCAGACATGGTGAAGATGATACTCCAAACGGTTCAGAACCAGGACAGAGTGCTGAAAGACTTGTACACTCACCTGAGGTAATTTATCCAGAAGGGTGGGCGATATGGCCTAAAATATATATCAGTATTATATCACGGGGTTACAAAAATAAATCGATGTCGTGGCTGAATCTGGAGAATGATGGTGATGAAAGCGGCATACCACACCCCTAAGCGCAAAGTTCAGCGCTACTCAAAATCATCATTTTATATCTCCTAGTGTCTCTTTTGTGATTTTCTCCATCTTTCTCTCTCTTTTTTTTTAAGTACAATTCTGGTGTGCAAGCGACGCATCGTTGATTTGTTCCCTAAGTTGGAGAGGGCAGTAGAGAACATAAAAACTGCCGAGGCAGCAGTGATGCAGATGCAAATGAAGAGACAGAAAGAGTTCTGGTACCTCCTCAAGATTGCCTGTGTGAGTATATAAGAACTGTCACTACAGCAAATATTCTCAGCTATCAGTGATCTCGTTGATGCTTCTAGTTCTGCAATACAGTATGGAAAAATGATAATATTCTAATGCAGTGTATGGTTGTGATTTTAGGCGCAGAGCAATTCTCCTTCACAATCACTAATTCAACAACCCACTGACAGGTAAGATCTGACAAATGAATCACCAAATTGTATCTGAAATCACTGTTAGCCACATCAAAACATCATGTGGATTTTAAATCTACACTGTGCAGAACAAGTTGAATTTTTAAACCATCTTCGAGGTTTGTACAAATCTCAAAGCTGCCACAAGAGGTCACCCCGTGCACCCCAAAGTCTGGTAGCTTGTGGAAGAAACAGGACTCATCTATTGCTATGACTTGAAGACAGTTTTTTTTTGCAATTGATAATACACATTTTTGATAACGGGGCTCATTTTCTCAAACCATTATACACAATTTACAAAAACCCACACCCAAAGCACAAAACCTGTCATACATCCTGTAAAGTGATGCGCTGCACAGACATGATGCACACACAAAATCAAACTTTTGCACCAAATGGCATGCACTTCATTCATATTATCCAACGCTGTTGTGCTCAATCAAACACACTTTCACCTATGGTGGACGATGTGATAGTAATTGTTCTGTATGTAGTGAATTCTGCAGAGAGTAATCACTGTAAAACACATTCATACAGTCGATTTAGATTTGTTTTGTCTCTTTCAGTGACACTGTTAATCAGTTACTGGATGAGAATCAGCGTTACTTAAGTCAACTAACTTCCCTGCTGCAAGATGCCACCCAGGGGATGGAGCACAGTGTTATGGTACGGTATACAGTAGTGCATTTCCACGCATTTAAACGGATTCCTGAAGCAAATCACTGTCTTCCACAGATCACTCATTGTATGTAGTTTATTGTGTATTGCCCTTCTTAAAATCATACATTTGCATTCAATCTATTCACTGTAAAGGTTTAAGTTTTGAGATGGGAGAATAACATGGAAATATTCAGTACATGGTGGATGGAGAATGGTTTGTTTAGTAGTCCAGTATGACTGTGTTTGTTCTCTCTCTGCAGGATCAGGACTGGAGCTGGACTCAGTATGAAGCAGTGAAAGCTGATCCTCAGAAGAACTGACCAAAGACTCCGTATTAAGAGTCAAAAATGTATACTGTATACAAGTGCCTTATCAGAGTTACACTATCTGAAAGCTTTGTGATTCCATACTGTCTTTTTACATACATGTAATGCTGTAAGACAATGTGTGAAACAGCATGATATATGGTGAGCTATTCATGTTTTAACTGAAATGTGTATTTTTGAGTTTTAGCTGTAACCAAGACTAATTTATTTTACTGGTAATATTGATTGGAGTAAAACATTGCTGCTGAAAAACTATGCATGTGAATACATTTTATAAAAGAAAACACGTGTATTTGGTTTTGTCTTTTGTCTACAAGTGCTAAAATGTTGAAGGTTGTAATTATCTGGTTATCTACATTCACAGAGTGGACCAGACTACTTGCCTGCACACATACAGGATATTGGTTGTTTATAAGACCCCAGGTTAAGAATTCTCTTGGGACCAGCTGAAATCCAGACTGCTTGGACAAGAAAAACGGGAGTTCATGTAATATGCTTTCTGTAAATGACAAATTTCAAGATCCAGGCATAGTTAAAGGCAGTGCATTTAGTCAGGAGGTACTTCACCAGAATATTACATTTCATCTTTTTTTGCCATTTTTCTTTTGCCAGGAGGAAGAACATCCGTTTACAATTTCTTTGAAGCACAATTAATTTAATATACAAAGCAATGCTCGATTTCCACTCTCTACTTATCTACTGACCTCTATCATCGAGCCCACATCAATCCATCCATCATCTACCACTTATCCTGTACTCAGGGTCGTGGGGAGGCTGGAGCCGATCCCAGCTGTCTCATTGAGCCCACATGATAGTTTAATGTCTGGTTTTCATACTTCAACCATTGTCTGGGCAAAGCAGACAAACATTTCATATTTCAGCGAATATATAGTAAGTACTTGACTACATCAACAAATGACTATTTTGGTGAATACCAGACACCGAAACATTTATTTTACTTAATAGTCTTGTATGTAATTTGAGGTTTGGCTCCTTGTACTTTCATTAAAGTACAAGGATTTTTGGTTTCATTCCAAAAATATCACATTTCAGTGGAAAATACTGATTTTATTTCCCATAACTTTATATATAATTTACTTCCAACTGAACCTCCTTTTAATTTCACACTTGCGTTATACAAAACGAATGAAATACTATACCGGTAGTGTTTGAGCAGTTGTTGTTAGTGTTAGTTAGTGGTGGGATTATTTACTAGCACATTTGAACAGTACAGTATGTTCACTTACAGTATGTGCCATGAAATATGTTTGTAACGTGATTGTTTTGTGTTTGATTGTTCAATAAGAGATCAAATAAAGCTATACGAAACGTTACACATCTGAAGACAGTGATTGGTTGGTTCAGGCCAATAGAAATGTGGCTAATTAACATATCGCCGCTAAACATCATGGGAAATAAACTAAGTGTATTTCGAAGGAATAACGTCTGACTATTTCGACAGGAACGGTATAATCTTTTACGCTTTATACACACAGAAAGGGCAAAAGCGGTAAACATTTTTAAAAACAACACCGTGATAAAGAAGGGTTGTGTTGAATCACCCCATAAATACGCCCCGCCTCCCCTTTTCTACTCGGATGTGAGGGCGATCTGGCTGCGACATCTGTCACCCCATTGATCGCTAGGGTTTATTCGGCTGATCTGGCTGGCTAGGCGGGTGTCCCCTTCCTCCCTCACCGCTCCACGTCTGTCCCTCCCGAAGCCCCGCGCTCGGTGGAAGAGGACGAGGTCCCCCCGGCGGACGACCATCCCTCGGTGTACCAGTAGCTGCGCTCCCCTGCTAGAACCTCCAAACAAGCTCAAGGCCCATTTGTAGGAGAAACGTAGGGAAGTTAAGCTCCAAGCGTCAGGCACATCCAAATGAGGCGCTGCACGTGGCAGTCTGCCTTACTTTTTAGTTTGTTACGTATCTGTAATTTTTATGCATTTGGTAGGAAGATTGTGTATTGTGTATTTTGTTTGTCTTTTTCGTCCACGCAGTTTCATTTTGCCTAATGTAACGTCATAATATCTCATATTTCCGACGGCACCTGAAGGCAGCAAGTAACAAGTAAAAGCGAGAGGGGAACCTGTGGGAGGCGGAGTGAGGGGGGTGGAACGCTGAATGATAAAAACCAGAAAGGGATACGGTTCGATACAGTGGTAATGTTATTTATGACAAACCAGCCATTTAATGCAATGCTTACATATTGATAACATTATATCAGGTGAGTTAACTCGTTTGGTTTACGCGTGCAGCATAGTAAGCTAATGTTAGCATTGAGCTGCGAAACTGACGGACTGGCTGACTTCCGAATCCGCCCGATAATGAGAGCTAGCTAGCACGCTAAACGCAGCTAGCTAGCAAACGTTTCCAAACGAATGCTGTTCGCAGAATTAAACGGATTCGGACATCTAATGTGACGATTTATGTTGAAGAAAATATAGCTGCGATGCATACGCGCTGCTTCCTGCTAGTTTACTTAAAAGTAGCGTCACTCCTACAAGCTAGCTTATCGTGTACGTTAGCTGTTAACGTTGACATTATGGACTTTTTACAATCTGGGCAGCTAACGATAACGCACTAATGTTACTTGGTTTTGTTGTCATGACATACTATGTTAACTTTTTAAACAGTTGAACACTTTCAGTCACATGCCCGGTAACTTGCTGCAGAAGGCCCTACATGTTTAAACCGAAACACTTTGGATAACTGGGTTGTGTTTAATCAACGCGTTTGACCTGATTGGACCTGTGTTTAAGATTAGATTAACAGCTCCCAACATAGCTCGGTCTAGTGAAGCTAATTTACACAGTCGCCTAAATATGCCAAGGCGTATATATACAGTTTCGCAGGCTTTGTAACGTTTTATTAGTTTATAAATGGAAGAAACAACCTATTCAGAGTATTCGCAGAATCTTGCTATGCAAACGGAGATGCAGTAACGTCCTCTTCCGTAATTCAGTGCAGTTCAGTTCACAGTGCATTGTCTTTCTGGTCTTTCTGCCTTTTCTCCTTCTGGGTTCAGATTTTGTCAAACAAAGCATTGTACAGTTTTTTTTTTAATGTTTTTTTAACTTTTGTAATGCGTTTTCTGACTCCTTTTTATAGCTTTTTGGGATTACTGAGACGTGATTACATGTTACTACCATTCTCCACAAACTACAGTCTCCAAGACCATAACGTATTGACCATAAATTTGTTAAACACCTTTTTAAAGCAAGCATTAAAACCTTCATGAAGGTAGTATTTTATGCAGGGCTTTTACATGAGACTGCTTTGATTTTAGTTAGGTTTCCCTAATACACTGTTAACTGACTGTGTTGGCAGTGTTGTAGACAGTCATTGTAAAGGTCAGACCACAGGCTAAATATGTCATACATAAATATTTCAGTATGCTTATGCTTCTATCTCTGCCTGTAGGTGAGTACTAGTCAGGATGACGATGCCACACGTAGGGGCAGTATTTGGAGCAATAGCAGGAGTGATGGCCATCATGCTGCACTCCTCCATTCACAAGATTGAAGAAGGACACCTTGCTGTATACTACAGGTATCAAGCTCTGTTGTTTCTAAGAGGCCTATTTCCTCACAACGATTATACATTTTGTCTGGATGTGGAAATATCATCTGGGATCCAGAGACCTGCATTCTTCAAACCTGTTTAACTAAAGGGAGAGAGGCCATTGCCACACACTTGTCAGCTCGGGGTTTTCCCTTCCAGACAGGAACATCTGAGGAACTCTTTCAAGGGTTTTGAACTTCACAACTACAATATAATATATGAGACATAATCTAGATATCAAAGCTCAATTGTTGATTATGTTCATAAGTTGATTAAAATAATACACACCCTGTGATTTAATGCAAATGTATTCAACCACACCCTCAAAAAGTATTGTTACACCCAAATAAACACACTTCAAACAAGTCAGGCCAACTAATTAGTTTGTTTTTGTTTCAGGGGTGGGGCCTTGCTGACGTCTCCCAATGGTCCTGGATATCACATTATGCTGCCTTTCATTACCACCTTCAGATCAGTGCAGGTAAATTTACCTTCAGTCGTGGTCTGTTAGCAGAGACGTGCAATTTAAGAGTCAACCAGGAGGTGCTGATGCATCAAAACCAGAATTGGATCTTCTATAAATAAATCAGCTGCAGCATGCAAACAGTTGCCATTAAACTATGGTTGCATCGGCTTTATTTTACACCAAGTTTATGCCCTATATATATATATATATATATATATATATATATATATATATTAAATACAATTATATCCAGGTTTAGCCTTTACTTGCTCATTTATTTTGATCTGCATTGCACAGCATTACATTTTTTTTTACCATTAACTCTAAAATCCATTGGAATGTAAATTAAATTGCAGAAATATGACATGAGAATTATTCTGCATACTGTATGTATTACACAGATGTAATTAAAAGTATGTACTACTTTATTTAGTGTTTCTTTGTATAAACTAGGAACATATAATCCAGATGCATATTTAGAAAGGGCCTGTGTAGTCTGAGAATCATCTTTTTCATCAAATCATTTGATCATCACTTAATTTTTGTGTTTAAGACCACTCTCCAAACTGATGAGATCAAGAATGTGCCTTGTGGAACAAGGTAAGGTTTTTATGTTTTGTTTTTATGAACTTTTAGATGCAACTGTGAAGAAAATGATCCAATCATGAAGCTGATTATGTATTTAAAAGGTTTTTCTTTTCTACAGTGGTGGTGTGATGATCTATTTTGACAGAATAGAAGTTGTTAACATGCTGGTCCCTCTAGCAGGTACAATTTGTTCTTATTTCCTTATTGCAAACACTCCTTATTTGGGTGACATTTGAACCACAAAGTTGCTTGATATTACAACAGCTGTTGCCTCTGATGGTTTATTTGCAGTGGTAGACATTGTGAGGAACTACACGGCTGATTATGACAAAACTCTAATCTTCAACAAGATTCACCATGAACTCAACCAGTTCTGCAGTGTACACACATTACAGGAGGTCTACATTGAGTTGTTTGGTGAGTGCGATTTTATTTTTTTATTATTTTTTTTCTGGGAAAAGGACAATGCAGAATCTATCCAATAAAACGGGTGGTATTTTTTCATTTGAATGAAGGCCATTCATGTCATGAGCATCGGCGTCACTAGACACTTTTTACTGGGGCACGTGCCCCAGTATTGATCTGCCGTGCCCCAGTATAATCTCACGTTCGAGTTTTAACAAGCTACTATTTTTGGCCGCGGATTCATTTATATTGATAATAACGGTAAAATAATGGATTTTCTTTCTCATCCACAATCTCAAACCAACGCAGTTTAACTCAAATACAAGCTGAGGCGCGCACCTTGTGGTCCGGGTCCGGCGCACACATTACGTCCGTGCAAGGCAGTGTGCATGTCGTAGCCGGGGCACCGCGACGCGCACGCATAGATAAATGCAAAAAATATATATACCGGTATATCAGTCATGTTGTTTTTTAAACGCAAGTCCGTGTTTGACAAGCTTAAACATGGTCAAAAAAACCATAGACAGGATATGGTTTAAAAATACAACAGACCCCCCCCCATCACGTCATGGTATGATCCACTTCTCTCTCCCACCTGCCCCGCTCGCCCCGATGCCCGCAGTAGCCGGCGTGAAGCGGCACAGTGCGTGTAGTTTCTGACAGTGTTGCGGTCGTTCCAGTAAGTAACTCAAACAATGACGTGTTACACATTTCTATTACCGCTCAATAATCACCACCAGTCCTCATTCCTGCTGCTCTGAATCACAGATCACTCTTTGTGTTGTTTCATAGGAGTTAGATAGCTGACGGTTTACCCCATTATCTTTTAATTTTAATACAATTTCTTTGTTTACCAAGTGATGGCTAAGCATCAAAGTAAGATTTACAGTCACAGTGATTTCCCCAACCCCAAAAGTCTGATGTTCTTCATTCACAAATGTGGGAATGATACTCCAAAATCAACAAAAACATGTTGAGCATGTTCATAATGTATGTTGAAATAAATATGAATTAGAGATTAATATCTCTACATTTTTACCTTTCACTTTTAGCAGCAGCAGTATGGCTGTTGCAGTAATAGTGGGCTAAGCAAGGGAAGTTTATATAGCACATTGTATAGCACATTTCATACACGCAGCGGGAATTCAAGGATGTTTTTTGTGATTTTAGTAATAGGGGGCCTGTGCCCCAGTAGAGCTTTATGTCTAGCAACGCCCCTGGTCATGAGTTCATCCTTGAAATTCCTAAAACGTGATGCACAACATGTTGTTTATTAAAACAGCTTCTGTTTTTTTGTCTTGCAGACATTATAGATGAGAACCTGAAGACTGCTTTGCAGAAAGATCTTAACAGTATGGCCCCTGGACTTACAATACAGGTATTTTTACACACACAACCATAAAGTAAAGAACCTAGGTGTCCACAACACACCAGTACTAGCATCGTTACGCTGGCTGCCTGTAATGTTGAGGATTTATTTTAAATGGTTTAGCACCTTCATTGCTAATCTGAGTATGGCCCGAACCATCTAGAAGTGCTATACTCAACTCTATTGGACTTCTGAGTTAATCAAGAAACTGTTCCGTGTTTACGAGTGACTAAAGTTAGTATCACCCAGACAAGGAGGACATAATAACATAATAAAAGTGGACTTATTTATTTATTTTCCACAGGCATATATCCATAGAAACAGCCTGTCGGAGCCTATTTTTCAAGATTGGCTGCAAAGAGTAAAATACTACACTACCTCATTATCAGCGATTTCAGTCTACTCTAAGAGTCGAAGGACTATAGGAAACAGAGTCACTCAGTCAGGCTTTGAAAGTATGGGTCTGCTGTTTCACGCTATATTTCCCCAGTAGGGAACCTTGGGAGTTTACTGTTTTGTTCTGAAGTTTCTCTGATCTACAATCTGAGTCTGAAGTCTCCCTAATCCTCTCACTGTAGCAAATCTGATGTCTGCTGTGACGGAAGTTGTACTGAGTGATCCACAGTATCGAATTGTTAACGGCAGAATTGAAACGGCAGAAGTTTCACTGATACTGAGTGATTAACTGCGTTATGATGGGTCGGGATCTGTTATTCTTCTTGCTCTGCAGGAAGTCTATACTTCATTTCAGTCCCCGCTTCAAACACTGAACCACTTTCTCTTGTCTGTTATAACTCATAGCAGCTACTTGCTGGGGTAAGCTGATGGATTGGGGTATGTCAATTAGATTTCAAAGGGTATAAAAATAAGTAGCAACCAATGCAGTCAGTCATTTTAATTTGTATACGTTGCCTGGTGTAAGCAGCAAGTAATTGTGTGAATTGAGACAGCCGATCCCTTTTCAAAAAATTTTCGTGGGTAGGTGAAGATTTTCTCACCTCCTAGGAGCGTCCTCTTAGGTCATCTGGTGCCGGCTTGCTAAGTGTACCTAAAGTGAACTATAAACAGTATAGTGAGGTAGCTTCCTGCTGTTATGCACCGATGATTTGGAATAAACTCCCAGCGCGTATCAGACAAGCAACACATTTTTAAGAAAATGCTCAGAACATATTTTATAGACTTGCTTTTAATTCATTTACACTTTTGTTTGTATTGTCACTTTTATTGTTCTTCAGTATTATTTCCCATACTTGTTTTATACTTGTTTTATACTTTCGTATCTTAAAAGCTGTTTTGAGCATTATTAACTTACTTAAAAAATTTAAAAAAATTCTAGCTTTTCTCACTCTGTGTTCACTGTTAATACCTTAGTTTGTTGTAAAGACCATTGTGCTGCATTTAATCAAATAATTAAAGAACAATCAATTAGATGACGTTTTTTATTATTATTATTATAATTTTTGGTCCGCTCGAGTGGCTTGAGTTTTCTCTTTGATGCTGGTGGAGGTTGTTCAGAGTGAAGACTACATTACGGAAGTTCAACAAAGATGTGGCAGTGTGTAATTATTTAAGAGTTGCTGAATTATTTTGTCATGTATGCATTATTAACATGTCAGTATTTCAAATGTAAATATCACAGTTATTGTCCATGCTTCTGTACAAAGCTAACCTGGATCTAACCCCAGTTATAGGTGATGGACTGTTCCTCCTAATCAATCTGCCACTCAAATTCTAACTTGATAAGTTACAGAGAGCCTCATTAAAAAGCTCTCTGTAAAATGTATTGGCAGATGTATTGTGAGCAAAGGTTCAATTTATTTGTCGTCTTTTTCCTCCGCACTGTTTGAACATCCTGATGAAGGCAGTCCGTGTTACCAAGCCAAAGATCCCTGAATCTATCAGGAGGAACTTTGAACTTATGTGAGTTTGAAAATCTGTACTCATTAGTCTTAATACATGTTTGAAATTCTTGCCTGTTGCTCACCCACTCAGATCAAGTAAGACTGCACATCAAGGAAAACGTTTGTTTTGTAACAAACGTATGTGTGTTGCGTATGCAGGGAAGCAGAGAAGACTCGTCTGTTGATAACGGCTCAAACTCAGAGGGTGGTGGAAAAGGAAGCTGAGACTGAAAGGAAGAGGGCCATTATTGGTAAATGTGATGTTGTTTTACCGTAATCAGCCAGCTAGTATTTCATTTGCATGACGATTTTAACCATGTACCCTTTCAGTCACTCATGTGTAACCCTAGTATCTCCACCCACCTTGTGTTGTTAAAGCTCATGTTTTTCTGTACCATAGAGGCTCAGAAAGTGGCCCAGGTAGCAGAGATCCATTTCCAACAGAAAGTGATGGAGAAAGAGACGGAGAAGAGGATCTCTGAAATAGAGGGTTAGTCTCACTGCTTTCAGTCCTCTTCTGTGAGATTTTGCCAGCCACCTTTTGAACATGATAGATTCACGCCAAAACACAGAGACACAGACCGTAACATCACAGCCGCACACATACAATGTGACGGCTCACGACGAAGAAGAACAGTCCAACATAATCTGTGAAGGAACGACCTTAAAACATTTGGAACCACTAACTCAGACAGACACTTATTATATTGTAATTCATTCCCATGCATGCTGCTCAGAGTAATCATGGTAACCGGATTATCTGCCAACAGCACAGGGTCTCTATAGTCCCGCCTATAACAGTGCGAACAGCTAAGCAAACATTAATGGAGGTTACTTTGACTTCCATTGTGTGATCCAGCTCCACTCAGTAAAATAGTGCACAGCTTATTAAAAACGCTGTCATATGTTCAGGTATAATCTTTTCAAATTTAGCTTTTGGCGAGAAACTTTCAGTTGTTTGAAGGAGATGTTTTTACAAAATATGAAATAGATATTAGAGGGGACCGGTTTTACTTCCTAACAAAGTATATTAGAGCTTATAATATATAATTAAAACTGCTTTTTTTTTTAAATCAAAGCAAGTATTTTAATAAAAATATACTGATAATTTCAATTGTGTGTTTTATGCAAATCAATGTAGATGAAACAAAACAGTAACTGAATCAGCCAAGAAAATTGTGATCGATACATCTCTAATAGATTTGTGTGTTCATATATGCGGTGTCGACTGGTGAACTGGTCCGTCGTGTGTCTCTCATTGACCATTGTCCCTTTGTTTCAGATGCTGCCTTCGTGGCGAGGGAGAAGGCTAAGGCTGATTCTGAATATTACACTGCTGCCAAGTCTGCTGAAGCAAACCGGGTAAAAACAATGCCGTTGACATAATTATATACACTAACTCACATATAACATTGAATGGAACGGCCTACAAATAATGTTACGATATTGGGATGTATTTTAGTGATCGCTACTATATAGCTATTGTTACAATGTAATAGTAATGATATTGTGGTAACATAAGTTCAGCATGTGTGGTCAAGACTTGTACCACCAGCCACATGTATTCTCTGTGGTGGTAGAGGCAACACTGTGGCTAAAATAATTCTCTAATCAGGGTCGTTAATGCAAATGGCCCTGTTGTAATGATGTTCATCAGCTAAATTTGGCTGATGAACTAAATGTGTCCAGCTGGTGATGATCAAACTAAACCAATTCACTTTTTTTTTTTTACCGAATCCCCCACAGCTGAGCCACCAGCAATGTTACATTCGTATTAGCCATGCTGTACATTACTGTCAGATTACATTAAGATTGATAATTGTTGTTGTCTTTCTTCTAAATCTTGACAGGATAAGCTGACCCCAGAGTACCTGGAGCTGATGAAGTACCAGGCCATCGCAGCTAACAGTAAGATCTACTTCGGCCAGGACATCCCTAACATGTTTGTAGAGGGAACCAACAGTCACCCCAAATCTTTGGGCTCCCCTCCGCCCAATGCTCAACCAAACTTGTCTAAATCAAAGCCAGAGGGACAGTGAGTCCACAGCTCTGCCTCTGCACAGGACAGGAGAGCCTGATGAAGACTTGTCTTGTCTGTGAGGTGGAGAGCACTGAACTGAAGAAGATGAAAGGGATAGCTTTGCAGCTAGTTTGGTGAATAACACACTTCAGTCTTAAATCTAAATGGCAACGAATGGGTGTGAAAATTTAAGGACAAACAGAAGCGGGTGCCAGGGAAGGGAAGGCAAGATAAAAGGGACGTTTTTTTTACCTTCCACTCTTTGGGGGAAGACGAGTTTTAGGAATGAGAATGATGCCATAGTTAAAAATCAGAAGCATAATAAATGCTTATGCCTGGGAAGGCGACAGCAAGTAGTCGCCCTAATTTACATGTGCTTGCAATCACTGCAGTGTTTAACTTTTGATCTGCATTTATTTTGTTTGTTGTATGCAAGAAGAGTGACTTGTGATGAAATTATTTTCGAGACTTAATTTCTGGTTGAGCTGAACTGGAATCTAGCAGGTGACACTAATTAATTAAAGCGGTATGGTTTGTGTAATTGTATTTTGGGTAGGTCATCTCTTTGCCATCTTCTCTTTCACTTAGTCACTAGTTGGCTCTCTCAACATGTGTGTGTGAGGACGGATTTAATCACACCTCATATCAAATGCTACTTGTCGATGACGTTAACGTCGGCAAGAGAGTTTATAAACAGTAGTAGTGAGCATTATACATTTGTCATTCACAATATTTCTGGCTGGCTTAAACCATACAGACATGAAAACTGAGCTGTGAAAGTTTTTTTAAACCATGACGTTCTAGAAACAAGTGGCCTGACTGACTTTTGTTAAATTTTCTGAAATCCTGAGTTTGCATAAAGTAGGATAAAATCCTACAGATACTCAAGTCTTTGCAGTTGGAGGGCTTTCATTGTGTGTTCACAGTTTATATAGATAATATACAGTGGTGTAATGTAGTTTACTTTCTGTTATCTTGCTAGTAGTTTGCAGTTATTGGTTGTAGTTGAGAGGGAAGTCACCTCAGGAAGACTTGAGATGCTGCACTGGAAAAAAGGTTTTAGTGCTGTCAATAATCTGTCAGATTTTCTCTTCTAAAAGCTAATTTAAGTTGATTTTAATAAAAATTATGTTATATGGGAACGTAACAATAAAGCAGCTGTATGATAGTGCCACAGGAGGAAGTCATGATTTGTGTTCCTGGTCAAGAAGTCAGACATCTTTCTTTCCTCCATCTGGTTTTGATTATCGGGCATGCATGTGTAGTGGCTTGAACCGGATGATAAGTAGTGCCTGTGTTTGTCTGCCAACTCTGCTATACAGCTTTTTCAGTTGTGGTGAAATGTAAATTCTCAGGAAATGGACTTTTATTTGAATAAAACCGCTGCTCAATGTTGGACAGATCATACACTCTTAAAAGTCAAAAATTGACAAAAGTGCACAAGGAGAGAAAAAGGTTTAACTGGTTATTCAATCTATTGAGACACAAGTCACAACAGTGAAACAAGAACATAACTATTTAATTTGAGGTTAAAAAAAGCAATGATTTCAGTAGAATCAAACGTTGTCTTCTGCAAGTATAGGAAGTGACATTTTTGGTGCACCTTTACCATTTGATTGCACTATTTACAGTGGGCATCTGACATTGAATATTAGCATGTTGGCCTGTCAAAGTAGAGAATAAACTAAAGCTCCTTTCCATGGTCAATGTTTACATTTTTCTGTAATTCAAGAATTGATGGACTGCATATTTTTCCAGTCTTTGCTAAACAAGATCGTTTTAATGGCTACATGGAGTTACTAATTACAGTGTTAACTTATTCTTATGTGAGAATTTGTTTAACCTCTGATTTGTGTAAAGATGTTAGCTCCAGTACAACACAACAACAAGCTTTGCTCTATTAAATGCTGAATGTTGATAAAGCTTGGGCTTAAATCAGATGCAAGTTGGTGCTAGTTTTTATTCTGCGTTATGATGCTTTTGATTTTTAATTTAGCTCTACTTTATAGTACTTCCACTATTCAGAATGCAAGCCTTAAATAATAATGGGTTACCCTAGTCTTAATAATTCAGTGATTCTTATAAACTAAAAAACTCCATATGAACTCAAGTGTGAGACTACTCAAGAGCTCGGATTAACATACTGAACTGTACAGCCTCATCACCGACTCCAGCTGAGAAAGACAAAGCTGTGGACACTATGAGTGTTTGGAAGATGTCGTGATGTTTACTTGACCTTTTTGAATGGCAGATAAAGGATGCACTCTGCGTTTGCTTTGGTGGTGGGTTCAAATAAAGATGCAAATGAAGGGTATGAATCACTCATGAAAATGATTTTTTTTTTTGTGTCAATATTTTGTACAATCTGTGAAATTCAAACATTGTCTCCTTGTTTTAAAAGGTTTATATGCAAAAATGTTTTCAAGTTTTGACAATGTTCTTATGTAAAATAAAACCTATTTTGGTACTTCTCTTCTCCAACTGTGCTGCTTTTATGGACATTGTGTAGTACCCTTGGATGCCAACAGGAGGAGCGCTAACACCGTGTAAACTAAATACGAAATGCACTGGTTCAAGCACAGAGACAGATGTTTACCACGTGGTAATGGATATATATCTATACTTAATTGTGGCCTCAAATTAGTTTGAATTAGACAGTTAAGTAAATGCAGTGCTGTGTAGAAACTGCATCAGAAAAGTGAGTTTGAATGTGAATAAAACATGTTTTAAAAAGGTTACACAAAGGCTGAGGACATTGTTAATATCCTGGTAGTCATTCCTATACATTCACAAACTTATATGTTCATTGTAGACCTTTTGCACAGGTTAATTTGGTGATAGAACATCATTATTATTTCAGGATAATTGCTTTACAAGCTCAAAATCTCTTGATCCCACTCAGAATCAAGTCAATTATCTCAGACAAGTGAGAATGAAATTGATGTGCATGTTGGCTAGCCACTTATTTAGATGTCTGGGTGGCCGTGGCGACACGAGGATGATTGAACAAACATTTACAGAATATACATACGCAATCTATCAGAATCCCTGTTGTTCTAACCCAGCATGTGCTGTAAACAGTACAAAAAAAAGAGTTAAATACTCATACCCAAGAGAATGACTCTAAACCTCAAGCCCAGCCCTCAGCAAGCCAAGTCAACGGTTCACAAAGGCTTTCCAGGAAGCATTAATAGCGTGACGGCTGCCAGGATGACCACATGAGAGATAGCTTCCTCCTATGACCTCTCAAGTCTTAACAAATCACAGCCAAACCAGCAGTCCTTGCTTTCTAAAATAGTTTAGTAATGATCTTACTTCAGATTGGGTTTTTTCCTGTCATAATTTGTGAAACGTGATCTTAAAACATGCTTGTGAGTGTAAATTAAATTCCCTCGCCCTCATCTTGTTTGCTTAACTGGAGAGTGTTTTTGTGGATGTCTGGAATCATTTTAATGGGTGGTCTCATTTGGTGTCAGGGGTGCACAGTCAGCGAGTTTACAGCCTTCCCCCCTCTCCGAAAGTGTAGTCAAGGTCACGTTTTCTGCTTCCTGGATGAGCC
The DNA here is from genome assembly GCA_029853015.1 of Chelidonichthys spinosus. NCBI lineage: Eukaryota > Metazoa > Chordata > Actinopteri > Perciformes > Triglidae > Chelidonichthys > Chelidonichthys spinosus. The sequence goes on along the minus strand of CM056832.1, from coordinate 19,216,532 downwards.
ATCCCTTTTCTTTCCTTCCTTTTGTCCCTGGTCATCAGATCCTGCATGATCTGTCTAGCCTTGACTCCTCCCTGGGTCTTTTCCTCCTCAGCGATACAAGGGTGTGGTCCCCCATCTCTGCGTGAAGGCCTGTAAACCCACTCTCCAAGCAGCAGCAGCATGATTCATCAGTGGTAGTCAGCGCCATCGTCAGTAACTGCTCTGTCCTGCAGCTTTCTCTCACATTCCAATGTTATGTGTGTTGTTGTTGATGCAAAAGACACACACTCACACAAAGAGCATTAGCGTTCGCTATTTCTCCGCACTTTCCTCCGTGCTCCTCTGCATTCCTGTGGTGAACATTTAGGCTCTAAAGCTAATTCTGTGTTGCACGTGTGTGCTGTATGGAACTTTTGGCAACCTATTTGTGCTTTGTCCTTGGGTGCTTGTTGTTAAATATGAGTGAGCCTTTAAAGGGGCACTCTGTCAATTTTACATATATAGGTCAGTTTGCCAATAAGGAGTAGGCTACTCAGCCCATGAACAATTTGTATTGTCTTCTGTTGCTCTCGATGGAGATTTGCTCTGAGTTCACTTAAGGTCACACTATACAAAACTGGTACATTTCACAAAGCATCTTTCACCCATACATTTGCATTGTTGACTAATAGCAAAGCGATGCGTCTTCAAAAACCTTTGGAAGGTTACCATGAGCTGGATGACTGAGAATATTCACATGTAAACTAACAGTTGTGTTAAGCCCAGTACAGACCAAACAGGAAGAAGCTGGGAGTGCTGTTCTGAGTGACGGGCGTGCCACCGAGAGGTTCACTATCTCGCCACCTAGTGTGATGAAACACATGTATGATTTGCACCTCAGTGTAATATTGCTGTAAGCTGGATAATGGTGATTGATTAGGTGATATAAAGGTGATCAACATGACAGAACCTCAGTCACAGCAGGAGACGATCAGCTCAAGGGGTCACCTGTCTCTTACGGAGAAAGAGGGGGCAAAAGATCAAAGGCTACACAGGAACTGACGGACACTGACGCACAATCTTATACTTTAGAAAAGGAAGTGATCTTTATATATTTAACCACACAGAACACAGGCGGTGATATGTGTCAGCTGTAGTTTACTATATTTGGTCATCCATCAGCTCTGTTGTTGCATGTATTATGAAACCAATGCTTGAAACAGTGGAACATTTCATTATTCAATAATTGCGTTCTATCTTTGACCAATCTGCCCGGAAGCAGTGTTTCACAGCAAATGAATGCTGTAATTTTAGACATGAACAGCGACGGAGTGACAGACAGTCACAGTGTATAAACCTAACGCTGCATATTATTTTGTTTGGTTCATTTCGATGCTTCAATTCTCAATTTGCCACACTCTGCTCATGTTCAAAAAGACGATTTGAAAAGTTTAAGAGGTTAGTTGATTTATTGAGCACTTGGAGGTTGGAAGTCATAGGTTGTGTAAAGGCACAGAAAGCCAAATATTACTCTAGATACATAAACACATTAAAATCACATTCTTCATTCATTATATTAAAAGATATAATTCAGATAAATCCTCCTGAAACATACACTTTTGAACGTATGACACTCTGGAATGGTTATATTCTCTGATTGGTGTATGTCATATTACAATGATATAACAAATTCTCTGGGTGTACACGTTTGTGTCAGCGTGTATTGCCTTTTGCTTTGTATGAGTCCAGATGCCGCATCAGATCTTCAATACGCATGTCCTTCAAGTGAACCAGATGTTCTAACCTGTTCACTTTCATCTGCAGGATCTACACACACACACACACACACACACACACACACAAACACATGCAAAAGGATGTGGTAAAAGTAGGTGAGGTTTATTTCTAAAACTCTGAATTACCTCACTGATGAAAGCATCCTTAGCTGGTAAAAGGAGATGTTGCGCATTTGTGTCATTATTTCTTTTAACTCGCAGATGTGGCCACAGGCGGAGAAGAAAAAAAAAGTTATATCCGCTGAGTAGAAACTGACTCACTGACCACTGCTGACACAGCTTATATGTATCACAAGCACCAAAATGCCTCTTTCTCCCTCTCTCTCTCTCTCTCTCTCTCATTCTCTCTCTATGTTTGCAGATGTTCTAACAGTCAGCCAAGTGCTTCCAGGATTCAAGTGTGTGTGTGTGTGTGTGTGTGTGTGTGTGTGTGTGTGTGTGTGTTACCTCCACAGTCTCCTGCAGAGCCATGACAGCTTGCTCTTTTTTCTGCAGGATTAGTCTTGAAGTAGGGTCCATGTCTGAGTAAAGCTGCACTGTGTGCTGTGGTTTACTATAAAAAAAAAAAAAACAGAAAACATCATTATTTAAAACACTGATTTATTGATTCCTTTAAGTCAACAAGAACAGCAACATTTGAGTCATACCCGTTTTTCATCTCTTCTCCTCCCAGCTGAGTCACACGTTTCACTTCAGTCTGATGTATTCCTGAAGATAACAAAACAAAACTATAACATTTCTCCAGCTATAATGTGAACCCAACATAATGACTTTAACTCTGCTGTTAGAATCCTAAAGGGATGTGTCTAATAAATCTGAAGGACACAACTAGGGCAAAGGGAGGAGTGTAGGAAGCAGACAGGAGATGACCGTAAGCAGAAAGAGGGAGAAACAACAAAGTAAGATTAGAAGATGGAGAAAAAGAAAAATGAGGCCTTTCAGTCCTGCGGTGCTGAGCTCAGCCCAGCGATAAAGGCCATCTGGTGATGTTTGGAGCTGATATGAGGACCTGAACTGCGTGTCTGATAGTGAATGGGGGTGCAGACGGAAGAGGAAAGAGCAAAGGGAGGAGGCACTGGCCTGAGGTCATCTTTACAGGGACAGATGAGGTGTGGGAAAGGGAAGGAGGACGTGTCACAGATTCACTTCCTAAAGGTGTTGGCATTCTCTAATCAGGCCTGTCTGCTGCTGTTATATGTACATGTTTGTCTCTCTGTGTGGTCACTGATATGTGTGGGCAAGGTTAGCATTCACGGAGTGTTGTTAGCCGGATGCTGACAATATCAGGACAGGCAAGAGATGCAGGAAGTAGAATAGATCTTTGAAATACTCTGATTTCAGAGGCAGAATCAGCTTTTACAGCAGTCACCAAACAGTCAACTCATTTTGTTTGTCAGCTGACCAGTCGATTCAGCACGATTAAAAATAGAGACAGCTGATACACTCCACAAATGAAACTGACATAAGGATGCATCGTGGTATAAGGTCAAAACATTCTTGTTCATTCAGCCGTTCTGTGATCCTGCTGAATTCACTTTCCCACTGACTTAATCATGTTTTACAAATGTGTGGATTGAGAAGGAAAGGTTGATTCAGGTACCTGCATGAGGTTTCTCCTGGTTCCTGGTGTCATAGTATTCCAAATCCTGAGATCAAAGGAAAATAATGTTATATAAAACAAAATATGCACCTGCAGTGGAAGTTTGTGATTGTTTTGTGATGTGTATTCACATAAAACTGTACTTATGGTGTATCTCTCCAAGCACACACATGCATAAACATACAGTACACACCAGTATATTCTCTGTAGTGTGCTCCAGCTTCTTGTCGATCTTCTCCTTGAGAGCGCTCAGTACAGGCTCTATCACCCCTGCAGTGCTCAGGACAATCTTCTTCACTGTCTCTTCAGGCACGTTAAAGTTTAGCTTGGAAAACACCTTCCTGGTGAGGGAAAAAGACAAGAACCCACACATGTAGGTACAATAGGAACAGCAGGTTGAACTGATGGTGATGATGATTTGTTTACTGTGGAGACTGTCAAATCTTTAGCTGGCTATGTGCCATACCGGTGACCTGGGAGGGGATGAGTGGGTGTGTGTGTGTGTGTTGGATGGGTTCTCAGGATGTAGAGGCCCTTTGGTAATGCTGAACAGAGGTTGTGTCTTAGTGTACTTAAAAGCAAAAAGAACTTACTGTCATCTGGATTACAAGATATCAAGTGTTGTAACCCTCTTGCGTCAGAGTGTGTGTTTGTGTAAGAATGGCATATTGAGAAAGTTAGATTGTGAAAATGTAAATGTTTCCACTTTAGTGGCTCCTATCCTATTGAAAACCTATATGTATACGCCTGATGAGTGCATGAATGCAGCCGCCTACATCAGATAGATACATGCAACAGTGATATATCTTGCCTGTTGAGAAGGTTCCAGTTACTGAACTTCTGCTGTGTGGAGTTTGCAGAATTATAGTTGTGCAGGTCAACAAGCTTTGGGAAGAAATATTTGACAACCTCTGCAGCCATCACTACAGAGGGGGGTTCATCAGAGAGGCAGAGTCAGGGCAAACAAACAGAAATCTGAGCTGATAAACTACAGCCAAACAACATGACTGGAGCTAAAAGACTTGAGTTAACACGTTTAGACCCCTGCTGCTTCACCTCGCTGTGGACTGCTAGCTAAAGCTAATTTATGTACCTCCGTCGCTGAAGTCTCTCGTGATGTGTCTTTTGGGCCGGGAGAGCGAGATTTTGTCTATCCATGCGTACAAATCCTGCAGCTCGTCTTCCTTCAGTTCTCGTTCCATTGTTTTATTAAAGCCGAACTTATTTCTGGGCAGTTTATAAAGAGACGAACTGCGAGCTAGTTTGTTAGCTTCCCTCGACAACCGGTTGTTAGAGGCGTTGCTAGGCGACCGCTAATTAACTGTGGCAAAAAAAAAAAAAAAAAAGATTATGGCGTCTGGGCGATAAATGACTGAAACGCCGATTGATGTTGAATCACTTTTATTGTTAGCTCCATCGTACAGAAAAAAAGATCTCAATAAATAGGAACGGTTCAAATGCTTTTTCAGTTCAAAGTTTGCAGGATAAATCAAGGCAGAGGAAATCTCACAATCATTGGCGTTATGAGTGAAGGTCTGCTGCATAGTTTATATTTAATGTAAAATCCCTTTAAGAATTAGGCGACAATCAACATCTATCAAGTCAACAAGCAAAACAAAACAGCCGGCATGTAATGATTCAGTCTCACAATGTCAAGCATACTTGTTAGTACAAAAAATAATCATTAAACAATCGTTTAAGTGCCCACATTGTTGCCTCATTTAAAAACAAAATACCTTAACAACATTCTTTCATTTAAAAGCAGTACCTAAACCCATGTGAGTGTTGGTAAACAGTTACTGTATCGACAATAGTGCAATTGCCAAGTTTTCACATATCAAGGCAGAGAGACATTTCCCTTAAAATACAAAACACATCATCATGGCAGCATAGCCACTTGTGATTTTATAAAGCGCGAAGTGGAGTCTGTCAATCACGGCTTCAGGATTCATCAACATACTGAAGGCTTACGTAACCAATTAAGACACAGATGGCGTTAATCCTAGAGGAGCCCACAATTGACAGAAAAAGCTCTGTCAATTCTCATTGTCGATCCTTCAGCGGATCTTGTTTCAACTTTAAAACAGACCAGCGTCTCCTGAGAGGATTTCTAGGTCCTTCTTCGGTGGGACATCAAGAATGTCCTCTGTCAGAGGATCTCAGTGTTTACTCCAGGCTGAATTATTCCCTCTGTCATCTGGGCCTGCTGGGGGGCATCAGGGCAGATCTCACTGCAAGCTAGAAAAACAAGACGCCTTCTGTTAACAACATGCTACTGATGAGCTTCTCTTTGACTCCAAATCTCTTTACTGCAAACTCTTACGCTATATTTCTTGTGGTTATTCAGTGGCGGATAGGAGAAGTTCTATGTGTTTACTAACTCACCAACACTAAGCCACTGCTTGCTCATCAAACTGCTATGTTGGAAAAAATGTCCGAATAAACCACAGACATCTCGAATAACATTAGGAATGTCTGAATGCCATAGAGGATTTTAAAAATTCAGGTTGGCTCTGCTGCTATCTGAATACATACCAGCTGAGTGTGTGGCAGGGGAGAGCGGGCTGCAGAGGGCTTGGCGTTCACTGGAGGCATCGGAGGCTTCGTCTTCATGATCTTAGAGAGCAGATGTTCACGTTTCAAACAAAGGATAAGAACATAAAAACATGAACATAAAATAATGTATGTCACTTACTGGTTTTGTTGCAAGTGGTGGTAGAGGTCTGGAAGGTGCTAGTGGCTTATTCTGACAAGAAGAAAGAGACAAAACAAAATGCACTTTAACAAAGCAAACAATTAGAGCTCTTAAATAGAAAATATAAGAAAATAATACGTTTCTGTATGCAACCTCAATGTACCTCAGTATAGATCGGCTTGCTTGAAACAGGCTGCATGAGTGGCCGTACAACCTTAAGAAAAAACATTCATTTGAAATACAGTAGACATGTAAAATATAAAAAACTGCACGTTCCACCTTAATAATGACACATTTAAATACAAAACAGAATATCAGATTACCTGTTGAATCTTTGATGGCTGAGGTACAGCTGCCAATTTCTTAGGTGGCTGTAAGAAACCAAAACAGAGATGAGTGAAGACGAAAGCTTGGATTAGTCTTTTAAACATAATCTTTACTGGGTTTTGTAGCTTTTTAATACATGATTGACTTCCTTATGATTTAGGTTGTTATTGTGTGGCTTAGGGGAAATTCAGTAGGCACATGTGATATTTTCTGTAGCTTCACATTTGAGCCAGTTGACCAAAACAAATCAACACAACGTCATGGTTTCAGATGTTGTTGTATCACACTCTGGTGCTGAAGCTGTTAGATCCAAATCTCACCACTGGAGCTGCTCTACTGGGCTTCAGTGCTCCAGTATGTCGTCCAGCAGAGGACAGAGGTTTACATGCTTGAGTGGCTGAGGACTCCACAAATGTAGGCTGGCTGATGTGCGTGGACCCGAGACGAGGGCTGCCTCGTGCACCGATTGACCGAAACAACGGGTTGGACTGTCCTGAGGTAGATTGGGGGCATCTATGAAGAAAAACACATAGAGGCTAAGATGAAAGATGGACCGGGAAGAAATGCTTGTCTTTGTGGCTGAATGTGCATGCATAAAACAGAGACTGAAAGAAAGGAACAACTTTCTTCTGTACCTCTTTGCAGGTTGCCTTTTTTTGATGCAGCACATCAAACTCGCGATAACCACGACCGCCAGCAGGAGTAACCCGACCACCACGGACACGATTAACACCACCAGACCTCCATCTGCACACGCAAACAAACACGTTGGACCGTGACAATATTCCTTCATTGTTCCCGAATGAGCATGTAGCAAAGTACGTCACTCGCTCAGGCTACGAAATGCACTGTAACATCATTACTGCATTTATACCAACTGCCTGGGGAGTTTCCATCGAATCAGTCTCAGTGAGAACAGAGCACAATTGTTTGAGAGCGCAAATACATTTCAAGTAGTGCATCTTGGTGAGAAACGGCAGAAGAGGAAGGGACACAAACAGCCCTGTGTAAAGCGTGGCAATGAAAAGGTCAAACATATGAAGAATATATACCTTCAGGGAGTTCTGACTGCTCCACATGGCAGAAAGGTGGCGCCCAGCCAGGGTCACAGTGACACTTATTCTCATGGTTGCAAACCTGCCAGACATCACACTCACAGTCATTTACGTTATCGCGGTTGTACAGCGCTCCGAGGGTATTACACCCTTAAATGATTTCTCACCCCGTGGTTGTTGCATTTGGCAGAGCAGTCGCTTGTTCCGTACGCTTTTATCTTTTTGATATCTTCACACCGTTGATTGTAGCATACCTGAAGGACATTGACACAGTTGACTCATCTGGATTTTTTTTCTTTTTTTATTATGCTAACTGTTAGCAGCAACCTGGATGGTTTTCTTACCATGTTGTTGCCACACTTGGTACCAACAGACACCATGCCCAGATCTGCAGGGTAGTTATCATCAGGGTTCATAGATGCCTCGTTGCATATGTCTCCATTTCCTATTTTGTAGAAGGACTTTCTGGATGTCACTGGAAACTCCCAGCCTCCGGAGCAGAAAAGTGTCCCACAGGATTGATCTCTGTAACCAAAATCCATAAAACAATGAAAAAACCCAACACTGTTAATACACACAACTGTAGTGCCTGTTTTGACTTTTCATTACATACCGGCTCGAACATCTCTGGTTAAACAGTGTCTTTCTACAGTTTCCGTGCTGGTAGAAACAAGCATCTGGAGCGACGTCAGCATCTAAACAAAAATCATAAAAAACATGGACGTAAGAGTCTTGATGCATCAGAATACATCTACACCAAACCGTAATTCACTAGTGTTTTACCTGGTCCCCAAAGTCTCTTGCAGTGATCCTGCCGTGAAGGACACTGTCCATTGTAGCAGTATCCGTTTCCACGGTTGCAGGACAGGCCGTTCTGGGTGTAGGCGTCAGTCGGACAGGTGGCGGAGAAGCCGCTGCAGTATTCTGCCAGGTCACAGTTTCCTGCCTTTGGTCGACAGACACTGCCTGTCGGTTTCAGCTGCAGAGCGGAGAGAAACACAGATCATGATGTACTGACAACTAAAATAAGAATACTCACACATAACCAGCCAGACAACATAGTCACACAGCGTCTGGCTGTATAGCTACTGCAGCCGTCTACAGTAGAGAGGACATTACTTACTTGGCAGTTGTGACAGCACTCTCCCTCAGCACACTGGGCTCCTGCTTTCAATTTGCAGGTAGTGGCGTTACAGCAGGGATTCTTGCACTCCTAGGAGTCAGACAGAGGGTGCTGAATATTACAATCCAGTCACCTTTGTGTGTTCTGGTTGTGTGATTTTGTGTATGCAGCCTGATTAACAAACCTCTGCAGTTCCACAGTCGCACTCCTCTCCAGGCTCCAGGAAGGCATTGCCGCACACCGGCCCACCAAAGACGCGATCAGTGGAGGGAGTATTCAGCAGGCAGGCGGGGTTGATCTCCTCCAAGAACCTGCTGAGCTGCTGCTGACTGCAGCTGCTGAACAGCTCTGGAAACACAAAGCTAACACAAGAAATATAGCAATTAGATTAGCTTTACTTTGGGTTTAACCGTAGTAGATACGGGGGGGAGTTTATATGCAAGTGAGAAACTGAGTTTACCCAACACTCTCAGCCATGACGCAGCCTCTTTTCGTCGTTAAGGAGCCGCAGACACAGTTTTCAGCATCATGGGACAAGCCCAGGTTGTGACCCATCTCGTGTGCAATAGTAGAGGCCACTCCTATTGCGTTACTGTTATGGTCCTGTGTGTACAGACAAAAGTGGAGTAGAATAAAACGGAAATTAACATCCCACATCCCACTCATTTCTTATTTTACACACAGAAATATAAAAAAAATTGTATTTACTTCATTGACAGCTCCAGAGTTAGATGTGCACATTGCATTGGTGTTGGCTAAGCCGACAGTGGAGCCATCAAAATCCACACCTCTGAATGAAGAAAGAGGAGACATGTTTAGACGCCAGCTCTAACAGCTCGACTCATCATCCTGGAATCGGCTGCGTCTTACGTGATGAACTGTGCGTTGTCGTGTTGGGTCCTCGGCAGCAGGCTCCGCTGACGCCACTGGAGGAACCTACTGAGGGTGAGCTCAGGGTTAGCGCTGACCTCAATCTGATCTCTGTACGACCAGATATCCAGACCGACCAGCATCACACGAACTCCCACGGGGCGATACAGCTGGAAAACAGAACAGCATATTAGCACAACTGGAAGGAAAATGAACCAAAGACTGTATGACTCATCAAGTAAATAGGTCAAATCAGTATTTTTGAATGCGAATGCCACAAAACCCCAAACCCAATCATCTATAATGTGTCACAAGAAAAGAACGTTGGGTCTAGTGTTGTCCGATAATGCATTCATGTTGGCCCTTCTCTTTCAGACTAGGCAGAGAGGATTGTGTGATGTGTGTGAAACATAACAGCTTCGGTGTGAAGATCACAGTTAAAGTTAGATTTTCACAGTAAGAAAACTTTTCCTTCCTTTATTGGTCAAATTCCAGTCAGTTAAGGACAGATTTCTTTGTATTTAAACCACAGTGAAAATGATTACTGATGATGTGCCACAAACTGTACGAAAGTCTTATCTGCATAGTCTTATCCAATGAAAACGCAAGCATTTACACTCATTTGGACTTCAGAATGCTCTTATTTTACAGTCCTGGTTCACTTGTCCTAGATCAGTGATTCTTTTACATAACAACCTTTTACTTTTGAATAATTTGAACTGACAGAGAAACAAACATACCTTGTCCACATGGTTTGCTATTTCAAGCACTCTGGCTTCTATAGTCTTCTTACTGCCAAACTTCTTATACTAGAAAGAAATTATTGTTTGAATTAGTAATACAACCAACAGCATCTCAGATATAAGAGATAATACTTCTTAAAGAAAACGTGTATTATCCTTAAGATCATTGATATGCATCTGCAATAACCGGCTCAGTCAGAGAAAGTAAAAAAGGGAATCAAACCTCCGTGTGGTCGACCACCACAACCAGCTCCACTGTCTTGGGCTTTCCTGTATGGTCTTTGATCTGGCCTCTGCTTTTCTGAATGACACACAAGGTGGAAGGTATCAACAACACTGAAAGTGTGTATGCGTGCATGTAATCTGTTATGCCTTGACCTTTTTTTAAATTTACTTTTTTTTATAATAAAATGCATATAGTACCTTTAAAACACTGGAATAAAATGCTTAGAAAATAAAAATATAGATAAATAAGAATATATAATAACATGTAGTCAGAGCAGGAATGCCTCACTGTATTAAATTAGTTGAATGCAAAATGAATTTGTCTATTTAAATATGCAAAATTATGTTTAAGTTCATCCAGCCATAATTTTAATCAAGATATCATTCAAGATATTCATGTTTAATCTCTTTTTTCTTTATTTTCTTGTGTCTTGTATCTCCATGTTCCATTTGCAAGCATTGTATATTGTGAGATATATAGTCAAATGTATTTTACTGCATATCCCTTTTCTTGTTTGTTTTTTTCTTTATAAAATTGTCAAATGTAAGAATGCAGCACAACACATTGGATATGAGCCGCAGGCTTCAAACCCTGGTGTATTTCTGTACGTGTACGGGTTGTGTGTCTTCACCAGGCTGCTGAGCTGGAACAGTCCAGACGGACGAGCTCCGTGGTCGTAGAAAGTGGTTGTGTTTCCATGGGAACAAGTGCTCCTCTTCCTCCTCAGGTGTTTGTAGTTGTAAACAGCATGGAGAACCTCTTCACTGTGAGCTTCGGAGCTCTGTCTGTCGACCTCAGCCAGAGGTTCGAGAAGGTACATTTGATCCTGGAGACGCACAAACCCCCTGGAGAGTAAAACAGGAACTTCAGAGTGGTGGACACAGTAAAAGGGTTTATTTTTCCTCCACATATCTAACTCTCAAGCAGATCTCAATGTGATTTTAGGACCTTTATTTATCATGCTTTCAAGCTTTTAAAATTGACACTAACAGACGTCTTTATAGGCTTGACCTTTGTTGCTTGGGTTACAGGTTTTCAGACATACAGCTGTAGAGGATTGGACCTCTCTGGATACAGCACACTCATCATGAGTCACTTACAAATCATCATGGGGGTTATTAAAATGTGTCATTACATTGTGAGAAACAGTAACTTTTGGATTTAGAGAGACAGGATGAAGAATAATTGACATCCAGCATTACTCACTTTAATCCTGAACACAGTCCCACGCTGGCAGAGGAGTCCTCCACTCCCACAATGTGCCCATGGTAGTAGCAGTGAACCTGGAAAGATTATTTGTCAGATTCAAAGGAGATATTTGAACTCACCTTTCAGATGTTTTTTCTCATGCACAAGAAAAAATGTGGTGTAATTTAAAAAAAGATAAAAAACAGTATTGTATGTGTCACAGCAAGATGATATTACTTAACCTTGAAATGTAATTGTCCTGTCCACTTTAAATTAAAAAAATACAGAGGGTTGTGTCACACCACATATTGAGGAAACTTGTAGTTGAGTAAATGTATCATGACATCAGATATATTTGGAAATTAGAAATGACTGGCACACATTTCCTAAAAAAAAAAAAACCCATGACACAACGTTTGAAGAAAAGATGACTGGGATCCATATTGATTATTTAATGGATTTGATAGTTGTACAACCTTTAAAAACTTGACAGGTATATCATGGTGTATACAATCTACATTTCCATAACATAGGCATCCGTTTCAGATACATCACATTATAATGCAAGATGACCATGAATGCAGGGATTATGTTAATGTTAGATAGTAAGAGGAGAATTCAAATCACACATACCCTAAGGTCTGGAGTAGTTGTGACTTTGGTGCCCTCATCAGAATAGTGAGTCACAGAGAAGTTTGTCCCGACAAGATTTCTGAAACAAAGGGTTTTTTTTCAATGTTTTTTTTAGTCAATAATATTCACACATCAGAAAAAAAGGTATTTTAAGTGTTCTCACTTGTTCTTTTCCAGGTGCAGTGTGTAGTTTTGCCTTGCAATCATCAACGAGTACTGGAGCACATCAGGGTATGTCTACATACAGAGAGAGAGAGAGAGAGAGAGAGAGAGAGAGAGAGAGAGAGAGAGAGAGAGAGAGAGAGAGAGAGAGAGAGAGAGAGAGAGACAGACTTTACTACAACGTCCAAAAGATTAAAAACGATCCAAGTTGTACAGTAGAGTTTCTTACCTGCCGTGTTGATGCATCATTAGCGAGAGATGAATCCGTCAACCTCTGAGGTATCACTGTTAAGTACTTCATCACATGAGGTAGAGTCCTCACACTGCCCCCAATTAATCCTGCAAGTACCAGAGATATGTTAGAAAAGAAAGGAAGAAAGACAAGAAAGAAAGAAAGAAAGAAAGAAAGAAAGAAAGAAAGAAAGAAAGAAAGAAAGACAGAGAAATAAAATAAAGTCGTACCCCACGAGGAGAGGAAAATCCATATTAAATATCCAGATAATGGCATGTTGCTCTACCGGACGCACTCTGTCATTGTGTGCTTGGCAGTCCGAGGGAAATAGGCTCCTCAGCTCTCCGCCCCTCTCTGCTGTGTAATATCCTGAAAATTAACATTTGAGGTTGGCAAACCACACGCGTCTCTTTTACAAAATGAATATGAATTACGCGAGGCCATGAGTGATCGTAGATTAAGTCACGTGAGGTTGAAACAAAATGTGTACAATTGTGACGTGTGTTGAAGTATATTTCCCCTCTATCGTAATTAAGTTGTTAGGTCTATTTGAAAGTTTCTGTCTCTCACGCGTTGGTTTCCCCAAATTTAATAATCATGGGTCACACAGACAGACATTTCTATGACTAATGTAAACCGAAGTTGGCTACGTGTAGACCGATGTTCCTAGACATACTAATTGTAGGTTACTAAATCATGGGCATCTCCTTATTTATATATAGATATATTTTTTAAAGCCACCCCTTAGCCCCTTAGTGGCTTTTGTCGCCACCTATCGGTAAAATCTCAAAATACGATCAGACCCACACAAAGGCTCGTGGTATCATTAAGTCCTGCGAAGAGAAACTTTTATATATATAAAGTTTTATATATATATATATATATATATATATAAAGAATTAGTCATTGAAAATTATCTTATTATCTTAGAACATTGTATCTCAAATTAATGAGTTAGTATCTCAAAAATAATGAGAAACCTTCACATTTTTTCATTATTTTATTTTTTCATTATTTTGAGAAACTAGTTTGAGATTCTAAGTCAATATTTAAAAAATATTAAGTCATAACTTTTTTTTAATATACTTCCATAGTTATCTGTATGCTACAGATAACTCAATTCAGGCTAACATAACGTACACGTTTATACTGTGGATGTTGAGTCTGTCCAGCTGGTGGCGACAAAGCACCATTTCTTTTGACAACCAAAAAAAAAAAACACATTAGATGACGTCGTCATTCCGCGACACCTACAACCAAAACAGAAAAACCTCCTCGCGACAGGTGGGGCTCTCTACTTGGTTAACGTGGGAGAAGTGTGATAACCTGGAAATTATGCTGCAGCCAGACTTGGTCCGACTCCTGTCAGAGGGACATTTGTTAGCAAAATGCTGCGATGATGACGACGACGGCGGCCCAATAGGAAACACGCAGCAGCCGAGGCAGAGTGACGACGAGGAGGGGAACCCGTTCAAATTCACACCGCAGCTCATCCACCTACACAAGGACCACGAGCTCTTTGAGGTAACACCGTTAGCATTATAACACCCACTGGCCGTTACTCATTCAACTAAAAGGCACGGATAACGGTCGCCATAGCATTACCTTACCTTAGGCTCGTGAATGTTATTTACAGGATGGGGACATTCACAGACACATGTATCTGCAAGACCTCTACATCTCCGAGGCCGACGAAAAGCCAACACTCAGGTATGGAAACCTAAGTTTTAGCTTGTGTAGTAATGTTAGCTTAACAGAGTTGGGCTGCGTTCAGGGAACACGCGCCAAAAATATATTTTTAATCTAGCTCTCTGTCTCCCACACATACACACATGGATTACTTTAAAACAAACACGTAAAACAAACAGTAAGTGCACAAAATGCGACAAAACAGAATATTAATTAAGAAGCAATTAAGACCTTTTAACTAATTGGAAACAATAGTACATTAAAAAGTACCACAAACTACGAGGTATTTTTGTGTTGTACATTGAAATATTGCAATCATCTTTTCCCAAGATACCATCAAATTGTTGCTATTGAGGTAATGTTATGTCATTTGACCATATCACACCTGAATAATTTTGGGTATAATTAATTTGGATTTTTCTAGATCACACACACCCCTCGGATGACGTTTCTATTGGGACTACTGTTTAAAGAGATTCTTATATTTGTGTTGTCTAAATTATATTCTTCCATGGATATGGTTGTTAAATATTGTGGGAAATCTAAAATAAGCATTTGGATAGTCTATTAGTGTATTTTTTACCAGTTATCTCCAGAAAGAGGGCAAATAAACCAACAAAATACCCCCAGAAATGTTAATTCCTTAGGTAATAGGATTATTTCCACTTTTACCATAGCCCATTGTAATATCTGTATGGGTCAGGCTGTCGTCACCTTCCTCCTCCTCTTGTCTTTCTCAGTGTGTCAGAGTTCGCCTGCCACATTTCTGGCTGCAGTGCAGTCTTCAGCACTTTGGAGGACTATGAGCACCACTACAACTCCCTTCATAGACATGTGTGCTGCTCCTGCCGGCGCTCCCTGCCAAGTGGGCGACTCCTAGACATTCACATTCAAGAGTGGCACGACTCTCTCTTCACTATCCTAGCCCAGAGGCAAGACATGGTAAGTCAGTGTCAGAGGTCTTGTTTTTTCCCATGGCATCTTTATTCTCACACTTAAAAGCTATAAGCAAAAAGATAGTGAAACTTTTAAAATAGTCTTTGATGATGAATACAGAGTCTTTAATGTTTTTCCTGATGCCTTCTTCACACTTTTCAGTATCAGTGTCTGGTGGAAGGCTGTGGACAGAAGTTCAGGACTAGCAAACACAGGAAGGACCACCTAATAAAAATTCACAAGTATCCTCCAGACTTCAGATTTGACAAAACCAAAAAGGACAGAGGGTAAGATTGAATATTTTGTCCATTAGATGGCAGCAAAGCCTCTGTACAAATATTTCTCTATGCAAGGTTTCAGTGTAAGAGAGTCCATGTTTGTTTTAGTTAACAGGATATATGCCTCTGAATTGAAATGCTTGAATTGAAGCAGTGTTTCTTTATTCACTTGGCTATTTGATATTCTCCTGTTAACATAACACAATAGGGCAAGTTATAGAGTTGAGATAAGCTTTTCTACTTTATTTAAACCAATGTAACTTTTACATTGAACATTACTTAAAACACTCACGTCATACAGTGTTTTCATTAAATAAACCTTGTGTGTTTCAAATGTCAATAGAACCGGGCAGACGAAGAGACAGCAGCAGAAAGACACAGCCATGGAGGTAGTGGATGATGTGTGTGAGTCTGAGGGGGTGTGTGAGGTTATGTGTGATGTGCTGTCCGATCAACCTGAGCCGGGAGAATCCATGGAGTCCATGTGTGAAGAAGCTGCGAAGTCTCATGAGGAGCTCGTCGATCTTTCTGCTGCCGCTCACAGCGTGGGCGATAGAAGCGCTGAGCCTCTCACGCCACGATACTATTACAGGTTAGTCTTTAAACTAGTCTGCTCTTTTTTTTAGCCCTGTTCTAAGAGAGACTAAGTTTATTATTAATGTAAAAGTTGTCATTATGTAGTTGAGTTTAGGGTTTTGGGTTTGGTTGGTTATGTAACTGTATGAAGGGTTGATTCTATCATGTACACGCAATATTGTAAAAAGATGTATGAGTTATTATCTTTGTAATATTTACCACATTTTTCTCATTTCAAAGATATGAGATGTGTAAAACGACAGCCGTGTTCTTGTCCCTCAGGGTCCCTACAAACGTGTGCTTCGGTCACGGCTCCGTGCGAGGCTTCAGAGGGCGGCGGGGAAGGAGGAAATGAAACACCACAGTTGTTTTTCTGTCCTTTATGCTAAATATCTTCATCTTGTAAAATAATATATTTATGTAAAACGTGGTCCTTGACTTAAAATAAAATGTTTTTTGATTTTTTAAAAAAAAAAGTGATGTACGTAGACATTCTTTCAGGTGATCAAACAGCTCAAGGCAGTTTTTAAATGACAAGTAATATGTAAGTTTTTGGAAGAAAAAAATTAGACGTCTTTCAGAATTGTCATAGATTTTAATAATTTGCAAAACATCTTTTTACCCATCAGATATAAAATACACTGTACATTCAGCCTTATTTAACATTTTGAGTGTCTGTAAAAATAGCAGATGACTTATTTACATTTAGTAATGAAACAACTTTTAAGAGCTCTTTGAACATTTGTGCAAAAAAGTTCTCCTTTTGAGGTAACGTTAAAAAAAAATGATATTGATGATTAAGAAGTTAGAAACAAAGAAATTGTGTGGTTTAGATATGATTACACTTAATCTTGACGTGGATCTCGTGGTTCACAGTTAACGTGATAAAGTCACTGTATGGATATAAAGGCTCCATGTTAAAAAGACAAAGGTAAGCATTTTGTTGAACATGAAACTTATAAAACAAATTTTAAGGACATAAGTTTTCATTACAGCAGTGATGGAAAGGCGTTAATGAGCACTGCATGTCGTTTTTTCCATGATGGGTCTTGTTTTGATTACAGATAAATAATATATGGGGATATACTTTTTTTGTTGAATATCCTGTTTATATCCTAAAAAAGTGAATTTAAGACTGTAGGGGGGCTGAATTAGGAGTTATTGCTTGAAACTGAAAGCAACAGGACTATTAGCATGTCATGTAATCTCTTCCAATCACGTAAAGTATTAACAGAATACATATATCTGAATAGAAAAGCTCACGTGACATTTGAAAACGAAGGCCCAGTCGGAAAGATGAGCCCAGCGTCATTAAAAAAAAAAAGAAAAACATATTTTACTGAATGCGCCGCACACGTGGCCATTTTTTTTGCACAAAACATTGCCGTATAAGTAAATTAAATTATTATTCACAGAAAATTAATTTTAAACGCCAGTCGAGAGAACATTCTTGTTTCTGTTCCTTGAATGAAATAAGCAACTATGTTTAATTAAATTCAACCACATTTGATTGAAAAATATTACATGTGTCATTATAACGAAACATGTTTCACATATATTTAATATACAATTTCAGACAAGTGGACTCATGTACATATTTGTGTTGGTTGTTTGCTGTATTAAGGCTTTTTTTTTTTAAGGCAGCTTTTCCAACAATGCAGTTCAAGTTGGTGAGGGTTAAGACAAGTAGTACATCCCATATGGTCCACGAAATAGTCCTGGGACAGGGAAGCCAGGCCGCGGTCCGTTCAGGGCCCCGTAGAGGGACGGCGCGCCCATGGGTGCGCTCAGTGGGAAGGGAATGGCGAAGGCCGGCAGCAGCGGCTTCGCGGCCAGCTTGAACTTCTCCAACTCGGCCTCCTGCAGTCTCTTGGCCTTGGCCCTGCGGTTCTGAAACCAGATCTTGACCTGGGTCTCTGTGAGGCTGAGCGAGTTGGAGAACTCCGCTCTCTCCGCGATGGAGAGGTACTGTTTCTGACGGAACTTCCTCTCCAGAGAAAGCAGCTGGGATGTTGTGAAGGGAGTTCTGGGTTTCCTGTTGTTCTTGTGTTTCCGTAGATTGCACGAGTTCGGGGTGGGAAGTCCTGAAAGTATATTTACGTAAAGTCACCTTAATGGAACAGAACATGTGATCTATATTACTTAACTCTAGGGAGTTTGTCAGTTTGAATTCTACATCATGCATGGCTCGTAACGCCAAACCAGGGAAATGTCAGACAGAATAGCAAAGACAGAAGCTGTTATTTACTGGCAACATTTAAAGGCAATCAAATGTCAAAGTTTAGAAATACATCTCCATAAACTCTAGATGTATTATTAAGCCTATAGTATGGAGTTTCCTCATTAGTGTAACACTGTAAACGACCTAGGAATCATTTTACATTCCCTATGCAAGGTTCGACTAGTACAAACTGTGTGTGTGTGTGTGTGTGTGTGTGTGTGTGTGTGTGTTTTAAACTTTTGGAAAGAGAAAAAAAACAGAAAAAAAACAGTGTTTAACTAAGAAAGAAAGTTTATCCTACACTCACTTGAAGGTGATGCGTAAGGAGCCTGAAACCAGGCGCTCGTCTCCTTGTCGCTGAAGTCCACCGCCTCCTGTTTGGACTCATAAAGTCCTCTCGGTGACGCACACTCGGTCTCTTCTGCCCGGACGCAGCCTGAACCAGGTTCCGGGGAGAGGACGCTTCTGTCCGGCGTCCTGTCTGATATGAGGGATTCCACACTGAAAGGCAGATCGAAACCTTTGCTTTTACATCTTCTGTCCAGCTCGTCGGTCCCTGTGCCCCCAGCGGCTCGGTCCTCTGGTGAGGTCTCCCCCGGAGCAGCCGAGTGCGGTGATCCCTGCGCAGGATTCATTACGCACGACAGAGGTGCCATACAACCAATTTTCCTGCTGCTCTCTCCGTTGCTGTTTTTTTTCTTTTTCACGTTCTCAGTCCACGAAACGGGTTATCGCCCTGGTCCCTCCGAAGCTGCGCATCTGCGTGGTAAACTTAAGTTTTTACGCACGGACTTGCTTCTTCTTCTTCAGTTAAGTGCCATGAGTTCCTCTCTCATCTTTCTGCCTGCCTATCAGCCTGTCGATGCTCCCACGTGACTCGGCTCCAACAGGTTCTGATAGGTCAGGAGCTTGTAACGACAGTGTTGTGGTCCATTTCGTGCGCCTGTGGTGCCTTGACAGATGTAAACCTCCGAACAGAGGCGTGCCTCGGAAATGAGTCTCCATAAGTAAGATACTCCCAACCCCCCACCTTTACCCCCCTCTGACTTCACACGAGCAATTCTGTCCTTGGCCCTCTCCAGCTGTGGGCTCCTACATCAGCACCGTCTTCCTCCACAACCCTGTAACATCACTAAATGCTTTTATTTTAACATTGCACACACTTATTTGCTAACTTATTCTGACAACATATTGCTTAATATTTATAATATTAAAAAATTGACATATTTGCTATCGTATTTTCTCTACTGAAAATTTAGCCAATGTGGAGTACAAATGAAATAGGATCATATCCTGCCGTAACCTTCACCAAAACTCTTTAACAAATACTTTTTCTTTAAAGCTGTACTAGTCAATACTTTTAGATTAACACAGGATCAAATTTGAATATGAAAGGCAAATCTTGCAGTTAGTTCCCCTTAGCTTTACGGAGCATTTGAGCATCTTTCAACTCATTGTTTTAGTTTTTACTGCCCTAATTTCATTTTTCCTAGTTTTGATTCGCTCTCATGAACTTTGTTTTAACCAGCAACAAGCAGCTGGTCTTAAGCTGTACACCCAGTAAACCCACTGTACACTACCTGCCCTTTAGTTAGCAACTAGCTGGGGAACAAAGTGGAACAATTAGCAAATAAAGAAGCAGTTTTTTCCCTCACGAGGTGGTGGAGACCAAAAACGGAGTTAAAAGGAGAATTAATATTAGACTTACATTCATCAGATGGACACAAATATGACCCTAAATTAATGCTAATATTGCTCTATAGATCTTCTGAAAGTTCAAATTGGCAACTGCACATGTACACTTTATACAGTGATGATATAAATGTTGTCCTTACTCCTCCTTCGGCTGTCGCCAAGAGCCCAAACAATCTGTAAAAAAACGGTTTCGGACCCAAACATTCAATTTCCAAATGTTTACTCTTTTCCCTTTTTTTTTAGCTATGTTGCCAAAACCCTAATGCCATTACTTGTTGTAGGAACACATCTGAAAAGTTGTGTTTGACAATATGCTATACAGTAGTTTATCACCGTGTTTCATTCTGCAATAAGGCAATCCAGGATGTGATTCACAGTACTTCTTATACCCTAAAGAGTTATTGTCACTTTAAATTTCTGTCTTGTGGGCTGTAATCAAATTATCTATGGCTATGCATTGCCCATATTTCAACCTATTGTGTTCATTGTCTGTATCCCTTTGAGAGACAGTAAAACCCCAACTAATGTCACAGAGGTCCATTGAAGAGGCCCATCCAAATTGGTCTTGTTTTGCAGGCAAATCATTTTCAGTGAAACCCAATATGTGAGAGTTTTTCCCTCTTATGGGAACTGTTGTTGGGCCCGCAGCAGCACACTGACTGTCTGTCTGTAGGACAATTGGTTAAATGGAGTTAACTGTTTCTCTCCCCGAGGTAGCCTCCATTGCTGCTTTGATCCTGCTGCGCCTGGCGCCTGTCTGCTCTCTCTCCCCCTCTCCCTCTCTCCCTCTCTGTGTGACAGTGATAGATCGCTGGGTAACCATACAAGCTTTCAATGACTGTAATTTAGTGGTCGACAACATTACATTCTCCTCTACTTACTATGAATATTACCACTCTGGCCCTCCTCCTGTTTGAAATGGGATGTAGGGCCGACTGTTATGCTTTGTTTCCCTTCCATTGTTTTATAATGAATGACTACATTATATTTCCTACTTCTCTCTGAGTAGCATGCACATGCCAGAAGGGTCAACAATAAGTATTTTTGGTTTGAGAAATTAAAATCTAAAAATAGTGCAGTAGCTGCAGTACAGTTTTGTATAACAAAGAGTCTCTGTCTTGAACAGCATGGTTTTTGAGGTCAAAATGGTATACCAGTTCATCCTGGATGTTAGCTTTCACTAGATGATTGAAAACTTTGACCTGTTGATGGCGCCGCTAGCTGAAAGGTCACCAACGTCATTAGGATTCAACATTTGGCCACCGCTGGTATCTGTTCCATCTTCTGGGTATGACTGTCTGTACAACGTTAAATGGCAATCGATGTAACAGTTGAGATATTCACTTATCTAAATGTGGTGGAGCGTCAGACCGACATTGCAGTCATGCCTTTCCTCAAGCCAAGCCTCTAGGGTGAGCTAATTTTCTCATTTAGAAATGTAAAAAAAAAAAAATAGTGGATGAAGAAATGAAAGACAGTAAACAGGTTCTTGGGAAATACTGTTCTTCAGTTTATTATTTTAGTTTCCCTCACAACTTCAACTGAGAAACTTCAACTGTCAGTCAACAACCGCAACCCCAGTCAGTCTGTCTCTTGTACACACACACACACACACACACACACACACACAAACGTGCACACACCTCGCTGAACCCTGCTGCATTGTCAAAGTGGAGAACTGTTTAAGGAGGTAATTGCGGTTTTCAAAAGAGTTTTCTTCCAAACATGTTAAAGCAGGCTTTATATTATATATATATATATATATATATATATATATATATATATATATATATATATATATATATATTATATATAATCCTTTATGAGAGCTGGCAGGCCGTAGAACTATCCTCAGCAAATGTGGGGAGGGAGGCCGGAGTCATGTGGGATAAACATTTATGAAACACACAGCGGGGAACTTTGTGGTGGAAAGTGTATCGTCTTTAAAAGAAATGGGAGGCTTGCCCGGTGAAGCACAACAGAACATTATCCTGTATCTGAGTGGACTTGCCAACGTGGGTATGTCAAAATGTCAGTGCATGTGAAATCACAGACCTTCCCACAGAATTATCTTTGTCCTCACAGACAGATTGAAGTGTTGATATCCATCCGATTGTCATCCAAGTGTCATATTTAATTGCAGGATATAAGTTGTTTATGCTACACAGTTGGTTCAGAAAGATAATCTTCGGAAATGAACACCACTTTCATGATTTTTTAAGCATGAATGCAATAGCTAAAAGGCTGTAATGGTGCAGTTGTTGATCACATTTTGTACTATGATTTTGCAACTTGTTGGCAACCACTTTTTTATAAGAGGGCAAAAAATGCAGACTAATTTCTGGGTTAAGGGCTCATTCCTGAAGCTCTATTATGGTTTTATACGGCACCAGTTTCGCAGTCCCTCACATTATAAATTGGCATGCTTGTTATGGGTGTTACATTATTTATTGAAATTCAAAGTGAAGAATACGAGCTCACTTAATAAAATTACGAGCTTACACATATAATTGATTTGACTTGACACTTGGCTCCAGCTCAGTTTCACTCAGGCCCAGTCATGCCAACCATAATGCCAAAGACTAGGGCCCGAGGTCTTCCCAGTGATGCTTCTCCTTATCTGATCTGAGCTTGAAGGCGACTGCAACGCATCAACCTTGATTAGTTGTTTCATCTTTCCCACCGTCAGCATATTGTGTCATGTGAGCTGCCACTCTCGCCTCTCCCACTCACTGTTGGGTCTCACCTGTCAACTGTGGAACAAAAAGGTCACAGATAAGACCTACTTTCCCAACCCACTTAAGGCATCAATATCCCTCTACGGATGTGCTTGTCCGATGGATGGACAGTGTCTGAAACACTCTCGCCCCACACCTTTCTGATGTTTTCTGTGTGCTTCAACTTTTCTCTCGAGCTCTTAGTGACGGCAACCTTTCTACCCAGCCTCAGTGTGGCCTTTAAAAAATAGTTGTTCCCACTGACGGACATAAATCCTGCCTTTATAAAGAGGAACGAAACACAATAATCGTAGAAATGGGAATACCGGGGCATACATTCAGACTGTCTCTCCTTGATTGTCTCATGGTATTGCCCAACAATGTTGAAAGTCGGACCCTAGAATGACACAAATTTAGGCACTTGAAACTCAAAATACAAGTAGGCTACAGCCATTAATATGAATGTTAATTTTTGCACCAGTATAAGCTGAGGCTGTCTGCTTCAAGCGTTCATTGTGAGGATGATATCTCAGTCATTTCCTTCCTTCCAATGACATACTGGGGACTCACGTGGCAGACGATGCTTCAAACCTTTGTTATTACCTGATGGGTCGTTGATTGGTTAAGTGCTTTTCATTTATTCTCTATATGTTAGCATGACTCGGCTGTCGGGGGGGGGAAAGCGTTGACAGGCAAGCAGCGAGTACGTTATTATGCCTCTGTGTGTTTTGTATGCAGGATATTGGGTTTGGTGACAGGAAGGCGCGTTCCACATGGCGTCTGACAGAGACGAGCAGAGTGGTTGGCCGACGGCGGCGCGGCAGCGAGTCTTGTACGCGGTGCCAGGTGCTAACAGGTGAACACAGAGATATTGTAGCTGTATTGTAGTGGTTTGGCTACGGAGGGGGACGAAGGGAACCGGACACCCTCTCTGGACCTGGAGAGAGTCCGGGGTTGGGGTGAGCTCAGTGACGGCGCTGACAGCAGGGGTGGGCTCAGATGGTAGGCTGCAGTGATGATAATGACGATGATGAAGATGTTATAGAATGACCCACCAACAGAGGCTAGGGATGTCAAATTATAGCCTCTTTATTGTCTGGCCATGATAGCAGACGTAGGCGTCGTGAGTATGAGGGTGATGAAAGCAGGAGGATAAGGGGACATCACAGGACACACACACACACACACACACACACTTGGAGGTAAAGCTCTAACCCATACAGTGTCCTGAAATATAGAGAAGTTAAACTGTAAACGACTGAACAAGCCCCTAAGTGTAATAAGAGCAGCATTCCAGTGGTTTGCAATGGGACACGGAGGACTGGTATGGCCCCACAGTATTTGTAGCTATTTTGTTCACCGAAGAATGACTGGAAAATGTTACCACAACTTAATACTGTATCTTCGTAACTCTCATTCTGTTTCTTATTGGTTTCAGTTCCCGCTTCCAGTCCATTCTGTAGATTTAAAGTGTTAGATGTTACAAATTGTCTTTTTTGCCTCTCAATGAATTGCAGAATGAGGTCAGACCACAGGACATTAAGAGACGGTTCTGAACACATTCTGGTGTAGGCCCACTGGAAGCTGAGAATGATGCACTGATTTGTGTCTTTTTATGACAGCCGTAAACGACAATTTGCAAATTAGGTTAAACATTTCCCAACAATATTACAATTGAATTCTTCGAAACGACTCCAGTAATGGCAGCTGCACTGCAACATGCTGTGACAA
This sequence comes from Chelidonichthys spinosus, assembly GCA_029853015.1. Taxonomy (NCBI): domain Eukaryota; kingdom Metazoa; phylum Chordata; class Actinopteri; order Perciformes; family Triglidae; genus Chelidonichthys; species Chelidonichthys spinosus. The sequence continues at coordinate 19,192,081 of CM056832.1, read as the reverse complement.
TTTAAACTGTGACAAAGCAAACAGCAGCACCTGTTTTTTGATGACTGGTGCATTGAGGCATTCAGTTGCAAAAGAAAACAACACAACTTGCTTGTTTAATTTTATGTTTTACTCTTTGAGATACGAAAAGCGAAATAGACTAATAATAAAAAGTGTAACAATGTATCCAGGCATAATGTAGTGGAATACTTCAGTGTAATATCTGCTGATGTTGAAAAATAGATCCCAACGTTAATTAGGTTTGAAATTATACAAATTTTACTTTGCATATGTTCATTATTAAGAATGAATTTGCTGTCCAAAATTGTGAAAGATATTGTGACTATACTGGACCAAACAAAGAAAGAAGAAGAAAAAGAAAACAAAAGTGGAAGATGGATTTTGAGAAATGTGCTTATTAGCTTTCTTGCCGGGAGCCAGCAGCCTTTTTTAGTTAAGCTTAGCACAAACACTGGAAACTGTGGAAAACAGCTAGCCTGGCTCTGCCTAAAGTTTACAAAAGCTGCCGTCATCGTTTCTATACTTCTTTCTATACATAAGTTTTATAAATCTCAAATATATTCATATACATAAATGTCTGTTTATTTATTGTCTCCAAAGGAGGTAACAAAATAGCTTTTGAGCCTATATGGCACTGATGAAAGTATTGCAATATTTATATATTTGCAGTATGAATTTGGTGTCTGTGGTGACATTCCCTGCTGTATTACAGTTTTTTCCCCCCATTGTATACACACACAAAATTGCCACAACTAGCTTAAATTGAAGCTCATGTATCAACAATAACTCTAGACTGCTAAAGCACAATTCCAGTGTTTTGCCTCAATTTGAAATTCTAAATCAACCAGCACTGAAATCTTAAGGACTGTCACTTTCGTTTTGGGCAGTATCACACAGTTTTAGACAGGATTTTTCCATATTTCTGCTACATATTTCTTGTGTGTTTCTTGTAACTCACACAAACTTCAAAATGTATTCTAGGCATGTCACTGATGTTCATAAATCATAGCCAATAATTACACTAGTGGCTCTGATAACGTTGACCACAGAGGAGCCGAAACTGGAACCAATTAGGGTCACATGACTTGCTCAGGGGCATTTTTGTGTGAAGTCTAGATGGTGGGAATAGCTCTTTGCATTCGTCTACAGATTTCTCAGAACATCCCACGGCTACCTCTTAAACTTAAGGAGAATGCTGTACTCCAACTGTCTTATTCGTCTCACATGTGAATACAGATACGGTTATGTGAAAAATAGTGTTTAATGAGAATATATATGGGCTTTCTGTGAGAATGTGAGTGTGTGCCTGTGATCTCAGCACAGTGACAACCTGAACAAATATGCTGAGTTGATTCTTCTGAGATTACAATAGATTCCACGTCGTCTCATGAAGCTCTGAAAGAGATGGGAGGGCACAGCGGAGGCCCCTGAATAAACAACCATTAAATTCTCCCTGCGCCTGTATGAGGAAAACCTTCAGACTCGAGGCCGTGCTTTAAACAAACCAAAACATGAGGCCACAAAGAAACGGAATTAAATCTAGGGAAAGACAAAATTGTTTGAATAAGGAAGCTCATTTTACTCTACACTTAATCTTTTTTATATTGGACGCTGAGACGCAGATTAATGGACAGCCAGATAAAGCAAAGAAGATGGGTGGAGGGAGAGAAGAGGGGGATGAAGTGGACGAAGGAGAAGATGAAAGCTTTGTTGTGTTGATGCTTAATGAGCTGGAAAACACAATTGAACTTCTCTGACTGTGGAAATTGCTGTGAGGGCATCGTAAATTAGCGACAGTGTGGGAGCTAGCCTGCTGACAGAAAAGGGGCTTTGTGTGGTAAAGGCTTCTTCACATGCCTGCAGCCACTGAGATCCTCACAGCGGTATCATGGCTCGATGTGTCGCACGACAAGGAGCTCGGTGGTTACTCTTAAGCATTGTCAAGGGAAGTGTTGTTCAGCGTTTTTGTGTGCTCTCTTGTATTTTGATCTGTGTTAACCAAAAAAAAAAAAAGATTTACCTTATTAACTGTTATTTAATATGAATTCATACATTACTTGTTATTTTTACTGTATTATTTTACCATCCTCCTGGCCTATAAGGCTCTTTATAATTTGCAGTCCATTCCTTGTCTGTCCTGCTACCTGTAGATTCTCCTTTTCCATAAACGGGATCAGCCAACATATATGACAGTGGATAAGGGAAAAATGGAGCAAAGTGGAGATGGGTCTCGCTATTTTCGCAATTTTAGTGAACTCCAAAGGGTGACTCTTCATTCTGGCTTTGCAGGCTTGGCACATGCCTTCTGTTACTAAGTGGCTTCATATTGAAAGGCTCTGCAGCCACTATTCTCTCTCCCACTGGGTGCCAGCCTCTCTGCCCTGGCAGCTGCTGCGCTTTAGAATAGACCCATAGTTTCCCCTCTGCAGGTGAGCTGCACAGCCAAAACAGGGCCCCTCAAAGGCCCTTTCAGAGCCTCAATAGGAAACTGACTTGGGGAGAGAGGAACGGGCACACAATGGCCGCCTTTTCTGGACACAGAGAAGATGGAGATGAGCTATTGGAGTGCTGCTTTAGTGTTGCTTATAGAGGATGAGTAAAGTTTTTGAAGGCGTGGTTCTTTCTCCTCTGTAATTCTCTGCCACTGCGGAGCAGAGATGCCCTGTCATCCTGCATTTCTGATGTAATCGGTCCGTCTATGAAACCCGATGAAACAAAATGTTTTTTTCCATGTCCTGGGGTGATGGGGGTGACACTTCTATCCACACCTCCCGTCCTCCCACCCCCTCCACTCCCATCCCTGGAACTCCAGTTTTTCCTGGCAAAACTCTTCCCATGCAGGCAGGAAAGCACGCACCTCCTCTGGTCCCTCTCACCTCCTTCTCATATAGTTCTTTATATTTTATCAGCAACAGCTTCCACCGACATATGAAGAGTTGGAGAGAGTGGGTTTAATAGTGTGAGGGATAGAGAGGAGTGATGAAGGAAAGCAAAAGAGCGTTATACTTTCTCTTTGTTGGTACAAAAAAGCAGAAATACAATTTGGCATCCTAAATTATGACTTGGGGCTATTCACTAGTATTATTTATTATCTCACTAAGCATAGTATAATACATTATTAAGCATAGCCATTTTTTATTATGGTTATTTTAACCCATTTCTCCAGGCACAAATTATATCTTATAAACTATATATTCGTTGGTCTCACAGATGCCTTCTGTCTGTCCAGATTTATAAAATATTTGCTTGGGGGAGATAAATGTTAAGAGCCAACATCTCTACAGACACTCTGCTGTGCTCTTCTTCTTCACTGGAACACATTTATGTCCCTTTATTCGTCCTTTTGACTCCAACATCATTCCAAACAGAAAGTAGGAATAATTGAGCTCACAAAAATAGCTTTAAAGATACAATTAGCTGCTGGATAAAAGGTAAAATTTCCATGCGCGAGGTTCTTTTGGGAATTTCTTGATATCTGTTGCATGTAAGCAAGCATTTAGATATGAATGAGGGAAAGTATAATGCAACCATTGACTAGAGATGTGGGTGATTTCAAGAGGCTTTAAATGGGGATGGAGTGTATAACTTGTATAGGGTGGCAGAGAACAGTGGGGCCATGATTGTATTTCCATTTCTGAAAGGTTGTGCACTGTCTGTGGAAATGCTGGATTGAAATGTTGGTTTCACCTCAGGGAAAAAGATCTTCGCCGAGGTCACACATGGGGCTGTGGTGGGCGGGATTGTAAGTAAGTGCGGGTTCGTAACAGCAAAAGTTTAAAATGATACAGTAATTAATTCGAACAAATTATGTCTCAGTTTGAATTTGTTCAAGATTGACTTTTTGAAAAAGTGACAGCCCCATCTCAGCATGAAATCTGAATACTTAAAGATAACAGTCTCTTCTGAACCTTGTAGGATTCAGTTCTGGTAAAACACCAAAACCCCTGTGACTTAATAGTATGCCTACCCATGCTCCGAAATACACAAATATGTCTGCAGTGTAATCTTTTGTTATTGTTTACATTTCACATGAAATTTTAAACACACAGTCGCCTGAGAGATTATGGAGCCTATATGGAGTCTAATATAATTACGATGCGTAAGAAGATGCTATCAGTCCCTTTCTCATTTTCCCTCTCTTTTCTTTCTCTCTCTCTACCTCCTTCCTTCTCCTCTAATCAGTTCCACTCTGTTTTTTCTGGCCCGGGGCCGCTTACCTCTTTTCTAAACTGCTTTCACAAGCATGACACCAAAGCTCAAACTCTCAAACTCCTATCAGACCCTTCATATCCACCATCACTGTGTGTCTGACCTTACTGCAGTTGTTGGCATCCTTGTGGAATCAGTCGCTGATCTGATGTTTCTCACACCTCCTTAAACCAGGAGTGGTTTCCCCCTCTGCAGTTAGTCGATCCACTTTTTGAAAGGTTAAGTGGTGAATAGGGGCTCCCATGGCAGCAGAGAGGGCTGACCAGACTGACAGAGACAGTCTGTGACCGCAGTCCTGAAGGGACATTAAACACTATGAAATCCAGGACAGACAGTTTAACATAAGTTCTGAGAACATACATGCCCATGAACGCACCACGCTTCATGTACTATTTGCTCTGAGGTTTTTGAGAAGAAAGAAGCATTTCCTACAGTCGGGCCAGCTGGGAGTGATTTAGTGACATTAGTCAAATCCCATTCTGGCAAGCGTCTTTCCACAGGGATAAGTTCATAGGGCTATGTAAACCAATAATGTAATGGTAACCCTCTTTAGTGAGACTCATTTTGTGTTGGCTCGTGTGGATGTGACACATCATTACTGTGTTAGTTTAATTTGCAATGATTGCTGTGACTTTTGAGTTTAAGCTCTCTGTGTCTTTGTTGACATGTGAATAATTCTTGAATTACGGTACAATACAGGCGTGCTCTGTTTGTTTTATTCAGCAGGATTCACATCGGTAACTATCAGACCTTATGACTTCCACCGAGTGAAACACAGCATGAATCAAAGCTCAACAAACATCCAAATTCTCTTGTCTCAAGCCTCTCAAAGGCACTGCTGACTTTCCGGTAGATTATTTTAGAAGGGCTTGTAAATGGAGGTCTGACATCTAATTAAATAGTGATTAGAGCAATGAGTCACTGATGATGTCACCAAAAAGCAAATTGAACTCAGTGATTTGATTGATGAAATTTCAAACCTTTCAACAAATGTTTGTTTTCATTTGGTAGTGCATAAATAACATGAGGGACTAAAGAAATGAAAATGTCTCATTTTATTTAAATTTACATATCAATCTTCACAGTTAAGTGAATCATATTCTATAAATATCAGTACAGTATCGTTGTTTTTATCCACCTTATGTAAATATGTCCAACAGTAATTATTTTATCACTAGAGACACAAAATGTATGTAACAATGTGACACCGGTGCATTTTCTACGTTTTTATACGGCTTCTTTTACTTTTATGACATAAAACCAACAAACAACACATTCAAAAGTCTTATTTTTAGAGCTGTCCTTTGACGGACATTAGAAACAGGAAGTGGCCGCAAGTTATCACATGTCAGTGACGGTGAGCCCTTTCCCTTTCATGCTGTGTCTGTCTTTACTCCCCTGTTGTCTGTGTCCTGCAGGTATGTAATTATGGTTTGAAAAGGTTGGAGCCAGACCTCTCCACAGCGTGGGAACAAAGCAGGGTCTGGGAGGCGAGGTCAGGGAGCACAGCGGCTGCACGGCCGCTACAAACTACAGAGATAGACATCTAGGGACAGTCATCCTCCTCAAATGAAAGTCTGTTAGTGGTGTCGAATCAGAGGTCTGACTCACATCCTCTGACTGTGCCGAGGATAGTTTACGTGGCATTGACTGATGTGTAATGAGCAACTTTACAATCTGGCATGAATGGAGGGTGTTATAGTAGCTACAGTTGATGAACGATGCATTACAAGTAACAGGATTCCTCAAATCCGATTACAATTTGTCATTTGGTCACACTGCTACTGATCACATATTGAGCACACACAAAAAAACAAAGGGGCTTTTAGAGATTGTATGTAGTTATAAAATATTGGAAATAGCATTGCCTGATGATTGATGATTCAGACGTCATACTGCATCTTAAAATAAATATAATTAGATTTAATTATCTAATAAAATAACAAGAATTATTTCTAGGCAGTTATTCTTTCTTTTAAAAGCCTTTTTATGTAGTTTTTTTCTTTTGACTGTTCTTTTGAAGATTGTTGGATAAAATAGAAACATTTTAACCAACATCAACACTCATCAAACAGCATCAAACTACTTGTTTTGTCTTTACGTTATACGCATGGTGCTACTTATCATTGTCCCTCTGTCATAACTTGAGGATCAGCAGTGTGTTGATGCTGGGACATTTATTTCAACAAATCATAGGTGCTGGAAAACTTAGTTCACTGCAGAAAGTAACATTTTAGGACAAATCTGTCCCTCAATGGTGGAAAATGCCAAGTCCGCATGCGAGACAGCCCTGGAAGCAGCGCTCCAATTAGTTGTAGATAAATGATCAAGCCCAAAGATCAAGTAATGAATTTAATTTGTGCATCAGTTAGCTGGGTTTGACATTCTTTGTCACGATGGAGTCTGTAATTATCCTTTAACTGTGTAACAAAGAAACCATTTGAAGCATGAACACATACCAATGGAGGCATGAATCACTGGGATACAAACAAACAGTATCCTTTACAGATTGTCATAAACTGAGCTTATTTCTCATCTTGAAGGAGTGTATCAGCCTCAAAGGATCAGAGTTATGTCAACAGATCGTATCTTTCCGTATTGAGGATCAAAACTAAAAGCAGAGAAGAGACTAAAAAGTTTCATCTGCCGACATAACTGCACAGGGCGAGCACATGCTTCTTTAATAAGGATGAAAGCGCGGCGCTCTTGTAACCGGATCTCTTTGTAGCAGGCAGCTTTCCATCAAGGAACAGCAGGATCCTCTCTTCAACCCAGGAGCATCAGGACAGATGGGACTGTGACACGCAAACTCACACACAGACACATTCAGAGCGTGACCGACACCGAGAGGTGATCCCTTGGATGCAACGCGCTGTGGATCTCAAGGGGAAAGCGGTGTAACACCTGTACTCGCTGTTCCCACCTGTACACGCTGTCGCCGTTCTCTGTCGTCATGACACTGTCACTGTCACAGGATGTGCTCCCTGCTGAGTGCTTTGAGCTGACACCTCTGTGATGAATTTTGTGGTGCTGGGGGTCAGAGGTTAAAGGTTAGGGGTACTCCAGCTGGCAGCCAGGGCTGCAGTGGACTCCAGTGAGGAGGCATTCAGTGGCTTGAGCAGGAGGCAGAGGAGGGGAGTTTATTCTCTTTGTGTCTTGTTTTATGTACTCCATCCTCAATGCCTTCTTTTCCCAAATTAATCTCAGATATTAGACAAAATGAAAATGCATGTAGCATGGTTTAGTCCTCCGTATCTATCAAAGTTAAAGGGCTATAATCAAGACTTTTGGATGACTCAGCTATGTGGAAATTCAGATTTAACAGCTAGAGACAGATTTATCCTAGGAGTTGATGTCGACCAAAAACCTTGAATGATTTACTTGCATCCATCAGGTGGCCAGAAATACGACTTCAGATTAATGCTAATATTGATACGTATTTTCTGGATCTGTAAAACTGCAACCTTAGCTCAAAAGTTTCATTCTGGTTTTTAAATTACACTACAGTACTAAAACAGCACTTTGAAGAGTTTTTAATGACCTTCTTTAAACTGTTGACTCAGGGAACTCTGCTATACTGCTGCTTTTATCTGACTGCTGCCTTTGACTCTGGATCATGCTTTCATCACGCCTTAAGCATTGTTTGAGCATAAAGGACATTTCACTCAAATGGACAAACGGCAGTTTCTTGGTTCACGTAGGTGAATATTTCTCAGCTGTGGCAACCACAAGGCTTTAGGCCGTGTCCACATCTCATATGCTGCCCTTGGGGTCCAATTTGAAGAAACATAATATTGCCTTTCATTGCTTTACTGATGAGGTACAAAAACATGTGCAGTTAAACAGTAGAGATTAATTCCAGCCATTGTTGAACTGTTTAACTGACCTCAAAACTTGGATGGATTTAAACCTCCTCAATCTTAATGAAAATAAGACCGAGATCATTTTGTTTGGATGACCTGACCTTTTGGATGACTCTGTTGGTCTTCTTGACCCTTTAGCTTCTCACATTTTTGATACCTCCTTCAAATTTGATTAACAGATTAGTCCAGTTGTTAAAAATAGCTTTAAGAATTTTAGCCGGGGTAAAGGAACTATATCTCTCCCGAAGACCTCAAAAGACTTAATCATTCTTTTATTACCTCTCGGCCAGATCACAGCAATTATTTGAACATGTAGAAAAGTTGTCTCTTCTTGCAATACGTACAAAAGACAGCTGCTTGTCTTCTCACTGGGAAAAGGAAACTGGATCACATATCACCTTGGCGTCCCTCGGGATTGATTTTAAGATTTTTTCCCTAATTTTTACAGTTTTAAATGGACTGGAGCTACCTTATCTAGCAGAATTACTCCACTTTGAGCAGTGAGGTCGACCAATCAGATGCTCCTGGAAAACTAGACACAAACAGTGGTGAGCTAAGCCTTTGCAGTGGCCGACTCTGTTCTCTGGAACAGATCCATATAAAAACTGCCCAGAAACATTTAAATCACTCCTGAAGACCCACCTCTCCTCATTAGCATTTGACTGATTTCAGCTTGACTTCATCTTCTGTTGTGCTTCAACAATTACTGAATGCTCCTATTATGTGCAGATAAGTGTTTTCTTCTGTTCTTATTGTTGTTTGCTTTGTATTTATTTGCATATTGCTTGTTCAGCACTTTGGTCAACTGTGGTTCTTTTTAAATGTGCTTATAATAAAGTTTGCCATATGAAATAATAGGGTTTTATACATCTGTATCGTCTTAACAGTTTATTTTAGCTACCCCCATTATCGCAGGTTTAAAGATTTGGGAAACAAATGAACAGCGGGTAATGGAGCTATGAAACGGTGAGTGCACTTTAAGTCTCTGCAGTTCCCTTGTTTATCCTATAGGGGGCAGGTCTTGTAATTAATTACCCACATCTGCCAAGTGTTGGCATGATGTGTGTTTCGTTTAACAGATTTTTCCAAAACATTAGTTCTCCTTGAGTGGAAAATGTGTTTAATGAGAAGCGTCCAAAACACAGTAAATAGCCATTAAACTTACTTTAACAGCTCCCACATGTTTACTGAGTTTAAGAGGGATGTAATTGAAGCAGGGTGATGGGGTTTCCGTGTGTGTGTGTGTGTGTGTGTGAGAGAGAGAGAGAGAGAGAGAGAGAGAGAGACCACCTTAGCTTTCCCTCTCATTATTGTGTCTATAATATTTCCACAGTGGTGTAATGGCTCCGTGTCAGCTCAAGCAGCTAGCAGCACTAATGGCCATCTTTCACACAGATACTCGAATCAGCTTTTTCAGATCAGCTGCCCTGGACATAAAGGTCCATATTCCCCCGTGTCTCCCCTAAGCCTCACAGTCTTCTGTCATCAGTTACATAACAGACGGAGGGGAAAGTTCTTCTTTTTGTCCGTCTCCTGTGTTAGTGAGCAGCTTCTGGTCGACCACCCCTCCTCTGCCCCGGCTGTCATCACGGCTATTGTTGCTGGGAAACCCAGGCATTACCTGTGGAGCCAGATAGTCAGGAGGCTCCGGGCCCCAGACTGACTGGCTCATCACTCGCCTCATTTTACTCCCCTAAAATCCCACCTGGAGGAGAATAGTTTTATTAAGCATCCGCGCTGAAACATGTCAAAGGCAGCGTCAAATAGCTGGAGTGCCTGCATGCAACTGTTGAGCAGATGGCTCACTAAGTCTTTCTCCGACTGCTTCATAAGTCTGACACCTTCCCTGCTCACCAAACCGTCGTCACAGCATTTCATGTTCGCCTCCACTCGTCCATGGAGGTCCTTCCCCCAGCCCTGTAATTGGTGCGGTTAAACTCCACCGTGAGATGTCTAATTTGTGTTTAATGGGTATTGGTGAAGCATCAATTAAGTTAATTGTAGATCATTGAGTTAATCTTAGTTATTTAGAAAACCCCAGCTTTCCCAAATGTTGTGAGTGTGGGGGGATATGACGGAAGACTGTGAGTAAAGACAGAGGGGTGGTTAGCCTCAAACACAGCCTTGCACTCCGGGACGACCTTTATGGGATTTACTGATAGTAATGAGGATGATGAGAAGGTTTCGGTGCTGATGATTGTTTTAGTGTGGAGGGCTGACTTTTCTGTCAGTATGTTCATTATCACGGTTTAAATGGAGATACAGTATGGGTTGAGATTTAGCATTGAGTCCGACGTCTCCAGCTGATTGTTTTCCATGAGTTTCTCTGCCTGTAGACAACTCTTGATAAAGACGCCACCTTAAGTCAAGTAGAAACACGACGGCTGCATTCCTGACCGTCTTAGCAGTAATAAGCAGTTATTGTTTTTGAGAAAGAGCCAGGACACCAGGTACTACAATTAAAGTAACAATTTACAGAAAGTGCTGCCATCAGTGCATATCAATCATCTGACTACATATTGTGCATGTGTGTAATAAAATGGTAGGCTTTCAACACCAGGGAATTGGCCCATGATCTGAAATCACTGCACTGGCTTCCCATGTGTAAAATGACATATTTAAAAAAAACTTTTAATGGTCTACAAGGCACTGAATGTTCTCTGGCCTAAAAACATCCCAGAGTTACATGTTCAGTATGAAGCATCCAGTCCAGGTCGTCTGAGTTCCCAGGATCAGATCCAAGCAGGGTGGAGCAGCATTTAGTTTCTATGCACATCACCTAAACATTATTTTTACCGTATTTTTTTTTTTTACATATTTATACATGTGCTTGCACACACACACACACACACACAGGCCTACACTTCATGGAACAACTGTGTAGCAGAAACATTAAAGGTGCTTAATTCAAAATCCAAAGCATATCTGCCTCCATATTGCTTTCAACAGGGCGATGGAGCCGGCGGCTAGCAGCTAACAATGCTAACAGCGGTAATGTTGAAAACAATGGCAGCAGTGCTGCGAAAGCTAGCGGTGTTTACCTACGTGGGAACCAGAGGTTGGGTGCTTCTCTTCCACAAGGACGTTGTTAGGGCGTTATCAGCTATAACTGCTGTATTAACCCGATGCATAACGGCGGCCATGTGCAAGCAAGTGGGGCACCCTCACATGCACGAACATGCAGTAAAAAGCACACAGAGAACAAAGTGAGAAAAGGGAAGGAGTAAAACGTCATTCTTTAATGCTCTGAATATATAATGTAGCACATTTAAAGCATTCAATATTCCATTGGGAACCTTTAAATAAAAAGAGGCCAAGTTTATTTTTATTTTTTAATTTTAAAATGGGAATTCTGTCAAATATTCATTTTGGCTGTTTCCCTCATAAAGTGCTGCAAGCTGTAACATTTGGAGCAGGTTTACGACATAAATCATGAGTTAATGCTGCATTTAAATAGTTAGACAGGCAATTTATTCTTGGCTCACTCCTCAAGTTTTAACATCGTGCAACTTTGTGTGCGTGTGTTTCACAGTTTATTGGCAATGATCATTACCTGTTGACAACTCCCACTCGTTGTGGTCTTTATTGTTTATTGTACTCCTTCTTTTCAAAAGGCTTGTCCTTCACATGATACAGGTTCGTTCACACATCGGACCAGCACACACACCTAACTGGACAGGACACAAGCAAAAGTATGCAGTATGCCATGTGTCGGGAAGATGGGAAATATATTTGCATACTTGGCAGATCAAACCAAGCCTCTCACGGCTTCTAGAGGTGTCAGGGCATAATCTGTACACACCACATTTGAAGATTTTATTATCCTCGCATCACCTGAAGCCAATTGGAAAGAAGAGAAGTTGGTGAGACGGGGGGGTTGTGCTCATTAAGAAATATTTCACTAACTAGATGATAAAACCGCACTTCACCACCAAGAATACAAACATGTAGTGACACAGATGACGATAGCATCGTGAGATAACATGTATATGAGAGTATGTCAAAGTATTTAAGATCCATGTTGATATAAAACTTGTTTTTATAGATGTGACAGATTTATTTTTACTGTATAATCATTTATTTTTTTTAGAGAAACAAGTGTAAGCAAAAAAAGGACACATGGGTTCGACTTTTTATGAAAACCGCCTATTTGTTTTTTTTTTATGTATGTATGTATGTATGTATGTATGTATGTAGCCTATGTATGTATGGCCAAAATAATGCATAGCCGTTTAGCTTAGCTTTGGCGCTGTTATTTTTTTCTTGTAATTAATTTGTTAACGTTTCAAGAAACTAGCAACTGAGACCGTGTTTACAATGTTTACTGGGGAAATAAGTTAGAAGTAGGGTCATTTTCTCAGACTTCCATGCAATTAGGACTTCTTTTTGCAACCAGAGGAGTCGCCCCCTGATGGCCAGTAGAAAGAATGCAAGGTTCAGGGCATTTCTACTTGGCTTCACTTTCAGAACCAGTGGTTGCTACATGCCTTCTCTGAATGTATAACACAGAACGTTGCTATTAAAACAACCTCTTCTAACTTTATACTAATAGCACATTCTGCTTTTGAACTTTCGGACACCACTTAGTCCAATGGAGAGCTGAGGCTCGGCGCTCTGCCAACCAGAGACGAGCGTGTTTTCCTGTAAGCCTATGGGGCCACCAGAAGTTCAGGAGCAGAGTCCTGTGGTTAATCTGTGCTGGTAGCTGCTGGGCCTCTGGGCTTCACATGAAAGCTGTTTCACTGATGTGTGTGGAGCACAGGGGGTGGATTGGTAGAAGCTTCAGCACACTTTATCCATCAAAACTCACTTTCAAGACTTGGTGCAGCGGGACGACTTCTCCCAGGGTTGTGGTTTTTCGGGAGACCGACAGCATTTCCATAATGGCTCACATCATACTCCTCCGTGTCACTTTAACAACCAGTGTACAGTATGTTTGTCACCCCTATGAATCTGTCAGCAATGTATGGTGGTTATCTTTGTGAAGGCAGTCTTATTTAAAGGGATAGATTGACAAAAATGTGTGGACTAAAAGCAGAATCATATTCCACCGACTATCATAAAGATGACATTTACTTGCTATGTGAGAGCCTTTTCTGGGTGGAAGACAGCGGGCCACTCCGTGACCTGGGAGTGGGGCTAGTTGAGGGGTAACATTTTTACATATGGATCTGATAGAGAGGGCAGATAACCAGCAGACGCTGTGGAGCCATCCCTGGAAAAGAGCAGGAAGTGTGTGGTGTGTCTGTCTGCTCCTGTTCTACTGTACTGTGTGTGTGTGTGTGTGTGTGTGTGTGTGTGTGCTGTTGTCATAAGATATCATTATCCCATATGTTAACTTAATGACTCTCCTACTGTTGTTTGAACAGTGAAAGAGGAGCAGTTCTCACAAATGTAAAGGTCTCCTAAGAATTAAAGTCTCACATGAGCTGCATCACAGCAGACGGAGGGACGGCCAGACACCGAAACGCTGAACGGAAGTCAGATCACATTCTTTTAGGTTGGATGTTAACTTTAGATTAGTTTAGATTAGTTCATGGCCACATGTTGGCCCTGTGATAGACTGGCGTCCTGTCCAGGGTGTACCCTGCCTTCGCCCAATGACAGCTGGGATCGGCTCCAGCCCCCCCGTGACCCTAAATACAGGATAAGCGGTAGAAAATGGATGGATGGATGGATAGTTCATGGCCGTGCATTGCAACTTAACAGATGTTTAATATAGTCTCAAATGTTTCTGTTTTGGCCATACATCAGGGGAAAAAAATGGATTCATAAAACGAGTTGTAATTATAATGTCATGTCATGAAGAAGCTCAATCATGAAGCTGTTTTATCCTGAAACTGTGAGCTTTCCAGTGTGATAGGATCTTGGCATGGATGTAGATTAGAGCTGACACATTCTCGACAGTTGCGTCAGTACACGTCCTACAGTGGGCGTGTATGTAGAGGGTAATTAGTCGCTTTAATGATTGGAGCTGTGCACAGGTCTGTTTGTTCCTGTGAAAGTAAGCCAAGCATGGGGAGTAGTGCTGCTTCACAGTAATATCATACATGACTTTTGATACAACTCTAAATTATATACACTTGAATGCACACTGTTCCTTCTTCTGAATAAATCATTTACCAGTTAGTTTATACATAATAAATCCAAAATCACTCAATCAATAAACAGTCAAGCAGAAGTGGAATGATGCTGTTATGTTGTCCACAAACAAATATCCACTCCAATGCATGCTCAATATCAGATCACCACTCCTGCAATCACAGAAAACAGGAAGTCAAGAAGGTTATTCATGTTATTGTAACCTTTATTTAAAGAGTCTGTCCCATTGAGGCTGAGATCTAGGTTCTCACTTACATCAGCATTGTACAGTGAAATATAAGTAACAAGAAATAAAAATAATTACCCCCTATGTTTGTGTACTACTAAATACTAAATAGAGGCCCCAATGGCAAACTGCTGCATTTCAATAAAGAATCAAAGACTTTATATTGAACTGTAGCTACATTGATTCCAGGTAATCAGGACCTCATTAAGGAGATTTGAGAAATTATTACTACAGGATAAAGTTTGTCTAATGATAAAATATCTCGACCTTAGCTAGTGGTAAATCTATGATCACTGATTGCTGACAGTAGTACTGCTTAATTGTATTACAACAGCATATAATTCAGTATTTGTTTAACTGTCCCTGCATGCAATAAAACAGAAACAATTTAATTTCAACACAGTAAAATAACTAAGGTGAACTATTGATCTTATTGTACACTCACACGTATTAGACCTGATGACAGAATTAGTACTTTAGTTGGAATCAGCTGTTGGTGCAGAGACACTATTGTATTGAAAAATGTTACATAATGCTGTGAATTACCTACAGCTGACGTTCCTGTGTTCAAATACAAAGGTCACTGAAATGTAATTAGTTTATTGGTGGACTTTGGTCCTGTATTTCCATAGACGGAGAAGGGGAAATTCTTTGTTGGTCAGATCCAAAAGGTTGATGTTGAAGGCAAACAACATGTTCAGGTAAGAACACGTTAGAAAATGTTTCACTGTAGTGGTTGTTAACCTGGTTTTAATGTTGCATTTGCATGGTTTGTTTCTTTGACTGGACAAGGATCTGTTGTGTAACGTAGAGTCTCTTCACGTGTAGGTTTCCTCTAATCGTCTGTGTTTCTCTGATATGTGGCATCACAGCGAAGCCATATAAACCCTGGGTATGTACATATTTTTCCTGGTTGTCCACAATATTACACTGTAGAATCCACAGCTTCAATTCATATGATAAAATATGATGAATTTAAAACGACAAAATTGGTGTTGGACAGCAGCCATGTCATATTTCTGCTCTTTTCTCAGAATAAACTGACAGATGAAGCATTCCAGGATACTGTTATGTAAGCTGTAATTTCTTTAAACTAAACCTAAAGTGAATATTTGTCTCTTCGACTAAGGAAATGCAGACTTGATTAACATGATTTCTCTATGATCTCAGGTCCTTCGATGGCAAAGGAAAGTTGCCCTTGGGAGTTCAAGTGGAGCCTCCAGAGAACATGGACGAGACCGACTACGAAATCGATCATAGCATGATGATTTGGAAGAGCATGAAAGGCAGCGGACAGGACAAACAGCCTCTGAAGGCTGAAGAAGATTTGGATGAGCTGGACCATCCTTCAGTGGTTGATCGCCTCAAAGTTCAAATCCAAAACCTGGAGGCCAAAATGAATCAGTACCCAGAGGTGGATGAAGGCCACATCGACCAGACTGGTTTCAGTAAGGTGGCTTCCCACGAGCCTGAGCAGGACTGGGATGACGTCTACCACAAAGCGAGGGAGGAGCTGGCTGGATATCTGGCTCCACTAATGGGTGATGCAGAGGTCCGTGTTGCACACACTGAACCAGAGGTGGATGAGGACGAGATGTATCACCGTGATGTCCCGGCTTCACCTGTGGAGTCTGAGCTGCTGAGCCATGAGCTCCAGGGTGAAAATGGGGTCAGAGTTCACCTTGAACCAGAGGAGGACATGGATGACCTGTACCACAAAGATGTCGAGGCTTCACCTGTGGAGTCTGAGCTGCTGAGCCATGAGCTTGAGGGTGAAAATGGGGTCAGAGTTCACCTTGAACCAGAGGAGGACATGGATGACCTGTACCACAAAGATGTTGAGGCTTCACCTGTGGAGTCTGAGCTGCTGAGCCATGAGCTTGAAGGTGAAAATGGGGTCAGAGTTCACCTTGAACCAGAGGAGGACATGGATGACCTGTACCACAAAGATGTCCAGGAGCTCACCCCTTACCGAGATGATACCGAAGCTGCCGCACCTGCTTATATGCCATCTCAGAGGAGGCACACGGCACCAGAGGCAGATCTGGACGACCTCTGGCACTAGTGATCCTACAACTCCTCCTGTGTAGATTCCTATGATTCCAGATCAGACTCAAACATACCTGATACACATTTAATTTCATTAAACTGTCCTCAACAAGAATAAACACTTCTTAATCTGACGATAAAACTGCTTTAACACACATCAAAGACTTCATGTGTTTTATTAATTGGAAAGTATGTACAAAGCAGATGTTAGTTACAAAAATACAAAATTATTTCTGCTCCAAGTAAACTAAATATATTCACTTTTTAATTGATCATTACATCATCATTACGTTAAAGTGTGTGTGAATCACTGTAGCAGCTCAGCAGGGATGACCCCCTTCTTCAGTATCAGGTTACCATACAGAGCTGTTTCCCTGTGTAGAAAGAGCAAACAGCTAAATATTCATCAGCTCTACTTTTAAACATGTTTGAAAAAATGAGTCTCTGTGGGGATTTTCAAAGCATTTAAAGCATTTGTTTGTGAAAATCATCACTGCCAATTATTAAATTGTTATTTGTGATAAAACTGGTTCCAGATTTCTGAATCTCATATTTGTTCAGAAACTCATATTAAATCAAGTTAAACAAAATGGCCATTCAGTCATCGGGCATCGACAAACTATACTTTTTTCAACATACTATGACTCTTTTATGACTTTTTCCGATGTATTATACTAAGACTTTTTAAAGATTTTTTTCCCAATGTGCTTTACTATGAATTTGTTTTATCACTTTTTTTTCGACAAACTACAATATGATTTTTTTTAGCACTTTTTCCACATATTATCCAATAACTTTTGCATTACTTTTTTCAACATGCTATACTATGACTTTTTTCGACATACTATGACTTGTTTTAGGATTTTTTTCAATATGCTATGCTATGACTAATTTTATGACTTTTTAAGGTATTTTTCCGAGATACTATAATATGACTTAATATATAATACAATATAATTAGTGACATATTAAATATGATTCAGCTACAATATTCAAATGAAAGTAGAGAAAATACACACCCTGTTGCCACAACAGCATAGGCTGCCTTGGCTCGTTCATAGAAAGCAAACCTCTCCACCTTCTCAAGAGGAGTCTGTGTAAACAGATATACACAAATACAGATTCAAGAAATAAAAAGGATGACATTTATTTTGTGTTAATTATTCATGAGGTGGAGAGGCAGTTTTACCTGAGACCCAGCCAGACATAGAAGTTGTGTGTAGGTGTTCCACACGGGGACAGCTAAACATCTCTGTTTGTCACTGTCTACCAGATCCATGACTGCAGCCTGTCAAAACACATCAGCACAGATTAACAAATGGAAATTTAAGAGATATAAAGTAGCCTAAAGAAAAATGTACTCATTGTTGGCATCGACAAAGCATTACACAGAAGCCTGTATGAGAAAACCAAAAATACAGTATAGTATGCAAAGTGTAAAAGAGCAGTTTTTGTATAAAGTACATAAGTGTGTTGTTGCTGCTTTGAAATTGTCTTTTTTTGTTGCAATAATTAAAGGTTTGTGAGGTTTTGATTGCAGAGTTTCATTTTGATGCAGATCCAAGATGTTTACCCCCATGTTGTGTCTTATTTGGCTTGTGTGTTGAGTTTAGACACAAATTAAAGTGCAAAAAACTTCAGATTCATGGGTCCTGTATACCGGAGAAGGAACATAGGTGTCCAGGGGCAACAGCTTCAAAATGGCCTCCAAAAGCTGAGGGATGCCTAAACCTGTACAAAAGGTTGCACAGTTATTATTAATATTTTATTATTTTTAAATATTCTACATTTAAAGATAGGTGTATGTACATACCATCAGCTCGTATCTCTTTTGGGCCACAGGCACAAATGGAAGATGCTGGAAAGTTTGCATCAGCAAGAACTGAAAGAGAGATACATTCTCAGTGAAAGACTGAATGGACTTACGTTACAACGTGTGACATTGGCCTTTTACGATCTACAGGTTAATGGTGCTGAGAGTCACTCATTACACATAGTTATAGTTTCTATATACAGTCGATACACACACGTCATAGGCTATCGCTGTTAGCACAGCCTACGAGAAAGGCGACCTTAGTTATATGTAATTAAATATCATGCACATAGATCGTACCCAGTTCATCTCCGTGGCCCATTTTAGCGAGAGCATACAGCAGTTCGGGTGATAAAACAGAGGGGATTCCTTTCAGTACGACCATACTGGCAGCCACAGAGAAGGAGAGAAGCGAGAGAAGTCACTCCAGCTTACTTCCGGAGTCGTTTAGGTCCGTCAGACATGCTAGTGAGTATTATTTACACTTCCGGTCCCCTTGTTTTATGATATAGGATGCTTGTATGATGCACAGAAACAAAAGTGTTTCGTATTATGCTTTGTGACTCATATTTGCATAATTATGTATACTTGTACACTTGAAGCTAATATCAAGTTTGAAGAAAATAATTATACTTCCGGTTCCGGAGTTTCGCACTCATACGACCGAGGTGTCGTTCGCTTATTGCCAAACGTTGCATTTTTTTACATCTGTTCATTACATTCACGTTTCAAAGATAAACGTTAAATTGTGTTTTTTTTTTTTTTTTGTCACCAGTAGAGGGAACCTGTATGATGCTAACTTCCGGGTTGGCCGACACAAATACATCTTCCAACCACCACTAAACATTGTCTAATCCACGTTTTAACATAAATAAATACTCTGATATATTTGTATTTTGTTCATTAAGTCTGAAATAGCCAGTATTTATATTATATGTTCCATTAATTATTTCCAAAAATGCTGTTAATTTTAAATATTAATATATAAAATAATATATAAATATAATTAAAGGTTATGAAGTTATAAAATTGGCTAGTGTGATTAGTTTGACAGTTTGCATTGTCAGTTAATCTTTGTTGTTTCTGAAACCCTTGGGTGGGCATAATTTAAAGCAGACACCGGTGAATGTGTTATTTTACACACTGTCTCTGGTGCCAAAAAATGTGAGATAATGAAAATATTTGTCAGATGAAAACCTCTCTCTCCACCGGCCGTTTCATCTGAGAAACTCTCAGCTGGACGGCAGAACAGTGCGTCGGAATCCTTTCCATAACCGCAGATCTGTGTTCTGTAGCGTAAAAGAAAGGAATGCGAGAAAAAAAGAGAGATCTGCTTATAAAAATTCTTTCATAAAAGTGAATTCGCAGCATTGAGCATTGTGGGCAAGTGGTTTTACAGCCGATACTGAATTTACAACCCTTATACAGCTGCTGTTAATAATGAACAGAAGAAAATTGTTGGTAAATTGGTTTTTAATCCGTAAATCTTATCTTTATGTATAATATTTCTGCATTCCAAACCAGTCTCGTAATGTGTCGGTAGGACTTAATATTATTTGTATGATTTGTTTGTTAATGGTGCTGTAGGTTATCAGCCATATTCTGGTTTGTTTTATTATGTATTTGTTACCTAAACTCAAGCGAGCATATGCATGCAGTTCTGACATCGAACACAAGGTGGAGCATTAAATGTAGGGAGTGGATAAAACTCCAGCTGATGAGAATCAAGTGTGTGAAACTTTTTTTTTTTTTTTCACAGCGTCGGCGTGTTTGCGCTCTAGAGTTATGGAGCATGACTGGTATGTTATGATTGTGAATCTGTTGAAAGGAAACAGATATTGGATAACAGTGGGTTCTATAAAATGCTACATGTCTAACTGAATTAAAGGATTGCCAAATCCAAAAATGTTTAGCACACTGGAGGAAAGGATGCATATTTGACTAGATTTGACTCTTGAGTAATGCAGTTAATATATTTTTATATATTATATTTTTATATTATACTTATATATTTAAGTGTAGGATAATAAATGAGATTATAACAAATGAATTTGCAGTACAGATAAGGTCACAAACATAAGGAATATGAGGGGTTTTTGGAGAGGGACGGGAGGCTGCTACATGCGGGGGAAGGCCCTGGCAGGAGTCTGGCCTGTCTGCCGGACTGAAAGCCCCTTTCTCTCCCTCTCTCTGGACCCATGCTGCTCTCTCTTTATTCCGGCTTCTTTAAATGAGTTTATCACGCTATGAGGGTCTGCACTGCCAAAATGTAACGTTTTGCCCCCTTTATCTGTGCGGAGAGCCTCAATCGAGTCTACATTTATTATTTTGACCTTTCGGCAGTCTCAAAGAGGAGCTTCTTTTCGAGCCCTCTCCGCAGACTTTTGTGCTTCCCCGCGGAGTGAGGAGACGGGTTTTTTTCTTTTCTTTTCTCTCTCCTCCTTTTAAAAGTTTTGTTCCAGGGGGCTGAGAAGAAAGCAAGCTCCCGGGGAATATTGAATGAAAATAAAAATCAATTAGGCCATGGCACTTGTGAATATATAGGGCGCCGCCGTGTGAGGATCAGAGAGAGAAAAAGGTGCCTCGCGATGATTGGAACGGCCGAAGAAAGCGCAGACTAACCACATTTGTTCTGGTGTTTTCTTTGAAGTCCAAATGATCGCTGAATATTAACCCTGAATTTTTTCAGCCAAAAGGTGAAGAGTTAATATCCTACAAATCTCTAAGGATATTTATAAAACATGAGTATTTTTTCGGTGTCTTCCTAAAGAAGGCCATAACACTTATCTGCCGTTAATGTGGAACTTTTTACTATTCTGATACCAGGTTTATATCATTATGAAATCCTGCTTCCTTGTTAAATCAGGAGACACTTTTTAGATGTATTAAAAGGGGAAATGTCACTTATTTTTAAAGCTCAGCTGTAATCTTGGACACTAGGTTTTTGGAAATGTTAATGTTTATAAAATGTGCCAAAACACTCATAGTTCAATGTGCATATCGATGGTCCCTCGTTTTATTTTGTAAGGTCTTGGCTGTATTTATCAGACTGAAAAACTAGAAACCTTACCTGAATATTCACATCTGGAATGTCAATCAATACACAAAAACACACAGGCCTATAATAAATTATTATAAAACCGCCAGACATCAAGCAGCATCTTTAATAATACACATATAATTAAGTAACAGTGTAAAAAGTTAAAAGTAGCCTGGATGAAGGCTAATGCATTAAATGGGAATCTATTACTATTACATTTTAAATTTAACAACAAAAAACGAGAAAATTGATTTGTTCCATGCACACAATTAACCAGTAAGTAAACAAATATGCCATGTTATACTTGATTATAAAAGCTATATTGCTTTTACTTATTCATTATTGCATGATTCGATGCAGAGAAGCATCACAAACTTCATTTGATTGCAAAGATGTTGGCTATATTTATTTAGATTTATATCCATGACTAATTGTGATTAATTCTATCTAAATTCTGTCATTGGCCTTAGAGCACAGGGGGGCTTCCTGTTTGACGATCGTCCCGCACCCATTTATGACATCACATCTGTGAAGTCATGTGATTTCAATTAAACGTGAACTCCGGTTTAATTCAATAGCAATCACGTTCTTTTAAATATTGTAGAGGAAGAGAAATGCACGAGATATTAAGTGTCGCACATCATCAACTAAAACGTGATGAGCGTCGACGCACCTCTCAGTCCCTTTGAATTTGTCTTCGGATCAGTTTCTGAGCCTTTGTGTAACAGCACAAGCGCCCCCTCTAGTGGTGTGAAATAGGACTGCACTAAAGAATGCTGGCTGTGGCTGGCTGTGATGAAATCGATAGATCCAGTCTGTTCTTGTCTCAGTTACTGTACTGAAAACCAATGCAGAGATTTATTTGTAAAATATACAGAGGAATACATTGCCTACAATGCAAAATGCAGACACATGTATGACAGTGAAAATAAAAAGGCAAAGTCAGTCAGAAAGAATGATTCCACCGATTACACACTGGCATGGTTATCATAGTATTCACAGACAAACCCCACAGCACTCCGGCACTCTGACTGCTTTTGATAACAAACCTCAGCAGGTAGAACTTCACTGCAATCACACAGTCTTGTGCATTCAGTGCCAATTCCTACAATCAGGATTTTTGTACCATTCAACTTATTGCAGATAAGGAAATGACCCGCTGATATCAGGAACTTTGCCGTCTTGGCAGAGCTTTTTGTTTTTAATTGTCCTGGAAACTTGCTTTTCTCTTCTCCACAAACGCGCTCATGCCTTCTTTACGATCATTCTGCAGGGAAAAACACAAACACCATGACTGGACTGTCAAAGTCAGAGTCAACCCCCCGTCATGCATCCTGAGATGGGCTCTTCTACTTACTGTAGCAAATGTAGAGTGGAATAAGCGCTTTTCCAAACGATTGCCCTCAGCCAAAGTCAGCTCAAAAGCTGTAATCACACAGAGGAACAAGTCAAACACGTTTGAAGTTAATTCAATTCAGTAGGTTTAAATATAGCCAACGTTTTAATAATTAGTAAAACGTTTCACACACCTGCATTAACAGCCTCTTTAGCCATAGCAGAGACCAGTTTGGAGTTGGCAGCTATTTTTTCACCACATTTAACAGCTTCAGACACCAACTGGTCCACCGGGTAAACTTTACTCACCAAACCTGGGAAAACACAAAAGAGTACTGAATCAAGTAGAATACATATATGGAGACAAGTCAGTTTATTAGGTACACACACACACACACACTGGTACGGTCAAATGTAAGAAGGGCTTATCCCATTGTCAAGTGCAAGTCTTGAAGAAATATGCACATCCTTTGCTTGAGTAAAAGTACCAATACAACATCTCAAAATACTGAAGCACAAGCCTCAAAATTATGATCAACACACTGCCGATACCTGATTGCTTGGCGTCTTGTGCATTTATTCTGTCTCCTGTTAGTACCATCTCCATAGCCAGGGATTTGCCCACCGCACGGGTAAGCCGCTGGGTTCCACCCGCCCCTGCAGGTAGGCAGATGTCATGAACTCCAACGACAAGAATCTGGTAACCTTTGCATGAGGAAGTCGAGTCAGAACAGGAAGGAAAGCAGATACTAATGAGACTTTACCAGGAATGGTCCCCAACAGGATCTCTGGTTGGCCGAACTGCGCCTTCTCTCCGGCGTAGATGATGTCACACATCATCGCCAGCTCACAGCCTCCACCCAGCTGAAAATAACACATATGATAAGACATGTGGAGAGCTAATAGGGGAGGCAAGATAGGGAAAACAGCTTGGCTCTTCATAATAATAATGTAAATAACATTAAAAAAAACACTTACAGCAAATCCATTGACAGCTGCGATCACAGGCTTCTTCACTGTGGACACTCTGTTCCAGTGAGCCAGGAAGTTCCCACCGTAACATTCCTGGAAAGTTCGATTCTGCATCTCTTTAATGTCCGCTCCCGCTGAAAAACACAAAAGTTGGGCTCATTGCAGATATATATATCAATGCAAACAAACCCAGAAAGCATATTCAGTTCCCTCACCAGCAAAGGCTCTGTCGCTGCCGGTGATGACGATAGCGCCGACCTCGCCGTCAGCTTCGAAGACATCCAGGGCCTTTCCCACCTCCCTCATCAGCCCGTCACACAACGCGTTGAGAGCTTTGGGCCGGTTCAACTGGATGAAACCAACGTCGTTCCTCTCACCGCGCTTCTCCACCAGAATATACTCATACTGACCACCTGCATGAAGAGAGCACCAACACTGAGGGTCAGATACAACATTTCTGCAGAGTTCGACTTTTAACAGCACAAAGAATCCAATGCAATACCTATTTCATCAGAAACAATGATGAAAAAAATCATAATATCATAATATCATAATAATAAGAAAGTCACCTTTTCCAGTACAGCAGTATGAAAC
Source organism: Chelidonichthys spinosus (assembly GCA_029853015.1). Classification (NCBI taxonomy): domain Eukaryota; kingdom Metazoa; phylum Chordata; class Actinopteri; order Perciformes; family Triglidae; genus Chelidonichthys; species Chelidonichthys spinosus. Next base: position 19,167,878 of record CM056832.1, on the reverse strand, counting down.
AATAATGCAACACTTGACCATTATGATGCGGTGAGACTCCTCACAGTAGTGAAAATGACACTAACATATTATAACCAGCCTTTTATTGAAGACATTATAAACCCAGTGTTGAGGTGTCTCTGTTCTGTGGACTTAAGATGACCAGAGGAGAACTCAAACAGGTGATAAATCACCAAAGTGGTTAATCATTAAATAAAAGGTGAGGGATCAACTCTAACAGCCTTGTGTCTAGGCCTTGTAGAGACCTTGGTCCCCCGATACGCCCTCAGGAGCAAAGTTAGTGAGACAACTCATAATTGGTGTTTGCATACAGCTTTTGTGTAAGTTAGGCCTCTAACGGAAGAAACACTCAAGGGGGAAAACAAGTATTCAATTATTTTTAGACAGCTCAATTTGTGGAAACTGGAATTCAGAGCATCCAGACAGATCTTGATGTTTAGGGGTGACACTTTTCGAAGTTGATCCATTGATAGTGAGAAACAAACGTCAAATAATTCATAAATGACACCTGGACTGAACAGTGTTATAGAAACAACACCTGTAAATATCATTTTAGGGTGGAATTTCCCTTTACACAGTAAGGCTCATCATGTCAACAACATGCTAAGAAACTATCTTCCATTAAAAAGTTAGACACTCCAACGTTTTGTATTGCAAATGCCACGAATCACAGACGGATGAAAGAACAAACTATAGCCAAAGTTAAAGTAAGTTAGCCGACAGTTTGCTCCTCACGCGTCATTCACATTCAATGACGCAGCTTCATGACATTGTGGCGGCGCCACAAGTTCACGCAGCCACGGCATGTTTTTAACCGCAGACCTGAGCTGTAGAGGCGGGCAGCAGACACGACGGCCGGCGCGGCTCTGGAGGACTTGAGGAGAGAAGCCGCACTTCTGCAAAGGAAGGCCATGACAGCGACGACAGCAGGCTGTTGTCAAAGAACGCTCTGATAGATCGCTGGTAGCTACTTCCGCTTGCGTCTTCTTCATTGTTTTTTTTTTTCATGAGCATGTTTGATAAACTCGCGTTACCGCCACCTGGTGTCTGCAGAGTGCACAACCGGATTTAATTACCTTTAGCAATTCTTTAGCATTTAATGAAATATTAAATTTAATGCGCTTTATTCATATAAGAGCTGCGTTTTGGTTAAAAGGGTCAGAGATTACATAATTAAATCAATAGTCTTTATCTTTATTTCCTTTTAGCTACCACAGTAGTAAGACATGTATCTGGTTAAATTTATATATACAATACAATATGTAATGTCCAATATGAAATAAAAGAAATATCATACATGATTTGTTTTAAAATAAATCAATACATTTTGAAATAATTAAAACATATACATATTAATTTATGTTTTGTAATAACCACAAAATCTCAATTGTGAGACTGTTCCTATAAGAAATCATTATTATTAACAATTATTGACTATGCTCATCAACAGCTAGCCTGCCTTTTGTCTGATTTTATCTTCAAGTTTACCTGATAATCACACAAAGAGGTGATGACAGAGGTGAATAAATGTCCAATAATATACATTTTTAATCCAAATATTCAAGACTATATGACGCTGTTGACTGGACTCATCGGAGAGCATCACGGTATTTGATGCTCTTCAGATGTACCCGTGTGAGTGCGCTGCGCGTTCTCGCGGTCATCTCGCGTGTACGAGCCTGCATCGTCCATGACCACCCCCTTTCATCTTTCCTCCGACTGCCAAACATAAATACATAAGCAGGAATATAAAACACACGAGAATACGGTAAGCGGCTATGATATCGGGGTTAACATGGACGTGGGTGTATTGCATGTTATGTATTTCCTTCGATGGTGGCTGTGATTCTTGCAGGCTAAATACAGCAGCGTTCAGGCTAATTTATGAGAAGACAGCGAAATGAACATCATGCATGTTTTTGCTAAACGTGTAATTGATACCAACGTACGTAGGCTATATTATATAGGCTATATTAATGAAAATATTGTGTACATTTCTGCCCCAATTCTGTGTTAGAACTCAATCATGATATATAGGCTAATGATGATGGCCTAATAGGTACAAACAAGCATGCCATCTTTCCCTTTTTTTTTTCATTATCAACCAAAAATGGAATTTTATTTAACATATATGAAGCAGAAGGAATGTTCTCGGTTCAGCATATTTATTTTAACTGACCTACTTTAATGGAGAGCAGCAATCTGCAACACAGAAATATGTATTTACGAACAAGATCTCACAATAATCTTAATGTCATTAACCCTAACCCTGTTACCAGTTAAGGGGGACATTCTGAATTATATACAGAATTGATCAGTGAATCTAGAAAGCAGTTGGCTGCAGCTTTACTGGAATGTTCTGCTACCAAAAGACAAGTTTTACAACTAGGCCTACACATTCAAGATAGATGGATGCTTTCTCCATTTCACACTTTAAAGCTGCAGCGTAACCGTAACCTAAAATGTGCTCCCATTGTGTATTCTCCTGCACAGATGTCAGGAATGAACCAGGTGCTTGCAACATGCTGGACTTGCCTCTTGCTCTCTGCTTTCTTGTGTGAGCCGGTGTTGTCCAAAGGTGGTCGTGGAGGCTCCCGGGGCTCCTCTCGAGGCACCCACTCCCGCAGCTCCACAGCAGGGAGTCAGAGGGGAGCGGGCGCCTACGGTGGGACCCGCTCTCGCTTCAGGACGGCAGGGCGGTCGTCCCCAGTGAGGGTGGCTGCTGCAGCAGCAGCAGGGGCAGCGGTGGCATTATCAGCAGATAAATGGTACGCCTCAGCCTACCGACGCAGCAACGCAGACGACTCAGATGATGAGCTGGATTACTACAACAGGACCAATTACTTTGGTGCACAAATGTCAAGCTCAACTCAAAATGGAGCTTCTCTCTCTCAACTGGTTTATATGAGTATTGCAACATTTTACGCAAAATATGAACTCTTACTGGACAGCCTACTGTAGATGTTCAGATTCTTTTTTTAGGATAAAGTCCTGATTCAGTCTAGGACTGAGCTTCTGCCCTGGATCTGACTATAATGAGCAGGATTGGCTGGAACCTGCACTGTGAAGCCCAAAGGTGCAACACAGTGGTGGAAGGACACAACAATTACAAAACAAAACCTGTACTGTATCTTTTTACACATATAATCATCTATACTAACGGATAAATGCATATCGCTAACGAAGTATTCAATGTGACATTTCACCTCGACAAAAGTGCACCTTTGCCAAATCTGTGTGTGACGGAAACTTGGGGCCGAACTCAAGAATAATTAGTTTCCTTCCCTGAAGCTTGATTCTTAGATCCAATTGTGAAAATGTTATAACTTCATATGGAGAGAAATTAAACAACAGGCTGACAATTATAACAGTACTGCCAAACTAAATTTTATATTGAAAAATATATATTTTCATAACGTTCAAAAACATTAAAAGGGACTGACCAGCATCTTTGCTCAGTAAAACTGAGGTCAAGCATGAATATGTATTCACATACTTATGTCCAACTATAAGGACATGCTGGAGTTTATAAAGACATTCCAATAAATTCTCCCTAATTAACAGTCAGAGCATCGCATTTCTGACCCTGAATTTATAACCGACAACTACAATCAGACTTTTTTGTTTTCAGAAAGTAAATTGCAGTTTGTAATCTCAACAATCCTTCTGATTTTACTCCATTCTTTCTGCAAATCTTTATTTTAAGACTATACTCAGGTAAATGTTTAGTAAAGAGTAACTGCCTTCCCACAATCATCTTGATTTATAAAAATACCTACAATTTTTACAACCTTAAATTTAGCTAATTAATTTCTCAGACCTGTGTTTTAACCAGGCCATATCTGGGAGGGAAACTAGAAAACAAACGGCTGCTCTCACTGTTATTCATGTCTCCGATGGTCTGTCCATCAACCCAGAAAATATTTTTTTTCTGCATTTGACACTCAGGAGCAAACGACTGTTCCATATAGATAAGTGCATTATTACATGCGACAACACTTATGTACATAATAAATGAATAATTTGTTATCACTGTCTTTATGCTAATAAATATCCTGTTTACACCAGTTCTGTTATCTCATGTATTCTATAAGCAAAGCTGAGAAAATAGGTTGTACCTGACTCAAGTTGAACTCTTTTATTTGTAAAGGACAGTGCTTTGGTACATCATCCATAAACAGACGACATCATGTCCCCAAAATGTCGAAGGCATGAGGTCAGATATGGACTTCACATGATGACATTTTTGTGGTAAATATAAATCGCTCCTGGTTGACGACAAACTGGTAAAACCCAGAAACAGTCTCTGGTCGTCGTGACTAATATGTCTCAGGTCAGTCCAGCATTACACGTCCCAGCTCTCCTTTCCTGAAGGCTCTTATGAAATCGTAAGCAGCTGCTGTGTAGTTTGGGACCGTGATGGTGATGTTCCCTGAGGGAGACGAGAAACAAATATTTTCATTATGGGAATAATCTTTAAGACGTTAATATGATTATAACCACACCGTCCACTCTGGGCAAGAAAGCAAATAATGTGTTCCCCAAAATGTTGCACTGTTCCTTTAATTCAATTATTCATTCAAATGCTGGAGTATCGGTAGGATTAGCACTTTCTCACCCACTCCAGTAATGGCTTTGACCCGTTGTGTCTTTCCAAGTTTTACTGCAATGCGTTTGAGGACGTGCTGGATGTCATCGCTTGGATTTTGGAGGTCATATTTCTCCACATAACTGCACAAAAAAAACACAAACATACAGTAAACAATCACAGTACTGTGAAGTACAGCTGCCATAATATCAGATTTTCACTACACAAGTATTTGGGGCCAAATAATTCACGATAACCAAAGAAGATCATAGAAAGTAGATCATACCTAAACTCCCCTAGCCTGTTCAGAGAATAGAGTAAGTAGTCGGCGATAATATCTTCACCCACTAAATGGTCCAGAATAGTTCCTGGAGGAGGAATGGAAAAAAGCACACTGGAAAACAAAATTTGCACACGGTGTTTCCTGAATGATGACAATAATCCCGCTCTGCTCACCACATAAAGCCAGCTTCATGCCCGTTTCAACACTCTCAATCCTAGGAGGTAAGACTCCTGGTGTGTCCAACAGATGCATTATGGGTCGCTCACACACCTGAAGACAAAGACAGCTATAATGTGTGGATGCACACACACTATGAAACCCATGAACACACACGGAGCAGCAGAACATCCTCTTCACTCACCTGAATTTTAGTCAGGACAGCTTTAGTTATACCTGGCTCCCCACCTACTCGAGATGCACGACCTGATATTGGTGTATAATTACACCAAATATTAATCACTGAGGAGACGCTACTGCTGAATCAATGTGCAACAAGTATCCAATACTTCATACAGACCTTTTTTCAAGTTGGTTCTTCTCAGTGAGTTAATAAGAGATGACTTCCCCACGTTGGGCACTCCAATCACCATCAGGCAATAATTTGAATTCTGAAAGATTATTATGGCAAGGTCAGAGGCGTGGGCAACATATCGGCCTTCAACACAATCTGAATGACGAGAAAAATATAAGTCACATAAAAGTGGAAATAAATGGTTCCATGCACATTCAGCCAGTTTCAATTCAACACCTGTATAACGAGAAATATCACAAAATACCATGTTTTCTGGTAATACAATGACTAATAAGTCTATATGAAACAACCACATTGTTTTGTATACTCTTGTGTGAATTAAATACCTCATATCTCATTTATTTAAATGCACTGAAAGCTATAACATACCTGACATTACACTGACATTAATAAAATATATTACACTGTCTTGAGTAAGCATACCTCATCTCTGTGAAAGCGTGGTTGGCTCTGAATAATTTCCACCACCTTTGGCACCAACTACAGAAAAAAACAAAAAACAGAAAGAATCTTCATATTTATTCAGATCAGCTAAGGAGAAACTTCTGCAAACAATCAATCAAACAGTATCCATTTATGATGACATTTACCTTTTTGATGTTGTCATCTCTCTGCTTTAAACTGTCTGTGAAGAGAACATTCTTAACCCCGTTCTTTGCCAACATCTTCAGGGTTCTCTGCGGGGCAAATGTGAAGACATCATTTGGGTTAATGATTTTATAAATACTGATGACATGTGGAGTGATATCAAAAATAACAGCTGACCTGCTCGTTGGACAGATCAGCAAGGTCCATCTTGTTTAAAATTAGTAGGTGTGGTCTCACATCAAGGGTCTCCTGAAAGGCTGGGTTTCTTCCAGAGAAGGGGATGTCCGTAATGTTAAACAAAAATCACACCATTCCATTTTAGATGGAAACTATGATGTAAACCTAATCTAAAGGTGCTTTCCTTATGGTTGCATCGAGGTCAGTATTTAAACACAACAGTGGATGTTTCTCAGCTGTCAGGCCTCCTATAATCTGGAATAAACTTAATATGTTGTTTATGCTTATCCTACATTATTTTCAAACTTTTAAAAATACGATTTTAGAAATGTGCTTTAAAGTGATTCCTTTGCGCATGCGCAGCAAACATATTGTTTGTGTTATGATTCTCTCAATGAGTTATTGGTTAGTTATTCTATCTCTTCATTACTGTGTTGTAGTTGTAAGTGTGCTAACTGCTGATATGACGACATGACGAGACGTCACTTTAAACTGCTGGAGTCTGACGTAAATGCAGTTAACAATGAAGGATATTCTGGCGTCATGGATTTCTATGATGCAGTCCACACTCTTGAGGCTGGCTCGCATCTGCTTGAGTCCTGCAAACGGTTACGCGACATACATTGCGTTAAACACTTATATATTCCAAATGCATTCATTCGATGTACTCTACAGATAACTTTAAGCAAAGCTGTCACCTTTAGCCATGTGTCCGGGGAACCAATGAGCCACTTCCCGTTCGCCAAAGTCAAACACGGTCCTGAAGGTGCCGACATTACGGAGCGCCTGGTACAGTTTCATGGCCGCCGCTTCACTAATCAAGACGACGCCCGCCTTTTGCTTGTTTTAACGAAAGGCTGGTTTCGGCCGACTAGCTACAAAGCGACTTGCTGCGGGACATGTTGACGATGTGCGTCACTGTTTACATTCCGACTCGAATCTGCCGTCAAGACACCATTGTTCCGGACGTCGGTTCAGACGCCAATTGGGACTTTAACGCCCCCTGCAGGTTAAACATAAAATGACATAATTAGTCGTTTTAACCTGTATCGTCGAGGAACTAAATATCTGCCTTAATAACAAATTCTTGCCATTGAATGGTAAAAGATCATGGTTCATTTCATGGGCGTCGCCACCATATATTGAGGGGGGTGGGAACTCCCAACTTAAAAAACGTCGTTTGGACCCCCCCCAATTTGCCATTAAAATATTAGTGCATGATGGCACACACACACACACACACACACACACACACACGAGCAAAAACATGTTAGAATGCACCAGGACCCCAGACCCCCCCACCTAAGCAGGACCCCCCCACATATCAAATGCTGCTGACGCCCCCGGTTAATTTAATGTTAACATCAAGGTGCATCATGATAAAGGGTTGATCCAAGTACCTCTGCCTCTTCCAGCATATTATTTGGGGCATTCTAATTTCTTTTTTTACATGCTCTACTTCTGTTTATCAGTTGGCAAATATCCCAGTTGAATGTTTGCCTATTAAGGGAAAAAGTGTATTCAGTGTGTGGTGCATCCCAAAATCAATATGTACATATGACTTTTTCAGTGAGGTCTCACTGGGCAGCTTTGGCAATGTAATGTTGATAATATCTTCATTCAAAAAATAATAAATTAATGTTCTCCGATCCAAAAACTTTTTCTGTGGTCAAGTGTGTTTCACAATATCATTGTAAATTAATCACAATGTGAGAACCAGGATCAAAGAGCAAAAGATAAGGAAAGATAACAATAATTAACAGATACATTTTTTAATAACTCAGATGGAACTTTATAAATTGTTTTAAACATATATATTATTATTACTTTACTCATTGACTTCAGACAGAAGTGATACAATTAATTATAAATATATAATTTATCAATAGAATCCAATAGTTAATCAAAATCAATGCAATGACTTTAATCAGACAAGAAAAGTGGAAAGTGGAGGAGAGCCTGAATGTCAATCTTAAAACAAGACAATTATTAAGATATTAATTAACAGGATTACCTTAAAATGTAAACTGTTATGTGTAAAGTATTTCATGAAAACATCTAAATGATCCAAGGCCATTTTTAAGAGGATCAGCAGAGGTCAGCAGGATCACACTCTCCTGACCTGGCCACTGATTTATGCAAACAGTAGCTCGAACACAATCCTCCAAATCAACTCGGTTTGAAAAAGCAGATTTTTTTTAAAGCTTAGATGAACCGATGGAGTAGTGAGAGATGAGTCGGTCAGCTTCTCTCCACCCGGTGAGAAGAGCTCCGTGGACAGTGGAGTAGTAGCTGGGATGAGTCGCCTCTCCAGCAAACAACACCTGCAGAGGCTGAAACAGACCAAATATTTACAACAGTCTTACACCATGTTAAATATCTGCGTTTATGCTGAATTTGTTTGGGTATGAACATGAAGGTACTTGTGTTAGTGATCTCTTTGCAGGCAGGGGCTCCATCATGTTGTCCAGGTCCTGTGCTGAACAGCCTATTCCTGGGTAACTGTAGGATCCGCACGTCCAGGGATCATGAAACCACCGGGAGCGCATGACTCTCTTTGGGGTGATGGCAGGGTTTCCTAAACAGAATGTCCACAGAATGCACTCTTCATTATTAAAAATTTAGACAGAAATATTTTTATTGAAAAAATAAAATCCTGCTGAGGAAGTACTTCACTCAAGAGAATTGTTGGCCTCACCTGTAAATCTGCGGATGAGTTGTGTGACGCTGTGCTCGACTTCCTGTTCAGACAGTGTTTCCATATACTCTGACTCGTGTCCAGCAATCCAGCCACACAGAATATGGCCATACCTGAAAGTTAAACCACAAACAGAACCGCATTCATAATCAATGTATTTAGCGGTTATTTCCCATTTAATAAGACATAAACAAGGCAGGCAATCATCAACCTTTCAGTGGGTTTGAGCAGAGTGAATTCAGCCAACTTCCTTATCCAGGACGTCTGTACATCGGACACCTGGTCCACCATGGCATCCTTGATCATGACAAGAGATTAATCAAATGTAAATGTGCTAAATGTACACCTTTACTCATTGACTGCATGTCTCACCTCATCTTCCCACACGAAATAGATGACCTCACAGTCAGCATCCCACCACGGTGAATCAAACTCCACGAATATTTTATTGTTCGTTCCGAACCCTAGTCTCTGGACGGAGTGCATCTTGTATAGAGGGAGAGGAGGGTGGAACAGGGCTGAGTGGTGCTTCTTTAGGTATCCTGAACAATCCAGAAGAAATTAGATTATGCACTTGAATCTGTGATTAATATGCAGAATTAGAGAGGTATTGTGCTTCAGATTGTAGTTTGTGAGAGGATTAAGTCATTTAAAAGCAAACTGTGTTTGTGAATGTCGGATTCTACCTAGAGGTACTGTGACAATAACATGATCCGCAGCGATCCTCTCCCCATCACACTCAACCATCACAGGGTTTTCTCTCCTCTCAATGTTGTTCCAGTGGACACAGCGAACGGGCTGATTGTAGGTCACTAAACCACTGGGGAGCTCCACCATCAGGTTTTTGATTAGACCTTCATAGCCACTGAGAAAGAAAATGATGTTTAAGTCATCAGATATGCACACGTGTGCTGAGACAATCAGTAGATTAACAGACTGAACAACGTATTGCTAATGTGCTGAAGAAGGTGCTGTATGTATCAGATAAAACTCCTGGAGCTGGACCTGGGAGGGATAGTTGTCCTGGACCACCCACAGGGGTCGACATTGGTTTGGTTTATTATAAACTAGAAGGCAGACAAAGGCAGAGACTTTGACCCCTGGCGTCACATATAGGTCCTAGTCATCTATCTAGCAGGGAAGGAACTCCCACACATAGTGCTTAAGATATAAATCTAGAGTTAAATCTGTGCCTCTACTTAAAGTTGACAATTTTTTTTGTTTAAACAATGTCACAGCTCTTTGACAATCTGTTTTAATTGTTAATATGGCAACAGCGATGGAGGTTTTCCCTGCACATCAAATAGTAGGCAACCTGGGGTAGACCCAGCACCGCCTGAGGGATTATATATCTAATCTGAATCCCCTTGCTGCGAAGAGGGCCTGCTGCCACCACAACACGGTTTGTGTTGTGAAGATGGATGGATGGATTAAGATTTGATGAAACTGATTATAGAAACAACGTCAGTTGCTGCACTACATGTATGCAATGTTGGAGTACAAACCCTGGAAATGTACAGTCCAATCCAGGAAGAGTCTTGTACAGGCCGTAGGGCCCCAGGCCCACCTCATCCATGCTGTGAGCTCCATTAACAGAGCACTCCAACTTCAGCATCTCACTGATCACACAAAGTCGCAGAGATCTGCTGCTTGCATCAATATCTTTCCACTGCTCTGCTGCTCGTTGCTGAACCTGCCCTCGACAACAAGCAACACTTTATTTTTATGTCACATGGAATATCTCAGATATCGGTAGCTACCAGACCTACTGTCAGTCTTATTATGTTAGTCACGGAGAGAAATGTACCTCTGAGCGTATGAAATCTCCCACAGAGGATTGGGGTTCTCCTCCTTTACTCGCAAAGGTCGAACTTTCATCCAGCAACTCAGCAAACATCTCCACAGCAGAATAGAAGTCCTGAGTATTCATCTTCTGACCTGAAATATATAATAGGGAAATATCACCAGGTTCCCAATGCACATTTCAGTAAATAATCAATGACACACAGGCTACACATCCCATTTTTTTCCTGATCTATTTTGCGGAATTACTGGTTTCATACCATACCTTGTCATTTCAGTTTTAGTTTAAATAAATATATGTATATTTACTTTATATTTCAAAACTGGTTTCATGGATCAGTATGATGTTTAAAAGATCTGGCGTCCTTATCTGAAGTGAGTGTCGAAGTACAAGGGTGGTACTAATTGTAAACCGCTGGAGGTAATTTTTTTATTTTGGGCAATATAAATAACATTGACTTAACCTGAACTGCAGAAAATGTTGGGAACCCAGGGGGGATGTCCTCCGACGGTCCATGGCCTGGTTCTCTGGATTATAGGCCTCCGGATCCAGGAGCCCGTACTTGCGGGCCAGACAAAACACTGGGTTCCCCTCGGACGGTCCATGGATCCAGTTTGCCCCTATCTCAGCAATCTTGTCACCTGCAAATGGAAAGTGTTGTGTGGGTGCAGAACAAGAAAGGGGGATTTTATTAATTTGTGTTCCTTCACAGCAATTGTATTATGATAGGGTATAATAGGGAATAATAATGTCTTATATTTATAAAATAGTCACATACTTTACAGCAGGTTATGTTTGGTCTTTTCAAAATAGGTGAGACAATATTTTTTTTATGTGAGATCCAAAACAAAACACATTCAAACAGTAGTTGCAAGACAATATAATAAAATAGATAAAAATCACTTTTTATTTTTCTTCTGTATTTATCTGTATTCTCAGTATGGAAGCCCATTTCTGCCACTACCAGAAAAAAGAGAAAACTTTCATAAAATAATGACTTAGTATCTCAGAATAATGACATACTACACTTAGTCATGATTTTTGTCATTATTTTTCAGAAAGTTTCTCATTATTGTGTGAAACTTCATTATTTTTGTGACAGTGACAGTGGCGGAAATGGGCTTCCGTGTATCAGATCGCACCGAAGCCTTGATCTATGGATCGGGCGCAATAAAACGTCTTGCGAGGGAATCGAGAATCATTCAACAAAGTACACTGTGACCTTTGAGGCTCCGCAACCAAATTGCCAGAACCGACTGAAAGATAAACTCCAGCTACAAGTTGTAAATAGCTCCTGACGCTCACCCAGTGTGCCGGTTTTTATTCTTCCTCCGCTTCTTGCAGTCGCTTCAAGTATGCGCACGTCATGAAACCCAGCGTTAACCAGCCGATGTGCCGCCGCTATCCCCGAGATCCCGCATCCTACGATCACGACTTTAGCGTTCTCTTTCACAGACATAGTTGGCTCCAACACAGTACTACTGTCTAGAGTGAACTATGCTTGCAATGACAAAGGGCTAGACCACGAATAAAAAAATAAAACATTTCCTGTTTGGATTTTCAAAATAAAAGTTTTTTAGAAGCTGGCGACACAAGGTTCTATCTGGTGTTCACAGGGCCGTGGGAAGTTTGGTTGGGGGTGCTGTAGTGGGGGGTAGTTTGCCAGAAATCCATAAAAATAGGCTTTATTTGAAATGGTACCAAATGGATTGTATTTTATTAAAACGCCTCTGTAACAGGACAGCATACTAGCATTGCATGGCACACAGCACAGGCATACATCACTGTAAAAAAAAAACGCGGTCAAGCCAGCCGCAACTTCGATCTCCGTGGTCAAATCAGCCGCACTTAAATTTCGAGGGTACAAGTATTCTCAGCGTTGCGGTAAATGCGGAGAAACATCGCATTACTTCCGGTTTTCAAGATAAAGGTATTAACAACAGTAAGCTATATATCGAACCTACCAAACTGTGTTTCATGCACCTATGATGAATAAAAAAAAAAAAAAGTACCATATTTATACCTGAGGTTGCATCGTTGCCCATGTTTGACTTACTGTAAAAACCTTTTGCTCAATAATTCCTGGCTATGGGTGGTATATTTGACTTCTACACATAGATGACTAAAAGTATGTTTAATATGAAGCATTTTTACTGTAGCAATGTGGAGAAATTAAGTCTAAAGTCCCATATTTATACATGCAGATTGCATCGTTGCCCTTATTTGACTTACTGTAAAAACACTTTGCTCAATAATTCCTGGCTATGGGTGGTATATTTGACTTCTACACATAGATGACTACAACTATACTTTAAATCAAGCATTTTTACTGTAGCAATGTGGAGAAATTCAAGTCTAAAAGTCCCATTTTTTTATACATGCAGATTGCATCGTTGCCCATGTTTGATTTACTGTAAAAACCTTTTGCTCAATAATTCCTGGCTATGGGTGGTATATTTGACTTCTACACATAATTGACTACAAGTATGTTTAATATGAAGCATTTTTACTGTAGCAATGTGGAGAAATTCAAGTCTAAATTCCCATATTTATACATGCAGATTGCATCGTTGCCCTTATTTGACTTACTGTAAAAACACTTTGCTCAATAATTCCTGGCTATGGGTGGTATATTTGACTTCTACACATAGATGACTACAACTATACTTTAAATCAAGCATTTTTACTGTAGCAATGTGGAGAAATTCAAGTCTAAAAGTCCCATTTTTTTATACATGCAGATTGCATCGTTGCCCATGTTTGACTTACTGTAAAAACCTTTTGCTCAATAATTCCTGGCTATGGGTGGTATATTCGACTTCTACACATAATTGACTACAAGTATGTTTAATATGAAGCATTTTTACTGTAGCAATGTGGAGAAATTCAAGTCTAAATTCCCATATTTATACATGCAGATTGCATCGTTGCCCTTATTTGACTTACTGTAAAAACACTTTGCTCAATAATTCCTGGCTATGGGTGGTATATTTGACTTCTACACATAGATGACTACAACTATACTTTAAATCAAGCATTTTTAATGTAGCAATGTGGAGAAATTCAAGTCTAAAAGTCCCATTTTTTTTATACATGCAGATTGCATCGTTGCCCATGTTTGACTTACTTTAAAAACCCTTTGCTCAATAATTCCTGGCTATGGGTGGTATATTTGACTTCTACACATAATTGACTACAAGTATGTTTAATATGAAGCATTTTTACTGTAGCAATGTGGAGAAATTCAAGTCTAAAAGTCCCATATTTTTACATGCAGATTGCATCGTTTCCCATATTTGACTTACTTTAAAAACGCTTTGCGCAATAATTTCTGGCTATGGGTGGTATATTTGACTTCTACACATAGAGGACTACAAGTATACTCTAAATCAAGCATTTTTACTGTACCAATTAAGAGAAATTACAAAGTAAAAGTCCTACATTTAACCAATAATAAGTATATTTCTGAATATTTGGGGTGCTATAAAAATACTTTTCTCAATAATTCCAGAATGACACTGATTGATTTGTGTTAAGGACATCTCTGACTACATACAGACTGGAAATCAAGCATTTTCACTGTACCAATTAACATATATTACAAAGTAAATGTTCTACATCTTAAATCTCCGACTTTTACTTTGTAATTTCGGTACATGGTAATTGGTACAGTAGAATATGGCTCAAATATGGTTTGGGTGTGTTGGGATTGATATAAAAGAGTGGTGTGAATGTGATTGGTTGTGTGTGTGTGTGTGTGTGTTTGTGTTGTGTGTGTGTGTGTGTGTGTGTGTGCCTGTGTCTGTGTCTGTGTGTGTGAAATTCAATTCCGAAGGGCCAGGTGGGATTTGTTTATGTTTTGTTTCTTGATCAAAAGAGACCCTCCTCTGTAGTATTGGCTGTGTGGTTTTACATTTACATTTAGGTCACTTACCTTTTGTCCAAAGCGACTTACAATAAGTACATTTGTCAAAAGAAAGAAAGAAAGAAACCACAACATATCATTGCCGATAAAGTAAGAGCTAAAAAATAGTCACCACTGAGGACCATAACAGAGAAGAGTCTGGACTTTGTTGAGCAACATTTGTTTGATTTCAGTGATGGTGGTACCAGCCGGCCAGCTGAAATAGAGGAGCGAAGTGCTCACCTCAGGGCGTGAGGTTTGACGAGTGTAAATGGCCTCATTTATATAGCGCTTTTCTCCAAAGCGTGTTTGGAGGTAGAAGGGTGCCGTTCAATTGATGGCCTTGAAGGCCAGTTCCATCGTCTTGAATTGGATGGTGCTGCAACAGGGAGCCAGTGGAGGTCACGGAGGAGGGGGGTGGGTCACATGGGAGAATTTGGGTAGATTGAAGACAAGGCGTGCTGCAGCATTCTGGATACGCTTCAATGGTTTAGTTGCAGAGGCCGGGACTCCGGCCAGGAGAGAGTTGCAGTAGTCAAGGCGCGAGATGACCAGTGCTTGGACCAGGAGTTGTGTTGCATCCTTTGTGAGGAAGGTCCGAATCCTGCGGATATTGTAGAGGGCAAATCTGCAGGATCGGGCCACAGCAGTGATGTTGGGGTTGCAGAAAAGTTGGTCATCGAGGATTACACCCAGGTTCCTCGCAGTTGAGGAAGGTAATACTGTGATGCCCTCGACAGTGACCGACAGGTCCATGCGAGGGCAGTCTTTCCCTGGGATGAAGAGGAGTTCGGTTTTATTCAGGTTAAGCTTGAGGTGATGTGCAGTTGTCCACACAGAGATGTCACCCGGGACAGTCCGAGATGCGAGTTGCGATGTGAGCGTCAGAGGACGGGGGAAAAGAGAGGAACAGCTGGGTGTCATCTGCGTAGCAATGGTAGGAGAATCCATGTGATGTGATAACAGAACCTAGTGATCTGGTGTATAGTGAGAACAGAAGCGGTCCTAATACTGAGCCTTGAGGGTAAGGGTTAGGGTCCAGAGAACAGGGTTTGGACAACGAGCTATTCCATGTGACCTGAAAGGTGCGATTTGATGATGTGAACCAGGCATTTTTGTATGAAAAAAGGGCCTAAAACATAAAATAATAAAACTAAGCTTTATATCTATTGTTAGGTCCGAAATTGTTGAAACGGTTGATGCAGTGAAAGTGATCAAAAAAAATTCATTCATTCATTTTTTATGACACTTTTATGAGAGGGACCCCATTTGGGCCCGAAAGTAACAAGTGTAAGTTTTTTGAAAAAACTCTAATGTCTCCAAAAATAATAATGCATCAAAAACAATGATGTTATCAATTTTTGACCTAGTCAAGGCTGTAATAACTTCATCTCAAATAATCCTCTTTGCACCTAATTTTTGGAAAATATTGCATATTTTCTGTTTTTCGCATAAAAAGTACACAATGTTCGTGTGAGAAAAAGCCTTAAAAACAGCAAAAAAAAGTTAAAAACTAATAACAAACTTTATATCTAAGGTTAGGTCTGAAGTTGTTGAAAAGGTTTATGCAGTGAAAGTGAAAAAAAAAAGTATTTTTTTTTCTTTTTTATGACACTTGTATTGGCGTGGCCCAAACAGGCCCCGAGGGTTAAACATACTTGTAGTCAATTATGTGTAGAAGTCAAATATACCACCCATAGCCAGGAATTAATGAGCAATGGGTTTTTACAGTAAATGTA